>JALGBA010004200.1:0-1220000 GCA_023970755.1 Azemiops feae | reverse complement strand
ATTAAGGATTTTCATATAATAAAAAAATGAATCAAAAGGAAAAAAAGAAAAGAAAAACCAAAACAAAGCAGTGCATAAAAAAGCTAAGTAATATACAAGTGACTTCTGATCTTCTTTTCAACAGATAATTCTATTTTTATTGCACCTCCTTCCTCTTAACTATTCTACAAATCCCTTCACACCCTTATTTAGTCCACATCTTTCTTAATCTTCAAATCCATAAATCTATCAATTAATTTTTGCTTCTTTCAGCAAAAAGGTCTATATAAGGTTTCCAATCTTTTTGTTTTTTGCTTTCTGACCAAACAAATCAGTTTTGCCATTTTGGCAAATTCTGATGTTTTCACAATACATTTCTCTGCCAGGTTGTTCTTACTTGCTGTGGCTCCTCATGTGAGTGCTTGGGGAAGGTTAACCCATTAGAATGAATCCATATATTTGTTTGATTTGTATACTATCTTTACTCGAGGACTCTAAAGCAGAATACAGGACATATTTCCTCCTCTTTTCCACTCCCACACACCCAGCAACACCACGGCATAAATTGGATTAAAAAATAGTGATCGTCCCAGAGAAATGAGTGACCTTCCATGGTTGAGCATGGATTTTAAGTTAGGTTCTGTCTCCTATCGTAATTAATCAATATAAACATTATACACATAAAAGACTGCAGAGATGATCTTGGAAGAGTAGTTAAAATATAAAGATGGTCTTTATATTAAGTGTGGTTAAAATGACAATTCAGTTATAGAAAAGTAGAAGAATACAAAGGAATTTAAAATAATCCCATGTTGATTCTGTTTGGTATAAAAAGGGGGTACAGTCAAACCTGGCCTTCTGCAAAGGTTTGGTAATATAACACTGGTTTTCAATGGGCTGTGTAAAGAGGAATGAAAGACATAGACAATGACTGAAGATGTGAACTTACAGGCAGATGGATTTGAAATATACTCTTTGTTAGGAACAGCTGCATTGCAATAGATATTGTTACACTGCATTTGAAAGAAGGATAACTCCTCATAACTCTTAATGTCAGCAGGATTTAAGGACTTATATATCTGTTATATAG
This sequence comes from Azemiops feae, assembly GCA_023970755.1. Lineage (NCBI taxonomy): Eukaryota > Metazoa > Chordata > Lepidosauria > Squamata > Viperidae > Azemiops > Azemiops feae. The sequence continues at coordinate 1,218,931 of JALGBA010004200.1, read as the reverse complement.
TAACACCACGGCAATCTAATTATACTTTAGACTTTTTTGCAATTGCCAGTTAATTCTTTCCAACTCAGGCAATTTTTAAATAAATTGCAAAATTGCTAATTAATCTGGTTTTACTTCAATATCATTAAACCAATGGAAGTCTTTAGAGAAGAAAATGGGAGTAATAAAAAGAATCCCATTATAATTGAACCCAGATTAATGTCCACTTAAAGTAATTATTAACATGGTTTAATAACTAGCAGTTGTGATCTCTCCAAATAAGCACACATTACTGCAGCAAATGTTCTGCTCTGTGCCTAATTAACTATTTGTTATCTAGGATTTGTGTAAACTCTTAACATAAAACATGTAGAATTCTTATTTATATAGTAATCTTTAGATATTGCTATATAATGGTTATTGAGACTAAATTAAAGGTTTAATTGCCCTTCTTCAGTTTTGCACACACTTGCAACCAATTTAAGAGAATTCCCAAGACTCTGAGACAACCAAACAGATGGATTATGAATCCTCCTTTCTGGATGCTAACCACTATATTGTAGTATGTTACTATAGTACACTGGGGAATAATCCCAGTTAACATATTAGCTGTTTATACAAATGTTACACAGCTAATCAAGAAGGAGAGGTCAAATTTATTCAAAAATACACAGTAGGAAGTAGAACTCCATGGCACAGATGCCTCAAATGGCAAGCACTAGGAAAAACAAGATTGGGTTTGTTTCAACGAATTGTTGATGCTATAAGATTCAGCTGAGAAAATAGTAGGACTAATAGTGGCAACAGTCATCATCATAATAATTATAGATTCATAATATCTGCCTTAAAAAAATTAACTGTGCAACTTAAAGATGCTTTTCTTCTTCCCTTCATCTTCCCGAACTATTTAATGTTTTATATCTCTATTGATGCTGCACTATCTTGCTGAGATGCCTAAACCCCAAAACTGGTTTACCAGGAACTGTGATTAGTGAAATCATCCCTATTAATGAAATCATCTCTATCAAATTGAGGAGTTTCTGATCATACCTGCTTCAATGGCCCAGATCCATTTCAATGAAGTCCAAGTCATCTGACTTTTTTATTCTTCAAGAGACTCATCCTTTTACACTCTTATAATGTCAATGAAGATTTTTTCATCTTGAACAGAATGGTAAACAATTTTTCCCCACCAGAAAATAGAACAAACATATTACTGGATAATTTATTGATAATATTTTATACTGCTTGAGAAACTGGAGAATATCACCAAGAGCAGCTTTGTGTCTTCCAATCTCTCTCTAAGGAAAGACACACTGAATAGCAATAGCAATAGCACTTAGACTTAGAGAATGCTGTAAAGCACTATGGAGATTATATAAGTAGTTTATACTGTCAAGACATTGCCCCCAACAATCTGGGTCCTCATTTTATTGACCTTAGAAGAATGGAAGGCTGAGTCAAGTTTAAGTCAGTCAGGAATACTACATTCTAACCACGGCACCACCATGGCTAAATAGCTGGGGTTTTTTATTTAAAGTCAACTAAAATACTTAATAAAATAATTTTACTTTATAACAATAAAGAATCTGATAAAGAAGTTTGTATAGTGCAGTACCAAAATATACAATTTTTGAGAAGTATTCTTATCCTGGGGGAAAAGGCCTTTGTTTTCATTTTGAGAATTTCTTCCAAATTTCCCTTTGTGGTGTTTTTGAGCTTATTTTCAATTCCTGAAAACCCTTAGACCACAATATAACTAAATGTGAGAACATTACCCACCACCCATGAGAATTTTACCAACATTCTCCTTCACTAACTGAATGCAGTTTGTTGAAAATATGCAGAAGAATTTTCTTGCCTGTATCAAAATCTCAGGTCAGTCTTGTTATTTGTTTCTGGCTTTTTCTTAAAAAGAACTCCAATTTTCCTCCTTGAATCCAGTGAGCTTAGTAGACTAATTAAAGTACCACTGTCGCTTGCAAATAAGCTGCTGATTTTTTGATCAAAGATAACAGAATTTTCATGGTTTTCTCTCTTTGAGCTTTAAGCACAAAAAGGTTCTTTTAAATCTTCAAGGTAGATCTTGGACCTGGCTAAAAATCTGTTGTGAGGAAGATTATCAGCCTCACATGAAGCAGCATTGTACCTTCATAACTATTGTGAACATTTCCAGCACAGCTTCTTTTTTTAATATAAATGATAGGATGCTGGAATGAGGGGTGTGAACCATTCACATCCAATCTCTGAATCATTAAAGGAGCCTTCCAGCAAAAACTGGTTGTATTGTACTTATTTTTACTGCCATGAAATAAAATGTTAACTGGAAAATGTTTTATCCATGAATGTGCACTATAGAGAAGCAACATCAGAGCATAACCCGTAATTTCTCTTCACTCAAGTGGCATGCGTGGGTGAATATCCATATTGTTCTGAGAAATGCAAGAGGTTTTCTTGTAGCAGTGACATACTTGTTCCATAATCCAGGAACCAAAACATGTGCAGTGTGAATGAGCAAGGACCAGAACAGCATTGTTGTGTTACTAACTCCATAACACATAACCTTTTCAGGTAACTGGCACCATAGCATAATTTGGGAAGGAGTGCCGGTACAATTTTTAAGAAGTTAAAAATTGTTAAAAATTGGCCAGAATGCAAGGTTTTGGTCTTTTAAAAGTATAGTTTTGAGGAATCCCACAGATGGTTTCTAGGAATATCACAGATAACAGGGCATTGCCAGCTTCTACCACGGTTCGGTTTTCATGTTATAGGTGCATTTAAGGCTGGTCTGATAATCCATATTACTATAATTGACATGATGGGTTTAAAATGAAATGGGACAATAATGGTGGAGGATTGAGTAAACTGGTTCAGGTTTGATTTTGCCTCAGCTGCTGTATAATAACGAAAAGCTACAGATAATACATTGTATACTGAAATAACTGAAACCTAGAAATAGAATCCATATTAGTGTCCATGATGCACTAAATTTCTGCTAATATTGAAGAATAGGCTCCTAACAGCAATTCTGAATTCAGTTCCAATGCAGATGAGGTTCTATAACACTGGACAAAATGGGGCCAGATGGTATAGAACCTGGTATGATGATGATGATGATGAGGAGGAGGAGGAGGAGGAGGAGGAGGAGGAGGATAACATTAATTAAATAGATTATGTCTCTAGGAGCAGAAAATGACATACATCACTGTTTCTCAATCTTGGCTACTTTAAGAGCCAGCTTTTCTGGTTGGAGAATTCTGGGAGTTAAAGTCCACCCCTCTTAAAGTGGCCATTGTTGAGAAACACTTCTAATTCTTTTTCCCAACAGCATCAACCCTGTGGAGGAAATTTGGCTGAGAGAGAATGCTTGGCTCCAAGGCATCCAGTGATTTTCTATGCTTGAGAGTGGATTTGGGTCTGAGTCTCTCTAGTCCTAATTCAGTATATTATCCATTATTGTATTATCCCCTGGATATTTATTGTAATCTCTGTTTCTGGCTGGTTTTTATTAGTACAAAAATGACTTTCTTGCAATTTCTTTTTATTTCCTCTATAAAATATTGTTGAACAAATTGGTATGAAGTTTCATTATGCTATTTAAATTTAAATAGTGGAAATGGAAAGAAAAAGAAATCAGGTAGGTTCTTCTGAAGAGATGGCTTTTAATCCAGAAGAAACTGACTCTTCCAACTGCCACATAAATTGATAAATCACTTTAGCAGAAGGAATGAGTTAACATTTAAATAGTAAAATAAATAACAAAGTAATTTTTAAAAGACTAAGCCATTTCAAAATAGAGACTAAGTGTTTTGAACTATTTATTCAAACATAGTTTATAATACTGTATGAAAAAAAAAACCATGAAAGCCATGGCTAGTTTATGGCCATCATGAAAATCATGATCCTGACCCAACTTTTTGCAAGTGTGACCCATAGGGAGACTACACATTGGACCTGGCTTTTGTTTCCAGCAGCAGTTATGTGATCTGGAATTGAGGGATGTTGCCATCTGTTCTTTGTCATGGACAGATCACTACCCAGGAATTACTCTGCAGGAACTACTCTGCAGGAATTGACCTGTCCCAGGCATCTAAAGGGCATCTAAAGGGTTTCTAAAGCTGTTGGGTTTCTTGGGCTATTTCCTGACATTCTGAGACCCAGTTTGACTGAGATCTTGGTCACCACTTGGAATGAAATGGTGGCAACTACCTTAGATTGAATCATGGCTATACAGACACTTTCTGGGTGCAAATCCCAGTATGCTCTGGACTTTAGGAGGCTGAAGCAACAGACAAGACACCTAGAATGCCCCTGGCAGAAAACTGGGTTGAGCAGTTTTATAAATCTAGCTAAAAAAAAGAAATAAAATCTATTTAACAAAAATTAAGAAGCTTTCCTCAGTTTGTAGCAAATGAATCTCTGAACAAAAACATTCACAGCAAATGTTCCCCTCCTTGCATTTTTTTTTCTCTGAGCTGTGCCCTCTTCAAACACTGGGTCTGGGCCTTAAGTGAATTCATTTTCAAAGGATTTATTTATGTAGATACATGAGTGCCTTCAGGTACGATGTGTTTTTAACTTTGGTTGCTTTTAACAAGAGGTAAGAGGCTCATGGTTTGTGGATAGTCACAAAAATCTAACAAATAAATATAGAGATGTTTAAAACATCATTAAAATGCAATTATTGGACGTGAATCCACAAATAATTATAGAACTGTGTTAGACTGAGGTTGGGGATCTTTATATTTTCATTAAGACTGAGCAAACTATTCAACAAAATAATTTTAAAAGTATATGAAGGGAAGGGAAAAAAATAAAAAAAAATCTTCCCTGGTGTACAAAATCAAATTTTTAGATTCAAATATGTTCAGAAATGTTTTAACTCATTTAGCATTGCATTCATATTAGGGACTATAGTGGATTTAAGGGCATGTAAACCAGCTGGTGACTTCTACAATTAAGTTACTGTCCTCTTCCAACAAGACTGAGAGGTGACACTCAGGGAGAAGGAATTAAAAATGTGTTTGTCTTCAGCCAGTCTTGGCTGGGGACCCTTAAAGAACTTGCAATTTTAGCAGGATGCTTCTTGATTACCATGAGATTCAGATCCTTCTTCTTCTTGACTTCCTTTTTTTACAGCTTCAGGTGTCGAGGGAGATAGAAAGTTCTGACTTTTGCTGTTCTGGTGGCCTCAACCATTGTTAATTGTTGTTGTTGTAGTGTATCTTTGATGTTGTCTCTCCATCTTCTTCTAGGTCTGCAAATCAATTCTTCCATATGTCAAGATGAGGTGCAATCTGATATCAGCAATATCAAAGATGACTTTATCCTCAGCCCCTCAATTCATTTGGGAACTGATTTTATACTTCAGGCCTCATTATCAAACATGATGTTCGTATTTTCTTGCTACTTCTTTATATGGGAGAGTTTTGAAGAACTCTCATCTTCAAAGACAACTTTGCACATTCCTTTATGTTATTTTGGATGGTTATAATAAAACTATTGACCAACTGTGGATAAAGGATTTATGATGACCTCGGACAGCCTTATTGGTAAGAATGTGATAATGTAATCTATAAAGCAGCAAAACCAGTACCAAAGATGAATGCATAAAATATTGTAGTAAGTGCAAACAACTTTGATTAGGAAAAAGTCATGATCTATATACAACGTGATATAAAAATACGTGGCTTTAACACACTAGAGAATTAATGTTCATAGTCTCAATATTGCAAAATATAAAGCACTCCTTTAGAGTTATATTTTAAGGCTATAGAAAGCATATAGAAGAGTATGTTGCAAAGCATATTGATATGAAGCACCCTTCCTTGAAGCTCTGAACATACCACATCCTCTGAAAGATGTAGCATGGCTGCTTTAAAACCTTCCCAATTTATCTTATTTATATTGCTTTTATCAACAGTAGAAATTGGTGAGGGACATACACTTGCACACTATTTAGAAAACCTTTCAACCAGCCGTGCCAGAAGACATTGCTGCTTTATCATGGAGAAATTCTTCTGCACTAACATATTTTGAAACGTGTTTCATCAAATGCATGATGAGTTTTGGCTTCTTACAGTTTGGCTGCATGTACAGTTTGGCATAGTGGACCAGGTATCAGGAATCTGTGAATTCTAGTCCTCTGTCAAACATGAAAGCAGCTGCATGATCTTAGGTCAGTCCCTCACTCTCACCTCAACTGACTCAGAGTGTTGTTGTGGAGAAAATATGTACACCACCTAGAGTTTTACAAAATAAAGGTATAATATAACTATAACAACAAAAAAGACAATGTACCCAGTCACTGGAAATTTTCACTTATAGTCCACAGTTGAGCCTGATTAACAAATCTGGACAATTGTTATTTGTTCAATTCACCTTGATTAAGAAACAAGAGCTTAGTTAGCATGATATATGAAATCAATCTTTATCATCTATCAACCATTACCAGCATAGTCTGGCTTTCATAAAGGTAGTCTTTGACTTAGGACCACAATGGGTACTGGAACTTCTGACACTAAGCATTGCAGTCATTAAGTGAGTAAATCCAATTTAAGAGTCATTTTTGCTGTGATTGTTAAGTGAATCTAGCTTCCCCCATTGACTTTGTTTGTCAGGAGACAGCTGGGAAGGTCCCAAATGGGAATCACATGTCCTGGCATGCTGCAACTATTGTAAATACATGTTAGTTGCAAGCACCTGAATTTTGCTCATGTTACTGTGGGGATGCTACAATAACTATAAGTGCAAGAACCATTCATTAGTCACTTTTTTCAGTGCTTTTGTAACTTCAAACAGTCGTTAAATAAATAGTTGTAAGTTGAGGACTACTTATAAGAGATTTAAAAAAAAAAAATCACATTCCTTGTAGTCTTTCAGGATAATACTATAGGCTAGTAGCCACAATGACAATCCCTTGAGAGAAAGTTGAGTTAATACCCAAAAAATGAGTTTGTTGAATGTCCTTTTGAAAAATGCAACTTAAATACACATTAATCACAATGAAATAGTGTTATTTTAGTACCATGTATGATTTTACCCATTTGAGAAAGAGTTTCATAACATTCTGACAGTTTAGAAAGTCTGCTTTCAAAGATAATCCTTGAGTTCAGATCCAGTATGACCAATAATAATTATTTCATGTTATAATGAAGTGTTGAGTGTTGTACTGTAAAGAAAATAGCAGTGGGAGGCCTGTGGCAACCATTTATCTTCAAGAAAGTGGATTTTGTGGAGAGAACTCTCTATTCTCAATCCCAAAAGAAAAAAAATAGAAAAAGAAAAATATATAATGCTTCAGCAGCATGAGGGCACCTTATCTCATTTTCTTACTTCTTACCTTTTATTTGTGTGCTGTGGTGGCACAGTGGTTAGAATGCAGTACTGCAGGCTACTTTTGCTGGCTGCCAGCAGTTCAGGTTTCACCAGCTCAAGATTGACTCAGCTTTCCATCCTTCTGAGGTCAGTAAACTGAGGACCCAGATTGTTGGGGGCAATATGCTGACTCTGTAAACCGCTTAGAGAGGGCTGTAAAGCATTGTGAAGCGGTATATAAGTCTAAGCGCTATTGCTATTGTGATTTCTGAAGTTAGGATTTCTAGACCACCTCTACCTAGGCAAAAGATCCTAGCCTAGCTGCCACATTCTTTCCACAATGAATATTCTCAGGTTTTGGCATAGGTACACCTGCTAAAAAGGCCTTTCAGTTTATAATTTCAGAAGCTGCTTATCCTTCCTGCAACTTCCACTGCCCATATTCTCATGTAATATTTGATGCAGCTTTGTTTTGAAACAGCGCATTTTCCATTGATCTTTTTTGTAATGTTTAGCGTGGAGTGTGATTTAGTATTATCAGTTTTACCTTGCATTTCTTTCTGTTGTATTTCTTTACTCTGCTTGTTGTTAGTGGCCTTGAGTGGTCAACTGAACTGCACTCTAGTTTGCGAGGTTCCAAGCAGCCTTAGAAGAAGCTGCAATGTGACAAGCAGCCTCAAAGACACATGGTTCTAAGGCTGCTTGGTACTTCACAAGGTAGGGCACACAGTGGCCTAAAGGGCAGAGGTGGGATGGAGATAGGAAAATGGAAACAGCTGAAGAGAAGGTAGTCCCCTACTTTACTGAGGCTCAGGGCTGGAAAGGACCAAACCTGGAATGGATTGGATTTGGGTGACTTTTCGTCTAACAACTAGTGGAATTTGATTAACAATGGCAATCGAGAGTGCTGAATTGCCCTTGCTAAGTGATGCAGTCACATGATCTTGTTCTTTATTACTGTATAACTTAGCAATATAAATTCCTATCCCAATTGTGGTAGTAAGCTGAGAACTACACATATAAAATTTTTCAATGCACTTTGAAATCTTATGTGAAGAACTGTGGCTGTGCATGAGGCTTATGAAAGGCAATTTGTATTCAACCCCCACAAGAACTTTCTGCTATAGAGACAAAATAATTCTCTTCATCAAGGTGAAGAGGCAATATGATGTACCTTAATGAGGTGCTTTCTGTCATTTTGCCTGCATTTGCTGGAACCTGAAGAGGCTTTTTGTATATGCTGACTGGAAGCAGGGGAAGACATTTCTGCATATGCTTAGGAAATGCAGAAAAGCTTTTTCAAAATTCAGTCCATGGCAACTGCAATGAAGCAACCTTAAGAAGTGAGGGACTGCTTAATTTGGGAAAGAAGGTTTAAGGATCTATCTATCTATCTGTCTATCCATACATAAATACACACACATATGGATACCCCTTTAAGTTCTGCCCAACCCTAATTGGAAACTGTGGAGTAGCTCCTTGTAATTAACACCAGAATATTAACCAGACTTTAACTTGTGTCTCTTTTCAGAGCATGTAGCATTGGACCCATTATATAATTTATATAATATATTTAATTAGCATCCAAAGACTTGATTAGACAAACTAATCCCTTCCTATTTGCTTAACCAAATTAGACAACTATTTTCCTCTTATGCCTTACCTCGGCCCCCAGTACCTGCTAAATACTGAACAATGTAGTAAACAATAATATGTAAACTTCCCTTATTGATGCCTAAATCATGTATTTCCTGACTTATTTTCCCCCAAAGCAATCTAACCAATGGGGGGAGGGGCAGGGTGATTGAGGCTGAAGTGCTATGAAGCTAAAACTTGCTCCCCAAAATCATTCCTGCCACACCTCTCCTGCTGCTCTTCATCCCCGGTGCAGCTGACCAGGAAGAGAACTATGTTATATAAGTATCCAGAATTAGTTAATAAAGCTTTATTAATTGTTTTTACTCTAGTTTCTTTCCCCCTTTCCCTCTCCAATACCCAAACCTGAAGCTTCTACAGCTGGAAACAATGGGAAAATGCCTTGTCGGTAGACAGACTTATTTTTTCTAGGACTTCTTATGTTGCAAACTAAAGCTTAATTTCCTTGTAGGTCTCCACATCCCATTCTCTTCTATCTCCGGTAGACTTCATTGGTAAATGCAACAGCTGTGCTGGTTCCATTTTTTCCTTTCTCTGTTGCTCCCACCTGAATATGAAGCAATAATAATAATTGCTAGTATTGAAAGATATTCTGCAAACCTGGCACCATTGCAAGGAAACAGAACCTACTCTTCTCCCAGGTTACTTGAAACTCTACATTTCAAATAGCAGAGAAACCACAGAAAGGCATTCTGAGGAAATTAAAATAGGAGTGGATTTTAGAGACAAAAAAGTTCCTACATTCTCTGAGGATGTGATTCCACTTCCTGTATTATTAATAAAGTAATTTACTAAATATTTAAGCAAGAACCTATTAACACTGAAGGATAGAATGCAATTCAATTTCACTTTAGGGATGATGGACCAGTTCTGACTATATCGTATTGATCTTACTTTCAGCATTATGTTTACAGGTTGTGTCTGACTAGTGTTAAAGCTGAAGGTTTGGAAAATCTTGAAGGGGCTCTCTGAGCATTCAGTTAATAATTAATGTGTGCAACTGCCAGGAAAAAAAAATAAAATAAAAGCTCACCTTGAAGACAGGGATAAACTCACTAACAAATACTTGAAAGTTCAGTTGAGCTGTTTATATCTGGTGGCAAATATATGCAAGTATTCTTGCCTTCTGCAGGAGTATGAGGTTTCTAGCCTAGCCATTATTTCCTTATGGTAAAAGGTTCTGTACATCATTTATTGCTAAGCAAACAAGTAGTCAAGATCCTTTGGTCTTCCATGCAGTCATTCACTCATTGTATTTCCATTTTGTTAAAATACAGTACAATGAAGAGCACCATTGTAGGTTCAGGTATGCATTTTGCTCTTGTAACTATTAGTCACTCTGTTGTGATTCTAAATGTTACTGTGCACAGAGAAAGGTTTGTGTACATAATCCATAAGGCCATAACTATTGTATTTTTAAAAAAACTTTTGAGTTTTATATTTGTAATTATTAAAGGAAATGCTAAAATTGAATTTCTCCAGGTGGTTAATGACATGAAGATCTATTATGTTAAGATATATTGCAAAATTATATGTTCTGCAGTTCTTCCCTGTTGTGTTTACTAGGATAGAATAGATAATACTGAGGAGAAAAACCACAGCTAATAAGAGATAGTTAGGATATGAATAGTGATTATTCATTGTCTCATTCCCATTTCTTCATTGTCAAAAGAAAAGCTTATTTAAGCTCAGATCAAATTTGTTCCATAAGATGCCCAGTTTTAACATATTTGGCATTGCTTTCCATTCTAAGTCTTCCTTTGCATTTTAAGAAAGAAAATTGTTCTCAAATCAGATTAATTGGGTATAGCTTGAAATTATTTGGATGTACCAGAAAAAGTGTTTTTCTCTGTGAACATACATTTTCCTTGTTGGCATCGCTATTCAAAATGCCCTGGAGTATGATAGAAAACAGTCATTTAGAAAATAAAATGCTCATTAAAATAGAGAAGTAACTCCAAAAGTCATGAAGGCTGCTGGAAAATATTATCCCCATAACCACCAACATCATCTTATCAGGATTCAGGTTATGACTTAAGGCATTCTGCTGCTGCGTTAGACTCAGCTACTTTTTGTTTATTGTGCTTTTATTGCTCAGTATGAAGAAAAGTACTAAAATGTATAAGAATATCAATAAAATACTAAACAGGTTTTGTGTATGTCAGTTCCAAGATATCATTTAAGAATTGCCATTAGGAATGAACTATGTTTGTTTGTATTACTTTAGTTAATTAAATTAAGTAAATGCTTGTGGGCTGCTTTTTTCAAAGTAAAACACTCCCAGACTATTTTCCAATGTAAAATTTTATAATGTGCAATGACTATAAATATTTAGAGCCATACTATAAATCCTGTGACATTAATAATACCTGCGAACAAACATTGAATGGGCAAAAGGACTAAAATGTAAACACATAGCTGAGTACCAAACAACAAACTCAAATGAATACTATAATCAGACTGTATATTTGGAAACTGACAACATATTGATCTGGAAGAGAAAGAATGAGAACAAACAATTGATCTTATCTTTCCCATATTATGGGGGGTGCAATAATAAAAATTATATACAAGAGCTTCTATTGGAAATGCATATGTATACATGTATATACGTTTTGCACAGCACTTTCAGTAAAGGGTGACTGGAATTCATTGTAATCATAACAAGTTTTTATTTTTTAGATTGCAGAAGTGTAGGACTGGAATTGAGGAAAAACTCTCTCATCTCTTCTCATGGATTAAAGACTAAACCTCCTTATCACATCGTATATATTAACTATCACTTCAGTACAAGAGGCTCGGCATCATTTCTCAAGCAAGACTGGTTTTAGACCTTGTGAGAAATTCTTGCTAGCTCTTCTGATTCTTTGCAAAAGTCTTTCCCTTACCTTAACTGGCACTCCTTCCCCTTTTTCAGAAAAATGTCCCCTATGTTGAATGAAGATTTTTGTTCTCATAAAAACATAACTGTGTTAGTTTTTAATGGTAGCTTTAAAAGCCTCTTTTTTATGTACATTTAACCATCTATTTTTAAGAGATTTGTATTTAATATAATATATACTGTAAACTCTGTCTTATATTTCATTGTTTCAAGGGCAGGATTAGGATGCTATCAAAATTTAGTCAACAGGAGGTAGAAGATCCCCAGAATAATCTTGGATTAAATTATCCACTCCTGGCCTGCCATGTTGGGTAAACATCAGGGCAGCTTGTCCAGACAACCCTCCTAGGAAAAAGGAGGGTATAGGATCTGGACACTGAATGTCCTAAAAAGCCAACCTCTTGGTCACAAAACCTCTTGGCTACTGCCTATCTGGTCAGTGAGGAATGATAAAATAATGTAAGCAGTAATGTTTGGATTAGCAGGTGTCTATGTTAAGTGTCTAGTATGAAGAGGGTCAAGATATGGCTCACATAAAGAAGACAAGATACTTAACTGTTGTAAATTAGAAGATGTATTGTACAAAAAGATGTTCACATAATCAAGAGAAGCCCTAAATCACTGAAGGTAATCAGGAAATCCTGCTGGAAATTAAGCCAGTTTCCAGTTCTGTCTTTTTAATTACTGCAACTGAAAATGGGATTACTGGGAAGGTTAGAATCATCCATTCTATTTTCCCCACGTGGGTCAATAAGGCAGTGTTTCTCAACCTTGGCAACTTGAAGATGTGTGGGATTCAGCTTCCAGAATTCCCCAACCAGCATGTCTAAGAACTGCAAATAAATAAATATTGCTTTGTTATAGAAGATTAACATGTTTTTTTTTACTTATATGAATGTTAAACAACCAGTTCAATCTGTATTTGAAGTAGCTAAGAGAAAACAAATCCTCCAGGAACACTTAACTGAGGAACTGTGATTGCTGAGTAACAGTTCCTGGGGATATATGTGCCAGTTGGGCACCGAATGGGAGCTTTTTTCTAATGTCAATAAATGCCTTGAGATTGCAGTTGAAGACGGGAAAGTTAAATGACGCTCCCAAGGAATATTGAAGCTTCATTCCTGATGAGTTAGAACAATTACTACTGCCACTTTTCAGGAATGTTACTGCTCACACACATAAAATTAATGTTTCTTTTCAGCTTATATGGATAGTATAAGAATGACAATTCAAGAGAGCAATGTGTGTAAATCAGGTTTGTTGTGTTCATATCAGTACTGAGTTGTCTTGCAATTTTCAGAAATGCTTCTTCACTAAGTTGTGTTCTCGGGGGTCTGTTTTACTGGGTCAAAAAAAAAAAAGTCAAGATGGCAGCCATCACCACACAATTGTTGGTGACATTTTGACTTCTTCAACACCTCCTTATAGATGGTGCTGTTTAAAATTATAATTATAAAATTAGATAATAGTATTTTTTGTACTGCAAGATAGCTGACGGCACTAAAGTTTTCTGTTTTCTTTCACATGTTAGTCCATCATTTTGCAGTCTTCCTATCTTACCTTGTTTCTAATCTGAAAAAGACTCTTTTCTTTTCAGTTTGAATACAAGTATGGGAAGAAGGGGGAACCTGTAGGCTGCTAGAAGAATTTTTTGGGCAACAAAAGTTAGATACCTATGTACTTTTCTTGGTTTCTCTGTACTAAAGTAAGTGCAAGAACTCTGTACCCCACACCTATTTCAACAATGTTTTCCTACCTTCTGAAAAAAAAAATCTTTTCAATTGAGTTGAAGAAAACTGATGCAAAAGCATCCAAGCAAAATATACATGAACAGAGGAACAACATATCGGAGCATGTGCTCCAAGAGACCCAGAATTTGAATGGTGACAGAATGAGGGAAGTTTACCTGGGCTGTCTAGATACTAGAGGGTTTTTTGCCCCAGGTTATAGTGCACTAATTCAGCTTTATAGCCTGTGTTGTGCAGTGGTTGGTGGCACATCCTGAAGCAAAGGAGAAGTATAATCCTTATATGATAATGGTGGGATTTATTCCTCTAGGGTTTGAGAAGCAGAATGCATACTGGAGCTGAGAAAGCAAAGTTAAATAGTTTGTTATGCATGGCACATTGAATAAACTAGTGAATAAATATTTCTTATACCAACATGTGCCAAAAGATTCCAGAGAGGCAGTGATACCTACGGTAGATGAAGCAGAATTTGATAGCAGCTTTTGCATTTTCACAAAGTGCTTATTTGTGAAACAGGCATCCAAAATCTTACATATAAACATAGCCATCAAACAATTCCCTTTTGAGTTAAGCAAAGTTATGCAAAGTGTAAAAAGTGAATAAGTAAACAAAAAAAATTGAAGGCAAAAGGTAAAAGAAAAGAAACTATGGACAAATCTAGTTCACTCTTTTGATATTTATTATAACTCTGTTTAACTATTTCATAACTTTTTGTCCTTACAAACTATTCTTTTTCCACTAAGTCCATACACCATACATCACTTTTAAAGTTTAAAGATGTTTTCTATTTTTTTTAATTTATTAATATTTTTAGAAGAAGGGAAAAAAGAATGAACAAGTGAAAAGGGGAAGGAAAAGCAAAAAATACATAATTGATACAGAAATACAAGATCAGTAAATGGATAAGGACATAGTAAATGGACAAAGGACTTACCAAGTGCTTGATGCTTCATTGATAAAACATTAAACCTATCAAACAAAGTACATTGAATTATTTTAACAGAGTTTGAATCTCTGAGCTGAATGCCAAAAGCTCCACTAAAACACTATAAACAAATATTTAGTTTCTAACTTCCACATTCTTGTACTCCAATTGATATACTGTATTTATAAATATTTAAACTTTTTATGTATTTCTGATTCCAGTCCTTTTAGTCAGTTCTTTTCTTCTTAAAAATCAAAATCTAAATACTTTTCTTTTTTATCAATTCCATCCAAACATGGCATTTTTCAGACTTTTCTCTCTTTTTCTCCATTTTTCTCCTTCCTATAGGTAGTTTGATTAACCAAACCACCGAATGTTTTTTCCCCATAATGGTCACCTACTTTTATATTAAGGCTACATTCACTCAGCATCCATTCCCATCTAATCCATTTCTACTTGCTTTCCCACAAAGGCTTCTGAAGTAAGCTACTTCTACTACATTCAGTTGGGTAGCAACACAATGTAGGGTACAACTATCTTTGCTTCTTCCCTCATAAGAAAAGGAACATTTTGCTTTCTTTTTGCAAACATTCATTTCTCATAAAGAATACATATTACCCATTCCTTTCCACTAGAAGTTGCAAAAAAACACATTCTGGCAACATACAAAAATTGAAAAACTTGCTTTTTTCCAATTAAGGTATGACATGCAATTATTCACTACATTTTTTCATGTTAAACACAATTATTTTGGTTCTTCATAACATTAATTTTCAGTTCAGTATATACTTCATAATACAGTTAATACATCATACATTTACTGCAAATAATTTAGAGTCACAACCCCAAACTTTCAATTTTATGTTGTATTTTATTTTTCAGTTTGTATGCTTTTACTTACTGAAATAGCACTAAATAGCAAAATGTATATACAAGCATGCACACACATTCATATCCCCAGTCAACATACCTCCATACAGGAGAATCTTGACAGACTTGAACATTGGGCGCTATCTAACAAAATGAAATTCAATGGTGAAAAAAGTAAGGTTCTACATTTAGGCAAGAAAAACCAAATGCACAGGTACAGTATAAGTGCTACCTTGCTAAGTAGTAATAACTGTGAGAGGGATCTTGGAGTCCTAGTGGACAATCAGTTAAATATGAGCCAGCAGTGTGCTGCAGCTGCCAAAAAAGCCAACACGGTGCTAGGCTGCATTAACAAAGGGATAGAATCAAGATCACATGAAGTGTTAATACCACTTTATAATGCCTTGGTAAGGCCACATTTGGAATGCTGCATCCAATTTTAGTCACCATGATGTAAAAAAGATGTTGAGATTCTAGAAAGAGTACAGAGAAAAGCAACAAAGATGATTAGGGGACTGGAGGCTAAAACATATAAAGAAAGGTTGCTGGAATTGGGTATGTCTAGTTTAATGAAGAGAAGTAGTAGGGGTAACATGATAGCAGTGTTCCAATATCACAGGGGTTGCCACAAAGAGGGAGTCAAGCTATTCTCCAAAGCACCTGAAGGCAGGGCAAGAAGCAATGGATGGAAATTAATTAAAGAGAGAAGCATCCTAGAACTAAGGAGAAATTTCCTGACAGAACAATTAACCAGTGGAAGAACCTGCCTCCAGAAGTTGTGAATGCTCCAACACTGGAAATTTTTAAGAAGAAACTGGACAACCATTTGTCTGAAATGGTATAGGGTTTCCTGCCTGAGCAGGGGGTTGGACTAGAAGACCTCCAAGGTCCCTTCCAACTTTTATTGTTGTTGTTGTTGTTGTGTTATGTTTTCCACAAGCATTCCTGATGTGTTTCTCCATAAACACATTAAAGAGCCCAAGGGACATCACACATTCTTGTCTGATATCCGCTTAATGTCAAAACATTCACTTACTTTCCATTATACTCTATATGCATCATATCTCATTCAGCCATCCAAACTTCAATTTCATATATGTGCATTTAATTCCATTGTTCAAGCCTGTTTAGTACAGTTTCTCTGAATCAAAAAGCATACAATAAACTTTGTCACATTCATACATTTCACAATAATCTACTGTCAAGAATTCACTTCTCTTAGTATTTTATCATACAGTAAATCATCAAATCAATTTTTAGTGGCTTCCCTTTCTATGGATATGACTAATAGACCTTAGTTTAAACTATCTTTTCAAAATAACATATCTTTTCTAAACAGATACCAATCATTCACCATTTATACCTATCCATTCATGTTACCTATCAGAATAACATTTTTCTTAGTTTCATTTATTCAATGCCACACTCATTTTCCCCCAACTTAGTCCTGATCTTTTTATTGACTCTATTCACTGCAGCATAGCATGCAACTATCACCAACATATCTACAATTTTACATCCCTATATGATTTAATCAATTCCATTTCACTACACCAGGCCATTTTCATTAAGATCTATTACCTCTTTTCTATTTCTTTTAATTTTAGATGCACATACCACACTTTCCTCCCATTCATTTAATCCACCCATGTTCTTTATTGTTTATTATTTTTTCCTACCCACATTATCCATGTGCTATAATCATCACCAGATGGTCCATATGTATTGATATCTACCTCACATTGTGGCTCAAGCTATATTGGGTTTGTCACATAATGCAGAGAGAGGATGTAGCCTAGGTTATGATGCTTACTCATAACTGTGTTCCATGCAGCATTTTCTGTTGACAATATGAGCAGTTCCATTCAGTCATAAATTTTGCTAGTATGCCACAAACATAACCAAGCCCAGTTTAACCATAAGCATGTTCATATTATTCTATGCAAGGTACGATTTCTTGCAAGTCAACCCCCACCTAGGGGTTTCTTGAACTAATATTTGAGAATATGAAAAACACTATTATGTGCAATGTATGTGGGAATGACCTTGGGAGACAGACACCAGCATATAAGATATCACAGCCCAGAGAAGGACAGAGGGCATGGGAAACATTTCATAAAGGACACTGCCTAATGTTCCCAGGCATAAAAGTAAAGGAGGGAAGAAATGATTTCAGTCTTGCAAGATTATTGTTAAACCTTACAATAGAGTTAATACTCATGGTTATACCTCTTGTCTGGACTATCTCAAAGGGCTGACAGAGTGCTTCCATTACTGAGAAGTTATATTAGGCCTGGTGATGGCAGGGTGGCCTAGTGATGAAAACGCTCGCCTCCCGTGTGGAAGGTTGAAAGTTCAATCCTAGATAGAATTTTAGAATTTAGAATTCTTTATTGGCCAAGTGTGGTTGGACACACAAGGAATTTGTCTCTAGTGCATAAGCCCTCAGTGTACATACAAGCAACAGTAATAAATCATGATCATAATCAACATAAAAATACATTCATCATAAATCATAAGATATAAAAGAATATTATAGCAATAAAAATAGAAATAGTGTAATAAAACTCTTCACACTGTTTTGTTTTTAGTAACAGTTGCCAAATAGATTTTATCATTCAATTTACTCTCATCCTGATTCTATCATCTCATATTTCCTTCCTATTAGTGTACTACTTAGTGTTGAGTGGTTCCATGGTGACATATTCGGCTTTAAGCCAACCTACAATTGGAACTGGGACCTAAGTTAATCTGCCTCCAGAAGCGGTGAATGCTCCAACACTGAAAGTTTTTAAGAAGAGACTGGACAGCCATTTGTCTGAAATGGTATAGGGTTTCCTGCCTGAGCAGGGGGTTGGACTAGATGACCTCCAAGGTCCTTTCCAACTTTATTATTATTATTATTATGGCTTTGGATTTTTGTCTTCTGCCACTTTTACATTTATAAGTCTGGTTTTTTT
Source organism: Azemiops feae (assembly GCA_023970755.1). Taxonomy (NCBI): domain Eukaryota; kingdom Metazoa; phylum Chordata; class Lepidosauria; order Squamata; family Viperidae; genus Azemiops; species Azemiops feae. The sequence goes on along the minus strand of JALGBA010004200.1, from coordinate 1,200,595 downwards.
CTTTCTTTTTTTTAACTGAGAATACATTATTGACTGTGCATATTGGGAATTACTGCATTAAGGGTGTGCCGTGTATTGTCTAATCCTCCTGGTTGTTCTCTCACTATTGAAGCAGTGCTCTGTTGACACACAATGATGGCCTTTTATAATTAAAATTACTCCTTGCCTACAGCTGTCCCTATTTCAGCTGCTGAATAGTGAGCTATCCTGAAGTCCAATTTTTATTGCATTCTATTTTAGCAAATGGATTTTGTGTTAATGGGGACTTTTCTGGACTGGCTTGACTATTTAATGTTCCCAGTGATTAACAGCAGAGCTATCTGCCTTCAAAAAGGAAATGATAAATAAGGAAATGTTATCTTTTATGCACAAGTAAGTCCATGAATCTTTCCTTAACAATTAGAGGACAAACTAGATGTAACAACAGCATAAGTCAGGATCTTATAAAAGGGCAAGTTACAAATTATTGATTATTTTCAGTTGCTGTGCTCAGTTTCACCATAAAAGAAAGAAATGTTTTTCCACAGGCTCAAGTAAATTCCTTGAACCATTTGTTAATTATACCAAGTGTACGAACATAATATAGTTGGACTTGAAGAAATTTTCATTGGCCATACAGTATTGGGAATATAGAAATAACTCCCCACCAAAGGAATTTCCCATTAAAGACATTGCTTTTGATATATTACCCAGTATGCTGGCATTAAAGAAAATATTTATTTATTTATTAAATACATGCTTAATTTAGACAAGTGTGTTTGTGTGTGTATTTGTGTACAGTGTATATGTGTGTGTGTGTGTGTGTGATACTGAGGAAATTGGATTAGAACAAGATGTGTGGTTTTAAAATTAGAGAAAGAAACATCAATAACTTGCTTTATACTGATGATCCTACTCTGAAAGCTGAAAATGCAAATAATTCACCAGCTCTAATAATGAAAATCAGTAAGCAAAGCAAAACATGGTACTAAGATTAAAAATAAAGGAGATTGGTCTAATGACAATAGCTACATTAAACAGGTTTAGAATTAATGATGAAGATACTTATATTCAGATGCCATAGTACTGTTCAGACAATAGAAGTGAACATAGGACACCGAAAAAGCAGGTTAGAAAAAGTATTGATGCTTTTGAATTTGGTGTTGGAGAAGACTCCTGAAAACATCATGGAAAGACAAGAAAATAAACAGATAATCAAACATTTCACCCCAAAGTGCTTATCCAAGGCACAAATGATTAGGCTCAATGTATTGTACCGACATTATGTGAAAACCAAGTTCTCTGAAAAAAAAATCTGAAATGCTGGGAAAAGTGGAAGAAAAGAGAAAAAGAGGATGACCAACAACAAAGTGGATGGACACAGTTACAACAGGGATGGGTATGTCATTGGAAGATCTGAAGGGCCAGGTTGGGTGCAGATTGTCTTGGGGAAAATCTATCTACATAGTTGCTGAGAGTCAACACTGATATGATGGCACAATCCATAAATCAAGTGTTGTCAGATTTAGTTTAGAATGCAATGTAATGGATACAAACTTATATCACTCACTAAATAGTAATAACAAGAAAATGAACCCTCTATACTTATTTTATGGATAATGAATTGTTGGAGGAAGACTTCATCCATCATAGTTTTCGTGTAGGCCTTGCACTTGGTTAATTAGTGGCAAGTGTAAGAAACACAGCCTTGCAATTAACTAATCATTCCTATCTTCTTATTATTTTAAAATATTATTAATGAAAGTCCTCTATCTAAGTGATGCCATAAATTTTAGTAGGAAAAAAATGAGCAAACTGGCTGTTTTCTGGATGGTGCCTTTTGGCTATGAGATGCGGGTTTGTCCAGTCACAAAATGGTAGAATAATGAATCACGGTCCAAAAAAGTTAGATTAGGCATGGATTCTAGACAGTGCCAAAGGAGAAGATTGTTGCCAAATTGGTGCCCATAGTTATCTTGTTGGGAATCTCAGGATGTTGCTACAAGCAATGGCAAGCTCCCTTTTTGAAGCTGATGAGATTTATGCCTTTCTTATCTCAACCTAATAATATCCTTCAGATTGATGGTAATAAGGGTGCAGTGGAAAGTACAGTCAGGTTAACTATGTTCCTTCTCATCGATTCTTTAATTTTAGAATGTGGCGATATCCACAAAGTGTTGACAGTGACAGGAAATTTAAAACTACAAATGAAGATAGTGAAAATACACCCTTAACACATCCTAAAGTCGCAGGGCTAGAACTACATTAGGTAAAGTGGTTTAGACAACAGATCTTGTAAGTCAACAGTAGGAACCTCCTGTTTCAGCTTCCTGAATTATATTATATAAACCAGGCCATTGATTCTTGGCCATCTAAAGTACCATGTTGCCTCAGCAGTGGCACTGATTCATTACCAATGACACAGCAAGATTTTAGAGCTAATATATCCAATTTCTATCTTATGTATTTCTTGTCCTTTATCTCCAGCAGCAAAATATCAATATTAGTTTGGTATACCTCAGGTTATTTTGCATTTAGACAGCACTAAACCTAAACCATTTTATTTCCCCCTTGCCATTTCTAAATGTGGACTAACTTAATTTAGTTTTATTTTTCTCCTGGATCTACTAAAAAAAATCAGATTCCTGTGTTGTAGCAAGAAATACGTTTTTGTCACAGTACTCAGTTGCCAACAGACTTTTAAAAATGCCAAACTAGCAGGAATATCTGAACTGACTTATCTCATAACATCATTTTTATAACATACATAACTTTTAAGTTGGGTATTTTCACTGCTCCTATTATATACTGTTTTTTAAATTTCCCATAATATAATTTCTTATTGGTAGTTTTTGGGGGGTTTTAAGTGAATTTAAATATTTCTCAATTGATTTTTTTTTTATTTCTTAGCATTTCCTTCTCTGTAAACATTCCAGTCAAACTTGTGTCATTAATATTAATAGCAGATTAAATAAAGGTTTAACCTCTTCTGTTGAAAGTTATTAAGCCTGGATAACTGCAGATATATTCAACTGGAAATGCTGGTTGGAGATGAAGGGAGCAATAGACATTCCTGATGAATAAAATGCTCAAAATAAACTTGAAGACTAGAGGGAAAAAAGGATCTATTTTCATTGTGTTTATTTTCAATGAAACTTTCATTAAAACATCAGGTTACTTGGGTGGCTGTATTTAGGATACTGCCATGCAATTATGCCAAAGTAATTACTATACAACAGCAAACTTGTTGCTCTTTTTTATGGCAAATATGGTATCCTCCAGCTGGGAAATATATGCATTGTTCTCTCAGGAAGAATTAGAGAAGATAGCTGAAAAGGCATTGGAAATAGGGTAGCCCAAAATAGACCATCAATGTGAATCCTGAGTGATCAAACACACAATGGTTAGAAAGAGCCAGGTAAAAGAAAACATGCACAGAGAAAAGAGATAATAAAAGCCAGGGGAGGTGATAAGAGATAAGGAAAGACTTATTATGCCTGTCAACTTAACCTGGAACCAACTTTTCCAAAAAAATTCTAACAAAGGAAGGACACAATTTGTCTGTATCAATAATATTTGATTCAAATGTCAAAAGCCATTTGACACGGAAATGAAGGTAAGGAACAAAGCTGCTTCCTTCATCTTGTGACCCTGACATGCAGAGACTCAACCCAAATTAGGCAGCAAATTTATGTTATGGGGATGAATATGTACTAATTAATGTATTAACAATAAAGGTATCTTTGGAATCACAGGGAAGAAACACAAAAGCACATTTATGAGGCTTTGTGAGACTTATGAGAGAACTACTACAAACTTCCCTATGTTTAGGTTGTTAATTCACTTATGATGCCTTTTGTAGAAAACAGGAAGTATGTAGTCATATTCAGTTAACCATGCCAAATGATTTGATAGAGAGCTACTTTCTAGAAGTATTTCATTTATCTAAAGCAAACGAGGATGCTTGCTGATCATGAACATTATTGGACATGAAAATAATTTCCAAGTGTTTACTTCAGAGTAACTTTTTACTTAGCAAATAATTATAGAAATAGATGAGTAACATATATGCATCTGTGACAAACTATGAGGGCAGTAAATTTTTGAAAGTGGGAGAGTTAAGATGTGCATTCCAATATCAACTAAATCACCAATTTCCAACTATTAGCCAGGTTTTGTTTGTTGCTTTTCTTAATTATACATCATTTTTCTTCTTATATAAGCACTTAGAGCTGTTTACAACCATAAAAGAAAATATAAAACACATCCATGAAATCAATGCAATTAAAATCAGGACAGTTCTTTTTGCCAAGCCTTGCCACTGTCCAAGCTAACTTAGCCATGCAAGGAAAGCAGAGAGCTAGTATTCAGAAGTGAAAATTGGAATAAGAGGTGGCTCCTATGTCTTATTTGTAAAGCTTCAATGCTCCTGAAAGGATTGAGAGTTTCCTGCTGATGAACTGGTGTGCATGGAACAAATAGCCATTTCCTATTTTTCTGAATCAATCCATTTCTAGGAAAGCTGAAGCCCATGTATTGGGCTGTTACATATAAAGCCTCCAATTATCTCCAGCCAGCACATCAGCTCCAGCTTTGATAGGTGTCCCCTTTCTTTTCAAAGATAAATAGAAAAGTAAGGTATAGTACCAGGAATTAAGTACAAGAAGTATTCTTCTGCAATCTCTTGTTTTTATAAGAAATCTCAGAAAAACTAGCATCATTACTAAGTAAGCTCATGGTTAATAAATGGCATTTTTTTAAAAAAAATAATTACATTTAGTTACTGGTTTCTTTAACCAGGGATAGAAAATGTCATTACAAAATTTGTTTCTGCATGTTTCCTCTATTGTAATGTTACACTGCTTAGTTCGATTGCTTTAGCAAGAGAAATGGTCTGGCAATCCCTTCTGCACAGCCATTCATTTAGCACAAAATACAAAATGGCAGAACATATGTATTATGGGTGCATTAGTGGTATCCAATAGGTTCAGCAGTTTCAGGTAAAAGATGCCAGATTATAAAACTAATTTGGATGTTAGTGGTGAATGAATACAGAGAAAATAAAATATTATTTCTTATATTATTGGTATAAGGAAATGTCAGTTTTTCTTATTTTATACTTACTGTTTAATTAAATAAAAGAAGGAGTTTTCTCAAGAAATAAGGTAAAATCTGAATACAGTGGCATATACTGTACATGTGAATCATTTCAACTGTAAGTTATAATCCAAAGTATATACTTTGAGCTAGCTAATTATGTATGTGTATGTGTCAATACAAATGTGCATCATTGACAAATTAAATATCTTCTAAATAAAACATTATATACATAGAGAGAAATATGGCTGTTTTTTCATGCCCATGTCGTGTTCATAACACCTGCATTCCCATATCAAGAACAAATATTGCTTAACTTTCATCAATAATCATTATCATTAAATAAAAAACCCATAGATAATCTACAGATTTTGTACTCTACATCATAATGCTCTACTTTTACTCAGGCAAAAGCTAAATCAATACTTATAGAAACTTGTAATACAAACTTTCTTGCCATAGAAAGCTCAAGGGTTGTTGTTTTTTTTGTTTTGTTTTTGTTTTTGTCTTTGCTGGCACATTTGGATTTTAATCTAAAAGCAGTCTCATATTTTTTTTCTGCCATGTCTAATAAGAAAGATTGCAATTGCCTTTTGGTCCTATGGGGACAAATAAAAACCTAAAAGATCTAGAGATTGAACTAAAGCGAATAGTTCTATATGTAGTAGCTGTATTGTAAGCCATATAATTTGAAGAAATCTAGAAGAAAAAACTCTTTCTGTAGGTTTTTTTTATTTCAATATAAAGCTAATTTCAATAATAAATTAATTAGAGAGTTCCTGGCTTTCATTTTAGTCAACAACAAAAAACATTAAAATCAAATAGTGACAAATTAAACAACAGAATGCCAATATATACAATGTAAACAATTGACTAAAACTAGAATGATTACAATATAGGTCTACACTTGCTATTGTAAAGAGGTACAAAGCACCTGAGGAGGTCACTGCAAAGGCACCTGGACACAACTACTAAAAGCTTTTCCCTATCAAGACTAGGTGAAAAATTTGTTCAGGCAAAATGTACAAATCCTGATATTGCAAAATAGCTAACAACTCATAAATGCATGTTGATGAATTTAGGGATAAAATTCACAGTTCAGACACGCATGCAAAAATATTTGTTAGAAAGTTATGAATAAAAATTGAAATACAAAGAAAAATGATACTCCAAAACATTTTCCATTACTTTGCAGATATATTGCATATTGTGTAATGACAAATTGAACATTGAAAAAAATAAGGAACAGAATTAAATTAAAGAATGTCCACCTCTCTGTGGTAACTGTGAAAGTAAAGGAGCCATGAAAAATTATTTCAATAATAAAGTTTATTTGGAAAAGGCAATTTTTTAGATCAGGAATCAGCAGCCTTTGTAGATGCCAATTCCAAAACATGATCTCAACCAATGGCTTTGGCATCATAAACATCCAACAAAATTGCCCAATCCCCAATTCTAGAATCATATAAGACTTATTGTGATATTATGCCATTTTGATTTTTATAGTGATTTTAATTTTAACTTGATTTGGGGGCATTGGCAATCCAGTATTAGAAGTCCTGGCTTTTGTCTATGTATCTATATATCCTGATCTAACTTTTAGATACCTGTCCCACGTCACACAATGCTTTAAAGGCAGACATAAAAGGCATCAAAGATACAACATAGTAGTTTGAACTGAACTCCATAATAAATAGTTGCTTTAAAAACATATGTTCTCAGAATAAGAAGTCAAAAGTTCTATATTGTTGTTGTTGTTGTTATTATTATTATTATTATTATTATTATTATTATTATTATTATTATTATTATTATTATTATTATTATTATTATTATTATTATTATTATTATTATTATTATTATTATTATTATTATTATTATTACTATTACTATTATTACTATTATTATTATTTTCAATGCTGTAAGCTGCCCAGAGTCTTATGGAGTTGGATGACTGAGGGTTTTAATAAGCGAAACATCTTTGTCTTTTGTTCTAAAATGTTCATGATTTGGCCAATTCAGAGTCACATATGGACAACATAATGTTGCATTTCTAATAAGTTCTATCATAACACATCCTCCAGATAAGAGAAAAGGAAATAACTTAATCCACAATAAACTTGAAACAAACTGATTAGATTTATACATATTTACAATTGCTCAGCAGCTACCATACATGAAGATCAGATGAGCCAATGAATTAAAACTGCCTGTTTTGTCTTTGCTCTCACTGCATTAGCCAGAGGCTATCTGTTATATGTTATTCTTTCTGATATGTGAGCTAAAGGGAGACAAGCCAGCACTTGAATAATTTAAAGTCAGGAAAATTTCTGTAAGGTATTTCATAAACAGATTTGACCCATAGCTGCTGCTGTTGTTCGTAGCTAATGGCTAGTCCTCTTGCTGTTTAATTATGTGGTTTACCTTATGTACACAGTGGCAGAATGATTATTAAGGAAATAATAATACATGTCAAAAGAACTATGGATGAGAGTCTTTGTTTTTCACATAGGATCACTTCGGGGGGTTTTGTACCAGCTCCTGAGTCATCAAATATTCCTTTGAAATATCTACTCCTTTCAAATTCTTGTTTGTGATTCTGCAATGTTTATCTATATCACATAATTTATTTATCTGCAAATCTTCACTATTTCAGTAGTCCTCTACTTACAACCACAATTGGGTCCAGAATCTCAATCATTGAGCAAAATGTGCATTAAGCAAAACAATATGTGACTGCTTTGCTCAATGACTGTGAGCCCAGTTCTCCCAGTTGCAGTTGTTAAATGACAGGTCATTAAAAGAACACCAGGCAGAGAGATTGGCCCTCTTGAGTGTGGTGTAGTAGGGCAGGGAGAGGGACAAGGCTTCCCACTATACCCAGGAGTTCTGAGCCCTTTCCCCACCCCACAGGAGGAATAATCATAAGAACGATAGTGTTCATTAGCATATTTGTCAGATTTGAGATCATTCCTCCAGTCCACTGAGGGATTTCTCCTCTGGAAATTTCCCTACAAATGGCCGGAAACAAAGGCATTCATTAAAATTATTGCAAATGCCATCATTCTGAAAGGCAAATTTTATTCTAGTCCTCCAACACATGAGTGGATTTCCTTGGCGCACTAGAGGAATGGACATCAAATCTGGTGAAAATGCTTTTGAACACCATCATTCTGGCATTTGCTAGTGTTTTCCCCTCCAGAGGGACAGAAACAATGGTGTTCGCTAAAATGCTATTCTAAAAGGCTCAGAATAATGGCATTTGCTGGTGTTTTCACTATATTTGAGATTTGTTTCTCTAGCATATGGGAGGATTTCCCCTCCTTGGATGGAGGGGAAATTTCTTGATGGTGTGCGGGAAATGGACTTCAAATCCAATGTTCCCTTTGTTTGCAATCTTTTGCACCTTTCCCTGCCAGCTTCCTCATTGACTTTCTGGGAAAGCCAGCAGAAAAAAATGTAAATGGTGATCACATGGTTATAGAGCACTTAGCAATTGGTCATAAATGTGAACAGGTTGCTGAAGTATCTGAAATGCAGTCATGTAGTGGGGGAGAGCACAACATTTTGTGATGACTGGAAAAGCTTTATGGGCTGTATAGCACCCTTTCTGAGGCTGTCATGACTGCAGTCATTAAATGTGTTCAACATGTTTTCCCCACATCGTTACCTGAAAATACAATTTAGCTCTTCTTCGATTCCTTCAAATTGATTACTCATTGTTCACTCATTTTTTACATAATCAAAAGAGTATGCTACTTCAAATAAATAATGATTGTATAATTTAATCTTCAGCCATAACAATGGAGAAGGGCAGAAAGGAAGACTTATATGTATCTTGGTGTTATAATAATGCATTCAGTTTCGAGCTTTGCCCCTCTTAACAAGTAAAACTTTCAAAGGTGGGCAAAGATTTGAAGGAAGTTTGGTGAAGAAATCTAAACACTTCAAAAAACACACCCCTCTTTGAACAGCAAGTAGCATCACATAGTATTGTTCCACTCCTGGATAATAACTTACCATAAGAATATTTTTTTCACATATAAGCATCCTATTTGCCAATAAAAACCAGATTGTTTCCTCTACACATACTCAATTTCTTATGTAAATGTTAACTAATCGATCTTCTTGACCTTATACACAGCAAGTAACATTTATTTAAAATAAATCAAGAAATGGTTAAAATGGAATCTAGAGTGCCAACAATACCTGACCCTTATTCTGCATACATTTATATTTGGCATAGAATAAATTCATTAGTCTGAACAAGATGTGGAAATAGTAGTATTACCACTTTTCCTTTAGCAAGATACTGTTGTTATATTTAAGGTCTATTATCACCTTCTACTCACACATTACTGCCATTAGTAATAAAAACAAGAGGTATATGGAGAGGAGACCCCCAGAGTAGCAATTACAGGAACTAAATTTTTGTAATGCAAGTGGCAGTATTACTCTGGTGTAATTTCATCATAAAATAAATTGCATTGCCCATAAACCTGTTAGATGCCAGTGTTTTCCTGCTGATGGCTTCCATGTGTTCAAAGCCAAAAAGACCATAGGGAAATAACTCAGTTCCAGACTGCTGCAGCTGCAGTTGTTACAGAAATGTGAACAGCTGAATATTCAAAACAACAATCGACTCACCTAATGACAAAGTGCCCACCTCTCAGCCAGGACTGTGTCAAAGCACTGGAGTAAGGAAAAAAAGGCATTGTCACTTTGATTTCAAACTCAGTTTGAATATTATCCAGTCAATATTTAGGTTTTTTTTCCAAACTGAATTGTGTTCTTTTTCACTTCACATTTCCAATCTCATATGCCTGTCTGTCAATTCACAGTCCAGGGTAGAATAAATGTCCAATTCTGAATTATGAAAGTTTTTCAAAATACTGATTTGGATTAGCCAACTCAAGATTCAAAACAAAGGGGTTCTTATCAAACTAAATATTTTCCTTTCTGATGAAGTTATGTTTTAATATCTTGAAAATCAAAACACTGGATTTCCTGAAAAAAATAATGGCATTAGATTTTTAAAGAATTTTTAAAAACTGATCAGTGTTTGCTTAATCTTTGTGATTTATGGCATTATTTCATGTTCATCAGGCCAACGAACTGAGTAACTGCCAAGGGATTAGGGTGATGAAGAAGAGCTCAACAAAAATATTGCCTAGATATGTCCCTGCTATGAAAAAGACAAAGAAAGTGGCAACTTTAAGTTCTGAGAAGTGTAACCTAATAAAGATATTGTAGGGCAGGGCTTTTCAACCTTTTCACCGATTGTACCACTTTTAGGATATGGCAATATTCGAGTACCACCTAGCAAGGTGTCAAAAACTTGATGACCAAAAAAAAAAAACCTGTTCAAAGTTGCAATTGCACTGAAATGACTTATGACCATTTTCACACTTATGACCATTATAGCATGCCCAGGGTCATGTGATTTATATTTGGATGCTTGGCAACTGATTCATATTTACGATGGTAACAGTGTCCCAGGGTCATGTGATCCCCTTTTGCAACCTTTTGACAAGTAAAGTCAATGGCAGGGCTGCTGGTGGCCAAGTGCTAAAGTGGGACTTCCCTCCCTCCCTCTTTCTCATGCCCACCTCCTTCTGAAGGAAGAATTTGACCCCCCCCCCATATTTTTTCTCTTCCATATATTCATCAAACAAGGAAAAGCCTCCAGAAACAGAAAAGACAAACTGCTGAGTGAACTAGCTTAAAAAGGCACATTCCCCTTTAAGAATTAGCTACTGGCTAGAAAGGAAAGTAAGGAAGAAAAAAAATGTAGTAAGTATTGGCTGCCGGCTAAGGCAGCCTCCCCAAATGGCTCCATTCATAAATAAAGGAATCTACAGGCAAAATCCATTCAGGAGAAAAATACTTCAAAATCCCTTGCAGCAAAACTTACAGCTAACAATAGCAGAGCAATAGAAGCTAACACGAGACATCAGCCATCAGCCAAATAGAAATTGCCAAACACTCCTTAAGAACACAAAGCCCACATTGCACAAATCCCAGAACTTCAAAGTCACAAAAGCACATAAGAATCCTTCCACTCTCCATCTCCCTCCCACCCTCCCTCCCCCACCCTCCTCCTTCAACTTCTTTCCCTTCGGTGAGAACTGAGCCTGGGCCCTTTGTCTCTCCCCAGCCACTGCAGCTCCAGAGGACTCTCTCACTGTAAGTCCTTGCCTGTGCTGGCTCTTTCCTTCCCCCACTACACTTGGCTAGGCAGGGCTGCATACCACCTGCCACTCGTTAATGTACCACAAGTGGTATGCATACCACAGGTTGAAAAGCCCTGTTGTAGGGTCAAGAGGAATATGGAGGGAGAGTCAATAAAGATGGTGGCTATGGGCATCCAGTCAAAGGTATTGGACTAAAAGTGAGACAACACCAAAGTTTAAGTCTACCTCTCAGCTTAGAAGACCACTGCATGACTTTGGGTCACTCATTCTCTCAATCCAATTTACCTCATAGAATTTTTGTTGCAAGGAAAAACTTCCAGAGGAACCAGAGATATCTGAGTTTATCCATATTTTTGCATTTCCAATTTTTGAACTGCAAAATTAGTGTTGTCATTAATGAATTTCATCTCATTCTTTAAATATTTAGTATGTTTATATTTTCACTATATATAGAAAGCTGGTTAGAATACAGTCAATCCTCGCTCAGTTGAAGAACAGGAGTTCCTAAAGGGGAAGGTAACTATGGAAGTATCCAGGCCCCAAACTCTTTAGGTAACAGTTAACACCAGGACTTGGAACTTGGATCAATTCATGGAAGTCATGGTGATCAATGGCTGTTAGTTCTGATAGCAGTGTAACTGCCTCTGAAGGCCATCAGTTGACAGAGCAGTGGGTTTTCTTGTGCAGTAGGTTGGTGGCTGTGAGAATAGAATGACGAACTAAATGAGCCAGGAGTCCAGTCCAGCAGGGCATTGCTTATATTTTTAACATGCACCGAGAATAATCTAAAAATTAGTTTTAAGCAAACAAAATAAATGTGATATGTCATTAATACAAAGGCAACAGTATATTGTACAAGTGACTGTTTCTGATGAATTTTCTGATAAAGAAAAAAAAACATGAAAATTTCATTGCATTTTGAGAGACAAACAGGGACGGCCAAATCTCAATGCGCTCACGTGTGAATATTTTCTATTCATTTCTATTGCCTGTAATGGAAAGCAAAATTTTTGCGTATGTGAACAATCTGTTAAAATTTATATATTTCTGTTAGAATGTATATAATTTGTTTAAGTACTAAATAAATATTTCAGCTAGAAATCTCAATCCATTAACTTCTCATAATTTACCTTCACCCAATGGGCTGGTTACTTTATGGTTTGGGAATAAAATTATACATACGAATACAATGTAATGCTCAAATTTACAAACTGAAATGCAGCTTAGGAAAAATGAAAAACAGTTTGAATTTGATAGTTTCTTCCTTTAAGTAAATTGATAGCACTACCTCTGCAGTTATTCTGCAACTAATACAAAAATCACATAAAAACCCAGCAGGACAGAGAAAGCCACAATCCAGTGAAAGAAATATATTTGACAGATCTGTTTGTCCTACTTAATCATGATATTTTTAATTAAAAGCCATTGTTTTAATTTTTCCTCTACTTCACTAGGAGTGAACTATTGATAAGAAAATGAAAAAAAAATATTTCTAGATCTAATCCTACCATTAAGAATCAAATGTGAGAGTGGGCAGGAGAGGCAAGATATGAACAGACAAAATCATGTGTACCCCATAACTTGTCCTAGATCCATTAAAAAAAATTCTGTCCTTGGATGTAATCCAACACAGTTCCTTAAGGAGGAATGAAATAAACTTCTCATTAGATTCAGTACATGGAACAAAAAGAGATGGCACCATGTACTTAGCCTGAGGCCACGAAACAATCTGAATAGGAGGAAGAATATCCATTTTCAAATTAATTATGCCAGATATATCATGGCTTTAATGAGAACTCTACATATTCTTTCCAGACTATTCCTTTTCCAAGCATAAAAGAATTACTTCATGAAAAAAGAATCATTGTTTACCATTTAAAATAGAAAAAGCTATTTACAACCGATAAGATATATACAGCTTTCCAAAACAATTTTTGTAAAAAAAACCATAGCTGCTAACAGTCCCTCCAAAACACAATGAATTTTACTGGTGCAATTTTCTGCCAAATTTCACTATTATTGTTTTCTATTTTTATCAGAAAACTCAGTTTCATAACCTGCCAAATAGGCTTAACACATTTAAAAAAGTAGCAGCAAACATAACAAATCAGGGTGACGCTAAAATGTGTATAATGAGGTCATCACACAGATGCTGCCATTGTGTATTTTTTCCCCTATTTGGCCCTCACCATGGACATTGTGGCTCCTTAATCAAGGAAAAAGGAAAAGGAACAGCAAACATTCTGCTAATAGATGCCTCTTTTATACCCCCAGATACCAACCTATTTGTTCTTGTCAACCTGTCTATTTTTGCATCCTTTCCTTTCCTGTTGAGATCTTTATTACCATTGACCAATTAACTGATAATATGCCATCAAGTCATTGTCAACTCTTAGCAAACATGTAGATAGATTTTCTCCAGGATGATCTGCAGCCAACAGTGTAAATAAGTCAATCCACCTTGCTGCTAGTCATCTTCTTCTTCACGTTCTTCATTGACATTAAAGTGATCTTTTGTCTCCAGCATCTTCCTTCATCACTGTTACCCAGTATAGGTGCCTGCTTGATTTAGCTAGGCAGATGGGATTACCTTCATATATTGGATAAACCTGCTGTAATTATTTAATTTTGGCATACACTCCCAATGGTCTTTGCTCATGCCACCCAAGAAGATCCTCTACCACCACAATGAGGTAGCATATTACCATACAGGTATATTACCATACAGGTATATTATCATACAGAAGCATTTACTGGATCCTTTATCCCACCCTTGGTATAGCATGATTTTCCCAGAGATGACACAGTCACCAATCTTGTACAACACCTAAATCAAGTCTCAAACATTATCTGCAATTGGAATCTTTCTGGTGAACACTATTGAGGAATAAATGCTTAAAATTTCTATGAAATAAAACAAAAGGATTACTCAGAGGAACTGGGCAATGATTTGTACTTGCAAAGGTAATTTCTTTTAAATTATTGTCTTTTTTGCTATAGAAAAATGCTCCAGGATTTTTAAATGTTTAAAGAGCTTTCTTAATGAAAAGAAAGTGCATACTTCTAAAGGTTATATAGAATTTCCTACTGATTAAGAGAGCAATTATTTAAATTAGAAGCAGAGCTTTAGAAGGTATCATGGTGTCTATTAATTTGGTTGCTAATTAAAAATATTGAATCATTTGACACCAACAAATAGATTCCTTTTGCAATAGAGATGTGTGTGAATGTGGGAGTGGGAGTGGGAGGGTGGGAAAGAGAGGGAAAGGGGGTGGTAGTGAATGACTGGCCTTTCCTTTTTAAGAATGGGTGAAGTCATTTGACAAGAGAAAAGATGCACAGCATGGATTCTGCCATTCTATCCAACTGCTTAGCAGCCCTGAGAAGTATCTTATATTTCATTTTCCATAACTAAATAATGTGTTTGTGTTCCAGTTCTTTTGTGTTGCCTCTGTGAGTAGCTGTGTGTATATATATGCTCTGAGAAATGGGCTGAATATAGAAGAGACGAGGAAGGAGGTGTAAGAATACAGCAGCCACCTTTCTCAGCCTTTTCCAACTGCCATCCATGGGGATATAATGGGGAAATTCTGAGGGTGCTATTTCAGGCCCAATTTAAAATTCAGTCTTACTTTGGTCAGGTTCTTCTCAAATTTGGTCTCATTCTATTCTATTCTATTTTACATTTCCTTGCTTTTCAGAATTATGATGGCAATGGAGTAATGACTAGCTTTCTTTTTGACATCCAGTTGGACTAGAAAAAATAATGAGGTAGAGCTATGTTTTCTGTATTTTTTGCAAGCTCTTAGTAAATGTTCTGCTCCAGATCGAATGACTAGGAAGGACAAGTAAAGAGATTTAAAGTTAAGAAGTCAGCACCATCCTAATCCATTATACAACATTTTCTCCCATAGAAATAAATTGGAGATTCTTTTCTCTTCCACAGCCCCTAGTCTGGCCCAGCTCATGTCTGAATCTGATCTTTCTTTTGCCAGTCTTTGTCTATACAAAGGTTAGTTCTGCCCTGGTCTGGTTTGATTTTGGACTCAGCAGCCAGTCCTCCTGAAAGACGGGGTCTCGGACCATTGAGTTGGAAGGAATAAAAAGTGGTAGATCCAGAAAAGGGTTAAATGGTAGCTGAAGTGTCAATTGTAAGTGTCAAATGTTCATTTTTCAGAATGCTTGCCAGCATTTGGAGTTTCCTTGAAGCTTGACAGAGCTGCCATAATAAAGTATAAAAAATGAGAGTTGCTTGGAACTCAGTCCAAATCATTTGACTGAGAAAGCAACATAAGCTGTTAACTCATCAGTATACATCACTGAGATGAGGAGAAATGTTAAAAGAAGCGGCAGGTTATTCTTGCAGAAAATCCATGAATGATCACTTGGCTCTTAACAAAGTAGGAAATTCTGGTGGGATTTTTCTCCCCATCGTTCCTCAGGGCTCCTCAGCTATATCTCTTCATTTTGGAGCTAAGACAGACCTTTTTTCATCCATCTTTTTCAAGTGAAGAAAAGAGAATTAATCCTTTTTTTAAAAAAAATGCATTGAAAGCAAAGGGATAAGCCCACTACCAGATGACCAATTTTTGTTGCCCACTGTTGATCTGTTGAAGAGTGCACTGATTTCCACAGGCACAGTTCAAACGTTTGTAAAAATTGCAGCAGTGATAAAATTTTTGAAGCATTTTAAATCTATGATGATTACATGTAAGTACATATCATAAAATTTCTTGTCTGTTTTTCAATATAAAGAAAAATCCCAAAGACAACTTTTAAGATCTCAAAGATTAGCCTAGTTCTAATATCTGGTGTACTCTATTGCTAGAGTCCCTTCCCAGCAGATATGCCTTACTCTGAGAGAGTTCTCGGAGTGAGGTATATTGAAGTAGCCATAATAGCCATGACATCTGCAATACGTCATTAAGAAAACTTTCAAGGAGAAATGGAAATGTAATTTTAGAGGTTCTGCTAAATGGAAAGAAGAAATGTGAATAACTCTTTTATTTTTAACTCAAGTAACAAGGCAGTGGAAAGATTTGGTGCTAATGTTTCTGTCTGACACAAAGGGTAAGATAAGAAATAGCGGATGACAGTATCTGGAACTAGTATGCTAACATATCAGGCAACAATGAGAAAAAAAGATAAATACATGAAGCCACTTTTTGCTGAAAGATGCTATTGGTTCAATGAATCACACTGATAATAACTTTCTGGGGTTTGCATGGAGGGAGTTTTCTATGCTTGGCTATCTTAGATCTCTTCAGAAGCTAATGATTGCACCTAATTTGAATGCCTACAATACCAATACTCTTAAGATATGGTTCAATTTCTCCCTAATGTAATACATACACAAGAGAAAGAGAAGGGGAAGGGGAAGGCAAAACGAAGGAAAGTTCAAAAGCTTCAGTACACTTTATACTTTCCTTCAATAATCTTGCAGAGAGAGACACTAATGTATATATGAGTACTATAGCAATTTTATACCTTTATTTACTATATTAGTTCTCAGTTATTTTTCCATATTTACGGGCTAAAGTGTTTCTTTGGCTTATTAGTTATGGCTTACTAATTCTTATTTTCCTTTTCAACATTGTATCATGTTGCTTACCTCAAAAGGGAATAGTAAATAAGTATGTATGCATGCATGCATACCTCTGAGATATAAATAAGCCAGCTTCCAAGACTGCTGGTGTTACGGAAACAACGAGATTCAGAGGTGATTTTAAAGTGATAAGAGGATCTTCATATGGATGTACTGCAAGAAGGGAAAGCTAGAATAAACTGCCATCAGGGTCTCCTAAAAATGTATATAAAATCAATGTAGAAGTCTGTCATTAATATCACACTCATGGAAAAGTAATTGACAAAATTTCAGTCAAGAAGAGCAAAATGAACCCTTTTCTTTTATTCCATATATATGAGTAAGCTTTAAGGTTTAGATCATTCTTATTGGTTTTACTGCACAATATCTTCTTCCTTCCCTCCTCAATTCTGTAAGCTTTTTTCTTTATGTTCACTTGCCATCTGCTACAAGCTGAGTTCAATTCCATTGCCTGTACTGAAGAAAGAGATTGAGTGGAAAGTTAACCTAGTTTTCTTTTCTTGGGATCTTTGAAATATGTATAAAATAATATTGTGAGTTTGCAATGATAGTAGATTTGCAAGAGCAATTGGTTTAGGCAAGTTATAAGAGACATATTTCCTTTTGATGCTATAGATTCCTTCCTTCCTTCCTTCCTTCCTTCCTTCCTTCCTTCCTTCCTTCCTTCCTTCCTTCCTTCCTTCCTTCCTTCCTTCCATCCTTCCTTCCTTCCTTCCTCATCCTTCTTTTTCTTTCTTTCTTTCTTTCTTTCTTTCTTTCTTTCTTTCTTTCTTTCTTTCTCTTTCTTTCTTTCTTTCTTTTTCTTTCTTTCTTTCTTTTTTCTCTTTTTTTCTTTTTCTTTCTCAGGTTTGTGCTACAAAACCCAAGATGATTTGTAGATGGAAGCAGGTGAGAATTTTCTATATATCTTTCCTCCCCCATGCAACAGTCATAGGCTGTGCTACATAGACACGGTAGCTCTATTTTTTTGTGATGTATAAACTCAAATGCTCTTAATGTTTTTTATTATTATTATTTTTGCTTAGGCTTACAATGTTTTGAGCATGTAAAGATGAGTCAGTAAGGTATAACTGTTCTCCATATTATATTTAGTATTTAAAGATAAAAGTAAATATTTGTCTTTCCAGTTCTATCCAGTCTAGGGGGCGGTGCTCATCTCTGTTTCTTAGCCAAGGGAGCCAGCATTGTCCGGAGACATTTCCATAGTCATGTAGCCAGCATGAGTATATACCAAGGAGATGGAACACTGTTACCTTCCATTGAAGTGGTACCTATTTATCTACTTGCATTTGCATGCTTTCAAGCTGCTAGGAGGGCAGGAGCTGGGGCAAGTAAGAGGAGTTCATCCTGTTGTGCAACACTTGGATCTCGAACCTGGACTGTCAGCTTTCCAGCTGACAAGCTCGGCATCTTTAAGTGCTGAGCCATCGTGCCCCCATTCAGTATTTATTTCATTAAAATCAAATTATTTTTTGATCAGCAAGAATCAAAATGTAAAGTTTGTAAGTTAATTCACTCATCAATTGGTGTAAAGAAAAATGAACTTCAATCAGATAAATTAAGCTGAGCAATCCTGTCTTACTGCCTTATTGCTACTTCAGACTACATTGAATATAGCAGCCGAGAGGACACGAATGAGACTGAATCTCATTTAAATAAATCATGTGACATCCAGTAATTCTGCTGTAAAAGACAGCATTTTTATCTACTTGGAGATCTCTGTCCTGTCCTCATTACCTACTAGAATTTTGCCATCTTTACTGAGTAACTGAAATGCTGATTCTTTTTCTTTTATTATTCTTTATTATGAATGTATCTAAAGAAGTGTTTTTTGTTATATTTAGTAATTAGCTCATGTTAAAATTTTGTTTTCTTGATGTTTCCTGCTTCGATTCTATCTATCTGTGTCTTTCCCTGTGACCCATCCCTCTTTCTTTCTTTCTGCTCCCATTTAAGGGAGGATCTCATTTAAAATCATTTACTTAAGCTTGCCATGCTTTTACACAACATCCCTCCTGTTGATTTTCATTTTTGCTTCTTATAATCCTACCAGTGTAAATCTATTATTTCTTCTTCTTTTGTTCACAGACATACAAGCTAACCAAATTCAAACTCCTGACAGAGACAAAATCAGTTAATTTAAATTTCATTTTTAACTCCTCTATAAAACTCTCAAACTACTTTCAGTGCTTCCTGTCTGCTTTTTCAGTGTGGTTCCTCCCTCAGACTTGGCTGCCTCATATTCTTTTTGCAGTCTCTGCTTACGTAGCAAAAAAACAATTTTCTATATAGTTAATCAGAAATTGTTCAGGAAACTCCATACACTTCATTACCCAATCATTCAGGACATTTATCAATTTTGGTCATTTTGTTCCTCACTGAACTTTCATGTTATTCTCCTTTTTGTTAAGTCGGTGACAAAAACTAAACCTTTAGGATACAATTATCATAACAGCATACCTATCATCCTGGCTTACCTTACCATAGTATACTTAGAGTACTGGAGCCAATCGTTTTTTTTTTAATTTCCTAAGAATGCTTGAAAAGTCCAGCAACATTCTTTATATATAAATAATGCTAGAGGCCAGGAAGTATGTTACCTTCTGCACTGTTATTTTAAATTAAACTATTTTTAAAAAATCAAATGTGATAGGACTTCTGGCAGTTCAGGGCAATGGTGTTCAAACATACACATCCCACCAACCTCTAAAGACATTGCCTACTTTTTGAGCATGTTGTCAGTTTCAGGGATTCTCTCCTTTAATGAAGTTATAAAGACTGTTTTCAGCAAGCAGCAAAAAATCTGCCACCCTTTCACCACAAATAAATTGCATTTTTTTTCCTGCAAAATTTAAATAGTTGTATATGGCTTTAAAATAGGTACTGTATTTGTCTGGGTATATGCTTATTGTGCATTTTTTCAATATATAAGTGCCTTTCAAGTAATACCAAATGTAATTTGTTTACTAAACTTTGCCCTAAAATTAATTACCATGAAAAGACAGTATTTCAAAGTTTCACAAAAGTTAGACCCTTTTAAGTTTGTTTGTTTTTTTAATTACTTTCCAGGGGGATTTATAGAAACGTGTACATGTGTGTTTTGTTGTAAAATAATTTCCATTAAGATAAGCTAAACTGCCATTTTTTCTTTCTGTAAAGATCTCCAGATTTTATCCTGTATCAGAATTCTGATGCACATGAAAGTGGAAGGACTACTGTGGACTCTCTACACACAGCTTTATCACTCATCTAACACATATAATCAAGAAGAGGTATCATTAAACAAAATTAAGTTATTTTATCAGACCTCTGAACTATCCTAGAACTAAGGAGAAATTTCCTGACAATGAGAACAATCAACCAGTGGAGCAGCTTGTCTTCAAAAGTTGTGTGCTCCATCACTGGGGGTTTTAAGAAGAGACTGGACATCAAAATTTGTACTTTCAAATGCAGAATGTCTATGGAGATTCTCAATCATCCAAGTCATATTTGTCTCAAAGGTGATTTTTCAAAAGGCAACTGGACTGGTTCCCCCCCCCCTTAAGGAAAAAGATTCCAAATGCAGAGATAAAATCTTTTCCAATCCTTACTTGTAGTTAACAAAGCATATAATAATTAACACTACAAAATTTACCTAACACTCCAAAGTTGAAAATTCTGGATTGTGGATAGACTCTAAGATTGTTGCACTTAGGCTAAAATTAAAGTGAAAAGTTATTCATGGTAATTGGCAGTCAAGTGCTGCACTGTGGAACCATCTTGTTTACAGTTCTAGACAGCCAGCTCTATTCTTCCCAAAAAATTAGTTTTTGTCCAGGCTGCACATATATTTGGATCTGGTGGTTCTGGCCCAGTATCAGAAAGTCAATAATGCATGCCATAACTTCAAGCATCCATACTTCTTTAAAAGAAGGAGGTTGACTATTACAGAATGATCAACAAAATTTCCTGTCATCATACTTATAAACCCAAAAAGTACAACATTAAAATGAAAAGATTATTTTGTTTCTTGCCTCAAACCTGGATATTCAAAAAAGTGTTTAGTGAATTCCCATTCAGAATCTTACTCTCTGTTGCTTTTGCTAGCACTAGTAATCTCTAGTGTTGTGAGCAGGAAGCATGAGACTCAGAAAACTGAATGAGTAAAAGATTACCATAGCTTATAGTTTCCACAATTTTGTGCATCATAGGACCATTATCAAGTCGCTGAGATTCTGACTAGTATTTAAAATGCTAGTATTTTAATGCTAGTATTTTAATGCTAGTATTTAAAGGAAACCTAAAACAAGATGGATCAATGACATCAGCAAGTATTGCAGGCCAAATTAGCAAAAGAAAACTCAGGATGGTATTAGTTGGAAACATGTGGAAGAGGCCTTAATCCTACAGTGGATAGACAATGGCTAAAATGATGATGATGATGATGATGATGATGATGATGATGATGATGGTGATGATGATGATGATGTTGATGATGATGATGATGATTTTTTAAAGCTAGTGTTTTAATGCTGCCCCTGGACTGTAATGACATCAGTGGGGAAAACTGGACTGTCAGCCCATCCTGATCCACTAATGTGGGGCTGTCCTGTAACACAAATGAGCGCACAGCTTGGTTTGAATAATACTGCCCTGGTCTTTGAAATCACACCAAAGATCTCTTATGAGGATAACTCTATATTATAGGGGATAAGGAATCAAATAACATAGAAAGTTGTGATTGAAATAAGGAACTAAGCTATCAAGAAAATGTTAGTTGAGCCTCGTGTGTTAGATTATTTAGGTTTTCTTTTCAGAATATTTATTGGGATCCTTAGTCATATTATATTATTTATGTGAATTTAATTAGGTGGGTTTGTTATTTGTTCTATATATTTAAGTTACTGTTTTTACTTGGTGTTATCTTGTTGGCATGTTTTATGCATTGTTAGCTTCCCAGAGTCACTGTCTTGAAATGGATAGCCATATAAATATTTAAATAAAAAATAAACATAAAGCTCAGATATTGGATATATACCAGTAAAAACAAACTAGATGCATAGTTGTAAAGAGAACAAATTGCTCCCTAATAAACCACCAGGATCAAGTGCTATGTGCATAAAAATCCTCTTGGTCTCCAAATCTCTGGCTAGCTTGTGTCCATAGCAGTGCAAACTCAGCAATTCTAAGGAAGTCAGCAACTGTGTAATAAAGCTATAGGACAAAGCTCCTAAGTTGTCATCTATGAATGAGAAAAAGAAGATATTTCTTCTGGTCTGTCCCAAACTCCATAACCAGAAGCCAACTGGTTCAGCTTCAGCTGGGTCTGAAAATAAGACCCAAGTCCAGACAGGTCTGCAATTATTTGTGCAGTAGCCAACTAGTAACACATCAAGTGCCCAGTGATGTAGCTATCTCTCAATCTCTCTCTCAAAAATTGTGACTAACTATTAAATGGGAATTAGGTGTGTGACAGCCTACAGAAATCCAAGTGTCTCTGTGAATCTGTCATGGAAGTTCTCAGCAACTTAGTCATCCTGAGAGAGAGGATGGGAGGGAACGAAAAGTTTATCATTCTTTTCTCATGGGCATTATTTTTCCTTGGGAGAAGGGAACAACACTTGCTGCTGCTGCTGCTGCTGCTGCTGCTGCTGCTAACCCAACAAAATAGCAGATCCTTTAAACTTTCAGAGGAAATTGAGGGAGGTGTAATGGCTAAGACTAGGATGGATCTAGGCAGCATTGACTGTTGAAGCTTGTTGATTTTAATAAAGATCAGTGTCAGACAGTGTAATAGTTTTTTTCTCATTTCTATGAAGTAGAGATAGAATAATGAAATAGCAGTCTTTACAATTAGCTTACATGTTAGTCTACACTTGTAACAAGATAGTAAGACTTTGCTAGAAGCCGGAAGCTTTATGGATCTAATAAAAGATGCTTTACTTTAAACTGCTTTTTTCAGCTGAAAATATCTCAAGCCTATATTCCCTTGTTGCTTCCTTTGTTGATTATCAGTCAGGTATGTGGAGAGAATAGAGAATGGAATATGACTATGGCTATCTCATAGTAAACAGCAGTGGCAAAGCTTGAGTAAAACCAAAAGGAGAAAATTGTTTTAATTGCTTTGCTATGCTAATAGAACAGGAAAAAAAAATCCCATGAGGGGCTTTGAATCCTATGAGTTACACCAGATCCTTCTGTGAAACTGACTAAGACCCCTAAAACCGTTGCTGACCATTCAATTAATTTACTTCTGTTATGCTGATAATAATCAAGGTTACATTGTGATTGGATATTTTTGAGGAATTGACTATCTCTTAAGTCAGTGACCCCTTTTTTATAGGAAGTTGAAGGACACTGTCATGCCTTTCTCAGCCAGCAAGGCAAAATATTATAAAATATATTTCCCAGGATAGATAAACAGATTTATTGTAGCAAAGCTATGACACCATTAAGAAATAATTGGAATGACTACTGTGGATGAAGTATGAGCTCTATTTATAACAGAGCTGAAAAAATGTGTACCTCTTTCTCCTTTCTGCTGTATTATTTCAGGCTGTTTAATGTTTACCATGTCAAAAGTAACTTTCATATATACCTCAAGAGGATGCATAATAAGGTGGGCTTTTTAAAAATTACCAACACTAACATACAGGTGCATTTCCAAAGACTCTGAGCCATTAGAGTGTTAATATACATTTAAAAACAAAATCAGTTAACATGTTTATAATCAACCCAATTCACCCCCATTCAGGAATAGGATGATTTTCATATACCCCAAATTCCTTTCTGAAAAGCCATATTTTAGAGCTCCCAAAACATAGTGAGGAGGGTAAGCTGTCCCAAAGGAAGGGAGTCATCACCAAGATTCCTCAGTGGTTGCAACTATGAAAGAGATCTTGGGGTCCTAGTGGACAATCACTTAAATATGAGCCAGCTGTGTGCTGCAGCTGCCAAAAAAGTCAACATAGTCCTAGGTTACATTAACAGAGGTATAGAATCAAGATCAGTGTTAGTGTTAGTACCATTTTATAATGCCTTGGTAAGACCACACTTGGAATGTTGCATCCAGTTTTGGTTGCCACAATATAAAAAAGATGCTGAGATTCTAGACAGATTGCAAAGAAGAGCAACAAAGATGATAGGGGACATGGTGGCTAAAACATATGAAGAACGATTGAAGGAATTGAGTATGTTTAGTGTAATGAAAAGAAGGATTAGGGGTGACACGATAGCAGCATTCCAATATCTAATGGGATGCCACAAGAAGAGGGGGTCAATCTATTTTCCAAAGCTAGAAGACAGGACAAGAAGCAATGGATGGAAACTAATTAAGAAGAGAAGCAATCTAGAACTAAGGAGAAATTTCTTGACAGAACAATTTAAAAAGTGGAACAACTTGCCTCTGGAAGTTATGGGTGCTCCAACACTAGAGGTTTTTATGAAGAGATTGGACAACAATTTGTCTATATAGGGTTTCCTCCTTGAGCAGGGAGATGAACTAGCACACCTTCAAGATTCCTTCCAAATCTGTTATTCTGTTAAGATTTGATCTCATAATATTCTAGTCTGTTTTGCTTTTGCTTTTTATTAGCATGATTATTAATTCTGAAGTTATATTGGTAATGTTTGCATCTATGTTTTTCTTGTTAATTGGTTTACTATAATAACATTAACAACTGTTAAAAGGATGGTAAGTTAATTAATTTTGTCCTCATCTCCCTTCCACAATGCTTAATGTATACTAAGAAACAGGAAGCCATCAATGAAATCGGTGATGTATGTACATACTGGTTTCTTACAACTAGCCCATTTACAAGAAAAGCAAGGAGCTTCTGAACTCTTTCACAGTTGTCTGTCATACATTTCAAAGGGATGAGGTAAATTATGCACGCACACACTTCTCAATCGATGTAGCATATTTTCAGCTTGGCTTTCAGTTTCCAACTATAAAATGTTGACATGAGAAATCACTCTCAGTTGATAGTCTTGGCTGGAACACTGGAGGAAAAAAAGTCTCTCAGGTAAATGCTACCCATTGCCAATATCTATTCCCTAGTACAACCATTTTAATTGATTTACCAATTTATTAAAGCATGTAGGTATTTAAAAATTCATGTGTCCAAGCTATAGTGATCTCCAGAGAAGGGTATTCCACATAAAATTAGCTCCAATAAAAAAAATATTGTAGAACAAGCAATTTGTAACAAGTTAGATGAACTTAATTTTTAATCTATTAAAACCTGAGATTCTAAACCAATTATATCTTGTACAACCCCATTAAATCTTTAATAAAGAACACTTAGTTTTACCCTAATTTCTCACCACGACCACCACCAAAGGAATTATCTATTTTAAGATTCACCCTGATATTTAAGTGAGAATTTTTTTTTTCAAAAGTAAGAATATTTTCTGGAATTCTCAATTGTCATAATTTTAAAACTGCAAGAGGACAGCAACTTCTTATTTGTTCTTCCTGGTTTCTTCCTAATAATCTCTGGGGGAAATGATAATAATAATCTTTTGTGAGAAATAGTATATATAACTCCACTAGCAATGTAGTGGGCTGAAAATATGTGGGAAGAGAGCTTCTTTATTCTCTCCCTCACCTTCTCTTTTAATTAGTTTTCTGCTAAAATCTACAAGAAATAAAATGTCCAAACTGACATTTGGCACTTCCAGTGACATAGCTGTAGGGACTGACTTGCTTAAAGCATCGTAGAACATTTGCTCTATCTGCTCTTTCCATTATAACAGTTGAAAGTGTTTATTTTTTTTTGAAAGAAAAAGCAAAGTAATATCTCAGTAATTTATTTATAGAAAATAATAACAGTAAATAAAGTTAAGCCAATTTATAAGTAACCAACATTGCAATCTGTGTTGCTTGCAAAGCCATAACTTATTTCTCTTATTTCTTTGAATGTGTGCAGAGGAAGATATTACATCTACTCAGGTCAAATGGCTGCCACCTACAGGCTAAATAGCACTTGGGTCTACAGTGTGGATGTGTACATGGGTTGAAAAACTGCAGATTATGAATGGCATGGTATACTATACCCCAGAATAAAAAATACATTGTCACTTTATGTACAAGATGACACTTCTTGTCTTAAAGATGTATATCTTTAAACATAGATTAATGTACCTCTGTTACATGTCTTAAATAAATGCCTTTATTTCATTGCTAAATGGTACATGATAGGTGAATTGGGATCCTTGGAAATGCAGGAAAATCATATATAAAGCTTCTGAAAAGATAATATTGGAAGTTTGAGATGGATTCCTCAAAACACATTTCATTACAAAGAGATTGGGTTTGCTGGAAGGATTGTAGATTGCTGGAAGGATGCTGGAAGGATTGTTTATTGCTTTCAATTCAAAGAGAGACTAGAACTACTCATGGTCATATTTGCACTGCCATAAGGAGGAATCGCCACAAAGATATATACTCCTAGGAGATTTCTCAGTTCTGAAGGCTGCCCTGGAAACAATGAAATATATTTTCCTCAAAAATAGAGATGCCTTCCTAAGTATTCTAAGATAATGATTTAAATCCGAATATTGAGGGCATTGGGGTGTGTGTGTGAAATCAACCACCCTAACATTGTTTAAATGCTTCTTTGACTTATATGCTTTAGTCTTCCTTCCAACTCTGTTATTCTATTCTATTCTATTCTATTCTATTCTATTCTATTCTATTCTATTCTATTCTATTCTATTCTATTCTATTCTATTCTATTCTATTCTATTCTATTGACATAGTATACTTAGATTTCAGTAAGGCATTCGACAAAGTAGGCCACAATCTACTGCTAGAAAAAGGTGGAATAGACAACATCACCACCAGATGGATTTGAAGCTGGCTGACAAACCGTACTCAATGAGTAGTCCTCAATGGTACTACATCCACATGGAGAGAAATAAGCAGTGGGGTACCACAAGCCTCCGTCTTAGGCCCAGTACTCTTCAATATCTTCATCAATGACTTAGATTAGGGAATAGAAGGGGAACTCATCAAATTTGCAGATGACACTAAACTGGCAGGAATAGCCAACACTCCAGAAGACAAGCTCAGGATTCAAAAAGATCTTGACAAACTGAAACAATGGGCCCTATCCAACAAAATGAGTTTTAATGTGGAGAAAAGCAACATTTTACATTTAGGCAGGAAAAATCAAAGATATAAGTACAGATTAGGTGAGACCTGGCTCAAAAACAGTAGCTGTGAGAGGGACCTTGGAGTCCTAGTGGACAATCACTTGACTATGAGCCAGCAATGTGCAGTAGCAGCCAAAAAAGCTAATACAATCCTGGCTTGTATAAACAGAGGCATAGAATCAAGATCACGTGAAGTACTAGTACCGTTTTATAAAACCCTAGTGAAACCACATCTGAAATACTGCAACCAATTTTGGACACCATACTACAAAAAAGATATTGAGACCTTGTAAAAAGTTCAGAGAAGAGCAACTAAGATGATCAAAGGCCTGGAGACTAAAACATATGAAGAACAGCTGCAGGACTTGGGTTTGGCTAGTCTAAAGAAAAGAAGAAATAGGGGTGACATGATAGTAGTATTCCAGTATTTGAAAGGGTGCCACAAAGAAGAGGGGTCAAATTATTTTCCAAAGCACCAGAGGGCAGGACAAGAAACAATGGTTGGAAACTGATCAAAGAGAGAAGCAACCTGGAATTAAGGAGAAAGTCCTCCTAACAGTGAGGACAATTAATCAGTGGAACAGCTTGCCTTCAGAAATCGTAGGCGCTCTATCACTGGAGGTTTTTAAGAAGAGACTGGACAATCACTTGTCTGAGATGGTATAGGTTCTCCTGCTTGAGCAGGGGGCTGGACTAGAGCAGGGCTTTTCAACCTTTTCACCGATTGTACCACTTTTAGGAT
This sequence comes from Azemiops feae, assembly GCA_023970755.1. Classification (NCBI taxonomy): domain Eukaryota; kingdom Metazoa; phylum Chordata; class Lepidosauria; order Squamata; family Viperidae; genus Azemiops; species Azemiops feae. Next base: position 1,172,841 of record JALGBA010004200.1, on the reverse strand, counting down.
ATGGCAATATTCAAGTACCACCTAGCAAGGTGTCAAAAACTTGATGAGCAAAAAAAAAACCTGTTCAAAGTTGCAATTACACTGAAATGACTTATGACCATTTTCACACTTATGACCATTACAGCATGCCCAGGGTCATGTGATTTATATTTGGATGCTTGGCAACTGATTCATATTTATGATGGTCACAGTGTCCCAGGGTCATGTGATCCCCTTTTGCAACCTTTTGACAAGTAAAGTCAATGGCAGGGCTGCTGGTGGCCATGTGCTAAGGCAGGACTTCCCTCCCTCCTTCCCTGCCTCCCTCTTTCTCATGCCCACCTCCTTCTGAAGGAAGAATTTGACCCCCCCCCATATTTTTTCTCTTCCATATATTCATCAAACAAGGAAAAGCCTCCAGAAACAAAAAAAGACAAACTGCTGAGTGAACTAGCTTAAAAAGGCACATTCCCCTTTAAGAATTAGCTACTGGCTAGAAAGGAAAGTAAGGAAGAAAAAAAAATGTAGTAAGTATTGGCTGCCGGCTAAGGCAGCCTCCCCAAATGGCTCCATTCATAAGTAAAGGAATCTACAGGCAAAATCCATTCAGGAGAAAAATCCCTTGCAGCAAAACTTACAGCTAACAATAGCAGAGCAATAGAAGCTAACAGGAGACATCAGCCATCAGCCAAATAGAAATTGCCAAACACTCCTTAAGAACACAAAGCCCACATTGCACAAATCCCAGAACTTCAAAGTCACAAAAGCACATAAGAATCCTTCCACTCTCCATCTCCCTCCCTCCCTCCTCCGTGCCTCACCTCCAGCCATTGCTACCTTTTTGCATTCCTCTTGGAGGGCGACCCCTCCCCCACTGCATTTCTTGCCTGTTTGCTGCTGCCAGCACAGGTGGCTGCCACAGCAGTTGCAAATCAGCTCATGGCCGGCCTGCTTGATTTGATCTCCTCCCCCCCCCTCCTCCTTCGGTGCAGCTAGAGCTGACTCGGTCTCCTCCCAAGGCTGCTTCTTTTTTTCTCTCTCCCTCTCCCGCCCAAACTGCCTCCTTTTATAGCCTCTCCTGTCTCCGCCCCCTCCTCCTCCTTTCTCATGGGGGAGGGTGAGCCAGAAGTGAGCCTGGGGCGTTTGTCTCGCCCCACCCACTCTGCAGCTCCAGAGGACTCTCTCACTGTAAGTCCTTGCCTGTGCTGGCTCATTCCCTCCCCCACTACACTTGGCTAGGCAGGGCTGCGTACCATCTGCCACTTGTTAATGTACCACAAGTGGTACGCGTACCACAGGTTGAAAAGCTCTGGACTAGAGGACCTCCAAGGTCCCTTCCAGCTCTATTCTATTCTATTCTGTTCTGTTCTGTTTTGGTCTATTGTTTTTATTTTGTATTTTTATTTACACTTTATTAGCTCCCCCATCCAATTATTTGATTAACATGGGTAGCCATAAACATGCGCTCAGTTATTTACTTAGACCACAGCCTATATTGGCTGTAAGATAAAAACAATTAGAGGAAGGAACATGGGCTTTCTGTTTTCAATCACAGAAAAGGATATTTTTTCCCAAGGATTAATTGAAGTACCTGGAGTTCTGCTTTACTCCTATTTCAGTCTGTAGCTGAATTAGCTCTCAATTCCTGCATGCCAGCTTTTAATATAATGACATCTAAGCCATTTGATGCCACATTGATTCTGTGTTCAGTAAAAACTCTAGCTGTTGCTGGCCAAGTTGCATTAAATTACCTTTTAAAACAAAATTTAACATTGGTGAATGAAGAACTGGGGTTCCAAACTCCCTTCATAGCATTTGTTTCCTCCTTTCAAGACCTGTAAGGGCAATCTAGTGGAGCTATTTTTCTGTCACAATATGGACAGTTGGACAAATAAATAGATCCCAGTTATCTCAGTTGAAGGAGTTATGTTTAAGATGATTGTTTAACCTATATTTAGCATTTCACTCTTTTGGGGTCAAGATTTATAGTTTGGAAATATAATCATACACAAAGAAATAATTATCATCTGTTTTGGAGCAGCTCTGCCCCATCACTTCATCCTTATACTACTGTCAGCCTCAGATCATTTATACATCTTTCTTAGTATAATGTAATCCATCCTTAAGCAACTTTCTACATCTTTAACTACACCTTCTTCCCAGCCTTGGAAATATATAAATTCAGATGCTAGAGACTGTCTCAAGAAGACATCAGGAAAAGAAAGTACAGATGACATTTTCCATTGTTATCTTTAAAAAAAAAACGAAGACTGCAAAAGATGTTCTCAAAATTCTTCAAATCCCTTGGGAATGGGGTTGGACTAGAAGACCTCCAAGGTCCCTTTCAGCCCTTTGATTCTATGATTCTATCTTACTCAAAAAAAAGAGTTAAAACTGTAAAAATAACAACAACAAAAACAACTAAAACAGGAAGCCTGCTTTTGTTACAAAAAATATTTTTTAGCTCCAGGCTTCTCAAACAACCAGTTAAGGAAAGACTACTCATGGATGATGCACCCTATAATCAGGTAAATTGTTCTCCACTTAACATCAAGCAATATTAGCATTTCAGATGGGAATTTTAGAGAAGGAATGATTTTTGATTTTCCTAATGTATACAAAGAAATGCAACACACATTACACAGATGCTAGATAGGTAGAAATTTTTATGAGATTCTAAAATGAAATAATATGAAACTTAGACTTATCAAGTAAGCAAGCATTAACCATATAGTTCCCAGAAACCCATTTCATCAGCATCACATTAATGTTGACATAAATCTCAGATTTCAAATTTTAACCCGTATATTATACCAGAGCATAAAACATTATACAGTATGGATAACAAAATAAAAATATGAAATATTAAGCAACATGCACAAAATTGTCCCAATGTGTAGAATTACAAGATATTCAAAATTATTTCTTAATCTATCAATTTTGTAATATATAAATAAAATCTAGCATCTATGGGCAGAGGCAGTGGTGGGATTCAAATATGTGAACAACCGGTTCTCTGTGTGGAAGTCCATTCCAGAAGTCCATTCTGGGCCTGAGCAACAAAAAATTAGCTACCGGTTCTGCCGAAGTGGTGCGAACTGGCTGAATCCCACCACTGGGCAGAAGTCAATTAAAGTCATATTCCTTAAAATTACACATTTTACAAAATAGTAAATGTCACTCATTAACCTATTAAGATAGAGGGGATAGTGCGGTTGGCCTAGTTCTCACAAGGAATTGTTGGGATATCAGATCTGAGCTGCAAAATCTGGATGGCAACTATATGGCAGGAGGGGATACAGAAAGCTTCAACTCTTGGCTGCCACCTAAGTAGTTGTCTGGATGTGGTTTAGTTCAGATCTGGTTTCCCTGGAGCAGGGATTCTCAAACTATAGATCCACAGAGGTCTATCAGGTGGTCCATAACAATGAGTCCATTCAGCTGTGCTCCAATCCTCAAATTCATTGTCAATCTTCTGCCCAAAATGTGATCTGTGCTTAGCTATGGTAAATGGATCTGTGAATTTTGGGTAAGCAACCCGAACAGAAAAAATAAGCAATCTATTCATTTCTATTTTCCAAGTATTCAAGTATTTGTATTAAATAATATTTTTCACTAGCAGGCTTGCTAATTTGTTGCTAAAGCTGTTATTTTGGTACACGGTACATAAAATAATTCAAGAAGTTTTTAAAAAACCATTCGTCTGATTTTTTTTGGTACACAATTAGGATTAAACAGTTTTTTAAAATCATGAGCTGATTATTAACAAAATATGTACAACTGTGCTCTTATAGTTAAAACACAGGAGGTGGGTCCTTGTTTAACTAAATGCTCCCTGCCTTTTCTAAACTTAGTTACTAAACTATATCCACAGAAAATATTCAAAATTATCCTATAGAATAGAATAGAATAGAATAGAATAGAATAGAATAGAATAGAATAGAATAGAATAGAATAGAATAGAATAGAATAGAATTCTTTATTGGCCAAGTGTGGTTGGACACACAAGGAATTTGTTTCTGGTGCATAAGCTCTCAGTGTACATACAAGTAATAGTGATAATCATGATCATATACAACATGAAAATACATTCATCATAAATTGTGAAATACAACCCTTCATCATAAATCATAAGATGCAACACTTAGTGATAGTCATAGAGTACTAGCATAATACATTCAGTTCTATTTAATCCTAACAAACTAAACAGGTACTATATTACTGTTTTGGGAGAATCTATGAGCCAGAGTGGGTAGAGTAATGGTCTAAAATGAACCAGACTCCATCACAATGTGGACACATGTAGCCTAGTTTTTTTTTTTAAAAAAAAAAAGCCTTTACAATAAATTATGGATTTTCCTATCTAAATGGTTATGATAACCTCCTATATGTGTCTACCTCAAAATATCCAGAAATTATTCCACCAATTTCTAACTACTCTAATCAGGTACATCTCTGATCTCAAAAAGAGAACTTAAAGGCTACATGTGTCTAGAGCTCTAGATTCTCTATTTTTATTCTGCAGTAATAAGGAAAAAATAATGAAAATGCATAAGGTAAAGTAAGTTGCCTTCTCAGAAGGACATGTGGTGGTAGAATAGAGGTCAACTAAAGGAATTTTTTTACATTTCTCATGGCAGAACTTTGACAGCCTGGTGTGAACACTTGCCCAGCAGGTGTCTTAACAGGATTGAAAGCCATTGAAAGCTGCTGTGCAGCAGCCACATCACAGTCCACATCCCATTGATTCAGGCAGAAAGCTGAGCCATTATCTATGTTTTACCCTTTTTATAAAAACACCTGCTTTATTACCTTAACCAGAAGAGTGGGCTTATCATAATAACAGAGGGTGCTTAGCTTTTATTTTAATGAGAGTTTAATTTAGCTGGCATAGACTTTTCAGTGTAAAAAATGCAATCAAAAGCTGCAATTTTTCTGCAGCATTTTCCCCCTTCTGCTGAGCCATTGACATTACAATAGAGTATCTGCAATTGCTGCATTAAGTAATTGCTGCATAGTCTGATATCAGACATAATTTGATAAACAGCAGGATTATGCTGCAATGACTTATTTATTTATTAAAGAAATTTGCTAGTGGACAGAGGGAAATGCTACTGTTCTGAATCAAGGGCAAATGTTTACATCCAAATCTGTGAGCTGCACAAAAATAAAAATGGATTTGTAGAAACCCCATTTCTCTGCCCATTAACAATGAAGCAGGAATTCCATGTGTCTCTATGATATCAGATTATCAGGAAGATCTGCTCTATTTTTGTACTAATTATTATTGTACTAATTCAGTCCTTCTGGGCTCCAGTATACACTGCCATATTGTTGAAAATTGCCATAGGTTAAATTCAGGCTGCTAGTAAGAGTAAGAGTAAGAGTAAGAGTAAGAGTAAGAGTAAGAGTAAGAGTAAGAGCTATTAAATTCAGGATTCAAGCCTGAATAATTGACTGACCAACCCCTTCACTCTTTGTATATTAATCCATTAGCTGTATTTTAAGGGAAAAAATGTTTATTTCCAGTAAATAGGTGAAGATCTGAGAATATATTAAATCCATTCCTCCAAAGTCAGACTACTAGGACAGATGAGTCAACGGGACTTAGAGTGCTGCACTGCACTAATCAACAGACCATTTCTGCAGCCTTGTTTGGTTCTCATTGGGCAAAAGATATTAATGTAGCCTTGATCCCATATTCACTCATTCAATAACTCCTTTTCTGTTTTGCAACCTATAAATCTTAAGAGGATTTTTCTCATTAACACAAACCCTTTCTCTTTCTCATTCCCCTCCCCATCCCAATTGTTTTTCCATGCAATATTCCCAAATCACTGGTCTAAGAAATTGCCTCTTTTGGGGGGGAGGTGGTTTGCTTCTTTTTTTGTTTTGTTTTGTTTTGGTGATGAGCAAAATCTGAAGGGCAAGGCTCAGATCTCATCAGAGGCAAATTATGTAGTCACATTTGATTTCCCTGAATTGGTGAAATTAATTAGCATATTTTTTTCCTTTCCTCGCTACTTCCCACACATACACATCTTTTATTTGTTCAGTAATAGCCCATAGCATTCAAATGACACATGTCATTCCCTTCAAGAAGCTTCCTAATACTTTAGGCTTGAGTGAATCTACCCTAAAGCTTTCATTCCACAGATAATCTCTTTGAGGTAGACAACAAACACAAACAACTTTTGGAAAAAGAATGTTTTTTAGCTTGTGAGTCAGCTATAGATCAAGCATTCAGTGAGGAAAGAAGTTGTTCTTAGCAGAATAGTCTGAACTTCATGAGGAAACCCTATAGCAGTGGTGGCGAACCTATGGCACGGGTGCCAGAGGCGGCACTCGGAGCCCTCTCTGTGGACACACGTGCCTTTGCCCCAGCTTTGCCTTCCCCCATGACCCCCTCCTCACCAACAGAACCCTGGAGGAGAGTCACCCCCGAGCATGGCCCACGCGGAGCAGTGCAGCCAAGGATATGGCAGCCAGGCAGCATAGACAAGACTCTGCCCTCATGCCCCTTCTCGCATAGTTGATGCTGTGGGGTGCGGGCAGAGGGCGTGGCCGCCATAGCGCTGCTGGGCGATCTGCAGTGGGCCCTGGAGGCGGTGAGTGGCCCTGCGGGCAAGCGGGTGGGGGCGGGGCGGGGTGGGGCAGGGGGTGGAGTGGGGGCAGGGCCAGATTTTGGGCACTCAGTCTCTAAAAGGTTCGCCATCACTGCCCTATAGGTAACCTTGTAGTTCTTTAGCACTGGCCTCAATTTTCTTGGCAAGAATTATTCATAGCTTCTACACACATAAAGCCTTGATTCTCCTTACTTCAAATGAAAGATCCTTCCTCCCCTATTGTTCAAACTAACTAATTGCCCCTGCTTTAGTTATCAATTTCATTTCCTTCCTGATTAATAATATCCCTCCAATATTAAAGTTCTACTTTAGTCTTTCCTGCCTTCTCTTTTAACTTCCTTCTCATTATTTTCTGAGTGATATTTCCTTCTCCAGTGACTCTTTTATTCAGCTACTGTCTCCAGACTTCCTACCCACCTGACTTATGAGAGAAATTGACACTGTGCCAGAATGTCTGTTCTTTTTTATCTCCTATTCATGTGGGAATAAATGAAAGGATGAAAGACAGTGGCCAGAGGGAAGAAGTTGGAAAGACACAAATATATGAGACCAAAGGTCCTCTATTTATATTAAGTCATTGCATACTTTGTGCATTTTTAGAGAATATTTTTCACCAGGGGGCTTCTTATTCTGCAGAGATGTTATCTATCCCTACCAAATTGTATCTAGGGAATATAGACCTTTCTATCATTAGTGTCATAATTCTTGTTTATTTTCCTATTAAGTTCAGAGTAGTAGGAAGGCATACTATTTGTTTGTTTGTTAGAATGATAATCTACCTTTCATTCAGAAATTCAGGATGGTAGGCATAAAGTCATTGCAAACTTTGTGCATTTAAAGAATGTTTTTCATCAGGGGGCTTCTTATTCTACAGAGATGTTATCTATCCCTATCTATCCTTCTCCCATTTTTCTCTATAACAATCCAGTGAGAGTAGTCTATATCAGTGTTTCTCAACCTCAGCAACTTCTACTCCCAGAATCCCCAGCTAGCATGGGAATTGAAGTCTTAAAGTTGCTGAGGTTGAGAAACACTGCTGTATATCATTAGAATGGCTCAAGCAAAAATTGAGCTTCAATATAAAATCCTTTAATGCAGCATTTCCATAATCTGTATTTATTTAACCATTTTTAAAACCACCTTCTCATCCACAACTATAAAAGAATAAGCAGACCTAATATTCCACATCTTAGATGGATATAATACTAAAAGAAATGGCTATTTGTTTTTGGCAATTGAAAAATCATACCCAAAATTGTTTATCTGTACATCGAACATTTTTGTTTCTCACGTACATTTGATTCTGAACAGATAGGCAATAAAAAAAATAAACAAGTTGCTCCATTGAGATCTTCATGTCTCTTCAAAAGGGCACATGTTGATTGAAGGCTGAATTGCAGGGAAGAGCTTATTGCAAATTCGAAAGTTAGCTCTGAGCTTTCACAAATCAGTGGTTCCATTTTCTTCCCATTTGCTAGCTTACCAGCTTCCTGTTTGATGCTATGATACAGCATTTTGTCATGGCTTGTGTAATGTATTGGCCACAACTGTTTTAAATCACTTGCTTAATGTCTGACCTACAGTGCTGTATTGTTTAACAGTTGCTGTTACTGAAAGCCAGACTGGCTGTCTCCAAGCTGATAATGAGGTTTGGGGCGGGAAACTGTTACTTTAAACCTATTGGTTGCCACCTAGAGGCTAACTGTATAAATAGCTGTGCAGCAGCCTTTAGGGCTGCTTCTGTTCTGAGTTAATAAACTTGTTGCTGCTTCAACACTCTGCCTCATTCAATGCCTAAACAACCGAAGATATAACAGTGGCGACGAGGGTGGGATGTGCTGCTTCATTGAGAGAGCTTGAAGTCACTAGGGGGTGAGGTCAGCACAGAGCCTGACAGGAACTACGTTTCCCCCCCCTCGGTCTGCCAGCAAGCCACGCTGGAGACCACCACGCTCTCAGGATCCGTCCTAGGGCCTACACAGAAGCCAGCAGCGCAAGGCATTGAATGAAGAAACAAACCACCATGGTGAAGGTCAGGAAGCTCGAAGAATTCAACATAGCTCACCCGGAGAGATGGGCGTCCTACATCTCCCGCATCGAAAATTACCTCCGGGCCAACCAGGTCACCAAAGATGGATTGAAGGCTGCGACACTCCTCTGCGTGTGCGGCCCTGCCACCTTCAACATTGCAGAGAACCTGGTCGTCCCGGTGCCGCTCAAGTTGGTCATCTACGCGGACTTGAAAAAAAAGCTCCGAGACCACTTCGAGCCCAAGTTATCCGTTATAGCATGGAGGCACCCTTTTCAGCAGCGGGAGCAACAATCCGGTGAGTCTGCAACAGAATTCATTGCCGCTCTTCGTCAAGCATCCTGACTCTGCAATTTTGTGGATTTGGAGGAGAGACTACGAGACCACTTAGTCTGCGGTCCCGAGAGCTCCAACAAAAACTGTTTGCTAAGGAGACTCTCTCACTACAAGAGGCCTTGAAGGAGGTCATGGCAGACAAAACCACCGGAGGGGCCATTAAAGCGCTGCGGCCCTCCAAAAGCGTGCCAAGCACCAAAGCCGTCCACCACGAGGACGCCGAGCGGATGGAAGACACCAACTCAGACTACGAAGTCAACCAGCTACAAAAGCACCCAGAGAAGGGACCGTAGCCAGCTGAGAAGGCAGTTCCATTCCTTAGATGCATGGGCTGCGGAGGTCGCCATCAACACGCGGATTTCTGATTCCGAACTGCAACATGCCGGGCCTGTGGCAAACCAGGCCACATCACCGCCATCTGCCGAGGTCGTCAGAGGGACCGCCCAAAAGAAGACACATTCAGGAGAGGTACTGGGGCCCCAGGTCAACACCGAGTAGGGTTCTGCTCCAGCCGAAGGAGCGTATTCCGCACTGGTGCCCATTGCCCCCTAAAGCAGAAGCTTAGACTACAGGTCAAGCTTCAGGGAGTTCCATGCAAGATGGAATTGGACATGGGCTCAGCCATGTCCATCATTTCACAAGGAACATTCAGGCACCTATGCCATCGTAGCAACAGATGGGCCAAGCTCTGGCCGTCTAATCTACTACTCACAGACTTCCAAACTCCCGAGTGGTGGTCAAAGGCAAAGCCACACTTCTGGTGGAATTCAAGGGGTTCAAGGGGCCACTAGATGTCATAGTGGTGGAAGGCCAATGCACGAGCCTCATAGGGCTCGATTGGTTTGATGCATTGGGCATTCAAGTAACCGGCATTCACCGAACACAAGTGGCAGATCTGTCTGCAGTCTGCCAAGTGTTCGCGGATGTTTTCAGTTCTAGTCTAGGGGAGTACAAGGGTCCTCCGATCGCCCTCAAGCTTGATCCTATGGTAACTCCAATATGGATCAAGCCTTGTAGAGTGCCTTTCGTGTTAAAACCCAAAATCGATGCAGAGCTGGATAAGCTAGTGGAACAAGGGGTATTGCAGCCCGTAGACAGTGGGGTGTGGGAGACCCCCATAGTAACGCCATTAAAGGCCAACGGGGAAGTGCGAATATGCACTGACTATAAGTGCACCCTCAACAGGGCACTTCAACAGCACGCGTACCCTGTGCCAGTTGTCAGCCATATTTTGGCGTCATTGCAAGGAGGCCGCATGTTCGCCAAATTAGATTTGGCACAGGCCTATCAATAACTGCCCGTGGACAAGGCCACAGCGGTAGCCCAGACCATTGTCACCCATAGGGGGGCTTTTAAGGTTAAGCGCCTACAGTTCGGGGTGAGTGTAGCCCCAGGGCTGTTCCAGGGAGTGATGGAGCGCACGGTCAAGGGAATTCCACGGGTTTGCCCCTAATTCGATGATGTCCTCATTGCTGGGGAATCGGTTGAGATTCTGGCTGAACGGCTTAAGGCCGTCCTTCAGTGGTTCCGCGACGCGGGACTTAAACTAAAAAAAGAAAAGTGCAAGATTGGGGTAGAGTCAACTGAGTTCCTTGGTTTCCGCATCGATGCCGAAGGCATTCATCCAGCAGAATCCAAATTAAAAGCAATCCAGCAGACCCCAAGGCCAAAGTCAAAGGGAGAGCTTCAGGCTTTCCTAGGCCTTTTGAATTTTTACCATGCCTTCCTCCCTAACAAGGCCGCAGTGGCAGAGCCGTTACACCGGCTCTTGGATAGACAAGCTCAGTGGCAGTGGACCAGTGTCCACGAGAGTAGCTTCCAAGCAGTCAAATCACTGCTGTTGTCGAACTCAGTTCTCACTCATTTCAATGAGCAGCTGCCTGTCTGCATTGCATGTGATGCATCCCCATATGGGGTTGGGGCTGTGTTAATCCACTTAATGGCTGATGGGAGGCAGAAGCCCATTGAATATTACTCCAGGACCCTATCGTCCACAGAGCACAACTACGCACAAATTGACAAGGAGGCTCTGGCCATTGTGGCCAGAGTTAAAAAGTTCCATGACTACTTGTACGGCTGCCAGTTCACGGTCTTCACAGACCACAAGCCACTCCTAGGGTTGTTCACCACAAACAAACAGACACCTCAGATTCTGCCTCCTCAAATTCTGAGGTGGTCTATCTTCCTGTCAGCCTACAGCTACAGGATGATTCACAAACCGGGCAAGGAAATGGGCCATGCAGATGGCCTGAGCAGGTTGCCCCTGCCACATGTGGAGCCAGATCCAGCTCCGACTGCACGCATCCTGGCTATCCAGGATTTGCCGGAATCTCCCCTTCACGCTGGGGACATAGCTGTTGAGACAGCAGCTGACAAAATGCTGAGTTGTGTGCTAAACTGGGTACACACAGGATGGCTGGACAAATGTCCAGGGCCAGAATTTCAGAGTTTCTTCATGAGAAAAGATGAGCTTTCAGCTCATAAGGGGTGCATCCTTTGGGGAAGTAGGGTCATAGTCCCGAGGTCTTTAAGGCCCCTGGTCCTAGAGTCTCTGCACGAGGGTCATCTGGGAATAGTCCAGATGAAGGCACTTGCGAGGAGCTACCTTTGGTGGGCAGGGCTAGATAAAGCCATCGAGGCCCAAGTACATGGTTGCTACATGTGCCAGCAATCCAGACCGGAGATGTCGCAAGCCCCTGTCCACCGATGGGAGCACACACACACCCCGTGGTCAAGAATCCACATCGATTTTGCCAGGCCCTTTCAGGGACAGCTGTTTCTAATAGTGGTAGATAGCCATTATAAATGGTTAGAGGTCGCACCAGTCCCTACTATGACTACTGCCAGGACATCCAAGAACTGCACAGAATCTTTGCAACACACGGACTTCCAGACGTGTTAGTCTCAGACAGTGGGGCTCAGTTTACCGCTTCTGAATTCCAGTCTTTCCTCAGGGCAAATCTAATATGGCACGCCACGTCGGCTCCCTTTCACCCGGCCTCAAATGGCCAAGCGGAACACATGGTCCGCAAAACCAAGGAATCACTAAAACAGATTGTCACAGGGGATTGGCACCACAGACTGGCAGATTTTCTACTCTGCCAACGCACAACTCCCTGTACTGCCATGGGCCCTGCCGAACTCAGATGGGGCTGACGTTTTATCACCAAGCTGGACAGGCTGCACCCCAACTGGGTTGCCTCGGACTCTGCTCAGCCAAAGGCACCTCGGAATTTGCAAGTGGGTGACTGGGTTTGGACCCAGAATTACGGGCAAGGGGCTTTGTGGGTGGCAGCGATGGTTGTTAAGGTGTTGGGACCACTCTCTTATGAGGTGGTCCTGGAAGATGGGTGAGTCATTTGCCGGCACATTGACCAGCTGCGTCGGAGGCTAGCGAACCAGTCGCTGGCTCAGGCCTCTCAAGAGAGCCGCACACAAGGACCGTGCAACAGCGGCCCAACAGAGGAGTTTGCACGCTCCAACAGAACTCTTACTCAAGGAGATGGGGAAAAGGCCGTAGGAGAGCTTCCCCCGGACAGACAGACAGTATCCGCTGAACAGGACCGGCAAACTGCGCTGAGGGACAGCCCTGCAGACTTTGCTGCACGATTGGACTTTGGTTTGGGCCAACTGGGACTGGCCAGCCAAAGGGACCTGAGTCAACCTGACTTCACTGGACCACAGAGTCCTGGTCTACCCAGCCAGGCAGGCGAGCGGGTAGACCGGGAGACCCCTGCAACCCCTAGACATTCAGAACGGTCAAGAAGGCCACCTAAATATCTGCAGGACTATGTCCAGCAATTGAGAGTTTGAGCCATCTAGGGGGAAGGGGTGTAATGTATTGGCCACAACTGTTTTAAATCACTTGCTTAATGTCTGACCTACATTGCTATATTGTTTAACAGTTGCTGTTACTGAAAGCCAGACTGGCTATCTCCAAGCTGATTATGAGGTTTGGGGCGGGAAACTGTTACTTTAAACCTAAAGGCTAACTGTATAAATAGCTGTGCAGCAGCCTTTAGGGCTGCTTCTGTTCTGAGTTAATAAACTTGTTGCTGTTTCAACACTCTGCCTCATTCAATGCCTAAAGAACTGAAGATATAACAGCTTGTTTACCCAGAACTGGATCCTAATCTTTTGCATGATTTGTATAAAGCTTTTTCATAAAACCAAACATAAATCAGGATTATAAATTGGCAATGCAATTTATAAATAAATTACATGCAGACTGAAAACAAACATGTCACCTATACCACATGCTTGGAGGATAAATACAGGAACAACAAATACAATAGGCAACAGTTACAGATATAAATTTGGGGGGAAATGATCACTAAAGATGTGGAGAAATTGATTTTTTCTACTGTTGCATATATAGTAATGCTTTAGGATTTAGTGTCATGGTTTGGTGAGTGGGACCCTTACGGCTTGTTCAGCAAACCATGATTAAAAACCACAGCTGACAAAGTTCAAACAGTCAATGTTTGTGATGTCATCTAGATATGGACAAACTATGACTACCCCATCCCCTATGCAGCATCTGCAGATACAGAACCTGTGGAATGGGAAAAGAACCCTTTCTCTGAACATAGTTTACTAAGGCATTCAGAAATATGAGGAACATTCAGATAAGAGAAAAAGTGGCATCATAATTTTGATCATTTCTCTTCCTCCCCCACCTACAACATTTCTTTATTTTTTTCTCCCTTTTCTCTTCAGTATATATTCTTAAGACCTAACCCTTAAAAAAAAGCTATTAACTGGAAATGAAGCAGTGCTTCCACTCTTGGGTATAAGTAGTAAGTATACTGGTTCTGGTTTAATTCAGAATGCAGCTGGGTAGTATGCTGAAAATAGTGATCGGATAATCAAAGACTATGTAGATATTCTAAAGTTTCTATTTATAAAGTAACAAAAATTACTGTATTCTTAGAATTTCAGGGAGGTTAGAAAGCAAGTGGCTCCTTGCAAAACAAAATGAAAGCTTTAGAATCAATATCTACTTTTAGCTCCTTGTTCCGGCACGTGTTCTCATTTTTCTTTTTACTGAGCAAAGGACTTGTCATACTTACACAGAAGGAAAGGGCAAGGACATTTTCACATCCTTTACAAACAGAGATGAATCCCTTGAGTATTATTCCCTATAAAGATTAATAAAACTATGTTTTTTCCATAAATGTTGAAATAAGTCAAGCTAAAAAAACAGACAGTTAATAAAGCTATCAGAAATTTAAGCTGTGATCTTTAATCAATCAGCTAATTAGATTAAGTAATGTAAAATCCAACTAAATAGGCTGGTCACATATTACAGTATTGAAGTCACATACAAATGTTAATAATGACTAATCACTTAAAATCATCACTTAGTTATTTATGCTTTTCCGAGTGGAATGACAACACTGAGAGATAAATAAAGAGGAGTTCACATTAAAATTTTAAGTGGTCCAGTCTCTCAATTATATTATCATCACTGTCATCATCATTTATTTATCAAATTTATATAGCTGCCAGAAGTCTCACCAGAAGTGACTCTTGGCAGAGTACAACAATCAAATATTACATTCATTACCTCAGTACTTCTTCATGATTTTTAAAGCAATAATTCCCTTTTTTTGCTGTTGTTCTTATTCATAGTTTGCATCTCTACATATGGAGGTCAGGCAAAAGTGCAATAGGCTATTATTTTCAGAAGTGCCCAGTGAGGAGCCACATTCTCCTCAAGGCTCTCTGGAGTCACCTTTTCCTATAAAGGAGATAATATTATGTGCGAAAATTGTACAAATATCCTAAAGTAGAGAAAAGGGCAGCAATTAATTGTAACTTGCTTTTTTTCATGCCAGTCTGGCAAGCAGAGGGAAGTAGGTGGACGGAGCAATGGGTAGGTGTGATGTAATTAGCTAAGCCACAATGAAAGAAGCACTGGTGAATCTAAGTTGTGTGACAGCACTGTGTACTACTTGTAGGCACACCGGAGGTCAAATGGTGATCAAACAATGCTCTGCCCTCATCAAAATGCATGCTTTTTCCAACTGATAGAACTATTCACAAAACCTAGTAATAAAGTTAATCATCATTACCTCATGTGAATCACACTGCATGGAAGCATTGTTTTCACTGCCAAACTATGTAATGTTCTACCAGCTCTTTCTGGAATTCCAGATATATGACAATAGCTTTTATTTTTCAGCCAGAATAGCTGGTCAGTGAGCAGAAAAGGACATATTTGGAAAAAAAATACAGTCTTATTTTGAGGAGAAAAACTTTCTGAGAGTTATTTCAAGATGAACAAATTCACCCTTGTTTCAAATGTAATAGTCATAATTATCCAATGTTTGCCAAAACATCTATATAACGGTCCACGTCCTATGTTGTACTTCAGTAAGATTCATGTAGTATTTTTCTAGATCCAGCTTTATATTTTCATCAAGGTATAGAAAAATTTAAAAACATGATTTCTCAAGCAAGAAGTTATTCATGGTTTCTATTCATAGTTTCATGTTCATCTATTTATACTTATTGGACACACAGTAAAATGTCCTAGAAGAAAAGGAGATGCAACAGAGATTTTAAAACATGGATGGTTTGTATTATTGTAATGAAATTTAACTATGTTTTCTCTCTGTGAAATGTTCTAAAGAATTTCCATCCATTATGGAAGGAGTGAATTCAGGTTTTGCATTCAATTTGCATTCCATGTATGCTCATTTCCAAGTTTAAAAAAAACACAAAGAAGCTCAGATTCTGATCTTCATGGTATCTTTTAGGAGTCACACATTATAATACAGTACGAATGTTTGTTTCATCAATTATGTGATGGCTTCATTTGTATTTGGCAACTTGTTCTGGTATATGTCCATGGGAACTAGATTTGCAAGACATTCAAACCTGAAACAATGTTTGGATAGATTACACCTCTTCCAGTAGGATAATAGGGTAAAAAATATACCTGTGGTAACTCTGTTTCAGACTGGAAAACAGAAAATAAAACAATAAAGAATAAAACAATCTCTTCAGAAGAAAATCTCACTAGAAAATATTAGACAGCAATCTAAAATGTTTTCATCCAAAAACATGAGATTTCAGCAATTTTATTTTAAAATCAATCAATTCATTAATATTTAATTTTAAGGTAGCATGCATACCTTTCTTAGCCAAATACATTTATTTTGAAAAAATAAGCAACTATACCTTAGAGAAATACATAAGTGGTGGGAATGAATTTATTTGTAAAACTTAATACCTATTCCTGAACTCCTATGCCAAGAAATCATTCTGCCTCTCACAGCATTATATCAGCATCCCCAGCAGGTAAATGATACAACATTTTATAAGATTTATTATTTTCTGAAAAAAAATAAAAGCATTTTCATTTATCAGCTTCCTAAATTAAACTTATATTTGCAGGTACTAGGAAAAGAGATGGAGATATTTTTCCCTTTGCATTTCTGTGAACAGAATAAAATGAGGAAATCTACATTAAAATCAGCTTCCAAACTGGATACAAATCTATTATACAACTTATACATTTTCTTCATATAGTCATAATACCTTTTTGGTAGCTATGATGCATCTATTGCTAATTATATCATCAAAGAACTTCTTCTTATTGTACAGAAGAGATTTTCACATAATATGTTTAGTGAAACCGATGACTACCTTACAAGAATTGTATCTCAAACACTCTAGAGGACCTTATTCTATTCTATTCTATTCTATTCTATTCTATTCTATTCTATTCTATTCTATTCTATTCTATTCTATTCTATTCTAGCTACCAGTAACTCATGCAGAAATACAAAAAGCAATTGTGGAACAAAAAAAAAATTAAAGCTGGGTGACTTTGGGCCAGTCACTCTTTCTCAGCCCAACTCACCCATTTGCTGTTGGGAGGAAGAGGAGGATTTGTTCGCTGCCTTGAGGTATTTATAAAAATAATTTTTAAAATCTCCCTTTTTACAACCCTGTAATCCCTTAATTTGGGATAGAGTCGAGGTGAATGGATGGAGCTGAGCATTTACTGGCCAGTTTGCTCCATCTGCCACTACCTAGGATTGAATTCTCAACCTTCCAAATGGGAGGCAAGTGTCTTCACCACTAGACCATCATGCCACTATTTATAAAGATAATAAAGGCACAATATAAATAAATAAAGCAAGCAAGCTACCTAGCTAGCTAGCTAGTTCCTATTGCAGATTTAATTCCTCCAGAATTCTTAAAGATAAATCCATTGTGGTGGGCTACAGTGTTAGCCTCAGTCTTCACTGCTATAAAGTCTTCAATAATAATCCCTGGCTCAATTCAATAATCTCCCAATATATAAGAAAGGAGATAGACAATATCCTGCCAACTACCATCCAATTAGTCTTTCTATAACATTTCTCTGCCACAAATTGCAGGATTTAATGTTTTATAAAAACACTATAAAGTCACAATAGGCAGGTTTGGGTACCAAAATCCTTGGCGTGACACTATATGGATCTCACAAAAATTTCTCAATCCTTGAACAAATACAAAATCAGAAGCACATATTCTTTACCCAACTTTTAATGCCATCATGAGATTAAAGCTAGGCTGTACTTAATTCAAGGACCTAGCAAGAATATGTCAGCTAAGATTCTGAGCAAAATAAATTATTTGAGGAACCTCATTGACACACGTCATTCCATATGATATACGGATATTATTCTACCTTGAAAAATAAATAGTACAAAATCTTAGACAGTGTAAACTGCCAATATCAGCCCTGCTTACCTTGGGCCTAGAAAATCCCTGGCTAAAACTTAAACAGACAGTGTGAGACTAGACATTGAGCTATGTAGAGCCAAACTTTCTCATCTCCCTTACAGATGAATAAAGCTGATTGTTTTTACATCTAACTAAATTTCATGAGGCTGGATGCACCTCTGTAAATTATTTATTTTATGATAATACTGAAGTTCTGTGTACTTGATGGAATGGTAGAATCAGCCTAACTCATATTTACTGCATTCAAGATCATTCTTTAAGTTTACAACATTGGTCCTGAGAGCTAGACTATCACTTTAATTATTATGATCTATAAATTATGATTCACAGATTTTTTGCTTATCAATTGTTTTTTGCAGTAAACCTCCCAGTTACTTTCTTATATCCCTTCTTTCAAATGCTCACATATAGCAGAAAGTAGTAATTACCAGGCTATGGCTCACCATGAAACAGAGTGATAAATTATAGTTGCTGAACTTCAATGTATCTGAAGGCAGACAGTGAAAACTGAAGACCCCCTTATCTACACTTTCACTGAACAGAATAGCCTTTATTCATTTTATTCTTCCTAAACCACCACATGATTTCATCCACACTAATTTCCTGAACAAAATCATCCTGTTTTAACAGAAAATACTTTCTCAATTATATATATTACATTTATTTTGATGTGACTTGTTTCTGTGGCCACTTAATTATTTTTTTTAAAAAAAATCATTCTCAAAAAATAACATCCCCAAGTATTCTTTGTTTACCCCCAGCTGAAAATATTCCAGAACTGAATTCATATTTTCTATATATTTAATCATTTGTCTCTTTAGGTAAAAAAATTTCTCAAGGAGAATCTTCTATCATTCTTATTATGGAAGAAACAAACTCCATTTAATTCCCATTGCCTTCAACCTGGCAATACTAATGCTGATCTCTTGGCTTTTTTTGAAACCAACTCCATAGATTCCAGTCCAGACTGCACTTAGTTAGCATTGGAATTGGATTATTGTTTAGAGCAGACTATAGCAACCATAGGACCTGATTGGCCATTTCCCTGCTTCTTGTCCGTCCCATCTGTGCAGTGAAGAAAATCCTTACTGGCTGGCTTCTTTGTCAACTTGTCTTCCAGTGCTTGATTTTTCCTTGTTACTAATTCCCAAGCCTTTCCTTTGTTGTCTCACATATTAGCACATATGGTTGCCTTTATATACCTTCCAACATCATGTCCCTTGACACGATGGTACTATTGGTATGGTACCATTATGGTACTATTGGTATTCTGATGATATATTAATAAAAGCAACAGTAAGAGAAATGGTTCTTTGATTTGATTTCCCTATATAGTCCATAGGGGGAGAGCAAGACCATTCTTGATACAACCTAGATAGAAACCAAAAAAGGTATCTAATAGAACACAAAATTAAATGAAAAGAAGGGGAAACATAGGCTGAGGAATATTCAGTGGCTTATTTGTTTATTTAAAAGATTTGTATGGCCACCCATCTTCAAGTGGGACAGATAGATCCTTTAGAGAGAGGTGGTCCTGCAAATAACCTGGTCCTGTGCCATGTATGGCTTTAAGGTAATAACCAGCACTTTGAGTTGCACCCAGAAGGAGACTGGGAGCCAGTGCATTTCAACCAACAGAAGTTCAATGTGGGCGTGCCCCTGCATTCTGGACCAGTTGTAAATTCTAGGTGGTCTTCTAGGGCACATTGTAATAATCCAAACAGGAAGTGACAAAGGTGTGAATGACTGTGAGCATGGACTCCATTCTTGTACTTTGGAAGTGGTAAGTGACCCACACTTGTGATGAGCCAGGCAGAAAGTACAAAACTGCCCTAAGTTAATGCAGCTTTATTTATTCTATATAAAACAGAATTCCAGGAAGGGATTAGAAAGAGACAATCAGGGCATGTTTTGATAACAGTAAGTCTAAAACCTCAGCCTTTATCATTAGATTTTTCTGCTGCTCAGCAACACACAATAATTGTCTATTGCTTGGAAAGGTAAATGTGATGCTTGAAAAAACTGTTTTCCAGATTATATGTTATTCCTACAAGAAGATTAAACATTGGGTTGATTAAGGAATTAAAATACAAGACAATTGTTATTTGTTTCTTCTAAATGGTCACCTTTAATTGACCATGGGAAGAGAAATCTGCAAAGTAATAATGATGCATTAGTTACAAACTGCTAATATGTTATGGTTATATCAGGCTACAATTTTTTTCCATCATACTGAGAGAGATAGCAGCAGATTCCCTGAAAATCATCAATGTGTATATTTTATCATCTGATTCCATATCCCAAATGGTTGGGAGGAAATTGCCTAGAAACAAGCACCTGGTTATCTTGCACATCTAATTTGGCACCTTTGTCAAACTGTAAAGATATGCTTTGATTCCTTATATGGAGAAGTAAATGTCTTTGCTTGCATTTTGTAACTTGTAAATATTCAAAAGTTGTTTCTTCTTAAAATGTTATTACAAATATGTTTATAAGCATTTTTTTGCTTTCTCAATTAGCAGTGAAGGAACCTCATGGAAAAAATCTGATTTGCTAATCCAGATCAGCTTTTCTTCCCCTTTTAAGAACAGTATGTGTACAGGAATGGGTTCAGGAAGCCTTCGAGGCATCTGAGATCATAGATGGATGGAAGAGTAGATAAAATAAATATCTTTTCATTTCAGCATATCCAATACCAGTACTGGTAGCCATGTAACAAATATATGAGTGCCCACATCCCAATGATAATATACAAATTTGATCAGGGAGAACCATAGAATTTATTAAACTGGGTTGACTGTCACAAAGAAATACTATGCAATACTTCAACTCAGCATATGAATTCAGTTTTGCTGTGATTGCTCTTTAATTCTTCAAGTTTTCATGCTAAAACAAAAAGGCAATGCCATGAACAATTCCTTTACAGTCATGCTGCAGTGTGCCATTGGACTTAACAATCAGAAGGTATAATAGATTTGATTAATTATGCACCATCAATTCTTGTGTCGACATAGCACCACATACTGTAGATAGATTGTTTCCATGAAAATAACAGAAAGATTATTATCTTCTATGGTTGAATTCTATGTTGTCTCTCTTGATAGCATCAAGTTCTAAAGCTTTGAGATAAGCAGAAGTACAGATAACAATTTACCTTGTGTGAATGTTTAATTGGGTTTGATTTATGTCTTTGGTGCTGAAACAAACCCCTAACATAGTTGGCAGTGATGAAGCATTTAACTGTTCAGCTAGATTCCAGTGTTCTGAAATCTTGTTTCTTTATGTGCTAATTAATCTTTTTAAGCTATCTTAAAAAGCTATCTAAAAGCTATCTTAAAAGATAGCTTAACCTTTACAGTTTAGACTAGACTAGACTAGACTAGACTAGACTAGACTAGACTAGACTAGACTAGACTAGACTAGAATAGAATAGAATAGAATAGAATAGAATAGAATAGAATAGAATAGAATAGAATAGAATAGAATAGAATAGAATAGAATACTTTATTTGGCCAAGTGTGATTAGACACATAAAGACTTTTACTCTGGTGCAGAAGCTCGCTCCTGATGTACATGTAATGTTTATTCTTCTTATTTAGCTTTTAACTCTATAACTAATTTAGTTTGTAACTCTTTCCTTTCCTATTTATTATTATTATTGTGCTTCTTTTAAGAGCACAATGATTGTATAAGACAAATGTCAGGATATGCTCTTAAACAATGACAAGTTGAGCTTTGAGTTTTTACATTTATCTGTAAGAAAAGCCAAGGGAAAGATAGCAAAACCTTGCCCTTTAGAGGGAAGTCTTTTGTTGACAATGTTGGCACTGCAGCTGTGTTCTGTCACTAGAAAATTGGTAAGCTCACTATGACACCATCATCATTTGCTACCTATGGAACACCAGCTCTGTCAAAGTTGTATAAATATTTAAGAAGCATTTATCATTGTAAACTAAAGCTGGAGGTGATAATAATTTTGAGATTTGCAAACATCTGTTTTATTTAAGAGAATGAAATATTCATTAAGCTTGTCACCAAGAGAAATGGAAATGTCTTTTTTTTAACACATTACAATCCAAATTCCAATGAATTATCTGACAGGTGTACTTTCTTAGTGAATTAAAGAAAACATAATTCTGTGATACATATTACAGCCTATGGACATAAGTGCATAGTACATTTCTATATGAAGTAGAGAAACAGCAGAACAGCTGGGCAATAGAGCTTGCTATAATTAGATCACTTTGTAGTGCAAAACACTTAATCAAAACATTATAAGCATATCTGAGCAATTAAAACTCAAATATATGTTACATCTGATAATACAGATTATATGTCACTATTGACAATAAATTATTGATATTTATATTTCATTATTATGTATATCCCTTCTCATATTTTTTCCTATTCCATTATTGCTTCCAAGCTAGATGCCACCACAAAATTTTGATATTTATATCAATTTTGGGCAAACTTGAGTCCCCTGGAAATATCATCTTTGAAGCAGAAGCCAGAGGAACCTGATCAGTCAAACCCACATTGACGAATAATACTGACATCTCCTTAAAGTATGAATAAAATTGCTATCTATTTCTAGTTAAGAAACACAATCACAACTGAGGCCTCAGAAAAGTTGGTCCATTAAGATTCAAAGTTAGAAAATTAAGTAATAGAGAAGAGTTGGTCTGCAGTGAAAACTTTGAAAGCAGAGGCCTGCCTTCAAAGTAATATCTTGTTTACAAGGAACCTTTTTTGTTTGTTAGTCCTTGATATCTTCTAACAGGAGCTGATAATTTTTACTGACCTTCTGACACTTTAAAAAAAATATATTTAAAATCTGTTTTTTAATAACTGATGTCCCTGGATCAGAAACCAGTGCTAGCTCTTTAAAGAAAAGCTTGATACCCAAAGAATATACAGTAATCAGAATTAATCAGCTTATTGCATATGGGCTTCTTTTCAGAGATTCAGTATGAACCAGAATGGAAACTACAGAAAGATTACAGTTTCTTTGTAAAATCTACTGTCTGAAAGCATTAATGGCAATAAATATGAAAAAGCATGGGGCATAGTATTTAATTTTCTAAAAGTGTTGTTATTACAGCAGTTAACAGGAACATTAACTGAGATTAACATGGAAATGGACATTAATCTGGGAAATAAGTCTCTTCTAATGTAAATTTTGCTTAATAAATAAAACTATGTTTTATTTAAATGTGGTGACATCAAAAGGCTTTTGTACGAAAAATAATATCCTCTAGCTTGTTAATCATACCAGTTACCCTATTGAGAAAGTGACTCTATTAATGATTAGCTTCTCTCAATCCATGTTTTTCTTAATTCCATTGCTGTTACAAAATGACAATATGTACTGAAATTCTCTCTTATATTCATAACATATGCATCATTGTTGTTATAGGCAAAGGTGCAAAATAGAACATTGTGTGTTCAGGTTAATTAAACATTAATTTAGGATATGAAGGTGTGTGCACAAACATTTTTTTCCAATTGTTGAAACAACTGCATCTTTTTCTGGGCTTGCACACCTATTTTGGAAGCTGCTCCTGGCTGTCCCATCATGCTTTATGCTTGCAATCATTTAGTATCCCTTTCACCTCAAAGAAAATATATTTGTTTTGTATCCACACACGTATGAAAATATTGAGGAACAGCTCCCAAAGCAGTCACTTAAGTTCAGAGAAAAATGTATCTGTTTAACAGTGTGCAAAGAGGTACTTCATCAGTGGGGCAACATATTTTGACACACATTTGCAATGTTTTGTAACACGAAAATATAGATTTGTAAATATCTATAACATTTGAGGGAGCAGATATTTCCTAGAATTAAAACATGTTTCTGTAACATTCACAACATAATTTTTCCAAGGTGATCTCTGTGGCTCCCTACACCCCACAATTTTCTGATGATCTCTATACTAAGCTGGCTTTTCAAAATCACCCAAAATAAGTTAGGAACTATTACCCAGCTGCGCTCATTGGATAGGCAAAACAAAATGATGGCACAGAAACCAATGGTAACATTCAAGGAACAATTTCTGTTAATTTCACCTAACTTTTATTTTATTTTACACAGGTCCATTAAAACACTCTGCTGCCTTCTTCTTCAATCATATATATAAAACACCATCTTATCTTTTAAGCTTTCACCACTTTATATAGTTCTGTACAAGTTTTTTCAGGGAATCTAGAAAAGTTAGAAAAAATGCTTCGTGCAAAGTATGGTTTAATTGAGCTTTCTTCTACTTAACATTTCTTGATATTGATATGGAATTCAGGCTCGAAATTCTGTAAATCCCCAAGTTAAAGAAGACTTGACTAGAACAAATATTCCCTAGGCCCATTTGATTAAATTTCCACATCATGATGGCACATAGTTTATTTCAATGGTGGTTTTGTTAAATAAACCATAACACTGTAAGTACATATACTGCAGTACCAAAAACCATGATCTGACCAGGACCACAGTTGATTCACCATACTAAACTCAAAACCAAACTTGCTACATTATAGCTTAGCACAATGCATGAATCCAGAGTCTCATACCTGGTCCCATAGGTTAAGGAAATCTTAGCATATTCACTGCACTGCACTCTCTGTGCATTTATGTTCCAACTGCAAGATCATAGAAAATTATTATTATTTTAGGGTAAGATTAAACTCCTTACATCCTATAAATACTCCAGATTGTCCACACTGATGATGCATAGTGTCCTAAAGAGTCCATCTCCCTCTCAAACTTGCCATATCAAATGGCTTTTGAACCTTTGTCTTCATTCAAAATCATGTAACAGATTCCTCTAATTCAGAATAAACAGAATTAGTCATATCAGTCTGTGGATTTGTTTACCAATTCCATGTTTGCATGGCTGTTTATCTTGTTTAAGTACATCTTCGCCCCTGTGGGAGTGAAAAATGTCTATGCCTTTAACATTGGCGTATACAGGCCAAATCTACTGAAATTGATTTCCTGACTTGGAAACTTCTTTCTTCAATTTTACATTTTACTATCCTTATTGTTAAGTCTGTAAGACTCCAGTCTGCAGATTTGAATTTTAAAAAAAATGTTTCAGGCTTATCAACAAACATAACAATAAAATAGTATGGTGCAATGCAATAAGAAATTATCACTCTTATGGTCAGCTGATAAACCTGTTGAGGCTGCTTCTTTTCCATCTCTTGTCTGAGTATCCAAGTTATTGTATTGTGGAAACTTGAAAGCAAGTGAAGTTTTCTTGCTGCAAGCGATGGAGAGCAGGTTTCACTCTGCTGCTGAATAATTCAGCAACAAGTCTTTGATTAATTTCATGTGAAAAAGAAAAAAAAATTTGTGGGAACTATAAGCCATTTCAAAGAATGGATTGCCAGCACAAATGTGCAAAAAGCATGGTCATGAGAGGACTAATTACTTAGATTAAATACATTATAAGTTAAATAATGTGTGTTTGCTGAAACAAAATGGAATGTTATACTTTTCTCCTTTCATTACTTACTCCCCCGCCCTTCCCCAAGATAAGAAAAAGTTGTTGAATTTACTTTTCATAAAATAAGGCAATCCCATATAATAGCAAAGGATGGATTCGGTGGTAATTTTTAATGCTCAAATATAGCTCCTGAACAGCATTTCATCTTCCTCTAGGTATTGCTTCAAGACACATGACTTTCTTGAGAACAGAAGGGAATTGGCGCAGGTTATTATTCCATTCAATTATTTAGTTATAAATTTGAGAAGAGTAGATCTCAAACATTTTTGGCATATCCTGTTTTGTAAAACAATCCTATCTAACTTAGTTACCATGTGCAAAGTCACTGCCAAAACAATCATCTCCAACCTCATGTCTCTCTGTCTGCCTCTCTGTGCTTATGGAACACAGAATATATATCAAATGCATTATCTGACTACTCAGAATTAATAGTGTTCCTCACAATAGATGGGGCTTATTTTGCCATTTTAGCCAACATCTGTCCAAATGATAAAAGATGTTCCAATCTACATGTATTTGGTCCAAAACTATATTTTCATGCACGCGTATCTGGAATACATCTTTTTTCTCAGTGCGACTTCTTTCTGAATACACATGGTCATAACCTTGAAGGAAATAGGGTTCAATTTTTTTTAAAAAAAAATTGTGATAAACCTTAAATATATAGCAAACAAAAATTGGGAACCTCGTGTGTTTATAGAGTAGGTAGATAATACTATATAATACAAATATTGTAAGTAAATTAGTAATATATAGAATAAGTATAGCATTTATACGTGGGTTGCCTAACTACATTATTTGTTGACTTCTTGCTGATGAATGAAAAATCAACAATTTTAGAATCTTTTAATTCTAAGAAGTAGAAAGAGATTAAGTGCTAGTTTACTAAATGTTCACTATATTTGTATAATAGTAACATGTAGTAATATGCAGAACATCCTTCCCTTTCTACAAACTAGTGATTCCACATATTTTAAGTCTTTTATGCTATCTGGGAAGGAGAATTGTTACCCAAGCTTTCTAAATGCCAGTAAATGTGATAACTGTGTAAACTGTTTTCCAGTCTTGATCTCATTCATTCCTACAACAAATCCACAGACTTGCACACTTGTTTGCATATAAAAGTCCCCAGCATTGCCAGTTTAAAACAATTTCAGATCTCAGCTCTCAGAAGAGTTTTGGACATGTAAGAGAAGCAGTCAAGCAAATATTACTGTGCTAGATAAACCAATCATCTGACTCAATAGAAGGCAGTTCACATGCTGGCAACGGAGGGTAAGAGACTAGCAACCTGCCTAACAGCAACAGATAAGGCTGTGCCTGACTAAACATTTTAACTCAAAGGGGATATTGCATACATTAACAACACATACAAACTGACAGCTGCCAGGCATTTGCATACATCTGCTCTGGCAGGGCTCTGTTGTCACAATAAATTACACAGCACTCTTGTCATGGCATGATAAGCTGTTCTCAGATTCTGAGCATATTTGTGGCTGCTTGTAAGGCATGCAATCATTTAAATCCATCTCATGACCAGTAAGATGCTGCTTGCTTCTTTACTGGGTGATAAGGAAACAAATGTCATAGTCATAACTGTGGAGATTTCCTAAGAAATGAGCTTTAAAAACAATTTAATAGGGCAATTTAAACTTCATGTTCAACCACTAATTCAATGCAGAAATCCAAATTAAAGCACCCTTTAAAAATTGTTGCCCAGCTACCCAATATAATGGCTTATAAAGTGCCTAGCTACACAACTATTGCAACACAAATATTACACCCTTTGGAAAGGTAACTCTCTTATTTATCAATAAAACAACCAACAGATTACTATATCCTCTTGGCATCACTGTAGCACTCAAACCAATAAATTTCCTCCAAAACATCTTTAAAAAAAAACCCAAAAGACTTGAGAAACCAAAGGGCGGGGGAATAGGAGTCATTTTACAATATAAAATGTGAACAGTGTAACAGTCAATATGTAAGAAAATCAAGTAAAAGACTGACAGAATGCTTTCAGGAATCAACTGCCACTCAGAAGACATAATGAAAATTCCTTAATCTCTCAACATACAAATTCAGACTACAATTTAACTGGGAAAATATTGACATTTTAAATCCAGCCAAATCCAAAAATGCTAGCAAATTCTTGGAGGCTTGGTATTCTGACAAACCTGGCATCAACAGAGATAGATAAATTCTATCTACATGCCATTTTAAAAAATATAACCAAAGGTCAGGTAAGAGAACAAAAAGGCCAGTCCACATTTTCCCTAGCAATCAACACCAAAATAAAAGCACCACATAAAAAAATTAGGAAGGAAACAATACTCTAATATACAACATCATGGAGTAAACCACATTCCAAGAACCTGGCAGTTCAATCTTAACTCACATATATTCTCTACAATTGAACCTACTCAATTCCAAGCAGCTTTGGCATCTCTCCATTCTGGATCTAGTCTCACACAGAAGGAAGTCCAATAAGTGAAGCTTATAAAAGGGTGGATTTGCTGTTTCTTGAGAAAGACTGGGACCATATCTAATTCTTTCTATCTGTCTATCTAATTCTTTCTATCTATATTTAATACTAATATATTAAAACCCTCTTTTCAAAATATAAGTTAAAATAAGGAACCCAACAGTGAGCTGGGATCAAACAGTCCATTCTTGGCCAACCATCACAATATTCACACTAATTTGTGCTGATTCTGTGGTTTCTTCTCATGTGTGCATAAAATGAAATCAGAATTAAATATATTCTAGCTATTCAGGGAAGTTTTTAAAATCCAGGTGGAAATGGGAGTTAAGGAACTGAGTCAGAAGTTTTGAATTTCATCCAGAAAAACAAATCTCTTTTCATCTGTAATCTCAGGGGCTGGGTGACTTAAGCATAGAAAAACTATATTGAAAAAATATTGAAAGAGAAATAGGCCAAAGGTGACAGAAGAGTTTGTATATGAATAATGTACAGCATTCTGCCACATTCCATGCATTTTTAGGAGTCAATTGTTGTTCTGTATGTCAATAGTCGCAGTTTCTATTACATTTCAATGTAGAAAACAATATTTGAAATTAATCTAATGTTTCTTGGAGGTGACCCAAAAGTTAGTAGCTGCTGAAGGTTTTCTTTCTCTGCAAATTGATTTGTTCAAGTTGGATGGATATCCGTTGCCTGGATGAGAGATAATAAAGTGAAATCTCTTTTGAATTGAGTCTGACTCACAGACATAGTTATGCAGATTTTTTCAGTAACACTGCAGAAGTGACTTACCATTGGAATGGGACAATTCGCCACAGCCAACTCACCGCAGCCAACTTGCCATGGTCAAGTCACCACAGCCAATTCACCATGGCCAACTTGCTGCAAGACAACTCACCAAGATAACTCACGCAAGACAACTCACTCCCTGCAGGACAATTCAACAATTCAATTATTTACAATAACTTCTTAATTTTTATTCACATTTCATTTTTTACTTCCTTTGGCATCTTTTCTCTAATGATTCTATTCAACTATTTCTTTGATATTAGTGTAACTCTTGTCCCGGGGCAAGTTATCCCATGGTGAGTTAACCATGGCAAGTTGTTCTACGGCAGGTTGGCTATGGTGAGTTGGCCACAGCAAGTTGACTATAGTGAGTTGGCCATGGAGAGTTCTCATAGATACATTTATCATTGCCATCCTGCACTTAGGTAGGAAAAACCAAATGCATAGGTTTAGAATAGGAGGCACCTGGCTCAACAAGTAGTAACCATGAGAGGGATCTATAGTAGGTGTCCTGGTGGATCATCACTTAACTATGTGTCAGCCGTGTGCTACAGCTGCCAAAAAAGCAATTCTAGGCTGCATCAATAGAGGCAGTGGTGGGATTCAAATATGTGAACAACCGGTTCTCTATGTGGATGCTGCTTCTGGAAGTTCATTCTGGGCCTGGGCAACAAAAAATTAGCTACCAGTTCTGCCGAAGTGGTGCGAACCAGCTGAATCCCACCACTGAATAGAGGGATAGCATCAAGACCATGGGAAGTGATATTACCATTCTACACTGCAGTAATGAGGCCACACTTTGAACACTGCAGATTCATTTCTGGTCACCACAATACAAAAAATATTCTGAGAAAGAATGCAGAGAAGAGCAACAAAGATGATAAGAGGTTTGGAGGTTAAAACATACAACAAACAGCTAAGAGAACAAGCTATGTTTAGCCTAATGAAGAGAAAGCTCAGGAGAGACATGATATCAGTCTTCTAATACTTGAAGTGCTGTCACAGGGAAGAGAGTGTTGATTTGTTCTCCATAGCATTTGAGGACAGGACAAGAAGCAATGGTGGAAGCTCATCAGAGACAGAGTCAACCTGAAAATAAGGGGGAAGTTCTTGACACTGAGAACAATTAATCAATGGAACAGCTTACCTCCTGGAAGAGGAGGTTATTCAAGGATATTTTTCAAGTTTACAGGCCTAGGTTTCCGTAATAGCTTACCATCTAAGTACTAGCTGGTCTGACTTGCTTTACTTCTAAGCTCAGGCAAGGTTAACTTACACTAACACCTGCTAAAACTGTTGAGTCCATGTTACTCTCTCAGCCTGGTTGTTTGCTTGCAGATGTTTCATCAGCTAGTGCTAGCATTGTTGACATTACCTAATCAGGTGATGAAACATCTGAAAGGAAACAACCAAGCTCAGAGAGCACCAGGGACTCCACAGTTCAATCCTGAACCATATATATTCTTTTCTATTGAAACTGGATAAAACTTCAAAAAGCAATTAAGTTTGAAAAACTAAACCAATTATGCTAGAATGATAGAATTATAAACTGCATTTTCATTGAATGAGCAAATCCATAAACTGGATATATTGGTCCTTGATCTTCAGTTGTTACTTAAGGAATAATAGTGGGACTAGTGTTAGGAATGTTTTTCCACACTTACACCCAGTGCCTTAAGTGTTATCCTTCTTAAGCTGATTGGATTTGACAACAGCTTTCCTGTTCTAGGTTACATGCCAACTTGACTACTGAACAGTATCTAGAAGTTGCATTGATACAAAATATAATAAAGACTTCTACTGAAATATCTGCACTGTTTGCCAATTACTAGGTACAATTCATGTTGTTGGTATTAACTTTGGAATCATAGATTTATAGAACATAAGAGTTGGAAGAGAGCAGAGATATCATCTAGTTCAAACCCCTGATTACCGCAGGAATCTACTACTATCATATTCCTGGCAGATGATTGTTCATCCTTCATTTAAAAATATCCAATAAAGATTACTCCACCACCTCCCAAGACAATACATTCCGTTACTGAACCTCTTTTATCACTAGAATTTTTCCTGATAGCCATTAAAATCTGCTTGTCATTGAAACATACTGTTTCATGTCATTTTGCCTTATATTCCACACAACAACCTTTAAGATCCCTGAAGAAAGCTATAATCTCTTACTGCAATCTTCTTTTCTCTAGGCTAATTACACTCACCACTTTAACTAATCTTAGTTTCACATCCTTTTTGTTCTCCTCCAGACACATACCACATTGCTGTCTTTCCTAAAATTCAGAATTAAACAACTTTTTTCTCCCCAGGTGTGTTGCATTATTGACTCATAGCTTGTTACTAATTTTGTGTACATTGCTGCCCAATATGGTCTCCCCCCCCATCCTGCCTTTGATTTGTCCTGTCCAAATGAAGGTCTTTGCATTTGTCCTTGTTAAAATTCCTCTTGCTGCTTTCTGCACATTATTCCATTTTATAATCTTCATCCTCATGAATACTGGTACAGTTCTTCTATGATGCTTTCTATTCTCCCTTCTCTGTCTTCTACAGATATGATACTTATATTTTCTAATCTCTTATACGCATAATTTATACATACATTGAACAGTTCAGAGCCTAGAACAGGGTCCTATGATACACATCTTGGCAGTTCTTTGAATATGGTATGGGGCCACTAATGTACAATCATTTTTATGATTTTTCAGCCACTTAACCCACATTGTGTAATTTTCTCAATTAGGAGACTTTGTGGAAAGCTTTGCTGAAATCAAGATACACTCTGTCTACTGCATTGCCACGATCAACTAAAATTGGTCATTCTGTTGAAAAGGAGATCGAGTTGTTTCAAGTATGATTTGTGTTTGATGCTGTCTCCTATCAAGCAATGCATTTTACTAAATAATCACAAGGTGATTGCATAATTATCTGCTTCAGATTTCTGCCCAGTATTTATGTTAAGTCTATACTTGCTCAGGTTTTCTTTATCCCCCTTTTTGAAGATAAGAACAACTGTCTTCCACCTGTCCTCTGGCACTAAGCCCATGATTCATCATAGGAAGAGATATTTCTAAAGATATTTGCTGGCATTCCCCCTAGCTGATTTTACACATCTTTCATTACACCTGTGTATGTATGTGCTTTTTAATTTCTTAGTTGAAATATTCCTGTGCATCCAAAGTTACCTAAACTGTCCCCTTGACTCTGTAAAGACTTGCACTTGTACTTTCAATTATCTATTTTTAGAAGTTCCCAACCTTCTGTGTTTCCTTTAAACAGAAAATTTCTATTCATGGGAACCCACCTTGTATTGGTCTACGCTTGCTAGAATTAACAGCTACTAAAATGTGCTATGCATGTGTGACTATATTCCATCTTCTTCTTCCATAGTAACATGAAACCAGGATGATATCTTCATTCAAGTTTACCATAGTTTTGCTTCCCTAATCAGCTCTTCCCTATTTCTTAGGATTAGATCTAGGAAAAGTTTTTCTTTGTTTTCTTCTTGTCTTACTCTCTTCTACACTAATGAAACAAGACACTAAGGGTCCTGTGTCTCTTCTTCCCAATAGTTCTGTAATCTGATCCAGGAGAGTATTATCCAGATCTTCTGTGACTTAGCTATAAACATTTCCACATTGAAATATTTCTGGTATATAGGATAAAGCTTCCTTGCATCTGTCCGAAGCTAGGGAATACTTTCCTTGGGGAATTGGGTTTGATCCACTCTTGAATTTTTAAAAAGTCTGTAAATAAACCCCCTCCTTTCACCAGGGTTTCAATTATTAATTGATGACATTCTTAATTTTAATCTTTGTTTTAACTTTATGGATTCCATGTTTTAATTTTGCTAGTCCCCTTGAGTACTCACTGAAATAGAGGAGGTTTAAAATAGAACAAATCAGTAAATTGCTTAAATGAGGCATTCTTTTATTAAACTGAAGAACACAAAATGCAGTCTTCATCTCTTTTCAAACAATTAATTGTAGATTATGAGTCAGTCCACATGCATTCCTATTTTCATATTTTTTTACAATTCTTCATGGCCATTGGCTTTTCATCTGCATATTTCTTTTCATGTTAAACACAGACCCACACTATTTTTCTTTTCAAAAATTAAGTTTATGGTAGTAATGACTTGATTGTTCTCTAGAATTTGCAAACAGCATTAAAATCATGTGGGAATTGTTATCACATATTGTTCTGAATTTATTAAAGAGGTTGGTATATTTTTTCTTTTTTTCCTCTGTCAGATTTTTTTTAATCCACTCTTGATCCTTTAGAATATTGTTCAAGTAATGAACAGAGATTTCTGTGAGGCACAGGAACAACTGTGAAAACCATATAGGAACATATATATCTTTAAATAATTATTTGCTCTGTCCTACAATATTAGTGTACGGTTCAAAGCTAATATTTTCATCAATATAGTAGCCGTAGGCTTGAAATAAGTTTTTTATGCCTGCCAAACTTTAAATAAGCCCATGTCATGAGCAATATGGTACTAGAAGACCATGAAGGTAACATATTGGGAGTGAATAACAATAGGCCTTTGCAAGTTTCTTGAGTTTGCCTTGATGAGACACCATGTCACTTGGCATCCTGAAACAACAACTGGAAATGCCCAGAGAAACTTCAGCATAGAAGTGACTTGAAGCCCAAAGTCAAGCCACTTTGCTCTTGAGGCCACATTGTTTTAGCTTTGTGGGGTGCTTCACTTGAGCTTTCATCATAATAAAATTGCCCTTTGAAGATCTACACATTAAAATGCCTTTCAAACAGCAATACATTAAGCAGATGAAAATGAGAATTGCCTTTTAAAAAACCAATTTCACTAAGATCATGCATATCAGTTCCAGTGAAAATTGCTAAGAATTAATAGAAGAGGATATTTGTAGCTCAGGATTGAAATGAGGGGATCTTTGGTGCTCTCTGAGCTTGGTTGTTTTCTTGCAGACATTTTATTACACAAACTAAGCAACATCATCAGTGCATCCTCTTTTAAAAATTGCTTTAAAGGACGGTGTCTGCAGTGAAAATCACTGACTATAATGGTAGGTGCCACTAGGCGATCAAAATCCACCCCTTTTTAAATTTAATTGTCTTGCAGCTAGATGTAAGTAGCAGACTCTGTATATGTTCTTTGTCATGAAAGGATCAATGGAGTCCTTCAGGAGAAAGAAGAACTTAAAATTAAAATGTACAAGTTAATTTTGTTTAATTAGAAGAAAATTAAACAATGAACTACTAAATGTGATGACAAATCAGCTAACACTGGAAGGTAGCAAACAGGCTAGCCTGCTGATATTTCATAGAAGAGTGTAGTAGACCCTGGTAAAGTTTAATAAATGTCTCCTTGGATCTGTTAATTACACTTTTCAGCCAGATAACACCTGGCACAATCTCATTAAGAATCACATAAAAAGGGATTGGGGGTGAGGAGAATAAGAGAAAAAAAATTATATTATATTATTTATATAATTATATTCCAATGAATATACAATTCCAATGAATTGTAAATCAGGGCAGATATCATATGAAAATAGCCGATATTTCTAACAATATTTTTTTTCTCCTCCGAAACAATTTATCAGTTGTTGCAATTTAAAAAAAAAAAAAAGGAGCGAAGTTGGAAAAACAAATTTTAACCATCAAATCCTTCCTGGAGGTCAGTGACACATCTCTCTGGCTTTACACAGCTATAACTAAGGCTTCATTAGCCACAGAAGCATTTTCAGCAGTGGAGCCCGTAGCTTTTGTTCGGCGTGATTCTTTGTGGCCAAAAGCTGATGTGGGAGCAGAAGGTAAGCGGCTCCCTCGTTTGCAAATTCTCAGACTCTCTGCACCTCTGTTTCTCGGATCATTAGGACAGGACAAAAAGGCACTTCTTAGCATTTCAATTTGCATTAGTCTTAATGCACTTGGCCTCATCCTTTATCAAATCCTATATCTATAATGAATCATAGAAGTATTAATCTCGGCAATCACTACACAAAGAAAAAAAGCAAGAGGTCCATGCTTAAAGCTTATGTAAACAGAAGAAGAAAAAATATTCTGTCCATTCTAAGCATACCTTGGAAAGGGCCACCTTATTGCCTTCCTCATCTCCTAACAATTTGGCATACAGAACATGGCTACTGTCGAGATATTTAAAAAGTTTGCTGTATCACTCTCTCTTTCTTTAAATATAGAGTTCCTTTGACACATCTGAAAATATCTGTTATCCGAAAAAATATAAAACACAAGTAGTAAGTAGGCTCTGACCTCTAATAATGTTAGTCAGCCTGTTAGTCTTTTAAAGAGTCACATGAGCTTTTATGTTTTACTGGAAGAGAAGTAACTTGGTTGCTTTATGGTCACCATATTTCTTGGAAAAATTAAAGCACAAACCTGAAAAAGGGACAAAACTGAAAGAGGCTCATAGGGGGAAAAAAATTAAAGTTTGTCTTATAATGGAAAATTCAAGAGCACAACCAAAACTTTAAAATAATGCATATTCTCATAACAACTAAAATCAAACAGTATGCATAAATGTATTTTTAAAAGACAATTCAATTTCCATATTTTTCACATGAATATAAATAACTGTGCATTATCTGGTACCATTTGTGCAGTAATATTTAAATATCCAAAATAAAGGACAAAAGAAAAAAACACAAAAAAATAACAAGTAAATCTAAAGGACAGCTTCATAATAAAGGATGTATGGTCACTTCTACTTATATTTCCACATAACCCAACGGAGGGCCATAACTTTAGAATCATTTGGTACTGGTGTTCTGGTAGCCACATGCAAAAAAAAACCCCACCCCGAACCAAACATTGCTCACTAATAATGCATACGCTATGACAAGGAATAGATTGAAAGAAAGAAGTGATTTTAAAATAAAATACTGCTTTTTATTTGTGGCATAAAGTAGTTTGTGCTTTGTTCAAGGGCATTGGAAGCCAAATACAAAATGGTTCATAAAATATAGCTCTGTGTTCCAGATATGTTCAATAGCCACTCAAGAGAATCGTATTATTTGGTCAACCCATCTGTTCCACTGATGTCTGCTCAGGATACACCAACTGTGCAGTATTTCTAGGGATATAAGGATGCAGAAAGCTAGCACAAAAGAATTTACCTAGCATAAGCTAGATCTGCACTCTGAAGTCAAAACATCAAAAGTTAAATAGCAAAGAAATGCACTGTTGTCTTTGAAGAAATATAACTGTTTAAACCTCAACAACTGTATAGCAAGTAAAACATATTTATATAATTAGAACAGCCATTTGACAAATTCTAGCATGACTTGCTGTTAAAAGTCTTGATGATGGTCACAGGAGGATCAATTACTTTGAAGCATTAGATGTCTAGAATCAAATACTATGATTAATGTTACTGTCTAACTCTTAGATCCTTTTCTTGCAGAAGTTCAAAGCCAAAGGCTTCCTCAGAATACAATATATCTATGTTTTTATATCATGGCTATTTAATAGGAGCTGATTGTGTAAGAAAATTAATTTGTGGCCCCAAATCAGGCAATGCAGCTGAACAATTTTGTCAGCAAATACTGCATGTATTTGTTTTGTTCTTTTCAAATGTTATCTCACAAATGTTATGTTAGCGTTTCTATTTTATTATTGTTATTGTTGTTGTTATTGTTGTTAAAGTAAATACATGTGGCCACAAAGAAAAAATAAAATAAAAATCAAACATTTTATCGATATAAAAGAAAAATAGGACAAAATAAAAAATAATAAAAACATTATTAAGAAAATGCTTGGTTACAAATTATATATTTTATTTCCATTGTGGATCAACTGATAATTCCAGTCAATATATTTATAAGCATTATAATTTGTTTCTGATTTCTGTGCAAGTCCTTTCATCTATTTTTCCCTTAGAAAACATTATTTAAGTAATTACGTTTGCCTTGTTGTGTAATATATGAATAATAATAGTAATGATGATGATGATAATAATAGCTTTGCCATCGTGGTGCAGTGGTTAGAATACAGTATTGCCGGTTAATTCTTCTGACTGCCAGGAGTTTGATCCTGAACGGCTCAAGGTTGACTCAGCCTTGAATCCTTCCAAGGTCAGTAAAATGAGGACCCAGATTGTTGGGGGCAATATGCTGACTCTGTAAACCGCTTAGAGAGGGCTGTACAGTACTATGAAGCAGTATATAAGTCTAAGGGCTATTGCTGTTTGCATGCTATCTTACTCCCATCAACTCTGGGTGTTTTAAAGATTGTTAAAAACATTAATAACAAGAAACAAGATAAAAAACACAAGAACAACACAAAAGAGAAAAACAGATGGCAGGGAAAAAACAAAATCAGAGGGGGATAAAGAAAAAAAATGGGGAAAAAGGGGCATCAATTGTCCTGGCTTGGGCAAAAAGCCATGTCTTCTAGGTCCTTCAAAATACCACTAGGCTGGGGGCTGTTCAAATCTTGGGCAGAATCTCATTTGAAATGTCAGGTGCTGCTACAGAGAAAGCATGTTTCTGGAATCCCAATAAGTGGTATTGTGTAATCAATAAAACCTGGAGCATCCCAATCCTGCCAGATCAAACCTGCCAGGCAGATACTGCCAGCGACAGGTAACCAGGTCCAATGCCATGTTGGGTTTTATAGATAGTGACTGGTACTTTAAATCACACCTGGAAGCAAACTGGCAACCAATGCAGCACACGAAGTGTTACATGAGCATACCCAGCCTATCCATTACTGCCCATGCCACTGTGTTCTGGGCCAGTTGAAACTGTTGAGTGGTCTTCAAGGGAAGCTCCATGAAAACTGTATTGCAATATAGTCAAGCCACAAATTAATAGGGCAAGAGTGACTGTCTGAAGAGCCTTCTGATTCAGGAGAGGATGCAGCTGGTGCAATAAAAGAAGCTGCACAAAGCTTTTTTTTACCATAGCTACCACCTGCTCATACAGAACATACTTCTTGTTTATATGTTCTAAAACAATTCTTGGTAGAAATATCTGAGATTTCAATTCAAATTTTACTTTTAATTTTTATACAATATTGTGTACTCTTTCTAGTACTTTTGAGATATTTTACAAACTGCTATGTTAATTTTTCTTCCGCACAACTATTTTTGTGATTCTAAGTAATCATCATATCACAGCCATGTTTGTGTGTAGTTAGGATGCTATGAAGGTCACAGAGTCAGCATAATTGTAGATTTAGGCTCTTCAGTGCCAAATTTTCACCATCCAGAATCCCTGAGAGTTCTAGGAGTTTAAAGCAGATCTGAAAACCAGGTTAATTCATCAAACCTTTCTTCATATTTCTCAAGAATGCTTCAAGAAATCATCCATTTATCATGATCGCTAGTAACTACAAGTTCTGTATAACTCTTTTTAAAAATGTTGTCTCATTTAAATATATGGCTCTATTTCCACTCACACATTAGTATCTACAGCAGTGATGGCGAACCTTTTAGAGACCAAGTGCCCAAACCACAACCCAAAACCCACTTATTTATCGCAAAGTGCCAGGGCCGCATCAGCATTGTGCCCTCAGGGGGGGCATGGGGGCGTGGCCCACTGGGTGGGTGTGGCCCACTGGGTGGGCATGGCTGCGGTTGTCACGGCAGACTGGGTGGGTGTGGGCACCTCGATGTTGCTCATGGGGGGATGCCTGTGGGGGCCGGGCAGGGTTGGGGGTGATCCAGGAGGTCTCTGGTGGGTGGGGTGGTGGGCAGGAGGCCCAGCATAGATGGGGTGAGGCACGCAATCCTAGCTGGGACTGGGGGGCCATGGCGCCGATGGGGATCTGGCTTTCCCTGCTCGGGGTGGCCTTTGGCTTGCTGGGTGTGGGCGTGCTCTACCACCTCTACTCCAGCTTGCTAGCTGGCCGCTTCGCCTCCTTTGTGCTGGGTGGGGCTGCTGGTCTGGGTGGCGGTGGCAGCCTAATGGACCTGCACAAGCTGCTGGCAGTGGCGGCACGCGTGCCCACAGAGAGGGCTCTGAGTGCCGCCTCTGGCACGCGTGCCATAGGTTCGCCACCACTGATCTACAGTGAAGATAAGGGACAGAAATATTACCAGCTCTAATGAGATTCCATGATCTTCTTTTTCCATATGGCTGTACAGTAAAACCAAGTGCCAAAAACACTGCATTTTGCTACCTTTACATTTGACAAAATGAGAGATTTTTAATTGGTCCCTCTGGAACATTCTAAGGCCTATTGACAGCTGGGCTGAAAACTTACTCAATATGAGAGTTAGGCAAACACTATCCAACAGCTAAGCATAGAACACTGAATATGCCATGGATAGAAGAAATGACTTTCTGCACCCTCTTAGATAAGCTGGATCCACATTTTTCTTTTGACTGGCATATTGCTTTGGAGAACAACCAAGTGGATAAAGAAAATTGGTGTAGATAAAAGATCATAAAGCACTTGCTTTTGGATGGCTGCTCGACTCTGAATATCTGCAGAGAGAATTAATATTTTTAAAATCAGAACCTACAAGAGGAGAAAAACGCTAGCATTCGTTGAGCGCTTGACTCTCTAAGCAGTCTTAGGGCCTATTAAATAAATCAAGACCCTTCTAGCATCTTTCCTCTTTTCTACCCAGTTATACTCCCAATCCTGCCCTGTTTGCTTTTCTGTCCTTTTCAGTCTTCTACTATTCTTTTCACAATGTATGAAAGATAATATTTTTTTCTATTTTATAGTTTGTGCATGTTCTTTGCCCTGATGTCCATCATGGTTTTTACCAGAAATCAGGGCAAAAACTAGACTGAATGCTTTCACTATTGTTAAATGCAAAAGAAATCAGAAGACACTCTTTTTATCAAATAACTGCATTTGAAAAATATCAATTGAAGTAAAATGCAATGTAGGTAATCAAAATACGTCTGGTTTAATACTAAAGATAGGCAAGTATGGAAAACTTAACCATAGTAGATTAAGGCTTTATAACAGTCCTTAAACAAACAAAAACAGAGCTAAAAGTTTTTATTAAAGTTGAACTCAAACCTAGATTGGTTCCTTATTTTATTTTCTATAGTTTGATCTCAGCAGCACTTGTTATATTTTCAGAATCTTTTCAGACTGTGCCATCAACAAAGAAACAATATTATATTCAAGTCTAGTATGCCAAGCTATTACATAAAAACAATCAGCAAACTCCACTCTCCATGCACTGAAGATGTTACCTAGGCAGGTAAAAAAACATCTGCACAAATAGAAGCAACTTTAAAGAACACCAAGAGCCCAACAATTCACCCTTGAAACACAAATATTCTTCATTATGAGAAAATTAAAATATAAAATTGAATTGAATCTTGCCATGTGCATTCGGTTGTTGCTTTTTCCTTTTTCAAAGAATAAGATTCTCTTCCATTTTGCAATCTCTGCCGCTTCTAAGAATGATCCAGCAGTTTGCATAGTCACCTGACTAACATTGCATGGTTATATGGTCAATCCAGAAAAAGAAGAATAGGCAAAAGGAAAATGATTCCGAGCTACTATGTGTTAAACAAATAACACATAGGTTTTTTTAAAGATAAAGGATGCACCCTCTTTAGTCACCATTTGCTGACATTCCCAATCATAATCTAAATAAGAAACTGATAAGCCCCTTATTAATTATTTCCCATGCTCCATAAACATATAAATTAAAGGGGTGTAAAGAAACAGCATGAGACTAAAAATACATTTAAAATATACAAAATATTATAACCAAAAACAATATTACTTTTATAAAATAAAATGGCAAAACAAGTAGCAATATTTTCAGCATGTACCTTTATTATATGTTTTATACTGTATGTACAAAAATAAGTACCTAACCCAGAAAGCACATGAATACAGAATGGATCAATTTCTGTAGACTTGATTATAGTTTATGTTTTTGGAGATTTATTTATTTATTTAGCATATGGAAGTTTTTGGAGTTAAGCATTTTGACAAACACATTTGCATTACAAAGAGAAGGAAGAAAAGCAGAAAAACTAAGCCCCAGAACTAGTCTATAAATGGTTATTTTTACTTAACTTTATACTTTATGACATACAATTGACAGATACACAGTTGCTTGACTGCCAGGTGATTTTTTTTATTTATTTAGTAATGGCATATAGTGCAGACCAAGTCAAAATGGAATTGCTAGCAGTAGATGCACATCCAGAAGGACCCTCAAGTAGTGCACCATTCTTGACTGGTAAAGTACTACTCCATCGAAGACCACAGATGGTACACTGGTATGGATATATTCATATATAATGGATATATGAATAAAAAATATTTAAAAATGATATCCAGCTGTACAGACTAAATAGCTTGCAACACATTATCAAAGTGCATCATTCTAGGCAAGATTTTTTTCAAAGTCTTAAAGTCAAGCCAGTATAAATACAGAAAAGAAGTATCTTAAACGTAAGTGCAAATATATCCCAAATGTGGCAGAGTTATTTATAAAACAACTGTACATGTATTTTTGGTAACTGCAGGATTGAACTTCTTTGTAATTCATGGACATAGCAAGTTAAAGTGAGTCTATGGGAAGATAGCAATAGCAATAGCACTTTGACTTATATACTGCTCCATAGTGCTTTACAGCCCTCTCTAAGTGGTTTACAGAGTCAGCATATTGCCCCCAACAATCTGGGTCCTCATTTTACTGACTTCGGAAGGACAGAAGACTGAATCAACCTTGAGCCTGTCAGGATTGAACTCTTGGCTGTGGGCAGAATTAGCCTGCAATACTGCATTCTAACCACTGCATCACCACAGCTCCCTGATGAAGATATGGGACCCTTTGATTCCTTTACATTTTTTCCACCATTCATGGTGTCTTTTTTGCACAAGAAATACT
Organism: Azemiops feae; assembly: GCA_023970755.1. NCBI lineage: Eukaryota > Metazoa > Chordata > Lepidosauria > Squamata > Viperidae > Azemiops > Azemiops feae. The sequence continues at coordinate 1,131,509 of JALGBA010004200.1, read as the reverse complement.
GTATTTTTGGCCTGCCCTGTCTCTCACTCAGATGCATGCAAACAATATCAAATTCAACTGACTTTTCCAAATATTGTGGTTCTTTTAAGTTTAATGATAACAAATTGTTCAGCAGAAAGGTCATTTTCACAGCTGAAAGTGATCAAGATTGACGTCAATGATACATGAAATGCTTTTTGTATGAAGCACAAGAAGTGATAAACTTTGTAACATCTTACTGATAACATATATAACATCTTATCGATAACATATATAACATCTTACCAACTTGGCTTTCCAAAAATCACAAATTACAATACTTTCAGTTTTATATGAAATGCAAAATAGACATAATATAGATTGTGTTTCTCCCCCCCCCCCCCGAGTTTTGTAATTGTCTTGTGGAAAGTTTTAAAATATCATTATATATTCTCAGTTTTCTATTTCTAATTTGCATTAGAATCCTATTTCACATGCAAATAGGATTCTCACAAGATAATACTTTTTGTTTGATTGTTAGTTTTTCATTATATCTTTGCAAAGGATATATGATGAAAAATAGACCTTTGCTATTTCTATTTTTATTATCAAGTAGATTTTTTTGTAATGCTCTGGGGTGTCAAGAGACATGCAATTTATTGCTTAGCATGTCCTAACCTAGCTCTAGTTTTAAGCTATGTATCTCCAATGGGCATACACAATTTCTTTACTCTCAAAATCTGCACAGCTCTAATGTGACTGAACCTACTTCATGCCTAAAAGTATTAATGACACCCCTCAAACCAATTAGGCGGTATAATGTTAATTCATCAACACATATTATAAAAATGGAAAAGATTTTTATTGATATTTGTATACTGTATAAAATACAGAATTACTTAGAGATAAGATACATTTCAAATCACAGACATCTTTTTAAAATATAATATTAATTGCAGTTTTTAAGCATTATATAGAAAATAATTTATAACAAAAGATATTAAAACAAGTGATAAATAAAAGCAAATTTAAAAAATAATAATACATTCTACTCCAGTACATAATCTAGCTATTTGTTAAATTATAATTGCCTAATTATATGTTATATGCCTAAACATGTAAAAAAACCTCCTAAAAACTAACATATGACATTAATATAAATAACCTAAATATATTCACATATTTTAATAATCAAGTACTAATTACACATTTCTTTATCAATCAATATTAATTAATGAAATTGGTGCATGTCTTGTGCAGATTTTAGAATATTTACGTGGTTTTAAAATCAATATTATATAACCCTCACAAAAAATAAAGGCAAAATATGGTTACCTCAGTGGAGTATAATGACTTAATAGGATTAGATAGCTCACATTTAAATCACTTGGAGCTCTTCATAAATGTCTTGGAGGAACCATTTAAAGTTATACCATAGAACAAATTCTACTGCTACTCATGATCAGTTTTGACAAACCTGAGTAAACATACAAGTCCCCTAACCCCAATCTTCTCAGTGCCATCCACTATCTTCCTAAGGCAGTGGTGGTGAACCTATGGCACGGGTGCCAGAGGCAGCACTCAGAACCCTCTCTGTGGGCACGCGCGCCGTCGCCCCAGTCCTAGGCCTTCAGCTAGGTTTTATAAAACCTTTTCGCTTTAGGCCTCCACCGCCGTGTGCGGGGAAAAAAAAGGTTCAATCAGTCAATTTCAACTTCTCGCGGGGAAAAAAAAGATCTTGCAAAGTTGGAACTGATTGACTGAACTTTTTAGTCCCACCCAGTCTGCCATTAACACCGCAGCCATGCCCACCCATGGGCCACGCCCACCCAATGGGCCACACCCACCCAATTGGGCTGGACCCAGCCAATGGGCCACACCCATCCGGCACTCGACGATGCATAAGTGGATTTTGGGTTGCGATTTGGGCACTCAGCCTCTAAAAGGTTCGCCATCACTGTCCTAAGGACATGTTCTCAATGTAATAGCACACAGATGTATCTTTAAAAACTGTATCTAGAATTATTGATTCCATTCTAAATGTTTTGTGTTAAGCTTTATTATATGAAAACAAGAGAGCAGCAACATTAAATAATTCCTTTCCAAAAAGTACACTGATATTTTTACATAAAGTATCTCAAAACCTGGTGATCATGGGGGAAAAATCCTATTTCTGACCTGGATTTTGCTGGTCTATAAAGTTCAGCTAATGTTCAATTATGAAGATTATAGACATTAAAGTTGCTTATCTCCTCCTTAGCTCACATCCCTCTTGTCTTATTAGGTGCCCAGCTGGCAGGTGGACAATGGAACAAAAAAGATTCTCACTTTTTTTGCCTTTCCCCACCCTTCTTTCTGTTCCTCACTAAGTGTTGTAGTCAAGGTGTGCTGGGAAATATAATTTTCATGGTGCAGTATTCTTTATTTCTAATGTGCACTTGAAACAAAGAATGATAAAACTGAGATGTCTATTCATTTCGCAAACCATTTGTTTCTTTTAAATTACAGGGAAACGTAAATTGTTGATTGAAAGTGACAGCCCCATGAGGGGTGGGAAATGATTACGTCCTAACTTGCTTTTAAAGAAATCATCAGGAAAACAGGTCCAAACTGGGGACAGTTATAGAAAACATTCTTCTCCACATCTAATTTCTAAGCTGAGCCTATTAGAAGATGTCTTCCGAATAACGTTTTCCAGACTTTTTATTAAATGTTCACTTATGCTGAGCTAATGTCAGGATTAATTTGAAACTGATTTGCAATTTTCCTCTTCCAATGAAGGAGTCCTTGGCCACAGCTTTGTTTGGAAATCTAAGTTAAATACACAGTGGATGGTGAGAGCAATCCTAAAGTTGCCTCTGTATCCCAATGTCACCTCTAGTTTAAGTGGCAGAACTTAAACCCTGGCAGCCAATTCCACCAAAATGTCTCAAGAGCACATTTGTAATTAGAGTGAGGGTGCAATATATCATAAGTTAATTGTATATCATTAAAAGACATTTATAGAGCTATAATATGCATATAAGAAATCAATCTAATTGTCATGCAGTTAACTCCAGTTATTTAAGCAAATAATATATTGTGGCATTTTAATTAGCAGTCCCACTTTGGAACTTGTCTTTAAAACTTCTCCTGTCATCCAGAATGGCATGTTGAACAGTCCCAGATGTGAGTTTAAAAACAACAGCAGCTACATTTAAACACTGCAGGTCTCGTGTTTATTCAGACATTTGGGACAGAAGGATTTGTTTTTGTTTCTATAACTGCATCATGACATGGTTTTACTGTTGAAAATATTTTTCTCAGACATTTTCAAAAGAAGTTTGGGGTTTTTTGCTCAGCCATATTAAAAAATGTTAAGCTATACGGGATGCAGGCAGCACACAAAATCATGCACCCTCGGGTCCATGGAAAAACCTCTCTCCACAGAACCAGTCCCTGGTGCCCAAAAGGTTGGGGACCAGGTTGGCTGTAGATATATCAGGAAAGAAAAATGTTTAGATACTAGTTTCCTGAATTATTTCTTCTCCAATAGGGAAACTTTTATTTTCAGTCAAGACTTACGTTCCTTTACAGACATCCAAAAATTAGGGGAAGAATAGCTATAGGGTGGACCTCTATTTTGGTCTATCCATTTGCTCTATTTCCACTCTGCTGAGATAGAGAAACATAATTTCTGCTCTTTTTCATTGTTTTATGTGTTTTTCTATTTTAATGCTCTTCTTCATTTTTTTTGAGTCTTAACTAATCGCCTGCAGAAGGCATCTCTTTCTTTCTTTCTTTCTTTCTTTCTTTCTTTCTTCCTTCCTTCCTTCCTTCCTTCCTTCCTTCCTTTTTTCTTTCTTTCTTTCTTTCTTTCTTTCTTTCTTTCTTTCTTTCTTTCTTTCTTTCTTTCTTTCTTTCTTCATCTGTTTGACAAATTGATATAGCTGCCCATCTCATGAAAAGTGTCTTTGAACAGCATAGAACAAAACTAAGGTAGTTAATTCTTACAATATTGATTGCTTTGGCATTTATTATTCAAAAAATTAAAAATGGGAATATTAGGTGAAGATGTGTTAATATAATGTGTCCACCTTAATAATTCAGCCATCCCCTGGCAACCCCAGGCCTAATAGCCCAACCAGATTTGAGGGACCTTTGGAAAGTGAAAAGCAATGAAACCAGTCTCACTTCAGGAAGAAGGATATTCCATAGAGCAGGTGCTGCAGCAGAGCAAGGCTCATCATTGTGACCCACCAAATATTGCTTCATTTGGTATGATAGGCAGATCTAATTTGGGAGAGGTAGTCCCTCCAATAGTCTGATCCCATGCCATGTGGGGCTTTCAAGGTCAGAATTAGCAATTTGACTTGGATCTAGAATCAAACTGGTAACCAATGCAACTCATGGGTATCACTCCCCTCCCCATCTTCATATACTTCATATATTTTCCTCACATCAGACTGAAGATCAAAGTTTGTCCATTCCCATACTCTTGCAAGTAAGAGTAACCAAGTCATGGTGATGCTTCCATAAGTACCTTATGAAGAAAGAGTCTTTGAATGAAAGAAATAGAACTGACAAAGATGTAGAATAATATCTGTAGGAGAAATGTAACTGTATAAAGTTTGTACCTGACCAGTCATTTAGAAAACAATATTTTTGAAAGATATACTAAATTTTCTAAATTACTAAATAAAGCAAGTAGATTGATGAATATAGTGCTATTACCAGTTGGGGGTAAGATGGTGGCTGTTGAAAATAACATTAATAAAGGAATTATAATAAACTATGTGTTTGTTATGCTGTGTTTTGAGTAGGTACATTGTAATGATAGAAGTGCAACAACAGTTATTTTTGCAGTAAACATCATATAATTTTCACAGGCCTGGTGCTAAAGCTTGCAAGCAATACTTCTGAAGAAGACTCATTAGATTTAAGTAACAGTGGAAACCTAAACATTATATCAGGGAGCTGAAGAACATATCAAGTTTTATTGCCAAAGCAAAAAAAAAAGTAGAAAATTCAGTTTGCCTCAGAAGCTAATAATATAATTTAATTATATTAAATTTAATTATTTTTTTTATTAAATGAGGAGTAGGTTTCTTATTTTGTATCTGCCTTTATAAAATGGGGGGGAACTAATCAAGAAAAAAAATAACTGTGAGGCACACCATAGCTGACCAAAATGGATGCCTCAGGGTTATGATATTCATTAGTTTACTAATATCAAATGGCAAACAAGGTTTAATTAATTTGGATTTTAAATTGCTCTGTTAACCTCTCAAAGGAGCAGGAAAAAACAAAGATTTTGCTGATGTAGCTGCAACTGACATTTTCCAGCATGATTCTCTGATCTCTATATTTGTAAATTTAGAGGAAAATACCAGCCATGCAAGGTCATTTAGCTATTACAAGGTCTGTTAATCTGACACAGACTGAATCTGTAGCATTAAGGGATTCATTGCTAAAGAAACCAGGTACATTCTGTCCCTGAACAAACATAATTTTAGCTGGTAGAAGCAAAATAGCAATAGCTGTTGTAATCAATAAGACCCATCTAAAATCTTAACCATTACACTGCATCGACTCCCATTGATATTTTCCCTCTAGTTTTCTGCCAAGGACTGCACTGGCAGGACTGTGATACAGTGACATATCAGTCCAGGGTCACTTTTGCAGAAATTTTGGATAGATGAGCTGAGATAAAAGGGAAAAGTGCTGCTAAATTAATATTTTCATTTTTTTTTCTCTTGGTTTTTTTATAATAGTAGTTTTATTAAAAATCACAATAATAAAAATGCAAACTAAAAATAAAAAATAGAAGATGCAAAAAAAAATAGAAAAGAAAGAAAATGTAAAAATAAAGAAAAGGAAAAGCAATATATAAAGAAATAACCTCCCCCTTCATCACAAGTATAAACAATTTTAGTAACTTATCACCTTCTTTTAAAATACAACAAATGATCTCTTCTTCCCATATCCCAACTTTATCTATAAACAAATCCTGAAAGCCTCATTATTTAAGACCTGATATCAGCAAAAGTCCATTAAGGTTTACAAGAAATACAACATACCTTTTTTAACCTTGATCAAATAAACCAACATTATATTCCTTCCTTTTACTTCTAACTATCTTGATCCTTTAGTCCCTTCAAATAATATCTTAGAACTTGATTTTTTTTTACTTTTTTTTGTCTCTTCTCATAAAATTCTTCAAAGCTTTAACAAGCCTCTTTTGTAAACCCAACATAGGTAAACTATCCAGGTCAATCTCTTAATTTGTTATTTGTATATCCCTTTTAATTATTAAGATATCAGTTGGCAGTTGGCAAGCAATTTCCAGAAGTGGTTGGAAAAGGAAATGTATTATTAGAACCCAGTGTCCTTTCAAAGATGCCAACTGCAGTTTGAGAAAAGATGGCTTTCCCTCACCTCCCAAATCTAAATCTGTCAGAGATCACTCTATTGCAATCTCCTCATAAGAAACAATTGTTTGGAGCACTTGTGGGTGATCCCAAGTTCTCTCCTTGTCCAGAGAGAAATTAAGCCAGTTTACTTGCCAGCTCTTCATTCCACTATGGTCATTGGTTCTCTTTTCACTGAGCCATCTTCCCCCAAAGTCCTCCCCTTTTCTCTTGGTTTTCTATAAAAATGTAGAAGGAATGGATATAGAATCACATTTTCATGATTTGGTGTTTGCTACTAATTTTAATGGCACAATCTCTGAAGTCCACATGCACCCAATCAGCAAGATGGACAGTTAATATCACCACGTATAGGACAGTTCCCTTCCCTTCCTTCCCTTCCAGTCAGTGGTTTTTCAGGTTTGGCCAGCATGATTTCTTTGCTTTGCTGAAATACAAAACAGGGGAAAGTTTTTTTGGGGGGGAGAGGTTTTTGTTGTTGTTTTTTTAGAAGGGAAGCTTGAGATGCAGTTTGGTTTAATGCGTATTCTCCCACCAGCCAATTTGATAAGGATTAGGAGACAGATAAATCACATGAACACCTCTTGCCCATTATTAGCAAAAGATACAACTTGTATCACACCTTTCCCACCCTCTGCCTGGTCCCTAATTACTCCATTAATGTCCCAACTTTGCTCCTGTGCTCTGCTGATTTGTGAAAAAGAAATCCTCCTCTTCATGAAAGAGAGACTAAAGCTGTAAGATTTTTGTCTTCTTCTTCTTTGCATGGAATTTGAACAGATTAGTTTCAGCAGAAACACGGGGTCTAGTTTTAATGAATAAAGAAATAGTGTGTAGGCCTGTGCTAGCTCCTGTGCTTAGCCTGTGTAGCTGTTTCTAGCACAGGTTCCTCAAAGATGCTGCTAGTTAATTAAAAACGTGAATTTAATTGGTTTTGAATAGTTGATTTGTATACCAAAGTATAGATCTTCAGTTGTGAGGTTTGATATCTAAAATGTCTTTTCCTCCCCCATTCTCATTTTTCAAGCAAATAACCATAAGGGGAGAAAAAAGCAATACATCATTTTTGATCCTGATTTTTGAAAATATTTTTTGCACATTTAAACTCATTTAAATCAAAGGATTGAAAATGCAAAAATACCACTGCTGCTTTTGTTGCATTGATGATAATTTCATTTATTTTGAAATGAGAATCAGACTACAGAAAATAACTATATATCGTTAATGACAATAATAAGATCTATGTCTATGTGGACATAGATCGCTTTAAACATTAGTTACATTTCACTGTTGCAGGCAGCAATAGACTTCTTGAAATCAAGGTTTGTGCATTGATGCATATCCTCTGTTCTTCTTTTGAAGATCATTAGGACCAATATTTGAGTCCCAAATAAGCACCAGCTTATTAAAATCTTTTTTTTCCGGTTTCTTGCTATCGTTTTTTCAAATACGTGGCTAGCAAAAATGTCATTTTCAAATCATGTCATTTTCATGTAACTTTAAATATGAACAAAATCAAGAGTTGTTGTAGCTAGTTGATAATTTCAGAGATTTCAGATTTTCCCTCATACCCTTGTTTTTGTTGGGCTATAAAGTGTAGAAGTAAGAGAATATCATATTTTTGTATTAATTTGTACCTAAAGAAGTGAGGGCGAGCAGGAACTACCATTTTCTCACAGGATAAGTAGTCTTCCCTTCCCCCCCCCCTTCAATATGCATTTGGTAAAATAAAAGATATATCGTTTGTAATATGTCAGTCCATTTAAATTTTACAAGGTTGTTGCATTGTGTTTTTATAAGAACCCAAAACAAATGCAGTTTTCATTTTTTATTGCAATTCTTTTAATATGTACATTTTGTAGATACCTTTCACTTATGTGCAGCCTAACACTATCCTTGAGATGTACATCCTGCAAGAAACTTTCCTTTCTTCAAAAAATGCCTTTCTCTATGCATTATCCTCTGCATTCAGCTCTCAAATCAAAAACTGCACTTAGAATTTGGACAATATCTGAGTGACAACTGTTTCAATCCACATTATGATACTAATGCAAATTACACTTACATTTGTATGACTCTTAAAAATCCAGACAAAATAAAACTCTTTCAACATTTCCAACAACCCTTGGTAGAGAATTACACTAGTCTGAACCACATACATTTTCTAAGAGCACATGCTGACATATGGCAAGGCCCTATGAATTAGATTTTGGATAAACAAGATAAATCTGTTTGAAAAAAAGTTTGAAAACTACTTCCTGTCATATCCCAATAAATAATATTTGCAGTTGACAGTCTTGCCTTTGTATTTTACTTTCATTTTTTAAATGACATGCACTATCAGGAACAATTACAATATATATATGAAATGACAAACCTTTTCAGGAAATGTTCCTTTGCATTATTTAACATGTCAAGAGAAGTGAACATCACAGCACCCTCTGGCTGTATGGGAAACATCACTGAAAACCCGATTTCCACAAGCACAGTATAATTTTATTCAGCAGGGAGCCCTCGTGTACATGGTAAAACATCAACATGACCTGGAAACCTGATGGTAAGAATTCCAACTCTTATGGAATGCATAGACAATTGTAGTGTACCTATGAAGATCACAGAAGATACTTGTAGCTCTTGGCATGTTGAATATCTTGCCTTAACACTGCTGTAGTATCCAACCCAAATTAACATTCATTGCAATGTAAACCTGCCATTTTGTCCAACAGAAATTAGATGTGGCATCTTACTCTCCAGTCAGTTTCATCCACCAAATTACCAAACTCGCAAAATCCAAATGCAAAGGAGATGGAGGAAGAGGAGAGGAGAGGAGAGGAGAGGGCTGACAGTTGTCAGATAAGAACTTTAGTTCATTCCATATTTTATGAACGGATGGAAAATGAATCTCAATTATATTTCACGTATGTTGCAAGATTTTTTTAATTCCAATGTTCTATCATGGGGAAAAACACATAGGTATTCTAATCTATTAATCTGTGTAGTTTAGAATAATTTTTAAAATATTGACTTGATTTTGAGGTACTCCAAAGAAAAAGTACAATCAGGAGTACTAGTTCTATCTTTATTGTATGGTTACATTAACAGAATATTGCAAGACTGAAAGTATTCTCCCTCTTTTTTCCTTTTACCTTGCAAGAAACTAGGGAAGGTCCTTCTGAAATGTTTTCCATGCCCTCCATCCTTATGTGGGCTGTGATATCTTTTACATGCTGGTTTTCCAGTTTGTTCCTCTCCCTCCTGTCTCACCAGTCATTCCCACATGTCATTAGGCTTTATGAAACAATCAATACTTAGATCTCACGATAGTGAAAATGCTAAGCATTCCCCATTATGGTCCCAGAGACCTTCCTCTCTCATCTAAATACATTACCTTGTTTGGGAGAGATGTAGATGTTTAATTACCATGTCACCTAATGGGGCAGTCTACAGTCTTCTGTTTTTAGCAATTGGCAGCTCATCAGGCCCATCTTGGTTGAACACCAATATAAAAAGCAATACAGGTGATAACTATCCTGCAAATTGTCATAGTGACAAACCTGACTGTCACCTTCTGATCTTCTTTTCTCCTGTTGTCTGAAAATAATCTAAGTGTCCCAGTGGAGGTTTCTTGCCTTAAGTTACCCTTTTCACTTTCAATTTGTCATTATATCTCTCCCAGCGACAATTTTCATTCCATGTGAACCAGATCTTCTAGTTATTTTTAACACCTCACCCTCCAACCAATTTGCTTTTTATATAGGTTTGCCAAGGCCACAGAATGTCTACTCACTAGATGGGAAATGACATCTCAGAGGGTATTGGCATGTAGGTTGTTGGTCTGTCTGGGAATAATTGAAGCACACAGACTTTTGACATTCAGAATAATGAGATTAATGAGCAGTCTATCACAGCAAAAGTTCAGATAGACTAACAGTTTAGAAGTAAATCAGTCCCCAAAATGAGACACAGGAGTGGTGAGTATAAATTAGAATTCCTAAATCTACTACTGAATATGGGACTTCTCTTAAGTGCACCAGATAAAAATTTAATAGATCTTCTCTTATATCTCAACAAGGTTTGTTTCATAGGGCATTTAAATCTCTTATATTTATCATTTATTTGTGTTCATGTCCATCTGTCCAAATAGTACGAAAGATAACTGTCCTACTGATAACTGTTTCTTTAAGCCTAGCAAAGAAAGTTCACCAGTAATCAGTTGGGAAATGTGGGCCAGGGCAGGACTCTTAGGTTTTTCATCACATTTCTACTCTTTTCTTACTACTTTCCTCTTCTACTAGCACCTTTTCTTTAGTCTGAGACTGAAAGAGGCTAATTTGAATAATGAGAACAAATAAGAGACTGATGTTTAACATAATATTCAATATATGCAGTCTGCATTTTCTCATTGTTGTACATTATGTGTTTTTGTCCTGAAACTTCACAACTCCACAAATCCTAAGAGACATGAGCAATGAAATGAAGCAATGTCTAGTGAAATGGTTTTGAACAAAGAGAGGTAAACCATAACTTGAGCTCAAGGCAATTTGTGTGGTGGAAAGCACAGAAGCATTACTCCACTTTAGTATGGAAGCACCAGGATTTACATGAAAGGCAGACAGAAATCCCATCCAAAGACAGTCAATCAACATTAAGAAATTCATATTTTAAATGTTTCAATGAATCTGCATACAATAGTTTCAACTCTATGTTTTTAAAATGACAACTTCCTTACTCTCTCTGAACCTATGATAATTCCTTCTTATCATTTTAAGTAGTTTAAAAAAAAAGCAGTCCATTAAGCTGGTATCTATAAGTTGGATGCACCTGTGCACAGAATCCATAGACTCTGAAGAAAACAATTGAACTATCCAATCAGATGGATCTTTAAGTGTGAATAACCTCCATCCAGAGCTTGGGCCATGCATCTCCTCTGTATTTAGTCCCTTTCAAGGGTTTGTTTTGCAGTTGTGTTTTCTCCTTTTTTCCCAGGTCTCATTGGAAGTAGGAGCTGTTGGTGCATCTCTGTTGTGTCTTAGCAAATTCAATGAAATGGATTAAAAAACAAAGTTTTCTAATGATATTATTACAAGTACATTCACCATTACACCGTGAAAATGATTATTGCATAACACATGGAACTTTCAAACATTGAAATGCTTGAAACTTCTGTTCTTGATTCCAGGCATTCCATTCCATGCCCCCTGCTACTGATTTTTCACACATCCTGCCTAACAGCTTGTTAAATTCTGTCCACACTGAACATGCTCAGCTTTCTCTTGTTTGGAGAGGGAAAGAGCAAGATCAGAGAATTTTTTCCTCAATTTCTACATGCTTAATCAAAGTACACTTCTGTCTTGTACAAGGTTGATGTTATTTTTGTTATATAATAACTAGTCCTGAGAGAATTAAGATCTTGTGTAGAAAGGTAGGAGGAGGAGGAGGATGGTGATAAATAATGACACAATGGAGGCAGCAACAAATGTTGCTATGTGATGTTTTCTTATTCAGAATATTCCTTTCTTTTGCCCTCCCTCCTACTGTTTTCCATTTTCCCCACACAACAGGCAGTTCACAGTATCATGCCCATTGAACTATTTTAAGACCTGATTCACCAGCCCTAGCATTTTTCTAAACATTTTATATATTCCTTGAAACCTTGGGATTTCTCATGCCTACTTATGCAATCCTGAGTAATTTAAAGGCCCAAAAAAGTCAAAAATGGAACGGAGAGCAATGACATGATAGATACTTCTTGCAACTGCATGTAACTGCTTTGACTTTGTGACTGCCTACAAATTTAGTGCATGGCTAGAATAGCATTGTGGCATTGCTGGTAATATGTACCTCATATAATGACGTATAAAGTACTGCTGGATTGAGTATTTATTACATTTAACACTCATAAGAGAAGAACTCTAGAATTTACTTCCCTTCCTTCCAAAGATAGATAACCATTCCTGATTCTGGGAGAGCAATTAGGAAGGGGATTTAAAGTATGTGGCTCATTTCAACCCCAAAAGAAATGATGACCTATATTTTGGTCTTCTGAATATGAGTAATTTCTACTTAACTGAAACCATTATGACAAAATACTTCTTCATTTTATGTAATGTATTAGCTCTGTCCTTTCTGAGATTATTTGAATTGCATAAAAATAAACATTGATATGAAGTATATATTCTATTTCAGATATGTGACCATGAATATTTTGTAAAATAAAAAAAGTTGAAAAGAAAATCTGAATTTGCATAAGATGTCTATATTAAATTGTATCCAACAATGCACCTTCAGAAATAATTAAATATATTTCATCATATTGCAAAACTGGGACCAAACGACTTTGTTTCTTACTTAAAATAGGCCTTCCTTTCATTTTTTTGCATGAAATCCTATGGTGACAATTAAGCAATTAAGTGCCACAAAGATGCATCAGCCTGAGTTCATGAGAATGAACTTAGAGATACAGTAGCTGAATTTATCCAGCTTCTAGGATGTCCCTGTGAAAGAGTTAGAAAATGATAGCAGGAGCTGACGGCATGTGGTAGCAGGGGCTGCGTAGCCAGCTGTGAATACTGGGCCGGCCCTCCAGCAGCAGCGCTGCGGTGGCACCGGCAGCACATGGAGTCAGGGGAGCACGTGATATGGACTGCCGGACATGCCTACTCTGTCCCATCTCTTTTTGGTTGGAGAGCAGGTCGCCACTGGTCATCTCAGCCCCCTTGAGGGTCTTGCCCTTGGCCTGCCGGTGGAGCGCATTCCCCTCGCACACCTCAGTACCTACCGCGGCCGCCAGGTGTTCGCACATCCCACCCCATGAGCAACATAGAGGTGGCCATGCCCACCCCAGGAGTTTATTCTGAACTAGGTGAAATATCAAACAGATTATGTGCTGGATTTCTGTGCTGGATTTATACACATGGAGTTAGAGAACTCTTTCACAGGTTTGTTAGATGTGTGTTAGATATTAAATTTTGTTGAGCTTAATGATTTTCGCTTCCCAGCCAAGCTTTTAAAATGCAGTCACGAAAAAGCTAAATGGCATTAATTGTAATGCACATTTTCACTTCAGTTATTTCAAAGCACAAGAATGGATGATCTAATTAAAAAGTCTTTTCTTGTGTTACTTTAACCAAGAGAAAATGTCACAAAAAATAAATGACTCATGGGTAGTTCACCAGTAAATAATTTCATAACAGTTTTTTTCCATTCCAGAATAGAAATATGATTACTATTGGGCTATCAAAAATTTACAGAAAATATGTACATTTCTCATATTAATATTTTATTCTTCACCATGAAAGTGTATGAGAAAACTGAACACTTCATTCTGACAGATTTCTTGAAAGCATCCAAAGCTAGTTTTGTCAATACTCGTACTAGGTCCTTAATATATTGCAGTTAATAAAGCAAACCAACAAACCAGAATCTGCAATCAGTCATTGGATAATGTTTTAATCAAAGATTACTATAAAACTGTGCATTTACAGTGGCTAGGAATGTTAACAAACAGTTGCAATTGATGATACGCAGGAAGGACCTTTAAAGTACAGCATGATAGCTGAACTAGATGAAATATCAAACAGATTATGTGCTGGATTTCTGTGCTGGATTTATACACATGGATTACATAATGTATCATTTCTAGTGTGCCTATAGAACGGGTTTGGCAGCATCATGCATCTGGTTGTGTGATTTCTTATATATTCAGGAGCATTCTACTAGTAGAAGCATAAGTTTTGGGATCAAATTCCCTGTCAGTATCATCAGAACCCACTATATTAGGTTCCAATGCCAATTGCAAGAAAAAGAAAATATCACATTGGTGCTAACATTATGTCTCTCTCTTTTCTCTAACAAGAGATGAAAATATTCTGCAATTTAGTTTAGGACAACAATATATGTTGATGATCTCTAAAATCCAACCTTATCATGCTTAGCTATATTATGTATTCTGTGTGGGTTTCATACAATGGGGTAGAGTAGACAATGTCAAACAATGATGTTGTGTATGTTCACATAAATCAGAAATGCCTATCAGCAGAGCAAAAGTAAACATAATCTTGGAAGAAATAAAAACCAAAAGGTTTGTTACCAAGGAATTGTGATAAAGTCAAATAAATACATGTTTAAACTGTCGGGCTACTATATTTGGGTGAAAAATTGGGATTTTGGGAGTGAAAAATCCAAATAACCACAAGATGGCAACAAAAAAATACAGAAAGCATCAAATTTTTGTTGCCATCTGCATCTTTTGCATTACAGTTATTGTAATATTTTATCCAATATTCAAATGAACATATTTGAACTTCTTTCTCATCACTGCATTATGTTGGGCAGGGTTTAGATTAAGGGACAAACTATAATCAGTAAAAAATACACATTGTGCCATTGTTCTCCTACAATTCATGATGATCTAATCCAGAAAAGAAAATGTTATTCTCTCCACCCGGTCATCTATCCATCCAACTTTTGTTGTTTTTAAGAAAGCCTCACATCTTCTTTTCCATGCTTTCTCTGTAATGATCAAAAAGAATTTAAACTGACCTGGGTTGCAGTTCCTATTATCAGCCTGTTCCTTTTTACTCAACCACATATCAATGGGACAAATGGATGCTGATTTTGCAAATGGGAAATTATATATCCCGTAGATATTAATAAAACTAGATTTTAATATATTGCTATGAATGGTATATCCAGCTATCTCCCACAAACATTTTGAGATATAACTAAAATTAGGAAGTGGAGTCCTAGGGGCAATGTTCAATCCTTGAGCATTTGTACTTCAGTTTCCAGGTACAAATAATGATCAGTGTCAATATTTGAACAATTTACTTTTGTATTTTGGTTAGTCTGAATACTAAGTCTTTCAAAAGCAAGACACTTGAAAAAGCCAGTGAAATAAATGCTATAGAAAACAAAATGATTTTATTGGATTGGGTTATCTAAGCTTCCAAGCCTCAGAAACATAAAATGAATTACCTCTTCAAACACTGCTCAACATTTAAACAGAATTTAGAAGCTCAATGTGCACTTTGTGAGTTTGTAACATTTATGGAATTAGCATCTCTGTTTAAATATTTATTTCATCATTAAACTGTATCTTCTGCAGGTCAGGCCCAGCAGGAACTATTTAGTAGAGTGAGAATTTTGTATATCTTTCAAATCACCCATTGAAGCAAGGGTCAGTTCTAAATGGGAAAAAAAACAGTTTAGAAACAAACTTTCACTAGTATCCAATTTGCCATCTTTTTCAATATTCAGTTTAACAAACCTTTCTATTATTTTATGTGTGCATGTATGCATGTATGCATATTGTATTTTTATATTTTTGTCTCTGCGTATGTATGTTTGTGATATATATATATATATAAAGAATCGTAGGATGAGAATGCCAACAACTCAGCAATTTACAACAGCTGTACCCAATGGAATTTCCACCCCTTTCCGAACAATGACACATTAATATTGTATCTCATCCTCTGGCTCCTCAAAATAGCCTTAAACACAGGGTCGAGGTGATTTTAATTGCTGGTTCAATTTTGCAGTGATCCTTATTGGTAAGGAGGAGCATGAGCAGAAACAGCTGTTTGTTGATATAGTCATCCCATCTGTTTTGGGTTAAAAAAAAATAAAACTACGGAGTTGCTCTGAGTTTCATGTGGCTATAACTTGAATTCACTGAACAGCCACATTTGAGCCAATAATCTTTTACCAAATTCTTTAGTTCATCATTTTCAGTCACTTAAGACAGCTGCGTGTTTGTCTAGCTAACTATCTTGGCAAGGGAAGTAGAATACTATTCTCTATATTGAGTGATGCATGTACAGGTAATCCTTGATTTACAATTGCAATTGGGACTAGAAATTTCCATCCATCTGTTAGAATTGGAATCTGAATGTGAATCCGAATCTGAATCATGGCCCATGACACCATGTAAACAATGGGTTTTAATTTTAAAATGATAATTTCCCATGGAATTTATATGAAGAGATATTGAATATTTGGGGTAAGGGGAGTGCTGTACTAATTGTACGGGACAAATTGCAGCAACCATCATTATATTAATTGAACTGGCATTTGGATAGCTTTCAATCAACAATCAGAATTTGACAACTTTTTGCCACTAGAAAGGGCAGCAAATAAATTTGAGGAAAAGATTTCAGATAAATCAACCAAACATGAGAGGATGGTGAAGTTTACAGGAAGAATTCTCAAATGCATTTTGGCTTCCTATCTATAAAGACATCCCCAAATGAAAAATTAACTGTATAAATATTTAAAGAACAATAATATGAGGGCAGAAAAGTGCCTCATTATTATCAGGGGGAAAGTGAAAAAGAGAATCAGAATTACTTTGGTGAGAAGCCAGGAAGATCTTGTTGTCTATATGAAACAATCATATTTTCAGTTTAGCACTTTCAATCTGATAAATGCTGCCAGAAGTCAAAAACAGTAACTGTACAGTGGGATGGGTTTTATTATTCTCAAGCCTTAGCATGATATGGATTTCAAGATGGGGACAAAAATGCTTTAGCCAATTCTGTACATACAGTACTCTCCTTTAGGAAAACAATCTGATGGCTTTGTGTCAAATGCAAATACCCACTGCGAGTGTTACTAGACATGGCACTAACATTTGATAAGGCTTCTTTTAAAACTATATATCAGGATATATATTTCTTTTTCTTCTTCTTCCCCATCTAGATATTTATGTGTACATGTTGGGGAGGGCTGGAGACTGGGAGATTTCATGTGTGTTGTTTTTCTATTAATTTAAATTGTATGATTTAGAAGCACTTGAAGTGTATCCAACTTGATATTTAAAATTAGGTGTTGTTCAAATGTAATTTCTTTCCTGAGGTGGTTGTTATATTTTGGAAGATTAATAAAGCAAAACAAAAATAACAGCTTATCATATATATTGCTGCCACCACTGGCTATATGCCTCTAATTTCTAATGGCAGAAGTACAAATAGAAGTCACGCTGACAGCATCCCACACATCTAAAGTGAATTGCTTACATACTGCAATTGTAAGATAGCCCATTTTTCACCAAGAAATTGTTTGGGCTGCATCACTGTTGTGAACATAAAAGATGCATTATCCTCAAAGTTAATTATCTTCAATCTGCAGTATGGAAACTATTTCTCCATGGAATAATTTCTCAGTGACGGGAAAGATGCTTAAAGAGTAGAATCCCATGGTCAGGATTGAACACTTGTTGGCTCTATGGGGCTTATATCAATTCTGCTTGTCTTTTGTCTTTCATATTGTCCTTGCTATAATGGCTTAATTCCATAGGTGTGTCATTTTCTTGAATATGTGTGCTTGTATATATCTCTTCTTTGGAATCTAAAATGAAAGTTTAAAAAATTTCTCCTATTGGGAGAAAAAGAACCATAAGATAGACAACTATATCTTCAGGTAGGACAACGACTTTCAGTGGAATTCTGATATCACTACTGGTAAATCTCAAACTAAAAACCTAATAAAGGGATATAGGAGATGCTTAATTTTCAGACCTAATTTTGTCCTCAAAGCAGCTGTGCTTATATCAGGAGCATGATATTAGAGAAGGGCAATATAGAAATATGGTCCAGCTCTTTTCCTCTCATGATGTAGAGCAAACTGTTTTATACTGCTGGCCAGGTCATTATAAATTAGTCATCGATCTTGTGAGAAAAGATGACAATAAAAAGGAAATGAAAAGCATCTATCTATCTATTCCTTTTAGTTGACATTAAATCATTTTAAGGAATAAGTTTTATAACTTTCTAAACTACAATATTAGCTTTAACTGTTAAATATAACATCCCATGCTGGTCATAAATTCAGAGCAATGATAGCTTTTAAATATTCCTTCAGATATGCAGCACTATGCAAGCACCATCCCTGTTCTCTAAAGGCTGAAAGATTCATCTGGTTCTTCAGGTTGAATGAAGGAAAGCATGAGACCTTAAAAGCTGCAGTTAAGGAAGATTGTTCCACATTAGCACAGGTCAGTCCAGAATATCTTCATATTATTGATCACCTATATTTTTCACAAAGTGAAGTCTAGCACTGCATGGTATGGGATTGGCACTATTTAAATTTGCTTTTCACACTTAATGTGATTTGCATTTGGTTTGAGTTTAGCTTCGCATGATAGGTAAAGCAGACAGTATAGCTATTCAACACACCTTGGTAAAAACAAGTCAGCATTTAACACAGATATGAATCCAGCAGGGGCATCCATAGAGATGGCAGGTGTCAAAAAAAAGAGAGAGAGAGAGAGAGATGATGGCCACAAGTACACAATTGAAACTCCTCGTCTCTTGTTACACTTGTCATATATATAACACATATAAAAAAGGGTGGGGCTTCAATTTCATAGTTGTGGCCACCATCTTGACTTTTTTTATCTGTTCCTCACTAATTGATCTACCCCTCACCAACACTCCTAAAATCCAGACTGCAGTTTTCATGTTGAATATGACCATGCTTAATTTTTTGTGTGTGTTGTTACCTATGAGAATTGTTAAAAGCCAGCTAGTTCACTAATTAGTGCATTCTGTTAAATCTAGCATTTTAAAACTCACAGTGCTATCTGGCCTATTTGACATTATGTTTCCCTTTAATATTTTTAAGCAAATGCTCCCTTGAAACCAGTTAAAATGAACAATGACTTGTTCTGATTCCTTGGAGAGATGAAACTTTTGTATATATATTGTTTTTAACTAAGTGGTTCCTCACTAGATAAAAGCCAGATCTGAACAGTGATTACAAACAATACATTGTTTAGCACTTGTCGCTAAGTTACAGGAGAGCTAAGGTATCCTTGGCTAAGGAGTAATTGTTTTGCAGACTAAGGTTATAGTCCTACTGTATTAAAAATTGGATTTTCCCCCTAACTTGCAATGTGTACACATTTGTATTACCGTTGGTGTTGATTCAAGCTGCCTAGAATTGCCATGGGGTGAACATGGAAAAATAAGTCGGAATGATCAGGGAAATTATTGCAACGTAATCTTATTTAGATATTCAAACTTTTTGGTCACCAATAAATCATCTGGTAAAATCTTTGTTTACAGCTTCTTTATGAAGTTTTTTAATATGCAAAGCAATTTATACAACACAGATAATGGCATGTCCTTGAGTTGAATAATAGTAGGAAAACCTGACAAATTGTGAGATACTAGATGGGTGCCTTTCCCTTCTTTTTCCTGATGATTGAGCTAAAGACACCACCTATTACTAAATCAAGAACATTTTATAGCTAGGAAAGACAGAGGTTACTGCAATGAACCTCTCTTGGTATGAATACCAATTAAGGAAGAGATATTCTCTCTAACCCAGAAGTAGGCAACCTAATAATTCCTGACACTGAACTTGATTTCTAAAGGATTATTTTAATTTGAGCAAATTAAATGGAAAGCTGCAAAGCAAAATGCCACTCTTCATCATCTTTATTTTACACCTTATTGAATTCCTAAAAAATAAACAAGGAGGTGGATGTGTCCTCTGTTTTTCTTGGAATGTTTTCAAGACAAATAAACAATGAATTGATTTACAGGACATTCTAGGAGTCTAGAGGGGGTGGCTTGTCTTTGGGTAAATGAACAGTTTGTGACTGGTTTTGTTCAACGTGAGACCTACTTTCTGCACAGTTACTTTTCTAAGGGAAGTTCATCTAATATATATCCCAAAGTTGTCCTAGCATTGTTTTATGAAGAGAATATTTATTCGTTAAAAAAGTCTGCATGAACATCATCTCAACATAACAAATGCTAAAAGCCACATCATAGGATCACAAGGCATCTGAAGCCTTAATCATTCATTCACATGAATACAAAATGTGGAAAGAACATGGATGAGGTGATATATGTTAGCCTTCCCCAACATCCTCAGATTCAAAGTGTGTTCAACTATACATTTTTTAAAAATAATCCATATAAAGTGGAACCCTAGAACAGCATCTGTTTTAAATTTCCATTCACTTAAAGATTATTGGGGTTGACCCAAAGGAGACAATGTACTGTGCATTTCTTATACTTCACTCTTATTAGCTCTTTTGCTAATAAAGCCCTGATGGTACCATTAGATGCTATTCCTCATCTCCACACTTTAATCTCTACATCATTTGGTCTTGCAAGAACCAATGAAGTCTTATCAGAGGCAAGATCTGTGGGAGACTTCAGGTTTTGTGCTGTAGCAACACGGCCAAGGGATTGCGGAGCTCCGCACCCCCGGCTAGTTTTGTCCTGCCAGGGGACCCTAAATGGGTCTAAAGTCGCTCCGGAAAGGCGACCAAGAAGAAGGGCCCCTCCGTGGATCACAGAACGATGGCAATCAATCCATTTGATCTGTGGGAAGCCCTCCAACCTGACAGGAGAAAGGCTAGCTGCACAAACTATAAGCAGCCGAAGTCCAAAAGCACTAACCAGAACAACGGTGAACAGCATGCTTGGAACTGGGTGAGAATATTGATCTTCTCTCTTCTATTTTGTAACTGATTTCCTGGAAAAGATCCCCAAGAAGCAAAAAATCCTCCGAAAGTGAGAAGGATGAGGACCACACCTCCCACCCTTCCATTGATGGAAGCGGCAATTTAATTTTTATGGGGGACAGAAATATATTGAAATGAAGTTAATAATACTACAGTCTAGATAAATCTGAAAATTAAGAAAATGGTTAAGATTTCACATCTGAAAGAGTATTGATGAAATTACAAAAAAAATAACTCTTTGTTTTAAAATTTGGAAAATAGCTACTGACATCTAGTGGAGAATTAGAGCATAGAACAACAGCCGCATTGACTCAGAAATTGGCAAGATGCCCAGAAATAAAGAATAATCTGTTCTTTTGAACCTTAGTGGCTTTTAGCCAAATAGAAAACAGCTGGGAACAAAGGAAAAAAATACACTGGGCCACCTATTACAGATTGACAAGTATATTTGTTTTAAAAACTGCTGACCTTCCGGGATTATAAATACTTACCGAGCTGTGGTGTTTAAGCTCAAGAATTGTTTGCAGAAAAAGAAAAAGCTTGATTTTTGGCTAATATTCTGGAGGGGGGTTTTTTACTGGATGGTCAAACATTCTGGACTGTAATTTTGGCTGGCTGATAAATTGTAAGACCCCTGAACAGAAGAACTATTATAAAATACTGCTTTTAGTGGTGCTTTGACAATTGGAAATGCATTGAATTATAAAAACCTTATATAAAGATAAGAACTATATAAGATTTGATTGTTTGAACTTTAAGATTGGCTGGTTTGAAAGGCTAAACAGAGAGACTATGGTACTGGTGAAAGAATATCTGGAGGGGGGAGATAAAATGGATGCTGCATACCTATCGTAACCTATCAAAACCACACCTAATATCTCCTTGTGAAGGCCCCAGCCTGGAACATCAGAGATCTGCAGGAGTAATACTCCAAGAAAAGGCAAATACTTTCCAGGAGGAAATGTACGCAATGCTGCGACAGATTCAAATGACAATGGTTTCAAATCATGATGAGATTAAAAACAACTTTGACAGCATAAATGAGTACATTTCTAACCTAAACGTACAAGTAAAAAATGCTCAGAAAATGACGACAAAGAATGAACAAACAAACCAGATAACAGAACACAAACCAGAGGACAGTGACCCAAAGAGGGAAGCTACAGATGAAGATAACTACAGTTTAATACAAACAAAAGAAAACTTGCAAGGTTTTGCCAGAATAATGGAAATGGAAAAGATACCTTATTTTTCAGGCTTCAAAATAAACTTGAAGATTGGAAAGAAGATCTAACAAAATGGACTATAGAGCACCCAGGAGAATCATTAAAGTTTGTGAGACAAAAAACACATGTCCTATCTAACTTGTCTTTCTTATTCCCAACAACATTTACAAAAATACAGGAAGAATCCCCTGGCAAGTTGAACACACTGAATTGGAAAGCTACCTGGCAAAAGAAGAAGGCTAGAATTAGACTCAAGAGATTTGATTCGACTTACCAGATGGATAATAATAATAATAATAATAATAATAATAATAATAATAATAATAATAATAATAATAATAATAATAATAATAATAATAATAATAATAATAATAATAATAATAATAATAATAATAATAATAATAATAAAGTTAGAAGGGAACTTGGAGGTCATCTAGTCCAACCCCCTGCTCAGGCAGGAAACTCTATGCCATTTCAGACAAATGGCTGTCCAGTCTCTTCTTAAAAGCTTCCAGTGTTGGAGCATTCACTGCTTCTGGAGGCAGGTTGTTCCACTGGTTAATTGTTCTAACTGTCAGAAAGTTTCTCCTTAGTTCTAGGTTGCTTCTCTCCTTGATTAGTTTCCATCCATTGTTTCTTGTCCTGCCTTCAGGCTCTTTGGAGAATAGCTTGACTCCCTCTTCTTTGTGGCAGCCCCTGAGATATTGGAACACTGCTATCATGTCCCCCCTCGTCCTTCTCTTTATTAAACTAGACATACCCAATTCCAGCAACCGTTCCTTATATGTTTTAGCCTCCAGTCCCCTAATCATCTTTGTTGCTCTTCTCTGTACTCTTTCTAGAGTCTAAACATCTTTTTTATATCATGGTGACCAAAACTGGTTGCAGTATTCCAAGTGTGGCCTTACCAAGGCATTGTAAAGTGGTATTAATACTTCACGTGATCTTGATTCTATCCTCTGTTAATGCAGCCTAGCACTGTGTTGGCTTTTTTGGCAGCTGCAGCACACTGCTGGCTCATATTTAAGTGATTGTCCACTAGGACTCCGAGATCCCTCTCATAGTTACTACTATTGAGCAAGGTACCCCCTATACTATACCTGTACATTTGGTTTTTCTTGCCTAAATGTAGAACCTTACTTTTTTCACCATTGAATTTCATTTTGTTAGATAGCGCCAAGTGTTCAAGTCTGTCAGATCCTCCTGTATCTTAAGCCTGTCTTCTGGAGTGTTGGCTATTCCTGCCAGCTTGGTGTCATCCGCAAATTTGATGAGTTCCCCATCTATCCCCTCGTCCAAATCGTTGATGAAGATGTTGAAGAGCATTGGGCATAGAACAGAGCCCTGGGGCACCCCACTACACACTTCCCTCCATGTAGATGCAGTTCCATTGAGGACCACATGCTGAGTACGGCCGGTCAGCCAGCTACAAATCCATCTGGTGGTGATGCTGTCTAACCCACATTTTTCTATCTTATCAAGTAGTAGGTTGTGATCTACTTTATCAAATGCCTTACTGAAGTCCAAGTAAATTATATCCACAGCATTCCTCTGGTCCACTAATTTTGTCACTTGGTCAAAGAATGCAATAAGATTTGTCTGGCATAATCTGTTTTTGACAACCCCATGTTGGCTTTTAGTAATGACTTTGTTTGCCTCTAGGTGTTCTTTGTTTGATTATCTTTTCCAGAATTTTCCAGATTACTATATGATTAAACACTTGTTTGAATATGGTTAAAAGAATAGACAATTTATGGATATAAAGGGGCCCCACAATAAGAGGAATAAGATATACAAGTAGTATAGTATTTTTTATAATATATGAAATGTAAAAATATTGGGATGGTGTATGTGAATGAAAAGTTTGGATAATAATAATAATAATAATAAAGTTGGAAGGGACCTTGGAGGTCATCCAGTCCAACCCCCTGCTCAGGCAGGAAACCCTATACCATTTCAGACAAATGGCTGTCCAGTCTCTTCTTAAAAACTTCCAGTGTTGGAGCATTCACCGCTTCTGGAGGCAGGTTGTTCCACTGGTTAATTGTTCTAACTGTCAGGAAGTTTCTCCTCAGTTCCAGTTTGCTTCTTTCCTTGACTAGTTTCCATCCATTACTTCTTGTCCTGCCCAGGCGCTTGGAGAATAGCTTGACTCCCTCTTCTTTGTGGCAACCCCTGAGATATTGGAATACTGCTATCATGTCACCCCTAGTCCTTCTTTTCATTAAACTAGACATACCCAATTCCAGCAAACGTTCTTGATATGCTTTTAGCCTCCAGTCCCCTAATCATCTTTGTTGCCCTTCTCTGCACTCTTTCTAGAGTCTCAACATCTTTTTTACATCGTGGTGACCAAAACTGGATGCAGTATTCCAAGTGTGGCCTTACCAAGGCATTGTAAAGTGGTATTAATACTTCACGTGATCTTGATTCTATCCCTCTGTTAATGCAGCCCAGCACTGTGTTGGCTTTTTTGGCAGCTGCAGCACACTGCTGGCTCATATTTAAGTGATTGTCCACTAGGACTCCGAGATCCCTCTCACAGTTACTACTATTGAGCAAGGTACCCCTATACTATACCTGTACATTTGGTTTTTCTTGCCTAAATGTAGAACCTTACTTTTTTCACCATTGAATTTCATTTTGTTAGATAGCGCCAATGTTCAAGTCTGTCCAGGTCCTCCTGTATCTTAAGCCTGTCTTCTGGAGTGTTGGCTATTCCTGCCAGCTTGGTGTCATCCGCAAATTTGATGAGTTCCCCATCTATCCCCTCGTCCAAATCGTTGATGAGATGTTGAAGAGCACTGGCCCAGAACAGAGCCCTGGGGCACCCCACTGCACACTTCCCTCCATGTAGATGCGGTTCCATTGAGGACCACACGCTGAGTACGGCCGGTCAGCCAGCTACGAATCCATCTGGTGTGATGCTGTCTAACCCACATTTTTCTATCTTATCAAGTAGTAGGTTGTGATCTACTTTATCAAATGCCTTACTGAAGTCCAAGTAAATTATATCCACAGCATTCCTCTGATCCACTAATTTTGTCACTTGGTCAAAGAATGCAATAAGGTTTGTCTGGCATGATCTGTTTTTGACAAACCCATGTTGGCTTTTAGTATGACTTTGTTTGCCTCTAGGTGTTCGCTGATTCGTTGTTTGATTATCTTTTCCAGAATCTTCCCAGGTATTGAGGTCAGGCTGATAGGTCTGTAGTTTCCTGGGTCCATTTTTTTCCCTTTTTTGAAGATGGGAACTACATCAGCTCTTTTCCAGTCCTCCGGTAATTCCCCAGTGCTCCAGGATCTTTGAAAATATAGTTCAATGGTTCTGAGATCACATCTGCCAGTTCCTTGAGAACCCTGGGGTGTAATCCATCTGGTCCTGGTGATTTGAACTCGTCTAGGCTGGACAGGTGCTCACTTACCGTTTTCTTGCCTATCTTAACTTGCATTTCTATTCTGTTTTTTATGGCACTATTTTTGGTAGGTTGGTCTGTTTTTTTTCCCTTTGTGTAAAGACAGATGCAAAAAATGAGTTAAATAGTTCTGCTTTCTCCCTGTTGCTTGTCACCTTTTTGCCACTTTCACCCACTAGTGGACCAATCATTTCCTTCACTTTTTTCTTGTTTTTTACATGTTGAAAGAAGCTTTTTTTGTTATTTTTGACTTTGGTCGCAAGCCTTAGTTCATTATGAGCCTTAGCTTTCCTCACTTCATCTTTGCAGGCTCGGGCTATTTGCTGATATTCTGTCTTAGTTATGTGCCCCTCTTTCCACTTTCTATACTTGTCCTTTTATCTTTCAATTTATCAGAGAGTTCTTTATGCAGCCATGCTGGTTTCTTTTGAGAGCTGTAATTTTTCCTCTTTGTTGGTATTGTGCTAGACTGGGCTTTTATTATCTCACTTTTCAAAATTTCCCAAGCTTCTTGAGTTGTTTTCCCCTTGAGGATTCTCATCCATGGAATCCTTCCCAAACCCTCTCTAAGTTTATTGAAATTAGCTCTCTTAAAGTCCAAGACTCTAGTTTGACTGTGTTCTATTGCTTGTGCTTCCATAATGTTGAATTCCAATATTGCATGATCACTTCCTCCCAAGGTTCCTGTGGCTTCAACACCTTCCTATCATTTCATCCCTGTTAGTGAGAATTAGATCCAAAAT
Organism: Azemiops feae; assembly: GCA_023970755.1. NCBI lineage: Eukaryota > Metazoa > Chordata > Lepidosauria > Squamata > Viperidae > Azemiops > Azemiops feae. The sequence goes on along the minus strand of JALGBA010004200.1, from coordinate 1,105,274 downwards.
GGCTAATCCCCTAGTTCCCTTCTCTACTTTTTGGGAGACAAAGTTGTCTGCTAGGTTTGCAAGGAATCTGTTTGATCTTCCACTTGGTGCAGAGTTTGTCTCCCAGTTGATGTCAGGATATTTAAAGGTTATTAACTCTGAGAAAATTATGACTGATAAGAATGGTTTGAATACAGAGGGGAAATTAAGCTTAAATAAGAACCTTGAAAACAGGACATATAGTGACTTAATAAGATGACTTTTATAAATACAGTTGAAATATAAGCTAATAAGAAAAGATGTTATATGCCGATGTTACTATTATTTGTAGAAATACAAGAAAAAGGTTTATATCCAACTTTATATGTATCGAAAATTTTAAGAATTATATTTGTTTAATGTTGACAATGAAGCCACAGGAACCTTGGGAGGTAGTGATCATGTAATATTGGAATTCAACATTATGGAAGCACAAGCAATAGAACACAGTCAAACTAGAGTCTTGGACTTCAAGAGAGCTAATTTCAATAAACTTAGAGAGGGCTTGGGAAGGATTCCATGGATGAGGATCCTCAAGGGGAAAACAACTCAAGAAGCTTGGGAAATTTTGAAAAGCGAGATAATAAAAGCCCAGTCTAGCACAATACCAACAAAGAGGGAAAATAACAGCTCTCAAAAAAAAGCCTCTCCAAAGAAACCAGCATGGCTGCATAAAGAACTCTCTGATAAATTGAAAGATAAAAAGGACAAGTATAGAAAGTGGAAAGAGGGACACATAACTAAGTCAGAATATCAGCAGATAGCCCGAGCACTGGCCAAAGATGAAGTAGGAAAGCTAAGGCTCATAATGAACTAAGGCTTGCGACCAAAGTCAAAAATAACAAAAAAAGCTTCTTTCAACATGTAAAAAATAAGAAAAAAGTGAAGGAAATGATTGGTCCATTAGTGGGTGAAAGTGGGCAAGAAGGTGACAAGCAATAGTGAGAAAGCAGAACTATTTAACTCGTTTTTTGCATCTGTCTTTACACAAAGGGAAAAAACAGACCAACCTATCAAAAATAGTGCCATAAAAAACAGAATAGAAACACAAGTTAAGATAGGCAAGGAAAATGGTAAGTGAGCATCTGTCCAGCCTAGACGAGTTCAAATCACCAGGACCAGATGGATTTACACCCCAAGGTTCTCAAGGAACTGGCAGATGTGATTCAGAACCACTCAACTATATTTTCAAAGATTCTGGAGCAATGGGGAACTACCAAGAGGACTGGAAAAGAGCTGATTGTAGTTCCCAGCTTCAAAAAGGGAAAAAAATGGTTCGAGAGGAAATTATAGACCTATCAGCATGACCTCAATACTGGGAAGATTCTGGAAAAGATAATCAAAACAACGAATCAGCGAAACACTAGAGGCAAACAAAATCACTACTAAAAGCCAACATGGGTTTGTCAAAAAAGATCATGCCAGACAAACCTTATTGCATTCTTTGACCAAGTGACAAAATTAGTGGATCAGGAGGAATGCTGTGGATATAATTACTTGGACTTCAGTAAGGCATTTGATAAAGTAGATCACAACCTACTACTCGATAGATAGAAAATTGTGGGTTAGACAGCATCACCACCAGATGGATTGTAGCTGGCGGACCGGCCGTACTCAGCGTGTGGTCCTCAATGGAACCGCATCTACATAGAGGGAAGTGTGCAGTGGGGTGCCCCAGGGCTCTGTTCTGGGGCCAGTGCTCTTCAACATCTTCATCAACGATTGGACGAGGGGATAGATGGGGAACTCATCAAATTTGCGGATGCACCAGTGGCAGGAATAGCCAACACTCCAGAAGACAGGTTAAGATACAGGAGGACCTGGACAGACTTGAACATTGGGCGCTATCTAACAAAAAAAATTCAATGGTGAAAAAAGTAAGGTTCTACATTTAGGCAAGAAAAACAAATGTACAGGTATGTATAGGGGTACCTTGCTAATAGTAGTAACTGTGAGAGGGATCTTGGAGTCCTAGTGGACAATCACTTAAATATGAGCCAGCAGTGTGCTGCAGCTGCCAAAAAAGCCAACACAGTGCTGGGCGCATTAACAGAGGGATAGAATCAAGATCACGTGAAGATTAATACACTTTACAATGCCTTGGTAAGGCCACACTTGGAATACTGCATCCAGTTTTGGTCACCACGATGTAAAAAAAGATGTTGAGACTCTAGAAAGAGTGCAGAGAAGGGCAACAAAGATGATTAGGGGGACTGGAGGCTAAAGCATATCAGGAACATTTGCTGGAATTGGGTATGTCTAGTTTAATGAAAAGAAGGACTAGGGGTGACATGATAGCAGTATTCCAATATCTCAGGGGTTGCCACAAAGAAGAGGGAGTCAAGCTATTCTCCAAAGCGCCTGAGGCAGGACAAAAGTATGGAATGGAAACTAGTCAAGGAGAGAAGCAACCTGGAACTGAGGAGAAACTTCCTGACAGTTAGAACAATTAACCAGTGGAACAACCTGCCTCCAGAAGCGGTGAATGCTCCAACACTGGAAGTTTTTAAGAAGAGACTGGACAGCCACATGTCCGAAATGGTATAGGGTTTCCTGCCTGAGCAGGGGGTTGGACTAGATGACCTCCAAGGCCCCTTCCAACTTTATTATTATAAAAGGAGAATACTATTGGAAGAAGAGAAGATCAAAGAAATATATCAATTAATTAATTAATTAATTAATATATAGATTATGGAACTGTAGAAATTAATTATTATTGATTGTGTTCTAAATATATGAATTCAGACAACACATTGTTTACTAAGCACTAAAGAATGTTATTGTAAAAATTAATTAATTATATATATAATTATATATATAAAAGATTCATGGGAAAAAATGGAACCTGGTTCCTTTACATTGGATCTTAGTCTCAGTATCTATAGCTGTTTCAGTCCATATTAGATCTCAAACTGAAAAATGCTGTTGGGTGTCAAAACCATGATTATAATTTTTTGTTCATTTTATTTATTGAAAGGAACAGCTTCTATGACAATAGGAAGGATTCTATGAAAAATAAATCTCTGTGAAATTATAGTACTTATTTTGCACTATTACTTTACTATAATCAAAAAGAAATTGATATGCTCTCAAAGTAAGTAATAAGAAAGTTGAACTTCTCAGTATATGATTCTTATTTTCAAGAATATAGAACAAAGATTGCACTGGGCTGCCATAACTATTACTTGCATCATGAACTTTATTGATGACATTTATAAACAGGAGCTGATAAATGTCACATTCTTTGCATAAAAGAAAGGAAAGAAATGTGCTTGTTTATTACTAATAATCTGTCCAAAATATTTAAAAAAATCACCAGTGAAAGTTACCAGTCACTAGATTGTTGACATTTACTGTACCATATACTGTTTCAGTCCATATTAGATCTCAAACTGAAAAATGCTGTTGGGTGTCAAAACCATGATTATAATTTTTTGTTCATTTTATTTATTGAAAGGAACAGCTTCTATGACAATAGGAAGGATTCTATGAAAAATAAATCTCTGTGAAATTATAGTACTTATTTTGCACTATTACTTTACTATAATCAAAAAGAAATTGATATGCTCTCAAAGTAAGTAATAAGAAAGTTGAACTTCTCAGTATATGATTCTTATTTTCAAGAATATAGAACAAAGATTGCACTGGGCTGCCATAACTATTACTTGCATCATGAACTTTATTGATGACATTTATAAACAGGAGCTGATAAATGTCACATTCTTTGCATAAAAGAAAGGAAAGAAATGTGCTTGTTTATTACTAATAATCTGTCCAAAATATTTAAAAAAATCACCAGTGAAAGTTACCAGTCACTAGATTGTTGACATTTACTGTACCATATACTTAATGTTTTTGCATAAAAAGGCAATGTTAAGTATCAAATCATTGCTTCTGTACATTTGAGTCTATTTCACATTGAAGTAATGGAATAAATCATAGCTGTGTAATCATCATAGACAAAATCTATACGTGTGAAACAAAACACACCATATATATGGTCTGATATGAACTGGTGCAAGGTTCTTGTTGAAATCTAGAATTTGGAGACAAATGTGGGAAAATAGTCTTTCAGTAAATGGGAATGAGAAAAGAATTTGATATGCAGCAGAGAAAAAGAGAGCTTTTCTACCCATTTTGGCTCTCTTTTATCATTCGATCAGTTCCTCTTATTGTCATTATTTGACTGAACCAAATTGTTGCACTTGTGACTTAGAGATTATGAAACTGTATTGTAGAAAATGAGAAAGTTTTCAAAAAGCAAATAATATATATTATATTGTCCTATTCCTGGAGTGCTTCAGTGAATGATACTGAACAGAGAGAAGATAAGAACCAAAAAAACATGGGCTCCCTCCCATATCCCAGGCATCTGTTGAAAACAGTCAAAAAGAATTATTTCAATAGAGATTGTCTAAACAGCATTGTAAATGCTTTTCTCCCAAGGGAACAAAAAAAATCATTGCTGTTTTTAAATCAATATGCAGATAAGAATGATCTTGAAAAGGAAGGCAGCCACACATAACATAAAACAATCATCATAGGCTGCCGCTTTCTTCACCTCAGACAGGAAGGAACAGAATAGGTACTCTTGCTTAGAATATTTTCTAGTATAATTATTTGCCACAGTCTTGCAAGATAGGAATAATTAAGAAACAGAGATGTTTGTTAACTTTTCAGACCTTATAGTGAAACAGATGTTCTCAAAACACCAAAAAAATAAAAAGTCAAAATAAGCAATATATAGGTAGTCCTTGCTTAGCAACTACAATTGGGACAGGCAACTCCATCCCCAGACTTACAACAATACTTCCCATTTGGCTGTTAAGTGAATCACCATAGTCATTAAAGAAGACATCACATGACCACAACTTATGTTTTTACTTCTGCATTGTCCATTAACAGCAATAGCAATAGCATTTATACTTATATACCACTCCACAGTGCTTTACAGCATTCTGAGCAGTTTACAATGTCAGCATATTGCTCCTCAACAATCTGGGTCCTCATTTTACTGACCTCAGAAAGATGGAAGCCTGAGTCAATTTTGAGCTGGTCAGGATCGAACTTCTGGCAGTGGCCAGTTAGCCTGCAGTACTGCATTCTAACCACTGCATCACCATGGTTCTATAGCTTTGTCTGAAAGGTGCTTTTTTCAAAAGGCAATTGGACTTTGTTTTTTCCTTGAGGATGTTTCGCTTCTCATCCAAGAAGCTTCATCGGTTCTAGTACAGTTTTACTTAAATGCCTTCAAAACATCATAATTATCATCATAATTTCAAACAGTTGCTAAACTATGTAGTCAGTAAGCAATGATTATCAATTATCAAATATCAATTTGCCAGGCCTTTTTTTAAAAAATGTTCCTTTCCCCTTGCACTGAAATCATTTCTTTTGTATTGATAGAAGCAAACAATAAAATATAAGCAAATTATACAATAATATAATAAAATAACAATAATTAATGCAATAATGATATTAGTAATAGAAAAATAATAGTACTAGCAATATTCATAAATTATGTAAGTAAATAATTATTCTTCACATTAAAGCCCTCTTAGCATCCTAAGATTACAAAGTCTTAAAGTACATTAAATTCACAACAAAGCAAAGGAGGGAAAACCATATACTTTAGAACAAGTGAAAATAAAATTGAAGAGAGCTTTTAGAGGCGATTAAAATAGTGCAGTTTTACTATATGCCTAAAATTCAGGTAAGATTGAGATAAAATTATCTCCTGCTTTGCCAAATTTTATAATACTGTCCTCAGCTGTCAGAGGAGATGTCTTATCTCTTGTATCTACAGTCTAAACCCTTCTTAGTGGTGAGATATACAACAGAGCTTCTGTCAAAGAACATATTTTATGGGTAGGCTTACACAAGAGGAGAAACTCAGATAAGTCAGTGATCAATGAATTCAGAAACAAGTTAGAAAACAATGAAGATATATATGATCTTTAAAATGTACATTAGCCTACCATATGTCTACTGTGACAGTGTACTGAGTTTTCAAATACAGAGTAAGGCTGCATTAGTCGTTTGTTAGTAGAATTTCTGGTAGTTGACAGTCACTAGTCCATTTGTTGCACTGGTGCACCATAAGAGGGTGAACTAGCTTCATACTTGCAGCATTCTCAGAGGAAGTTGGTTCATTCAGACTTTCCACCAGTGGTGGGATTCAGCCAGTTCGCACCACTTCAGCAGAACCGGCAACTAATTTTTTGTTGCCCAGGCCCAGAATGGACTTCTGGAAGTGGCATCCACACAGAGAACCGGTTGTTACATATTTGAATCCCACCACTGCTTTCCACCACCACTCCTTCACCGATCATCTCCAGGCAGATCAAACACCAGTTCCAGCTCTCTGTGTAGAACGCAGATAGTAGTTTCCCTTCACTGAAATGGCAATACCTATCTATCTACTTGCACACAATGCTTTCAAATTGCTAGGAGTTAGGGACAAGAAATGGGAGCTCACTCTGTCCAGGACTACCGGAGTGCTGTCTATTGCTCAGCACATCCAAAGTCATTAAGCCTTGTGCCATCACATCCCCTAGTAAGGCTGCAATTGGTGTACTATCTGAAGATGGGTAAAGACTTCCTTAGCTATAGATAAAAATGCTCTTTCAAAAGGAATGAAGTCTCATCATGAATAGCAGCTTCATCTAGAACAGGTTGTTTCTGGTTATCTTTTTTTATCTACCAACAAATTTTTCATATTGTGTACATTATAAGTCTAAGTGTTTTTAAGCACATTTTCACCTTCCCTGCATTTGTTTCACGTAAACATTCAATGAGATCTCTCTGGCAGCAGCTGAGACCAGAAATGAATAAACAAGGAATAAGTCTCTCTGAGCCATAATTACTAAACTGTATTGGGGAAAGAAAGTTAATCGAAGAATTCCAACTAATGCTTGCTTTCAAATGTATACCTTATGCCAGATCTGAGCATTTTACAACCCCTGGACCACATCTGGCTCTTTTGCTGTCCCTGTCCTGTCCACATGAGGTCAATCGGATATTAGAAATTAAATGTAAATAAATGTATGTCATGCACACAATACAACTGCATTGCTTCTATTTTGAAGGCAACTGCTATTCGTTTTTCAGTTTATGTATTGCATGCATTTGTACACACCTTCACAGCTCTATTGGTTCGGTCCTCTACAACAGGGCTTTTCAACCTGTGGTACGCGTACCACTTGTGGTACATTAATGAGTGGCAGGTGGTACGCAGCCCTGCTTAGCCAAGTGTAGTGGGGAAGGGAAAGAGCCAGCACAGGCAAAGACTTACAGTGAGAGAGTCCTCTGGAGCTGCAGATTTTACTTATGAATGGAGCCATTTGGGGAGGCTGCCTTAGCCGGCAGCCAGTACTTACATTTTCTTTTCTTCCTTAAGTGCCGGCTGGGCTCCTTACTTTCCTTTCTAGCCAGTAGCTAATTCTTAAAGGGGAAGTGCCTTTTTAAGCTAGTTCACTCAGCAGCTTGTCTTTTCTGTCTCTGGAGGCCTTTCCTTGTTTGATCAATATATGGAAGAGGGAAAATATGGGGGGTTTCAAATTCTTCCTTCAGAAGGAGATGGGAATGAGAAAAAGGGAGGCAGGGAAGGGAGGGAGGGAAGGAAGTCCCGCCTTAGCAGTTGGCCACCAGCAGCTCTGCCATTGACTTTGCTTGTCAAAAGGTTGCAGAAGGGGATCACATGACCCTGGGACACTGTGACCATCATAAATATGAATCAGTTGCCAAGCATCCAAATATAAATCACATGACCCTGTTGCTGCAATGGTCATAAGTGTGAAAAATGGTCATAAGTCATTTCAGTGCAATTGCAACTTTGAACAGGTTTTTTTTTTGTCATCAAGTTTTTGACACCTTGCTAGGTGGTACTAGAATATTGCCATATCCTAAAAGTGGTACAATTGGTAAAAAGGTTGAAAAGCCCTGCTCTACAACAGTCCCAGTTCCTCATGTGGCCCTTTGGGAAAATTAATTGCCCTCTCTTTCCTTATACAGTATATAGGCAATTCAAAGTAGTTGGTTTCTTGTTTGTTTTCTTGTAAATTGATGGCTAGTGGAGAAGAAGTCTAGACAAAACAGGCTGCCTGTTCCTGGATATTCTTTACACAGTGGCTACTAGTCTTCTTATCAATAGGAAAATCCACTCTCTGATATTCAACATTTTTACACCTTCCTTGTAAGACTGATTGTTGTTCACAGTTTCTTAATATAATATATTAATGATAACTTTTAAAAAATGTACACTATATTTCTTTTAGAATTCTTGTTGCAGTGAATAAACACAAGATTACTTCTGTGTCTATTTTGTTCCAATTTCTTTTAAAGATATAAGATCTATTAATAATTCAAGGTCCATGGATAAATTGTTGTCCTCAGTTGTTGTTCCATTAAGACCATCCTATTGGGTCTTAATGCTAATTGTAAAAGTATTCAAAAATTCCTGGACATATTTCAGTTGGAAGAAATATTCCAGGGGCAAAATATCTGTTTATTTTGAAAAGGATAGTTCACTGCTGAACATTCCTCCAGTAATTTTTATTTTCAATATTTTGTGCATCCATAAATCATTACTTTTCTAGGTATCAGTTTGAAACTTCTCTTTGTCACTTTCTCCTTCATCCCTTTTTGTTGATTACCTCATGTTGCTTACTTTTTCTTTCTGTCCTTATAAGAATAATGAAGTTTAAATTATCACATAATATACTAATCAGATTAAAATCTAGCTCATAACAAATATGTCAGCTATAGGATTCAGTCTAATTATTTCCACATTTTCTTTTCTTAAAGAAGAGAAATCACATAAAAAGTTTTTTTATGTCTAGCTTCATGCAAAGTAAAACAGCATAATCTCATAAATGTGGGTTCAGAATTTTGTATTCCAGTATTTGAGAGGCTGCCACAAGAAGGAGGGGGTCAATTTATTTTCCAAAGCACCAGATGGCAGGACAAGAAACAACGGATGGAAACTAATCAAGGAGAGAAGCAACCTGGAATAAAGGACAAACTTCCTAACAGTGAGGACAATTAACCAGTGAAACAGCTTGCCTTCAGAAATCGTGGGTGCTCCATCACTGGAGATTTTTAAGAAGAGACTGGACAGCCACTTCTCTGAAATGGTATAGGGCAGAGGTGTCAAACTGCCGGCCCACTGGCCAGATGCATCATAGCGAAACCGCGCCCACCCCATTGCTAGCAATGGCAAAAAAAGTCACAATACGTCGTGACACATCATGTGACATTGCGAGTTTGACACCCTTGGTATATAGGGTCTCCTGTTTGAACAGAGGGTTGGACTAGAAGACTTCCAAGGTCCCTTCCAGCTCTATTCTGATTGATTAATTGAATTCTAGCCCAGATGGGTTATTATCAAAACCAGAAACAAAGTTATTTTCTATTTGTAATGATGAAGCTTTGCAGAACTGTGGATGGTTCACTGAAAGTTTAACTGAGGATGTGTTGCTCTGGTGAACAAAGCCTATACCTTTGCTTGCTCTTTTTATGCCCGTTGCTTTTAAGTGCTTCTATCAACATATAGGGCTATCTAAAATTACATTCACAGGCAAACACAAATATCATATAGACTTTTTAGAGATCTCCCAGGCAAAAATATCAGAAACATTTGCAACAGCAAATTTAAAAACTCAAAATGCTTTGAATTTTTCTCATCTTGAGCCAGGGGGCTGAACTAGAAGACGTCCAATTTCCCTTCCAGCTCTATTCTGATTCTGATTCTGCACAGGGACACTTCATTTAGCTATTCAGCTAAATTGATACACTACTTGGTGTATAGTCTATATATGACTATATATGTATAGTCATAAAAGTCCCCTGTCCAAGAGAAATTTGCAAAGGGATCAAAAAATAATACTAATATCTTAATTAAATGTAGAGACCAAAATGATTTATTTCAGCTTTTAAAAGATTCCAGGTTACTAATACTGGCCCAAAATTGTTGCCTATTTTTTTCTTCTCTCTACTACTTGCTGGAATGATCATACAAAACAAGGTTAGCAAGTTATTTGTGTGCTAGATGTGTGGACAACTTTCATGATGATAATAATAAGAGGTATATGTGTATGTCTGCATATCTTAGTGTCTATTAGTGGTAATAGGAATGCTTACATAATGACGCCAAGTATTGGTAATTTAATTTTTAAAACAAAGAGAGAGAAAATGTTTGTTAAAACCAATGCAAATGATCATCCTATGTATTCCAAGGCAAATTCCCATTAAAAGCATCTAATAATGTTCACTCTAATTATTATTTTATTCAGCAAGACTTTTATGTGTTTACTTATTTTCTAGTGTAATGATTGCTATATTAGGAAAGGGAGATTTAATTGGAAGAAATCTAGCAAAACAGGAAACTTGATTTCCTTGAGGTTCGAGGTTTAGAATTCCCTACATGTGTATATTCATCTTAAAAATCAATAAAGCACAAACATGTCTAATTACTGTAAAATATTCTGCTAAATCTGAAGTCAAATTAGATTTTGTTTAAGTATCAAATGGAAACTTTAATGTCTGCCAAAATCAATATGTTACCCACGGGTCCAGGGAAATTTCACTTACATGCTTCATCATACATTATAATGAAGGTGTCTAATAACATTAACATCATCCTGAATGCATTTCCTCCATAATTTATTTCCATCTTCCCTATACCAAAGAGATCTAAATATAATTAAAGTAATATAATGTACAGCTACTTTTCCAAAGTGCTACTCTGAACACATGCAGTGGTAAACCTCAGTCAAAATATTTTAATGCACTAAATATGCACTCATAAAGAACCTTTAGAACACATTTGTTTTTCAAAAGAAATTAGAAGTCTAATAACATTAACATCATCCTGAATGCATTTCCTCCATAATTTATTATTTACTATTATAATTCCTAATTACTGTTAGGAATAAAGAATCTGTACCTTTGTTTTCCTAAGGGTTGAAATATTGAAATTACTGAGCTTTTTTCTAGGAAATATAGCCTTATTACAGTGTGATTTTAGCAGTGGTCTATATCAGTCCTGTCAATCTAAAATGTGTGGTGGCCTAATGGTGAAGACACTCACCTTCTGTTTGGAAGGTGGGGAGTGATGTTTCTCTCCTAGGGCACAAAGAAAAAATATGTGCGGCGAACTCTGCATGGCGTCAGGCAGGGCATCCAGGCAGTAAAGGCTCAGCTCCATCCAGTCATCCTGAATTAAGGGAATACAGGGTCGTAAAAAAGGAGAGGAGGGATTAATCTAAAGCCCTGAAAATGTTATTGTGGCTATAAGTATGGTCTCTGAGAATTCTGAGAGTTTTAGTCTTTACACATACCAGGCTACAGAAAGCTGAACTGTATTCTTGCTGGATAAGTGAATGCACAGAAATTTGATGCAAGGAGACACTTTCGGCATCTTAAAGTGAGACAGGTACATAAGCAAGTACATATTTTAACATGACACAATTAAATGCCCTTAAGGATTTTTTTAATGTTGGACTTTTTCTCCTTTAAGATACTAGTAATGGACAAAGAAATTGCCTTATGTGTGGTATGTGCATATTTTCCTACAAATATAATGAAAGAGAACAGGTATTTGAAATGTTTTTGAAAGAAGAAGGGAATTTCTGCTTGCACAAAACAAGAATGTCAATGGTTGTACTGTATGGGCATATCCTGTCATTCCAGTGCTATTCAACTCCCTAGCTTCCCCCACTTCAACTTAATTCCATGAAAAGTTATGAGGAGCATCTTCTCCTACTGCTGTTGCTGATACTTTCAATAATTGGGCTATTTCTCTTATTATGCTTGTTGTTGAGAAATTGTTAGAGAATTTTTTGTTTTCTAGGCAATCCCCTGCCCCTAAAAAAAGGAATTCATTCAGTTTCTCTGTATCAAATATTACTGAGAAATTCAAAAGGCTATTTATCATTGATTGCAGAACTATTTTAAAGGTCCAAATGTTCTTCTCTGTCTCCAGGTATTGACTCTTGAATATAGTGAGACTGACTATATTTCAATTTAATAAGCTTATGAAAAAAGATAAATCTTCTCTGTTGCTTATATGTATTAGAACTGCACTATGGCTGGGGTTTTAGTAGTCTCCAAATATCTAACATCACCTAGTTTCTTGGGGACTTTCTCCACCTCTATCTAACAGATACAAAACTATGTGATTGGAAGATGGCATTTCCACCACTTGATGAATATAAAGTATAAGAATAGAGAAAGCAGACTTTTCTACACCAGATATGAACATGCTTTCATTCTACTGGATAAAAGCTAGAAGAAAACCTGACAATGAAGATAGCAAAAATTATACAACTTTAGCTTCCCTCTGGTTCAATTATAGGAGAGCACCTTAGCTAAACTATGGAGAAAAGGTTTCAGTGAAGAAACAAAAAAAACCCATTTAATTACTGTATATTTTTCAGGAACCTCATACCACAATGAAAATTTTATGGCAAAACAGAAAATACTAAAACATTTCATAGGCAAACTAAACAAAATAGTTTTTAAACAAAATAATGAGGAAAATAAATATAGGAAAACTGATATTTCAATGATCTATGGACAATCCTTGAATGTGGCTTTGATTCAGTCTTTCAGAATCCAAGTAAGGCAAAGAATGAATAATATAGATACAACGTGATTGCATTAGATTAGACAGAAATGTCTGAAACACAGTGTGTAGTCAACTAATTTCAATTTAAGCATATTGCCAAGGAGTTTCTTGGCCTGAGGGTTGAACCCTGTGGTTAATATTCTCTTTTTTGTCATTCTGGAGGGCATCTATCATGCTTTTCTTGCAGTGGGCAAAAAAGCTGAGAATTATAGTACAGTATGTCAATTTCAAACAAAACTTAATTGTGAAACACATTCTGTATTGGTATTTAATTGAATTCCTAATATTCCTAACATTGTAGATATTGTACTATATTCCTAGCATTCTGATACACATGGCTATAGTAAATTATTATTCACAGAGATGGGAGCAGGAGAGTTAGGGGGCTGAAAAATTACATGAACTTCCCATTTTTATTTTTACTCGTACTGTTTGCAATATGTTCAGAGATGCCAAGGAAGCAATCCTCATCAATCAAGGATCACAAAAGCAGCAGGATAAAATCAAGTAGCCAGTTAGATTTGGCACCGTCTTAAATTAAAGTAAGGATATTAACCAGGCCATAAGCTACTGTAAGTGATGGAGTAATCTGATTTGCTAAGTAAAGGTATGAATCCAAATACTTCTTGTAGCTAATACTTCTTGTTCTCAATTGGAATAGAGCAATATTTCATAAATATTCCTGCTTACTGAAATATGCTTTCTTATCTAAGTGTCAGTAATATGGTTTCTGCACACCACTCTGGAAAGCTGCTACCATTATGTACTTCTTGATGTCGTAGCTAAAATACATTGATTCAGCAATTCCCCTCCCCCCCAAAAAGGGTTTTTTTTCCCCTCAGAATTACATTCTGATCTGTCTCCCTTTATCAATAAACTAATGATCAGAGTGCATGAGGTGGTTCCTAGTCAATTCTCTAATACAACATGCTGGGTAGATAGATAAAAAGGTGAGAGTAATCCTTTCTTTTGCTCTCCCCACATGCTAGTACTGATCATATTATGAGTCATATAAATAAAGCAAAGTTATGTGAGGTCTGATGGAGATAATGGGAGGAAATGTTGGACATTTCACCTTAGGTTCAGCTCCATTCTAGAGGAAAATTCAGTAGCTTGTAAAATTTGCTTCTTGCTTCTTGTACAAAAGTAGCCTTCAAGATTTTTCTACAAGAACTGTATCGGCTTCCGGTTCCGTATCGCGGCACGTGCAGTCGCACGGAGAGAGCCGTCTCTCCCACCGGCTGCTTTCCCTTCGCCGGTAGACCCTTAACCGGGTCGAAAGTCGCCCCGTAGAGGCGACCACCGCTTGAGGAGGCTCCTGCTTGACTGGGGAAGAGCGGCAGCTCTCCTTAGTTCGAGCTAGCTCCTTAGGGCCATCGGAGGAAAAGATCGGCCAGCAAAATGGACGATCACTTCCCCGCACCAGCTGAAAGCCAGAAGAACAACTAAGCGTAAAGAACCCCCGTGGAGAATCCGGGTGAGACCTTTCCTACCCCTTCTTTCCCTAATTACTCTCCTGTCAAAAGCTTTTGTGTTTGAATTACTTCCCTGCTGTGAGGGAGCAGCGTTTGGGCATTCGGGAAAAACAGCTTTGGGAAAAGAAAAAAAACCAGTTAATTTTTATGGACTACTTAAATTTTGGAATACTGAGGGGACCTGAAAACATTTTATTCTTGATTATTATTGTTATAACTACGCATCTATTACTTTGGAGAGGCCTTTCTTCATCTTTTTCAACACGAAAAATAAAAAATCTATTAATTTGGAAAGAAAAAAAAGATTTTATGGTCTGCTGAGGACATCTTGTGTCGAAAAGTGGTACTGCAACTGTATATTTTTTTATGGCTGGGAATGGCTATGACCTTCAAAAGATGATAAGCATAAGATAACTGAAACAGCTGGTCTATTGAAAATTGGAGGTGAACATTTGTTTGATTTCTGCGAAATAGAGCCTTCTCTAAAAGATTAAAAAATCTTTCTACTACTGATATGGAACCTAACACACAGCTGGACTATGAGCTCATATTGGAAAAAATTCTGGAAGCCACAGAGGATATGAACTCTTACTTTCAAACTTTGACAGATCAAATTATAGACCGAAAGACAGCGCAGAAGAAGCAGATTGGCGCCAAAGAGATTAGTGAACAATATGTACAACCTAAAGAGGAACCACGTCAACAACTCAACTATGAAACTACACTGAGAGAAACTGTGGAAACCAAAGAACAAATTAACTTTATACAACTCCAAACGCAATCTATGGAGAAGCCTGATGATCAAAGAATAACTTTAACGGAGATGTCTGAAGCATTAACATCAACAGAGACTGACACTCAGATACAAGTTATTGAAAATTGTGAAAAGGTGGATAAACAACTGGCAAATATAACATGGAATAAAACGGCTTTTACCATCCAAAGGCTACTAGAAGAAAGGAAAGAGAACTTTGACCAATTTGAAGCGTTAAAGAATATGGACCTTTTAATATTGTGGTTTGATGATGCAGGAATTTTATTATGGAAACCGTTATGGCACAGAAAGAAACCTAGAGTTAGATTTAAAAATGTATTTTAAAGTTTTATTTAATGGGTTTAAAAAGGCTTTGATTTTTTGACTGAGTTAATAACTAATGGAGCACGTGAAATTTCTAAGAGGATACCCTTTGTAACAATACTTTGTTTCAGACATGATAATTACTGGAGAGGTAAACTTTATTTACTGGTTTAAAAAGATTTTCATAGATATAGATGAATTGATAGAATATATACTTAAATTAGATAGAAATCTATTTGTTGGTTTGATATTTTTACTTTAAGATAATTATTTTGAAATAGAAGGAGAATAAGAGGGATGGGTGACAAGAGAAGAAATGGTATTAATGAAGAAAATATAAGAATATTACTGCGGGAATAATATACCAGATATAATTACTATGTAAAAAAAAAAGGACACCCGAAGTGTTAATAATATGTCTATCTAAGGCCAATTGGAATATGGTAATTGTAAGTTAGTAAAGCTTAAAAACAGGACCTGGATCTTTAGAATTGAAATGTGAGTGATATTTGATAGGATTGTTTGAAGCTTATATAGAAATGTATTAATCTGAATATGCAAGACTAAATGAGGGAATTAGAGAGGGAATTTTAAATGAATTGATTTGGGCTATATATTTGTGATTGTTTTTCTTTTTTTTTTTGGATGTTCAATATACCCACCTCCACGGTGGTTCCTAAGCACTCTGATGTAACCCTTTTACCCCTATAAAAATCTAATAAAATATATTTAGAAAAAAAAAAAGAACTGTGTCAACTGAAGATTACAATTTCCCTCTGGAGAACTAGCTAAACCTACATATGCAAATGACTTCTTTTTTTAATATAATTTTATTGAAAGTTTTTAAAACAAGAGTAAATATTAATACAAACTAGTAAAGAGTGTGAAGGTGGAAAAAAGAAGAAATAAAAGACAAAGCTAAAGTGGAGAAGAGAAGAGAAGAGAAGAGAAGAGAAGAGAAGAGAAGAGAAGAGAAGAGAAGAGAAGAGAAGAGAAGAGAAGAGAAGAGAAGAGAAGAGAAGAGAAGAGAAGAGAAGAGATTTTTAAAAGTGGCTTCTGTTCTCCTTTGCAGAAATTATAGATACAATTGTAGATTTACCTCTTTCTCTAAAGTAACTCTGTTCTTTCTATAATCTATCTTATCTGCTTTATACAAAAAGTCCCTAAGTCAGTAATAAGTCCTAAGTCCAGTCAGCAATAAATGTAGATTGTTGTTTCTCTAATCAAGTAGGTCACTTTGGACATCTCAGCAAGTTCTATCTTCTTCACCAACCATTCCATCATTGTAGGTATCAAATCTTTCCATCTTCTAGCATAAAGTAGTCTTGCTGTAGTAATCATATATGAAAACAATGGCTCTTTTCCAACTGCTTATCCAGTCCCAAGACTTTCCTTGTATTCTGTATTCAAGTGTTGGTTGCAATTGTATAATAATCTTCTAAATCGTCTGAATCAGTGTATGCATTTGAACCCAAAAACTTCTAGCTTTTTTTATATGTGCACCAAGCATGATAAAATGACCCTTCTTGTTCACATTTCCAAGATAATCCTGTACTTCATGTTTAATATCTGAAACCAAAGATCAAAAAATGTTCTGGAATAGGAAGGTTGTAAAGCAATTGTGACCAATGTGGTGATCATGCTGTAATGAAACAGTTGTAGTAAAGAATTAAAACTGCTTATTTTATGCAAAAAGAATAATTAAGTATAATTAGTGCCTTGGCCTCCATGTAGTTGTCTTATTCATGGTAAAGGATTAATTAATGAAATGCATCCATTCCATTGTTATATTTCTTATTCCAGTTATATGATACCTGGGGAATCATATCTGGGTTTAAATGCTAAAAATGACATTATCCTCACCCACTTGTGGTGGTGGTGCCTGATGTGCTTGCCTAGTTATAATTTTCCTGGTAATGACATTTCCCATTGATGTAAAGTGAGTCTATTCTTTTTTCTTGTCTCACAAATGAGAAATGGCCATTGCTGGTATGTGAAAATCTTTACTTGCATATAAATAGCAAAATTACCTCTTCCAGTCTATTGGCCTCTGTGTTGTTCTCCAGTTTTGCTGGCATAGTTTGGTTAGAATCTTCTTCTGTTATTTGCCATATCTCTGAGGATATTCCATTATATCCTAAACCCTTCCGGCTTGGTAATGACAGGAGTGCTATAATTATATCTTCCAGTGCTAAAGGTTCTTGTAAGTAGGGAATATCTTCTAAGGTGTTTTGGATGTTAAAATCTCCACTGTTCAGTATTACTGTATATTTCTTCCATCTTTGTTTGATTTTCTTTGAATAAGTTAATATCTATCTATTGGCATCCCTTAGCATACCAATTCAAGGTTGAAACCTCCTTCTGAAATCAGAGATATTTTTGGATGACTTTCCTTGATTTTCCATATCTGTTTTCATTTTCCATGTCTTTACACATGTTGTTGTAATATTGCTTCTTGTCTCTTCTAACAGTTCTCTGAAACATTTCATTAAGTACCTTCATGAGACTTTTTTTTTCTTGGCTTTGGCTTCTCTTCTTTGCAGTTTCCATGGTTTGTTCTGACATCCAGTTTGCTTTCTTCTTTGTTTTCATTTTTGGCAGTCTCTTTTCACATTCATCCTTAATAACTTCTTTAAATTCATTCTATATTTTTTCTTATTTTCAACCAATGAGCTTCTGGAATTCAAAATAGTTCCTGATGTTCTCTTTGAAAATGGTTGGTATATGTGACTTCCAAGGTGATATGGCAAACTGAAGATGGATCTGTGAAAGCAGAACTGATGACTGTGGCAAAGCCCAAAGAACTGGTAAGTAGACTGGTTCCTTGAAAGGTCTCTGGATAAGGAGAATACAGCAGACCACCCACATGTGATCTAGATGGCTGTTGCTTATGAGGAGACCACAGAATAGTTCTTTTCCACAGGTTTGAGCACCAGGAGAGGATGGAATTACCAATCTTGTTCATATCACAGCAAAAACTTTTAAAGGACACTAAGCTCACAAGGCTCACTTTCCAATTACTTTCAGAGATTACTCACTAACTACTTTTAAGGTACTAGAGACTTTCGGAATTACAAGTTTAAAAACACCAGGTGAATCAGCCTTCAATTTTAAACGTAAGCTAAAGAATTTAGAGAATCTGAAATAAATAACAAAAAGTTAAATAAAAGTTTGATCTTAAAAAGTTGTAAATGATTACAGGTCCAGATAAAATTAGAATATTGAAGCTTTAACAATAAGACATGATCTGCATTTATGTAATCTAAAGCAGGGAAGAAAATATGGCTTAGTTGAATGACAGTACCACATTTCCAAGAACTAATCAATATTTCCATTCAGGCATTATATTATCTACAGCACTTATCACACAACCCTATTTAGCAGGGATGTCTTCAGAATAGAACAGAAGCATTTGTGTTTTCAGTTGCATGCATCTTGGCTTCTCTGTGAGCCAGGATTCTGCATTAGCTGAGTTCTGGTTCATGTGGAAGTCAGAAAAATGCTGCCATCATAGGAGACCAATGCTATATGAGCAACATCAGTGGGGAAAGGCTTTATTCAGAGTGCTCACAAGGTGAAATCTTTAGATAACATAATAGCTAAACAAAGCTGTAATTTAAATCTAGACAAAAAAACTTAGATATGTGGGCTATTTATTCTCTGCTTGTCCATCCAGAAGATGCTATAATCATTCCTGCATGATTTCTGAAGTTTTGCCTTTAAGTGACACATAACTGATAACATGCACAAAAAAGACCTTTGGAAATATCCATGAGATGCCAAGGCAATTAACTATAAATGCCTAACAGAAGTCTTCCAACAACACACTTCACCAAACATTATGCTAAATAGTTGATGTGCATTGGATTAGATACTGGTATGTGTTGCGGCTGGATTTTTTTCTGTCTCTGCTGCCAATGAAAGCTTCAATATTTTGCCCTTTTTGCTTTTAGACCAATGATGAAGTCATTCAAATCACTGTGATGAATTCAAGATTGAGTTCCTCAACAGTCTGTAATAGTCAGACAAGATTCCTAAGAAAGTTCATTTCACTGTCCACAAAGTTCCCTTCTGATTTATGCAAAATGAATCTGTTTTTGCAGATAAAAATTAGGAGAGCTGAAAGAAGGAATCTAGTGAAGATGAAAGTGGAGTTGCAGGAGCACAAAGCTCGGACAGGATTGATTTTCAATAATTGAATGTTTTCTTTTGCTTTGGTTGTGTTGTCACTCAAGTCTGGTAATCTTTAAAGGGGTACACTGAAGTGTATTTTGGTGAAAGGATGATTCTGTATTATGCCAGAGGTCAAACTAAACGTATTTTTTAAAGAAAGAGATTGAATTAAACTACAAAAAAATCTGGATATCAGGAGAAAAAAATGGAATAGTCTATGAGAAATAATGATTAGAACTAGCAGGCTTCACTATTTCTATTGCCATCACCCCTTCTCTGAAGCAAGTCACCATTTGATAGAGATGTGTACTGCTGCTAATAATTGCCTTTATATTGTTGTCTTATGTTTAAAAGGAATATGCATCAGTTAGCTTTCCTGACAAGAAACAAATTAGTCAGTAAAAATTATTTGATCAGTTTCACATCACGTCCTTGCTTGTCACAAGGCAAGAAGACCATAAGAATAAAACAAGAGCTGTTTGGGGTCTGATAAAAGTTCATGAGGTTCAACATTCTGCTTCCATTCTACAAAAACTCAGAGCAGGAGATCAGTTCAACAATATTCTGCACCAATTTCACAACAGTTTCTACTGAAAAGTTTACTGTTTCCAGTATTCAAGTGATATCAATCATTCCAGATTTGTTTTTAACTTTCCAGTCTACTTTTTATGTGCTTTAACATTGGTAAAGGTGGCCATGAGTCAAGCCCAATCCATGGTTACAACTTGGGCACAACCATATAGGTTGCTGGCAGGAACATGGAAGTAACTTGTCATTGCCATCTTCTGGCATTTTTTTAACTTTCCAGTCTAGTCACAGTCCTGGGATTTCCTGGTAGAATCAACCATGTCCAATCTGCTTAGGTTCCAAATCCAAACAGTGGTAACCAGGTGCCATCACTTTTTTATTCCCTGGCAAGCAGGTATAGACTATATCTGTTTCACTTCTTATGCCCCTCTCACCAAAAAAACCAGCTGTTCATAGATTACTTTTATTAATACTGAAACATATCGAGTTTATTGATACCAATTTTCCCAGGCTAAGTAACACGTTGGGTCATCCTTCTTTCCACATAGACTGGTACTGTTTTCCCTCCCTTCCCTCATGACTCTCAGGAGACCCCAAGTGAAGCTGATTCCTCCTCCTCCTCCTTGGCTGATCCTCAGACCTGCATGTTGCTTTGCTTGGGAAGGAAGAAAAAGAGAGCCATGAAACATAAGGAAAACTGCACCCTTGTTCCCCATCCTGGCATGTCCCCAAGGGCTCCCTCACTTTAAGGAGGAAGAACACTCACTCATCAGCTACTGGCACCCTCCATCCAGCCATTACTCACATCAGGCATTCAAATAATTCCCTCATCCTTCTCTTGCTGCCCACTGCCATTCGAAAAATTCAAATTTTGGCTCAGTTCCAACTCCCATCATCTGCCAGGCTTTGCCACCAGCTAATTGGGTGCAGGAGTGAGAAGGAGGTAGAAAAGAAGATGGGGCTATGTCCTTTCCATCTTCCTTTGCACCATGTAATCTATGGGTTTTGGAGAAGCGTAGTCAGAAATAACTGAAATTTTACAAAATGGCCACAACTTTGCCAAATTCCAATCTCATGGGAGACATGGGTCTCCGATGCATTTTGTAAGTTAATCCATTTGAAGTATGTTGATTCAAAAATTGTTGCCTTGTGATGCATTGTTTCACCCAATTTGAAGGTTACAAACAGTAACAGTAACAGTTTTAATAGTATATAGATATGGAGGGCTTTCAAGTAAAAAGCGTATATTCACTGTTATCATTTACTTATCACTGAAATTATTCACTGTTATTCATATTCAACTTTACTCTTCAAGAGTGAGATTGAAAGAGAATTCTACCTAATTAAGAAGTATCTTAGATTACGCAGAATGCAGTATCACATTCAAACCATTCAAACAGAGCTCCTCTTCAGGAGCTATTCCCTCATTTATAATATTGCCTTATCATTATGATTCATCCCAATTATCTTACTCCTACCCATCAAAATTCTATGGGCCCTGCACGTGCTCTACCTTTATTGACCTGTCGTTATTATTAGGGGGGGTTGTTTGTGTAGAGGCCTTTTCTTAAGCATTTTTCTCTCCTAAAGATTTTAGAACTTTATACTTTGCAAACCTTAGAACTTCCAGAGTCTGTTTATACTTTCTTCTTGTGTTTTGCAAACAGATAGTGTTATTTACTATGCACTTACAGGATTGCCACAATAATTCTGAATGCCTTACATGAAGATTATATTATAGATATATTTAAGTATTCACACTGAAAAATGTGTCAGTTATCATTTTATATGAAAAAGGTTCACCTAGAAGCTCTGAAGCGAAACTATATTTGAGTGGCTTAAATGTAACTATGGCATTCCTATTTAGCCAACCCCTTGAAAAACTTTTTCCCCTTCAAATTTATGCTTAGCCAATACTGTGACGCTTTGTCAGTATGCTTTGTTTATCTCCTTATCAAGGAGCACTCAATCAATAAATCAATAAAATAATATTTGTAGCTCAGGGTTGAAATGAGGGGTCCTTGGTGCTCTCTGAACTTTCTTGTTTTCTTGCAGATGCTTCACTACCCAAACTAGGTAACATCATCAGTGCTAGTGATGCTGTTACCTAGTTGGGTAATGAAACATCTGCAAGAAAACAAGCAAGCTCAAAGAGCACCATGGACCCCTCAATCAATAAATCTCATGGCTGACTCAGAAGCAGGACAGCTAACTCCCTTTATATTTTAACCTTCTTGGAAAGACTTCTAGAGGCATGATCAGACTTTACTTTCCTTTAAATTAGCTTCATCCAAATTATATTGATTTTTCTTATTAGACCCTGTCACTTGTTTACCATGAGTAAAACCCATATATAGATAAGGGGCAGATTATGTTGATGCTTACTTCACTGCAAAAACGTGAATGGCATCAGTCATTCGTTTGGCCAGCAGATTGGACACAACTATGTAAGAGAATTCTCAGTCATTGATTTCTATATATTCAGAATCCCGAGTTGTGAAAGCTTGGCTCACACAGAATGGTTGATATATGATTCATGCCTCTGTATCAAGGGTTTACTCAAGGAAAATAACAAGCTATAGTTGATGTATGATCAACATACATTAAGTCCAGTGGGTTTATGATCATATTGCACAAATAACATCTAAATAAAAAGGAGAGAGATGCAGAAGTCAGAAAGAGTGGTAAAGTGGCCACTACTGAAACTGAATACAGCTCAATACATTTGGGAACACTGAGTTTCTTCTCTAGGAGCAATATTGAACTTTCAAATTCTGAGAAATGGCTGAAGCTAGTTTCATGTGGCAGGGCAACAGCTAGTTCTGAAGCAACAGTTTCAGCTATTTTTCAGAACTTGGAAGCTTAAATTCTCTTATGAAGAAAGAACTCAGTGTTCCAAATTAGTTATAACAAATCCTAGTAGCTAGCACTTTTGTAAAAGAGTTTTTGTTTTCTTTTTAATTTTTTGCAATCATCTTCCAATCTACAGTTAAAAGTTACAATGTTTTCACCCTAAATCTTACTGGATATTTCTTCATCATATACTTGCCATAGGGTAAGATTTTCTAGAAAAGCACAAGTTGTGAATATTCCCTTTAAAAGGAACTACTACAATGAAGTCTGCAAGGCAAGAAATGTTTTCTGGTGGCCAAGAAATAAGCGGAACACTTGGTTCCAGCACTATGAATAAGAAGTAGGAACTGGCTTTTATGATTCTGTTTTTACAACCAGCAGCATAAAAGCCAGAGATGTGTGGTAAGCTAATTCTGATTGAGGTGGGTGATTACCAGAACTCTCTAGTGTCTGCTAATCAGGTGACCTCCAGAAATATTGCACCACAATTTCTAGAATTCCCAACTATGCAGCCACATCAACATGACTTTGCCATCAAAATAATAAAAGAGGTGTCAAGCTTCACCACTTTGGAAAATGCAAGTGACATCATATTATTGCTTTTCTCAGTCTCTGCAGATGCTGACCATCCTGCAGATGCAGTTGTAGGTATTGGGTGGGGGTGCAATTAAAATATACAATGACCCAACTTTGTTAAAGGCAGAACTAGGCTGTAGAAACTCTTAGAATGGAGTTGTTGTTCAGGTGGCAGAAGTAGAATAGCTTTACTACTACCACTTTACAACTTCACAGTGAAGTGAACCTTACAATATACCAGGCATAGCTCAGAATAGACCTTAGGTAGTGCTGCAGGATACTGTCTCATTTGACACATGTCTAATTTAATAGTGGACTACCATACACCTTGCAGAAAGCTATAATAGAGTGAAAAAAAGAAGACCCTGCAGATTTTACTCCGCTAATCATTACCAACTATAGGGGATGGTGCTCATCTCCATTTCAAGGACATTGAGCCAGCACTGTCCAAAGACATTTCTGCAGTCATGTGGCCAGCATAACATCACAGAATACTGTTACCTTCCCACCTAAGTGGTACCTATTTATCTACTTACATTTGTATGCTTTCAAACTCCTAGGTTGGCAGAACTGGGGCAAGGACAGGAGCTTACCCTGTCATGTGGAGTTCAGGTCTCTAACCTGGGCTGCCAGTTTTCCAGCTGACAAGCCCAGCTTCTTAAACACTGAGCCACTTTGCTGCCATAACAGAGTGAATTTATGTAAATTGATCTCTGCCTTTTTCTATAACAATGTAACATCACTATTGTAACAGCAAAATCAAAGGCTCTCTTAGAGAACATAGATATGCCATGTATGTTGAACAGCAAGCAAAACATCAATTTCTGGCTAATATCACAGGATAAGTCCTGTATTTCTGGCAGTTCCATTTACTAAAATGTACCCTGAGGCCTTTAGTTGCTATGCATTTATAATGTAATGAAGTGGAGGAGTTACAAAACTATAACATACATTGCTTTTATTAAGTGTCAAAGTCCCTCATTTTTCTTTAAAAAAAGCTTCTAAGCTTTTATTATTTTCATCCAGCAAAGATATGAAGACAGTCTGAAATTTCAGAGCATCAGTACAGTAAGAGGCAAACACCCAGGTTTGCATCTTCCAATAGTGTCGTTGATATATATTTTTTATCCGCACCATCTGCCTTGTCCATTGATGTTTTTCTTTATAGACTAAGCCTTCTAGGCTGGCATTCTATGAATGGTGATGGGAGCAGGGGGATAATTTGAAGCTTCTCTAAAAATGCCATCTAGTGGTCTGACATCTAGTGGTCTGACATCTGCAATGCAGCTTTTTTTCATTCAGGAGGGCTGCAGTTTCCCCTTGCTATCAGCAGTAGCTGTATATATTCCATTCAGAAATATATATGGCTGTTTGCCATTAGCTAGCTTCCATCTACTGCTGTGAAGCAGATAGTGTGGCAGATTTATTCAACCTTATGGTGCTAGAGTTGCACAAAACATTAATGAAAAAGAAAAAAAGATGGCAAAAGTCTTGTCATTTAAATGCTGGTCTCAGCATAAAAAAAAACCACAAATCCAAAATTCTAATGCAAATAATGGCATTTGATACCTACACCATAGCAGGGAACTTTTATTTAACACAGGGCACTGTCTTAAATAGGCTTCTGTGTTTATTTGGTTCACAGAGATATTTATACTGTATTCTCAGTACCACACAGTGCATATTCATGGATGCTCGATAGCTATACTTACGAAGTATTTTTCTGATTGATTACTTTCCACTAATTAAACAAGTAGAATGAATTAACAATAGATAATCCATTAGAAATACTGTTGAAACATAGCTATTGAATATCTCTGTAATTACTCTGGGAGGACAACTCTGTATCTCATTTTAATTGCTATCCAAGGTGTGAAGAATAAGCTGGATGGAGGAGAAATAGCCACGCATCTCATAGTTTGAAGTCCCAAGAATAAGCAGCCTGAAATGAGAGACTGATAGGAATTGTTTCTATACTCATGTTTTCCTTTAATATGGGTGTCCAGGTAGGCAGGGTTCAAATAACTTTAATAGAAAGAAGGAATGCCCACAGAGTATGATCAAGAAAGTTTAAATGGTGGTCACAATGGCGCAATCAAAGCTTGGTTGAAGGCAGCCAATGACAAGAAAGAAAATTGATCAGATGAATGGATAAAATCAATAGTTCTTAGGTTACTGCTGGAGAAAAATCAAGAAAGTAACCATTTATTTATAGTCACTAGCATCTAATTAATGAAATTAACTTATGAAACTATATCTGGTTAGGAAACCAGGTTTAAAAAATAAGATATTTGCAAAATTAGGAACATCTTTCTTGCAGCAAGGGCTACACTTTTTATGTGACTTCCAAGGTCACACAGGATATTGTCAATGATGTCATATCAGGAAAGAAATGGAGATGGTCAGGTTTGGGGGGGGGTTCTTTCAAAGGTTTAGAGTTCAATGGTGATTGTTTAATTATAGATTGTTTAGTAGCTAATAAATCACAACAAAAGAATGCATCCATTCATACAAAATGCAGCTTGGCTTAGCAATCAGCAGACCAATATATTTGTACACATAGTTTGAGCATTACTGTCCTAAAACAAGGTGGGGGCATTTAGTTACCTATTTTCACATTACACTAACCACCAAACATTTTTATCCATCGAATTTATATGGATGCCTATTGCATACTGATAAAGTCAATGATTTGACTACTATTGAACTGAAGCTAGGAACACTGAGCTTCCCATGCTGATGCAATTAAAGACTGATGAATTATCATCCTGAATTGAATTGCTGAGCATGCTGAGAGTATGAACGGGCACTGCAAAATTTTATATTCCTAGAACATGGAATTTGTCAACTTATGAAAAGCTTTGGCTCTATCCAACTGGGTACAGCAAACAAGATAATTTATATAAAGAGAAAGAAATTTATCCTCCTGAATCTAAAGTATGAGTTTAAAATCAAAATGTATTTATTTTTGGGGGGAAAACTTTGTATTTTAAAAGATGAATATAAATAATTATATATGATCTAAATTTAATGTTACACTTAAGACACAAATTAATTTTATATTGATATTATATTGTTCTTTTTTCTCTTTTTAATTACTTTTTAATTTTTGGTCATATTTAGCTTATTTATTCACTGAAGTATATCTGAGGGGTTTTTTTCCACACTAACTACCATTTATCATTTCTACTACAGTGCTATAAAAACAAGCATTGAAATCAAAAGCATAGTGTACTCCATATCAAACCTGGAGTGTTCATCTGTTATTTATAAAGTAATCAGCCACCTGAACATTTAAATAAACTACATAAGATAATCTATTTGTCTGGATTTTCCGCAAGAAACCTTTGACCTAAGGTAACATTACTCTTTTCAAAGGTATCCACTTGATAAAGGGATTGGAAAATGGTGTATTGATGGTCCCAGAAATCTATTTTACAGCTGAAACAAAAGTACATTATGCTTCTCTTGAATTCTACTTTATTCATACAATCAGCCTTTCAATCAAATCAAGAAAGATCCCTGCAGGGCATTTTTCTCCTCTTGTTCTGTTTTTTCTTCAGGCACGCATAATAACATGTTCTATTTCTGTGCCTTTTGAAAAAAAAAAACTTTAAATTAACCATAGCTGAAAAGATATTTGCCATCAGCTGGTGGAGGTTTGAGACAAAATGAATACATAAATTGATAAATAAATAACCAAGAGAAAATTAAACACCTACATGAGACACACCCAACTGGGGAAAGATTAATCAAATCAAATGATATTGGATGGTTTTCTGTAAGAAGCATGCTTAACACCTATAACATTATTCATGCCACACTTTCAGTAGAATTAAAAGAAAATCCTGGAAAGTGAATTTTGTACTCCTCCTACAATCCTTCATATTGGATAAGCTGGAGAAGATTTCAGTTTCTAAAGTCTATCTCATTTGTAAAGTATCTTAAGTTGACCTAGTATCACAGCTATTATGGCCTAGATTATCTGGGCCAATCTCCCTCCCTTTTTTTTTTTACCTAGGAATGGATAGACAAAACTGACAAGCACTGCTGCACATGCCTGACATTTTACAGGTAGCCCTCAACTTATGACCACAATTGAGCCCAAAATTTATGTTGTTAAGTGAGAAATTTGTTAAGTGAGTTTTGCCACTTTTTTACAATTTTTCTCACCACATTTGTTAAGTGAATCACTGCAGTTCTTAAATTAGTAACACGGTTGTTAAGTGAATCTGTTTTCCCCATTGACTTTGCTTGTCAGAAGGACGCAAAAGGGGATCACATGACTCCAGGACACTGCAACCGTCATAAATGTGAGTCAGTTGTCAAGTATTCGAATGTAAATCATATGACCATGGGGATGCTGCAACAATCATTAGTGTGAAAAATGGTCATAAGTCACTTTTTTCAGTGCCGTTGTCACTTTGAAAGGTCATTAAGTGAACTGTTGTAAGTCAAGGACTACGTATATACATCTCAGCTATGTCACCCTTCCATCATCTTTTTTTCATAGCAAAAGCTGTTAATGTTTTAATTTTTTCTTTCATAAATTACCTTTCCTAAATTTTCACAAGTCTTAGAGTAGACCCACTGGCTGAGAGAATCTGGGAGTTAAAGTTCTTACATCTGGAGAGCATCTGGTTGTGGAATCAATTTACTGGTTCTAGCCCGCAATCCCCCCAAAAACCCCATTTTCCACAATGATAACCTTTCAAGGATCCAGATCCATTATGGGAAGATGAAAAGGGTAAACTCTAGATGGACATTTAGCTCGTGGTGTCCACTTGCCTCAACATAAAGAGGTGGAATTGAATGGAACTACATGGATTATAGCAATTTCTACCACTGCTCAGAAGACTTAAGCTGGCTTCTCCTCCTTCATAGATTAATAAAGCACAGGCTCAGGGAGTCTCCCCCTTATGGCATATTAGATCTTCTTCCACAGTTTAAAAGGCAGGGATTCACCAGCATCACCAAGAGGGGAATGTAAACTGTTGATGGTCTTCTAAACTTGACACAAACTTATTTTAAAGTTTTAGTTTGGATCAATATAGCAATTACAGTACAGCTAGCAATTCACAGAGTTTTACAGTGATCTATCTAGCATCAGGTTTGCTGTGTTTTATCATGACCCCTTTGAGGTTTTAAAAAAAAAAGGCCACAGAGGAACCAGAAAATCATGATGATCTTGCTCAGTTGCTGGGCACAACAATCACACAAAAACCTATAATTGGTTCCAAATTTTAAATCAGTATTACTAAGATTTTAATGATATATCCTTGCTTATAATTTTGGTTTTTTTAAATTTAAGAATATTTTAAATTATTGTATGCAAAATTGAACGGAATAGGTTTCAAAATTATTTTGCTAGTTAATTATGATTTATTTAATAAGTGAAAAGTAAATTTCTGCTTTAAACTGTACTTGGATGATAAACCACCCAGCCACCCACCTAGCTCCATAATTATTACTTAGTATTTGATGAGAAAAATTCAAAGCATTTTGAGTTTTTTTATTTGCTGTTCTGTCTTTTAAAAAATCATGAATAGCTTTTGAAATGTTTCTGATATTTTTGCCTGGGAGATCTCTAAAAAGTCTATATGATATTTGTGTTTGCCTGTGAATGTAATTTTAGATAGCCCTATATGTTGATAGAAGCACTTAAAAGCAATGGGCATAAAAAGAGCAAGCAAAGGTATAGGCTTTGTTCACCAGAGCAACACATCCTCAGTTAAACTTTCAGTGAACCATCCACAGTTCTGCAAAGCTTCATCATTACAAATAGAAAATAACTTTGTTTCTGGTTTTGATAATAACCCATCTGGGCTAGAATTCAATCAATCAATTAATCAGAATAGAGCTGGAAGGGACCTTGGAAGTCTTCTAGTCCAACTCTCTGCTCAAACAGGAGACCCTATACCATGGGTCGGCCATCCGAAACGTCGGATGAGCCGCACGGACCCATTTAGCTTAAAAAAAAAAAACGCTGGGAGCCGCGCGTTCGCGCATGCGCGCGCACCCGCGCATGCGCGCGTGCCCCTCGCACTCGCGCATGCGCACCCGCGCACCCGCGCATGCGCACGCCGTTCGCGCATGCGCGCGCCTTTCGCGCATGCTCGCGCGCCGTTCGCGCATGCTCGCGCGCCGTTCGCGCATGCGCACCTGCGTGCGCGCACCCCCCGCACCCGCCCGCGCATGCACGCATGCGCTCGCCAAAATGGCGGAGGAGGCTCCGGAGCCGCAGGTAAGGCCTCAAAGAGCCGCATGCGGCTCCGGAGCCGCGGGTTGCCGACCCGTGCCCTATACCATTTCAGAGAAGTGGCTGTCCAGTCTCTTTTTAAAAACCTCCAGTGATGGAGCAACCACAACTTCTAAAGCAAGCCGTTCCATTGGTTAATTGTTGTCACGGTTAGGAAGTTTCTCTTTAATTCCAGGTTGCCTCTCTCTTTGATTATTTTCCATCATTGTTTCAAGTTCAAGTTCCATGCAAAGAACTTGTATGGAAGTATCATGAGTTTCATTTTATCTTAACTTGCCCTCAAGTGCCTGAGAATAAGAATGATGAACACAGTATGCATTCATACAATGTATTTCAGATTCCACAATGTCATAAAAATTAGGAATCAGAGGAATAATCATGGATAATTCTCCTAACCACTTTGGAATTCCCAGTCCCTGCTCTTTCTGGATCACTTTTGTAGGCATCTGATAGAGGCCACAGTGGAATCACAGAAATCATAATTTTATTGATATGTTAAGCTGCCCTGTTTTTTATTTATATTATGGTAACCAATTCTAACTTGCTTATATACACACATACACAGATTATATCTATCTGTCTGTCTGTCTGTCTGTCTGTCTGTCTGTCTGTCTGTCTGTCTATCTATCTATCTATCTATCTATCTATCTATCTATCTATCATCTATTCACTCACACATCCACATAATATGTTATATAAATATGTAATCACTGAGTGGTGCATTGCTTTTCATCTTCTTTAGCAATGATTATCCTGTCCACATTGTCTGTTTGAAAATTCAGCCAGAGGTCCATTTTTCTTAGGAGTTATCCCCAACAGAAGCTCTGAAACACCCAAACCTACTGGACATAAATAAGATAATTAGATACAAAGAACTGGTAAATGAACAGGGAAATCTGAAAACAAAACAAGAATTGGAACAAGATGTAGGCAGAGAGATTGATTGGTGGACATTCACACAAATCCAATCTAAATATACAGAGGACAAAAAATTATATGAAATACAAAAAGAATCGCAAGAATTGGATAAAATTATACATGGAACAGAAATAAAATTAATTAGTAATATATATAAATATTTACTGAGATATAAAATGGAAGATGAGGTTGTCAAAGACACAATGATTAGATGGGCAAAAAATTTCGGATACAACATAGAATTGGAGAAATGGGAAAAAATATGGGAAACAAACATAAGACTGACTATGTCTGCGGCATTCAAGGAAAATCAGTTGAAGATGTTTTACAGATGGCATCTTCCACCAGCAAAGCTTGCTAAGATGTTCCAGAACAACTCACCAACATGCTGGAAATGCAAAAAGGTACATGGAACATATTATCATCTATGGTGGACATGCCCCGTTGCAAAAAAATACTGGACTAAAATAAGAAGATGGATGGAAGAAATAATAGATCAACCTGTAGATTGGAAACCAGAGATCTTCCTGCTGGGTATCTTAAATAGAAAATACAGTAAAGAAATACGGTACTTAATCTTACATATAACAACGGCAGCAAGAATAGTCTACGCACAGTTCTGGAAAAATGAGAATATACCATCAGAGGAAGAAGTGATAAGGAAAATCTTAGACTGTGCAGAGATGGACAAATTAACAAAAGAGATAAAAGAAAAGGAAGACACAGAATACTATGGAATATGGAATAAGTGGTATGATTGGTTGGAGACTAGAAATAATAAATGAAAATAAACGCAGAAAGGTCAAGAAAGGGAAAATGTGTGTATAATAATGTATAATATTGTATAGTAATAATATGTATTATTCTTAGTATGAAATATAGTATGAACGAAGAAAATGGAAATAAGAAACAATGGGACAACAAGGACAAATATTTTTTAAAAAAGAAGAATAAAAGGGGAAAATGTAAATAATAGAAGATTACAGTTACGAAATTGCTGTTTAAAAAAAAAGGAGTATACATTGTATGTCTATGTGTGTTATGTTTTGTTGTCTTAAAAAAATAAAAATATTAAAAAAAAAAAAATAGGCTGTGTTAACATGCAATGATTATAGTCATTGGCTATGTAATATTCTCAGCAAGGCATGGCTTTTTGTGTTGAATTGTGTTTTATATAGAATGTAGAAGTTGTATTTCTTTCATTCATTTACATTTATAAAGGACATGGCATTATTGCTAAGGTATCAGGCCAACTTTTAATGTACCCAATCACCTATATTAAACAACGTAAAATATGATTGATAATAATAAATAATAAATAGATTTTTGTGATATAGTACTCTATTATCCTACATAGCAATTTTACAGATTAGATTTCAGTGATGCTTGAAGTTCTGACCCATCTAGTCCTATTTGAGGCAAATTATTCACTTTGGGGGTGCACTGACTCAGTCTGATTGACACATCTTAATGAAAACCACCAGTAATTTTATCTTCAGTGATCTTGTATATTCTCCCTTTGTACCCATCCAGATTGATGGCTAGCACTATATTTTGTAGTAATAAATTCCCTACTTCATTTATCCACAGCGCAAAGAAGCATGCCTTCAGTCTTTCATAAATTTCTCACTATTCAACTGCTCTAGAATTTATGGAAGACAGAATTCTGAAAATACTGAACAATCTGCACATCCAAAACGAAACAAAAACAGAGAATAACCCTAGATATAAAATGTTGCTAGACTCCACAATCTCACTATATTTTCATTATTGTTGCCAAGGCATATTTTTCTTTGCAGACATAAAACTCTGCTGGCACTTAAAGGAACATCTTGATCTTCCATGCATAGCTATTATGTCCTCTTTCATTTCCAGAATTAATTGTTCCCATTCTGTGTTAATGATAGAAAAAAGAAGAAAACCCCCTCTGGTCAAATCTGGACTCCAGAAAGGACAAACTAGATCTTTGCATGCCTTGTGCAGATACCAGTGGAAGGATGTCCTGGCTAAGATCAAACTGAGAGTGAAAAGGAGAAGGAGGGGGAGGAGGAGATGACTTAACTTTCTGAAGCTCTACAGCTTATTTGGGTACTTATTCGGGCATAAGTACATAAAAATGAAGTAATGATGATCAATTAATTCAAATGTCTTCAGCCTGAGGCTCTAGGACAACATGTAGCTTTCTGGACACTTAA
Source organism: Azemiops feae (assembly GCA_023970755.1). Taxonomy (NCBI): domain Eukaryota; kingdom Metazoa; phylum Chordata; class Lepidosauria; order Squamata; family Viperidae; genus Azemiops; species Azemiops feae. The sequence goes on along the minus strand of JALGBA010004200.1, from coordinate 1,072,573 downwards.
ATTAATCTCTCATAGCTCTCCAAAACCTATTGCAAGATTGGAGTCTCAGCTGAACTTTGAGCAACACAATCCTGGGCAATCTCTTTTAACTTTGAAAACCACTGACTTATTGATACAATCCTCAGTGTTGATTTCACAGGAGAATTATATATCTTGACCCTATCAGCACTAGCTATAATAAAGAATGTATAGTGTGAAGCCCCTGAAGCTTTAAGGTTGTAATATGCAATAGTTCTATGCAATATTTTTCTGCAATTTTCTTATCTAAGCACTTGCTTTAGATTTAAAAAATGCAGGCAAATATTGGAGGAACCCCATTGACCATTCAATGTTTTAAAGTGTTCCCAGGTAGTCCCACCCCATAATCTATCTAGTCACAGACAACATTTAAGTGATGATTGGTAACAGGCAAAGTAGTATATGCTTAACTGCCAAATAACGATCTGCAAGTAACGGAGGTAGAGACCTTACAAGATTGCAGATATATAATCTTAATTTTGCAAATTATGATCACTCTAATAAATAAATAATGACTGCAAGGTAAAGGAAGTATCAGGAACTATTGAAATAGCATGCCTTTAGTTTAAAGAAATTAGAGAAAATACAAATTGAATATTGCTCATGTTAGATGAATTAACATTTAAATGAACAACCTTAATATTAAATTTGGACAGAATGCAGTGAGACTGAAAGCTTTTGACAAAATGTGTTGTATATCTTGATCATTCTGTTTGCCTTCTTCCTTTAAAACAATCTGCCTTATCAATATTCCTAGCAAATGTCACCAGGGGAGTAGGATTATTTATTTATAGACAATTTAGTTAGATTTCCTCCTTCAGAGCATAAGTATGTAAACTCATTCTTTGCCAAAAAAAATTACAATTGCAGATTTCCTTCTCCACCCTGCACTACCTGCTCTAATAAACATTCTGTGCAAAGGTGACTCGACAGGTAGAGGCAATCTGACAAATAAGGTGCTCATGTCCTTGATAGTCCCCAAATCAGCTCTGAATTATTGGAATCAGGGTTGTCTGCCGAATATGGTCATAAATGCAAGATGACAGCCATGAAGGCATGATTGAAGCTCTGCTTGCTTAGGTGTGACACCCATAGGTGGCATTTTGATTGCACCATTATGGCTGCCATTTTGATTGCTTTGACCACCCCCTGTGGACACCCCTGAGTCGAACGAAGTAGCTTTGGGGAACAAAGATCCTCATTGTACATTCCACTCTGTGACCTATTACGAGCTAAATCATATATAACTTTCTGCTTTATTGGTTTGTTGTGAGCTGTTTAATGCCAGCAGTACCTTGGAGTACATTCTTGTGAAAGGCTAACAGCATATTGTGCCAATGGTATTCAAAGGTGAATACTCACACTTGACTGCATTAAAAACACACTTCTTCCAGATGTAAGGAAGGTGAGGGTAATTCTCCGCCACAGCCAAAGGCAACTCCAGAAAAAGCTGCTAATTTACAGGAGTGTAAATTAAGATTTCTTTAAAAAAATTAGCTAAATGTGTGATTTTACTTAGCTTGATATACAAGAAAAAAGTATGACTTTCCATTTGTCATTATCTTTCAAAGAATACATTTAATTGACAAAGAAGGGGGTGGCCTTCCCAAATTATGCTACTTCATCTCTAAGACCTCCAGCACCTTTTGGTTTCCTTAATAACTCTGTTGCTGTGCTTCTTCATCATGAAGTCACTTCTATCCTTGTAATGAAGCCACCTGATAAGGAAATGGGAACAGCAAAGAGAGTCATTCAATTGAACTAGAGAATGAATAGAATAGAATAGAATAGAATAGAATAGAATAGAATAGAATAGAATAGAATAGAATAGAATAGAATAGAATAGAATAGAATAGAATAGAATAGAATAGAATTGGAAGGGACCATGTATGAAGCAACAAATTATGTAGGAATGCATGATGATCCATCTCCCAATAACCCTGTGTATGTGTTCATCCTAACTCAATCCCAATCTCTGTACATTCAGAGCAATAATCCAAAGGAGTCTTCTAAGCAGATTTAGTTGGATTACGTAAAAGGGTGGGAATTCTGCATTTTCAACTGAATACAGCTAGACTCTTTCTCCAGACCACTGCCATGAATGCATGAAGGATAAGTGTGGAAGGGGTGGAGCCAGCAAATAAAGGGCCACTTAGCATGGGGTCGAACATATCACCCCAGCTTCCTACACACGTGTGTCCTTACACACATAGGTAGCATATCTGAACATGACAAATGGCAAATTGTGCATTACACTATCAATCACTATCCAGGCTTATTGGTTATTCAGTTTTAATTAGGTAAAATTGTCTTGCTTAAAATTATTTATAGTGGGCTCAACATTTAATGGGGACCAACGTGATATTCATGATCATCAAGATGAAAGTTGTGAATTAAAATTGAACTTGGTACTGATCAGGTTCCCTGGACCTTTTGATCTTTTGTTTTAAAAAAAGAGAGTAATAAATCAGTTTAATTGGGATTATACATGCCTAATTATACTGTATTAATATCAATAAGCCTTTTAACTCTGGATCCATACCATTAAACAATAAGTTCTAGTTCTTTATGGTTGTGTCCTTTTCCTAATGAGCTAGGCAATTGTCTCAATTGCTAATAGCATGATCTCCACAAGATTGAGTAATATATAAGTAACCTCACTGGAATAACTAGTACATCTCACAAAGTGACTAATATAGTATGAATGATCAATTTAAAATAGTCTAATTTACTAGAAATTCAAAAGGGGTAACCGCTTTCCATAACCATCCATACCTCTTCTCCTTCACCATTCTCCCCAGCATCAATGTTCTCTATCACCCTGTTTCACTATGTTATTTTTTCAAAACTTCTTCCAAGCTAAGAGCCCAGGCTCCACCCACCCACTATTTTTACTTTCTAAGAATTCCCATTGGCCAGACCCTTTTTTGCTTATTAATTGGATCTTCTGATTGCTGTTCTCAACCTTTAGGGGTTGATGGGCATATTCGGAACTTTGAGAATTGCCTGATTTACAAAATGGCTTTTGTAATTTCATAATCATTTATGAAGCACCAAATTATCAAAATGCTACCACCTATCTTCTGTAGCCACTGATTCTGTCAGATACCCTTTTTAATTTAAAAGAAGTTTCTTTTTTTAAAAAAATGGTAATATTTAACAAGGAGTATAATACAGACAAGGAAAGGGGTTTGTGGGTACATCAATGACCCCCTTTTCAAAGAATTTAATATATATATATGTGGGCAAATTGACAAACCCCACAGTCAAACATTCTTAAAATGACCCTAATTATAAGTTGGGAACAAAAACATTACCACTGAAGAATAGACAGGGGCAATTCAGTATAGTAAGTTATTAGTGTTTCATACTTAACTTTTTAGTCATCAAAAAGAGATTTTGAAAGCTTTATGCTTTTATCTAGCTTCTCACTTAATATACAAGTTACTGCTATCTGAATTCCACAAAAGCCTATTAACTTTATATTGATATATAAATTTAGTGAGAGCAGTTACATTTGGAGATTGATCTATCCTTATCCCAGCTATCAAGTATGTGAAGAAAATGTTCTGTTATTTCATTAATCTCAAAGGATTACAAGAAGTGGGTGCCGTTTTAAGCAATGTCGGTATAAACTGTCTGTTAAGTAATAGTCTATTCTGTATTTATTATTTATCAGAAATTTTCTTCATTGTCTATTGACTATACTTTTTGACATTGTTTATTAACTATACTTCCACCAGACAGCTGGAAATTAAAGCTGTGTAAATTGTACTTTTAGTTTAGGCTACTGTTCCATGTCTTTTTTTTTTTAAGTCTTCAGCTAAAAGTCTTCAGCTTTTTCCAAAAGCCCAGAGTTTGTATATAAAAGGTTAATAATACATACAGTATATATACTGAACAAACTAAGAGCTTTTACCAATATTTAACATTCAGTGCCATGAGAAATATACCATTGTAGGATATTGGAAAGAACAAATTTCAAACACTGAAAACAATAAATGCCATTTTAAATATTGCATGAATCACAGAAGAAAGATGACCTCTCCATGCTAACAACAGCGTTCAAAAAATGTTGAAAGGAAGATTGTTTTCAATTATTTCAGAGAATTGAAAAACAGAGCACAACTGACCCCAGGAAAAGATAAATGGTATTAAATGTATTGTTGCTGGTTCTTCAGACATGTGTGTTTTCAGAATTGAGATTCTCATATCTCTCAATACATATAGTTCTAAATTCATGTTGGCTACAATCGTGGCATACTAGCTAGGAAGGCAATGTTACCCAAGAAATGCTAATTACATTTATGAAACCTTAAGTATTAATTACATTTATGAAACCTATTTTAATATTTCAATTAACTACTCAATACTTCAATACCAAAACATAGTGTAAATTCTGATGAACTTAAAACTATCCTAGCTATGGAAGATTTTTAAAACAACCTAAAAGAGATTATTCCCCAAATGGCTGTGATTTGAACAATATTCATTTCTTTTCATGGTACAGAGTAATAAAACCTAGTCATGCTATCAATGGGATATTTGGGGGGAAATGTTTCTCTAGAATTATTATATAATGCATAAAAGAAAGACCTCTGATCAATATTTTAAAAACAAGGAAGACCCCAGCTGTTTGCAGTATTTGCAGCTAAATACAGACATATTTTTAATATTCCAGCTTGACTTCATCATTAATGATTCCAACATTTTTATACCTATTGACCTGTTTAACAGCTCCATTTACATAACTGGGTCATGGGAAAGAGGAATGTGTCATGTGAACAATAAAACCCAGTTAAATGGCCCAACCAACTTAGAAGATATTTATTTTAGCTTCATATAGACCCAATTTATTTAGGACTAACCTATCTTCCCAAGATCAGTTATACCCAACTATCCCAACTATTTAATGGAAGATTATGGTTTGTCACACAGGCAGATATTCAGATTTGGATTTTGTGTTTTTGTCCACCTATTAAGTCCTTCCATTATTACTATCATTATTTTAATATCCGTGATTAATATGAAGTCCAAGAGTAGGGGAAATCTTCAAAATCTCAGGTAAACAGATGGCTGCTTTAGGGTGTTACAAACAGGTCCTTTTTTGATCCTGCATACTCTGAAGCATCTTTAAAGATAAAAACAAGTAATGCTTTTCACAGCCCTGCTGAACAAGTACTTTGAAAACAAGACCTCTTTAGGCATTCCATCTTTATTATAATTTCCATTTTCATCTGCATGATTTTTTTCATGTACTGGTAATGGTGGGAATTAGAAATGGAAGGAACAATTTCTAAACAGTTGGGAGGATTAGAAAATGGTCCCCAGAATGACTGAAATACCCCAGGTTGGGCATAAGAAAGTAAATCAGTTTAATGGAAGCAGGAAAGTCTAAATCAACCTTTTTGTGTAATGATGGACTTATGTACGCACCCTTGAGTTTGATATTCATTAATAACGAATTGCAAAAATCCAGAATATTTGGTGCTGCCAATAAATAACCGTCAACTTTTCTCCAGCAGAACAGACATTGGAGAGCTAGACAATGTATAGATGCTTTAAGATTAAAGCAAACTAATTTGATATTATATCTGCTACAGGAGTTTTTATATGATATTGTTTTATTGTAAATCAGTCCAGGCTATAAATTTGTGGGCTACAATATTGTATAGTTTGCTATGTTTTAAAAATATTTATTTTGAAAAACATGGATTCAGAATGTTATTGTGCATTATTAGTTGTTTCCCTTTTACTGAATATAGATTTAATAATGTCTGCTTTGCTTTCTATGCATTGCAAATTGAATAAATTAGACCACGTTTGTACTATTCCTTGATGCCATCCTCTGAAAGTCACCTGGTCAAGAAATTTGACTTTGTTGTCATTGCTTTTTTCAGTTCTTGGATTTGCAGAGAGACATCTGGAGAAGTAAAAAGATGGCGAGGATTCTGAGTGAGCTTTATGTCATATCATGCTTTCCAAGTACTCCCTGTATTCTGATGCTCCCAATTTTCCCAAATTGGTGCTTTTTAGAATCCACCCATGACTATAATTTCCTGATGGAGGATGCTCTTTTGTTCTAATAAGGCTCAGCTGCTCTCTGGTCAGCTTCTGTATGTTGAAGGCATAAAATACTTTAGGTATTTGGACCTTTTAGCAGATCCTGAATTCTACTGTGCAATAATCTATTCTTTTAGAACAACAATTTACCCATTCATTTATTAGAAAATAATGTTATTACAACATTCTCTATAAAAATAATTACTAACTGCATGTTCTAAACACTTTTGATCAAGAGATATGGGTGGAAATGGTATGACAAATCAGAGTAAATACCAGAATTGCCATTTTCAAATTTAAAAAGTGAGAATAAAAATGTTCAAGAGATAACTTGCATCTTTTTAACAATGTATTATTGTCCCAGTCATGGTATCACGCTGAATGATAGAATTTCATTTCTTCAGCCTTGCAATTTAGTTAACTGAAGGAAAGAAAAAGAAGCTAAGAATGATTTATGTGATTTTCAGTCTGATCATTTCAAAGTAAATATCTATTAGAGATTAGTATTTGAAATGATGTTAAGCTATCAGAACACAGAGCTCATTGAATAATTTGGTCTAATTCTGTTCTCCCACGTCCACTTACAGTCTTTCACAGGACCGTTATTATGATGATAAAGGGAGAACCATCCTCCAATAAACTCCAGCTTGAATCCTCAGAGAAAATAAAATAAAGATGTAATGGTAAATATTTAAATACACAAGATCAGACCTTCAATAGTAACTATTAGCTGTGAACTATTTGTTAATTATGCATCATTGTCTTTGAACGAACAATTCCTAAAAATAATGATCATGCTTTCTCTCTAATCCATTTCTGGGGAATCTCTCTCTTCTAATAGTATCATGACTTCTTCACAGAGATTTCCTCATACCTGATATGCCTCCCACATTACCATATAATCTATAAAAATGGAAGTAGGTAATTCAACTATTACTGCTATGGATTATCATTACCTGAGGAAGAATTTTAACTGGTGAGTAATACACTTTTTAAAATGTCACAAAGTAGTTTTCTACTGCCAAAAAAACCTGACATAGCTATCTCAGTGAAAACTCTTAAGATGAAGGCAACATTGCACACTTCACTGAAAGATTATTTCAATCTTTAGCAAAATCTGACAGTAGATAGAACTAATGCTAGTTATAGAATTTACAGAAGTTGAAATCGCACTTTGGGTACAAGGTTGGAAAAACCTGATTACTATTTTATACTATTTTTGCAAAGTATGTCTCATTTTACTTTTGCTAGAAATCCTCAGAATTGTAGGTATCTTTTTATATATAGTTTTATTCATTGTTATATAAATAATTGTGACTGGATTGAGTACTTTTACTTCTATTATATATTTTAAAGAGTAAAATAAGTTAGAACTGCTTTAAATTATGAATATATTGGATTTGTAGAAGTGTTGCACAGTTAATTGTGATCCAACATGCCACAGCCATAGCAATAGTTTAGCAAGAAACTTGAGCCAACTAATTCGCAGCATAATTTTGAGGATAAAATGCTAATGATCTAAATATTGGGGGAGAGCATTTTGCTCATCCCTATAATAGAAGTGAAATGTTTATATTTTGGACAGTAATACACGGTCCTACTTTCTCAGAGTCTGGCTTTGCATCTTTTAGCTTTGATTCTCCAGAGAACATTTCTGCTTGCTTGTCTAATCAAATTCTCAAATAAGTGGAAGCTCTCCAATAGGAAACCAGCTCAAAGAGAAACAGAAGTTCAGTGAGGACTTCCATACAGCCAACTCCCAGACCTGACCTGTATCTTCTGCAACATAACAAAACTAAGATGTTAGAGAAGGAGCTCAAGAGAAAACAAAATCTCTCCTCATTCATAATCCAGCAAAGCTGGAGTGCTTAGAAAGGATAATTATAGAAGCATTCTGCACCAGTGCCTTAAAGCTCACAGTAGGACTGAGGATGAGTGTCTCCCTAATGGGATAACAGAGATTTCTGTTGACAAAGACCCCGGTGAGATAACAAACAAACCAGTCCCATATAATTACCAGGCTTGCTTGAATCAAAAATTGCCCCAGACAATTCAATTACCACTCTATATGTTTATGGTTGGTAATGTTTGAAACAAACTGGTATTACAGTACTGTTCCAGGTGTCAGATTTCAATTTCTTTGGGTCAAAGCCATTCCAGTATAGGCATCGGCAAGACTGCAGGGAGGTGTTAATTAGAAGCAGGAGCTATCTGCTCCCAGGAAACTGTTCCTTGTGTGTGTAATCAAACACCCCGCCCACCCCAATTGCTAGAAACATTGTTCTCATTACATATTTGAAATAAAATGAACATTCTGGTGCACCCAAATAATTGCTCAGCGAAGTTCTTTTTTCTCACTGGGCAACGATAGTTGTGTAATTTTCTGGGCTGGATAGAACTTTGGTAATTTTCACATTCAGCTGAAGGGTGGTTTGAAAAAATGTGATGTTACTTACTGCAAAATTCCAGCATGTTTTGAATTGTAAGCAACTCAGAGTCATTTTTATCAGTCATTGACTGAGATGGGTGGACATAGAAATTGAAAAAAATAAATAAAATAAATAAATAAAATGTTTCATCTTGCTTGAGGAAACCACAAAGGAAGAAAAGTGTGTAAATACAATCAGTGAATAAAAGATTCTAATTGGTAAGATATATAATAAATACAGTATTTTATATTCTGTTTTTCACTGAATTTTGGAAAAGTAAGGTGGCAAATCTATTTACAACCAAGGGTAGACATACAGATATGTGCACAAAATGAGTATTTTGTTCCTTGAGCGGAACAAATGTTTTGAGGCTCAAAAGTATGACAATATGCTACAAGAAGCTAAAGAAAATGGAGGATTTGGACTATCAGATTGGGTTCTATGCTACCAAGCATGCACTCTAACATGATTAAAAGAATGGATAACTGTCAGAAACAAAAGGTTGTTATATTTAGAAGGACATGACTTGCAACTTGGTTGGCATAAGTTTTTATGGTATGAAAAGAATAAAATTCATAGGTACTTTCAAAATCACTATATAAGAAATTCATTATTATTGGTATGGGAAAAGATAAAACCAAAAATCTATATGAAAATCCCAGGATGGCTATCAACAATGGAAGCATTTGTTCATCCAAACTTAGATACATTTGAGAAAATTCTAACATATAAGGATATTCTGAATACAGATGGGAAATTAAAATCTAAACAAGAGTTAGAAGATCAGGGTATTGACTTATCATGGTGGCCTCGACTGCAAATGCAATTGAAGTATGACAAAGATGTTAAAATATAATGTTTTTATAAAGACTAGATAATGTTTGATCAGGTGTTGATGACTTCTGATGAAAAACTGATTAAAAAATTGTATAACTTTTTATTGAATCTGAAAATAGAAGATGAACAAGTGAAAGAATCAATGATAATATGGGCAAATTTTTTTGGATATAATATAGAATTAGAGAAATGGCAAAATCTTTGGGAAAGAAACTATAAATTGACAATGGCAACTTTGTATAAAGAAAACATATAAAATCTTCTATAGATGGCATCTTCCACCTGTTAAATTAGCAAAAATGTTTAAAAATATGTCTAGTAAATGCTGGAAATGTAACCAAAATCCTGGTACATATTATCACCTGTGGTAGACTTCTGTTAAAGCAAAAAACATTGAACAAAAATACATACTTGGTTAGAAAAGATGCTAGGGAAACATGTAGATTTTAAACCTGAAATATATTTTATTAGGTATAATTCCAGAAAAATTTGATAAACAAAATGTATATTTAACATTACATGTATTAACAGCAGCGAGAATTGTATTTGCTCAGCACTGGAAAAATGAGATAACACCATTGGATGAAGCGATAATCAAGAAAATACTGGACTGTGCTGAAATGGATAGACTTACATTGAGAATCAAAGAAAAAGAAGACACAGAATACTTTCAAACATGGAACTTATTTTATCAATGGCTGGAAAAACGAGATAGAGAGAACTTAACTTTTACTACTAAGCAAAAAATCAACCCAGACAACACGGTGTTCATTAAGCACTAATGAATTGTAATAACAGAAAATTAATAAAATACTTTTAAAAAAAAATTATGACAATATGTATGCTTTGGTCTGGGCATGGACTAACAAAATTGGGCTGTTTTGTTCACGTTTAGGATATTTTGCAGAATCTTAGCTAAGGTGAACAAAAAAGGAACAACAGAGACCTTCAAGATTGAAACAAACCACATTCCATGGTCTGATTCTTTCATCTAGGTTGGGAAATTGTCCAATAATATCAAAAACAAAAAGATATATTTAATCAGCCTATTGCCTGCCACCATGATTATTTTGTGGCTAGTTTCATCTGGTTTTTCCGTCATTTCCAATTTCAAATGAGATTGCTATTTTGCTCAGCCAAATTATAACATGCTTTGTAATTAATAACACTTTATCTCTGCTTCTTGAAATTGTGATAGCATCATAAACTATCACAGTAGTTTGCCATAAGTGATAAAGAGCTTCCTGTCCTTAGATTTACATTTAAAATCCTCATGTTCCCAGGCTAGCACTGGCGCTGTAACTTCCTTACTGAAACATGTTTAAAATGCTATCTGTCCTCTTAAAGTCTATGGCAATGTATAAATATGATTATAATAATACAGTTTTAAACACACAAATGCATTTGAACCTGCACAAAAACCACTCTTATGATAAAGCAAAAATTATAATAATCAGCAAATACAGTAGAAGAATAGTAGAATACCAAAATAAACAAAGTGGTTTTAAGCTGTGATCAACATTATTGAAATTTCAGCAGAACTTATATTTCTATAGGATTTCCACACGTACAGATCCCAAGACCCCTTTTCAGCACAGAATGATACTTCAGTATGTCATCACGTCCTTTGGCTGGCAGTATAAAATTAGCAAAGCCTGGTGCAAGTCTCTCTTTCTGGCTCAATAGAAATTATAAAGACAGGAATCTGGAGATGGCAAACACACATTCTAGTTTTGCTGCTCTTTGAGTGGAAGCACAATTCACAGCCTCCACCCTGACATCTAATATAATATTAAATTACCACTATTGTTGTAACCATGTAGCCAAGCAGCATGATTGTCTAAGTCAGGGGTCTGCAACCTTGACAACTTTAAGACTTGTGGACTTCAGCTCCCAGAATTCCCAGCATAGCTGGCTGAGGAATTCTGGGAGCTGAAGTCCACAAGTCTTAAAGTTGTCAAGGTTGCAGACCCCTTGTCTAAGTGTTTCTTTCACTTTTAAATCTCACATCAGAAGAACTTGTTACTGGAAATAAGAAAGATAATCTGTATGGAAAGAAATAGTAATAGAATACCTCAGTATTCTGTCCTATCCTGAAAGGGGATAAAGGGTAGACTCAGCAAATTTACAGATCACTCAAAGGTGGGAGTAATTGCTAACAATTCAGAAGAGAGGCTCAGATTTCAAAAATGCAGTACAGGTAGACTTTGACTTATGATCACAATTGAGCCCCAAATTTCTGTTGCTAAGTGAGACATTTAAGTGAATTTTGCCCCATTTTACGACCTTTCTTGCCATAGTTGTTAATTGAATCACTGCAGTTGTTAAGTTAGTAACATGGTTGTTAAATGAATGTGGCTTCCCCACTGACTTTGCTTATCAGGACACCACAACCGTCATAAATATGAGTCAGTTGCCAAGCATCTGAATTTTAACCACATGACCATGGGGATACTGCAACAGTCATAAGTGTGAAATCATCTATTACTTTTTTCAGTGATATTGTAATTTCAAACAGTCAGTAAACAAACTGTTTTAAGCCAAGAACTACATGTACCTCTAAGTTTGAATTAGGTCTTTTCCAACAATTTCAGTTCAATGGCTATAAATATCACCAGGTTGCACCTGGCCTAGCACTAGTACCCGAGAGAAATATCTGGGTGTCCTGGTAGACCACAGATCAAGCCTGAGTTAGCAATGTGTTACAGCTGCCAAAGAGCCAATGCAATCTAAGCTGCATCAATGGACATACTGTATAATATTGACATCACAGGTAATGAGAGTAGTGCTATATGCTGCAATGATCAGCACTTAGAATTCTCTGTTCAGGTTAAAGTCACACATTGCAGGAAGATATAGAGGAACTGGAAAGAGAGCAGCAAAAAACAGCAAAGATGGTGAGGAACGTGGAGGCTAAATGTTATGAAGAACAATTAAAAGACCTTTGTATGCTTAGTTTAACAAAGAGAAGGCTAAAGAGACGCATGAAAGTTGTTTTCTAATACTTGAAGTGCTGTCACAGGGAAGGGAGAGTAGATTTGTTTTCTGTAGTGCCCTAGGGTAGGACAAGAACCAATTTATGGACGTTTTACAGATTCAAACTTTAATTTCCTGACTGTAAAAGCTATTAAGTAGTGGAACAGCTTGCCTCCTGGAGATTTTCAAACAAAGGATGGGTAGCCATTTGTTTGAGGTGATCTGAGGATATCTGCCCTGGGGAAGGAATTGGACTAGAAGACCTTCAAAGTCCTTCCAATTCTATGATTCTATGATTCTATTATTTGGCTTTAACTCAGAATGAATTGGAATTACAAACTCCCAAAACAAGACTCAAGAATCTGGAGATGAGGCTGCTATTTTAAGCCAACTCTAGACTCTACCTTCGGCCTCATGGGAGATGGGCTTAATTTTCCACAAATCTAATATGTTTCTTTAAAATATCTCTAGATCTACATCAATATATAGCCCAAGTCAGACCAGATATGACAAGCATTGACTGAAATTATCCATCTTAAAAATTAACAATACAAGTGGAATAGGTGAAAAGGAAATAAATAATGTGTGCTTCTATCTCAGTCAATTTTGGCCAGACAATATGGTGCAGAGCCTATAGAAGCTGATGTAAAGAGATTTAATACTCCAGTAGGATTTGGGCTTAGACTGAAAGCAATTTTAATAAAAAATCTGTATCTATGGTATCTATGGTATCCTGTTTCCACGGCCGTGTGCTTACTTCCGTGTAGCTTTACTCGAATGAACAGATCAAAGAAGAATACTTTATTCACAGATATAATCAACAACTCACGATTAAGATGAAATACATCTGGAATGCAATATTAATCTGAGTCCATATCATTAGGTTGAAAGACAGTGATGTCCTCCTGTCCTGTATTATAACATACGTGTTGAATAAATGCTAATCACATGTTGAATGATGTCCGAGCCATGAGGCTGGGTCCCAAAGTGAAGAGAATCAAACAATGGCACAGAGCCAGGAAGTACAGTCCTAAACTTTTGAACTCCTCCCACTGACTAGATAAACTGACTGCTTAACTACATTACCCATAAGCCATCTCCTAAGGAAACAGCGCTTAACCCTATAAATGCTAAACATCCTAACATACAGTTCTTAGCTACTGGTTGGTCCAGAACATATGGACTATTACACACAACTGCTAACTGTGGGTAGGCAACACTTCAACAGTCTCATTGAGAAAAGTTGAATGGATATTACCCTTCAATTCATTCCTGTATTGGCAGGGCAACCTATAATCACATTTTCTTGTTCTGCTTTAAAAAATTGTCTTTTCAAATTTGTGTAATTTTCTAACTTGGTTATACGGTTTCTGCTGCTCTTTCACTACTGTGTTTTAATTTAATCTCAGCAAGGTCTGAATTCCTACTGATCTCTATATAGTGTTGCTGGCACAATCTCACATCATTGCTTGCTGCCTTGTATGTCCACTTTTAGCACGTCTGAATTTAAGGAGAAAAATGTGCTGATGGTAAACCTGAATCTCCTTGGGCTCTGCAAGGCTGATTTGGGGAGTTATCTGGGTTCCATATGCAACTGGTGTACCAACAATCATGACAAGCAATAACTAGACAGAGAATACTGACTTTCTCCTACCATTACCAATTGCCATTGAAATGACAGGCCTTCTTTTTTTTTTTTTTTTTAAATATATTTTATTAGATTTTTGTAGGGATAAAAGGGTTACATCAGAGTGTTTAGGAACCACCATGGAGGTGGGTATATTGAACATCCAAAAAAAAAGAAAAACAATCACAAATATATAGCCCAAATCAATTCATTTAAAATTCCCTCTCTAATTCCCTCATTTAGTCTTGCATATTCAGATTAATACATTTCTATATAAGCTTCAAACAATCCTATCAAATATCACTCACATTTCAATTCTAAAGATCCAGGTCCTGTTTTTAAGCTTTACTAACTTACAATTACCATATTCCAATTGGCCTTAGATAGACATATTATTAACACTTCGGGTGTCCTTTTTTTTTTACATAGTAATTATATCTGGTATATTATTCCCGCAGTAATATTCTTATATTTTCTTCATTAATACCATTTCTTCTCTTGTCACCCATCCCTCTTATTCTTCTTCTATTTCAAAATAATTATCTTATTTAGAGTAAAAATATCAAACCAACAAATAGATTTCTATCTAATTTAAGTATATATTCTATCAATTCATCTATATCTATGAAAATCTTTTTAAACCAGTAAATAAAGTTTACCTCTCCAGTAATTATCATATCTGAAACAAAGTATTATTACAAAGGGTATCCTCTTAGAAATTTCACGTGCTCCATTAGTTATTAACTCAGTCAAAAAGTCAAAGCCTTTTTAAACCCATTAAATAAAACTTTAAAATACATTTTTAAATCTAACTCTAGGTTTCTTTCTGTGCCATATCGGTTTCCATAATAAAATTCCTGCATCATCAAACCACAATATTAAAAAGTCCATATTCTTTAACGCTTCAAATTGGTCAAAGTTCTCTTTCCTTTCTTCTAGTAGCCTTTTGATGGTAAAAGCCGTTTTATTCCATGTTATGTTTGCCAGTTGTTTATCCACCTTATCACAATTTTCAATAACTTGTATCTGAGTGTCAGTCTCTGTTGATGTTAATGCTTCAGACATCTCCGTTAAAGTTATTCTTTGATCATCAGGCTTCTCCATAGATTGCGTTTGGAGTTGTATAAAGTTAGTTTGTTCTTTGGTTTCCACAGTTTCTCTCAGTGTAGTTTCATAGTTGAGTTGTTGACGTGGTTCCTCTTTAGGTTGTACATATTGTTCACTAATCTCTTTAGCGCCAATCTGCTTCTTCTGCACTGTTTTTCGGTCTATAATTTGATCTGTCAAAGTTTGAAAGTAAGAGTTCATATCCTCTGTGGCTTCCAGAATTTTTTCCAATATGAGCTCATAGTCCAGCTGTGTGTTAGGTTCCATATCAATAGTAAAAAGATTTTTTAATCTTTTAGAAAAGGCTCTATTTTGTAGAAATCAAACAAATGTTCACCTCCAATTTTCAATAGACCAGATCACCACACAGCTGTTTCAGTTATCTTACGCTTATCATCTTTTGAAGGTCAAAGCCATTCCCAGCCATGGAAAAAATATACAGTTGCAGTACCACTTTTCGTCACAAGATGTCCTCAGCAGACCATAAAATCTTTTTTTCTTTCCAAGTTAATAGATTTTTTATTTTTCGTGTTGAAAAAGATGAAGAAAGACCTCTCCAAAGTAATAGATGCGTAGTTATAACAATAATAGTCAAAAATAAAATGTTTTCAGGTCCCCTCAGTATTCCAAAATTTAAATAGTCCATAGAAATTAACTGGTTTATTTATTTATTTTTTCTCAAAGCTGTTTTTCCCAAATGCCCAAACGCTGCTCCCTTACAGCAGGGAAGTAATTCAAACACAAAAGCTTTTGACAGGAGAGTGATTAGGGAAAGAGGGGGTAGGAAAGGTCTCACCTGGATTCTCCACGGGGGTTCTTTACGCTTAGTTGTTCTTCTGGCTTTCGGCTGGTGCAGCGAACTGATCGTCCATTTTGCTGGCCGATCTTTCCTCCGACGGCCCTAAGGAGCTAGCTCGAACTAAGGAAGGAGCTGCTGCCCTTCCCCAGTCAAGCAGGGGCCTCCTCAAGCGGTGGTCACCTCTACGGGGCGACTTTCGAACCGGTTAAGGGTCTACCGGCGGAGGGAAAGCAGCCGGTAGGAGAGACGGCTCTCTCCGTGCGACTGCGCGTGCCGCGATCTGGAACCGGAAGCCCGAAATGACAGGCCTTCTTAAAGTCCCAGTGGACTTTAAGGATTTGATACAAATTCTGTCAGTTTCCTTTTCGAGGCCAGTTTCTGCAACCCCACCAGTCCCCCAGGAAGGTGACAGTTGGGAGGACGAGCCAAGGGAGAAGGGCTCACCAAAAAGGTTTATCAATAGAAACTGCATGTCTTCAAAGACCTGTATATGGAAAGAAAAATAATTGGCTTTCCCAGCATGACTGAGAAGGGAAAAGAAGCAGAAAAAAAATTGGGAGCCATCCAGATGGAAAACCTAATCAGCTTCATTGCCAAAACTGAAAAGTAGATTAAAATCTGAACAGCAAGATGTTGGAGGTGGCTGATAACTTATAGTGACAATGTCAAAGGGATCATTTTATATCGTACTGGGGAAGCCTCTGGTAAACCACTGTTGTAGTTTATCAGTTGAAATGGTTCCACACTCTTGGAAAGAGTGGAAGAAGGGGGAAAGCACTACTTGACAATGTAGGGGTTGTAAAAGTGTGACTTATGAAGTAATTGAAATTGCACTAAGTTCCTTACCAGCATCTGATTCTGTCAAATCCAGGGCACCAGTTCTTTCTTTCAAGAAGACATAGTGTGGAGTACAGTATCACTGCTGGTATCTGAGAGTTCTCTGGAGATTCTCCTGGTCCACATGCTCCAGACCAAAACTCCATGGTCCAGTCCTAGAAATACCACTCTGTTTGAGCATCAAGGAGATAGCAAAAGTGTGTGCCATCTTGTTGCCCTAGAGCAGCTGGAGAGAAAATGCCCAAAATGTAGGCTTGCCTCAAAGAAGTCATTTTATCAGACAAACCCAAATTGGGGGTTTGCCTTTGCTCTCTCTATACCATCTGAATAATTCTAGTAACTCAGATGCCAGAGCCAAGTTTCTGAAACATTCAGATTCCAGTGACATATTGGATGAAATATGCTCTAATCACTAAAACTCTACATGCCCTTAGAACATATTTTCTAGCCATTTGTCTGTGATTCGTGCCAAGTCTATACTCTTACATCGTGTGCAGAGAGACGGATACTTGCTTCCCATCCAGATGAAATCATGCAGAACTAAAAGTCAAAACTAAAACACAGATTTCCCTAGGGAATTATCCAGCTTCAAAGACACATCATAAAGAAAACAACTCAGGCAAAGAGCAGTCAGGTAGCAAATAGAAGTTTGACTTCAATGCAGTTTGTCTCTGTGTGAAGAAAATCTGTGATTAAACTACAAATGTGGCAAAAGCAATTCATTTAAACACCTTGCATGCTGCCTCTGATTTAGAAGCAGGTTCTCCAGTACACTAAAACCTGTCAATCAATGAGCGCTAATTAATAAGGAGATTGCTGTTGCCCTTTGCTTAGTGTAGACATGAAATGCTTACCAAAACAATCCAGTGGTATAATTGCTTAAAATCATGAGAGATAATCAGTCTACTTTAATCATTTAGCAAACTCTCAATAATTAAGATTTATCAAATAAGAGCTATAGAAATCACAAAAAAGGACTATTAGTGACATCTTACTTATCCTACTCACACATATACATATGTGCACACAGAGGGGTATTTGTTACATTAATAAACAGTGCAATGTATTTCTAGCTGCTGAAAAGCTCAATGGAATCACAGTTAAGATTTAGTGTATCAAATATATAAGTAGGATTCACTACAGAATGTTTACCATGGAAATTGTGTATGAAAGCTACCTAGTTGTAAAAATAAAGGGGGGGAGGGAAACCAGTCCTGTTATGTGTGTAATAATAATAATAATAATAATAATAATAATAATAATAATAATAATAATAATAATAATAATAATAATAATAATAATAATAATAATAATAATAATAATAATAATAATAATAATAATAATCAATAATATAATAAAAAGTTGGAAGGGACCTTGGAGGTCATCTAGTCCAATCCCCTGCTCAGGCAGGAAACCCTATACCATTTCAGACAAATGGCTGTCCAGTCTCTTCTTAAAAACTTCCAGTGTTGGAGCATTCACCGCTTCTGGAGGCAGGTTGTTCCACTGGTTAATTGTTCTAACTGTCAGGAAGTTTCTCCTCAGTTCCAGGTTGCTTCTTTCCTTGACTAGTTTCCATCCGTTGCTTCTTGTCCGGCCTTCAGGCACCTTGGAAAATAGCTTGACTCCCTCTTCTTTGTGGCAGCCCCTGAGATATTGGAACACTGCTATCATGTCCCCCTCGTCCTTCTCTTCATTAAACTAGACATACCCAATTCCAGCAACCGTTCCTTATATGTTTTAGCCTCCAGTCCCCTAATCATCTTTGTTGCTCTTCTCTGTACTCTTTCTAGAGTCTCAACGTCTTTTTTACATTGTGGTGAACAAAACTGGATGCAGTATTCCAAGTGTGGCCTTACCAAGGCATTGTAAAGTGGCATTAATACTTCACGTGATCTTGATTCTATCCCTCTGTTAATGCAGCCTAGCACTGTGTTGGCCATTTTGGCAGCTGCAGCACACTGCTGACTCATATTTAAGTGATTGTCCACTAGGACTCCGAGGTCCCTCTCACAGTTACTGCTATTGAGCAAGGTACCCCCTATACTATACCTGTACATTTGGTTTTTCTTGCCTAAATGTAGAACCTTGCTTTTTTCACCATTGAATTTCATTTTGTTAGATAGTGCCCAGTGTTCAAGTCTGTCCAGATCCTCCTGTATCTTAAGCCTGTCTTCTGGAGTGTTGGCTATTCCTGCCAGCTTGGTGTCGTCTGCAAATTTGATGAGTTCCCCATCTATCCCCTCGTCCAAATCGTTGATGAAGATGTTGAAGAGCACTGGCCCAGAACAGAGCCCTGGGGCACCCCACTACACACTTCCCTCCATGTAGATGCGGTTCCATTGAGGACCACACGCTGAGTACGGCCGGTCAGCCAGCTACGGATCCATCTGGTGGTGATGCTGTCTAACCCACATTTTTCTATCTTATCAAGTAGCAGGTTGTAATCTACTTTATCAAATGCCTTACTGAAGTACAAGTAAATTATATCCACAGCATTCCTCTGATCCACTAATTTTGTCATTTGGTCAAAGAATGCAATAAGATTTGTCTGGCATGATCTGTTTTTGACAAACCCATGTTGGCTTTTAATAATGACTTTGTTTGCCTCTAGGTGTTCGCTGATTCGTTGTTTGATTATCTTTTCCAGAATCTTCCCAGGTATTGAGGTCAGGCTGATAGGTCTGTAGTTTCCTGGGTCCATTTTTTTTCCTTTTTTGAAGATGGGAACTACATCAGCTCTTTTCCAGTCCTCCGGTAGTTCCCCAGTGCTCCAGGATCAAAGTTTGTGAATAGACCTCTAAACCCAAATGATTTTAAAACAATCATTTTAACAGGAAATAATCCCAGAATAAAAAGCATTAGTTAAATATAATCATGCCTTCCTCAGACTGACCTAATATAAGGAGTTCATTAAAGCCAGATTAGTTAAGAGCACAAACTGGAAACAAGTCTTGACCAACAGTCCATTGATACAAACTTCAGAATTTGCTTTTTCTCACTTTTCCACACAGAGCCTCTCATAAGTATGAAAAGAAATAATACCATCTGCTTCAATAAAAATAACAGAAGAATCCTGAGATATTATTCCTGATTGCAAAGCCTAAAATAATTTTTGAGAGGCTATTCCTTTTTGTGTAATTTGATCTGACCTGGGACAATTAGTAAATGCTCATATTTAGCACCTGCCATTAAATTATCGATTTGATAATTAACATTCACAAGAATCACTGAAGATAAAAATGCAAACCCAGATTACTTTGGAGGCCTACAGGCACTTGGAAACACAAGTAAGAAATAAAAAAAAGTGATACAACTGTAAAAACATTTCACCTGAAAAACATGATGAAGACCTCATTGATCTTCCCCTTCTCTAAATTGCAATTTGTCTGTCCTCAGAAACCAATATTTTCCTAATTCATAATTAACACAAACACCATGTTCACATAACATGCTAACCAGGCTTTGTTTCTGTGGTTTTGTATGTTGCATGAAACCAACATATTTAGTTTATTATCCAACATATTGTTCAAATTCAGAAAATAAATTCAATCATCAGATCACAGTAAACATTTAAGTACAGAAAAAAGGAGTACATTTTGAACTCATCCTCTCCTTTTTTCTAACATGAACAGTTCTCTAGTTTTCTAATAAAGCTATGTCTTAATAAGGCTTGTTTACTTTTGTCTTCACATGAAGTCTGTGTTGTTTCTAAATATGCTTTCTTTATTGAAATAGTTTCCAATATCAGATTAACTAATTAAATGTTACTGATGTTCAAGAATCCACATACACATGTGTTGTAATAACTTCTTCTCTGCATATGCTACCATGCTTTGCAAATCTTTCTCCAGAACGTAAACAAATGAAAAAGCTTACAGTACTCCATAACCAAAGCTATTTTGATAATTCAAGTTTCATATTTTATCTATGTATTAAATTTATATAACTATGGAAATATTTGCAGATTTATTCCACTCTGAGTTTTTGTGTGTGTGTTAATCTCCTCCTTATCTTATTCCTTTTAATGCAAAATGTCTATTCCACTTGTGATACAATGAGCACAGCTACTCAGGGAGTTCCCGAGTGTCCTTGGATAATCAATAATAGCAAGCATTTTCTTCTTTGTACCATCTGTTTACTTTATTCGAACATATAATAAAAATAATATGAGGTTGTACTTTGTGTCTAATTTCTGTTTTCATCTCTGAAACTTGACTTCATTCTGCTTAGTTCTAAACAGGCTGTGAGCATTGTCCTCACTTGAGACTTATTCTGAACTTACCTCTACTACCTCTGTGCCTCATTAGCAGCCCTGCGGTAAACAGGATCTGAAGTTGGTTGTGTTTTTTTTTTACAGCTGCCAAGTGTTAGTATAAATATTGAATTTTTTGTTTCATCCTTCCTACTCCCACATTGCAAAAGACTTTGCTTTAGAAAAGCAACATGCCCTTTGCCCAAAGAAGGGGCGGTGAGGGGAGAAAGACAGAGTGACAATGTGAAACTGAGTGATTTATTCTTTATGCAAGTAATTTTATGAACAAAAATCCAAACTGATCAGAAAGTTAAATATTCATGAAACATTATTCATTAAGATTTGTCTTGCCAAGTGGGTGAAATGAGGCAAGGGGGAAAATGAGCTTGCTTGAGAGTGTCAAAGTGATTATGTGATTAAACTGTAATTTACAATTTCTTCTTCAAAAAATGGTACTTCCTGATTTGTGTTTCTCCCCTCTTTCCTTGTAATAAGCGCCTTGAAGAAAAACACTGCATGTAATTTTGAAAAGAAGTAGAACCAATCCAAGCTTAAGTCTATGTTGAAACTGCAGGCATTTTACTTAGAATCAGTACTGATATTGTTTTAGCTATATAGATACAGTACAGTTCCATTTGGCTAAAATGAACTTATACCTCTAAATGTTTCCCACTGGATTTATGACCTTTTAAAGGAAATATAATTGCCTATCTACTTCACAGCAGTTAAAGAAATGCAATCCTTTAGTCTTCTGTGATTGTCATTTTGAAAAAATAAAATATTTCTAGAAGATTTAATGTAAAGTACAATGAAACTTCCTCAGCCTGTCTCCTAATCCTGCTAGGATTCTAAACAAGACTCTACTATGCATTTGCAAACCCCATCTGCTGCAGCATATATATTCTGTAAAAAGCAAATCCCATCACAGCATTTATATGTATGAATAGGTTAATATTCTTCTTTAACTTGAACAAGACTAGCTCTGGTTTTCTTCTTTAATGCTACAAATACAGATTAAATGCCACTGCTCACAGGGGGGAAAAACAATTTCAATTTGCAACTTGTTTATGTACAGCATAAGGCTTGCCCAGGTTAATTAGAAAAGACAAGCTTTTCTTCAAATGAATGCCGCAGTTCACTTTGTCATCCAGTTTATTTGTACATTTTCTTTTTTAAAAAAAAATACATTTATACATTTATATAACAATGCATAAAATCAACCGTGACCAGGCTTATGTCGGCAGTGTAGCACTGAAGTCCTGCCAAAGTAGTAATCCACACAATATTCACAGTTATCAAGCTTGGCAGGACTTGGGTGTCTTTCTGAAATCCTGGGACAGGTGTTTAGGTGCGATAGTGAAATTTTACATGCCTTTAGTGAAAATGGGCAAGGAAAGGGTTCAGGGTAAGACATGAATACAATAACAAACCCCTGACCACTGCATGGTATATATAGAAGGCTTTAAGCAAAGGATTCATGTACAGTACATAATCAATAGATTATAGTGAAAACTCAAGCACATACTTGGGGGGGGGCATTATTTAAAGAAAAGAGACTGAGCCAATCTCAGGACTCAAGGAAGGAGTTCCTTCAAAACATCAGTCGAAGTTAAATGTTATTTCTCTGCTATTCAACACACTACCATTGACATTCAAATAAGCCACTTCTAAAAGGTTTCTCAATCTTAACAGAACATTAGATTTGGCTATCACATCTGGATGATAAGCATTTGTTCTCTAAGAACTCTTCTTGTTATGTGTAAAGATCATGAGAGCTTTAGCTAAGAATTTCAAGGAGTACCTCTGCCATGAATGTGGTATTTTCACTGGATAAAGTTTTTAAACGAAGTATTTTCTATTTAAGGAAAAGAGATTATGGGTATAAAAAGCTTTTTCCCAAGATGCTGAGGAGTTCTTTTATTACATGAATAGAGTGTGAGGATACACCAGTGTCTCTCAACATCAGCAATGTTAAGGTATGTGGACTTCAACTCCCAGAATTTTGTAGCCACCATGCTGGCTGTAGAATTCAGGGAGTTGACATGTACACATCTTAAGGTTGAGGTTATGAGGTTGCTATGAGGTTGCTATGAGGTTGCTATGAGGTTGAGGTAGGCTCAACACCTATTGCTCATGTGCTAGTAAAATTTCTACTAATTACCTGTTATGTCCTGGGCCTTGCTGAGTCATTCAGCAAGGCTCAGGAAGGCTGCAGGAAGGCTGCAGAGACCCGGACAGACCACGTGTCTGCCCGGGACCCAGACAGGCTGTCTCCGGCCTTGCGCGCATGCACAAGGCGGGAGAATGGCCTGCAATGATTGGATGTGCATCCCCTTGCAAGGGGATATAAAAGGCCAGTGGCCATTGTGTTCTTGCTTCTGTTCTGTGAGCGTGTTTCACTAAAGAGATCTTTGTTGTGAACCAGCCTCATCTCGATGTCTTCTTTGCAAGAACAGAACACTACCCTCTTCCTTTACTTAGCAGAGCAGCAAGGAACAAACAGTTCCTTCTGCCAATGAAGGAAGCATACAAAAAGCAGTCTGGAGAGGGCTGCTGGGAAGTTGAAGGAATTACCTTATCCCATCTTCTCAGTGACTCTGATCTGGATTGGTGCTTTCCCCACTGCATGTTGTACTGTAACTGAAGAACCAGAGATCTGGTCCAGAAGGGAAATAAAGTAAGGGAATGAGGTTTTTTATCCCATTCACAAGATTTCCCTTTGCTGATTTCCTTTTACCATTAGTATTAATAAAGGCAGCAATCCATTGAAGGATCAATAGGAGAGAGGTGAGAGTTCTCCCCTTTGGAGATTATGCACTTTGTATGGCTTATGAAACACAATCCAACATTGGAGAGAGCCTTAGGGCCAAAAAACTTTGCATATTTCTGAGAAAGATAGAACTAAAATAAATTAGATAGCCCATACTAATCTAACTTATACCTCTTACATTTTCCAGCCCAAAAGACAGAGTATCAGTGTAACCCCAGATGATCTACACAGGGTACAGAGAGTGGTGGACTTTTATATGGTCAGTCTTTCAGACTCTAAAGTGTTCTGGAAACCGAAATCACATTAAAGGTTGGGTTATAGTTGCTGCTCATATGTTATGTCATATTGCAGTATGAATATATATTTGGATGGATCCACAAATAAGCAGTGCTTTGTTTAAGTGTTAGTTCCTGATCCACAAATGATTTTTTTTTAATTAAGGAACCTCTGAATAGATATTTGTGGGATTTTGTGACTATTTTATCAGCAAGCACAAAAATCAAAATCATACTGTAAATTATCCAGCCATAATACATGGAATGAACAATTTCAGTTTATTTATAAAAAATGTGCTTTCACAATTTCACAGATCCTTAACATTTCATGTTGCAAATATCAATGCTACAATATCCTTGATTAAATAAATGATGTGAGTATTAAAAAAAATGAAAAGTGTGTGTTGTTTGCAATGTGTTCTCAAAATCATATTGTATTTGCTAAGGATAACTGCAGTTAAAATGTATAAAAGAACTCAGTAGCCAGAACTGTACAATTGAAGCCCCATCTTTTTTATGTACATTGTACATGCAACACATGTAAAATGGGTAGGGATTTGACTGTGCAGTTGACTTTTTCAGGTTTGAAAAAGTGGTCTGACTTGACCTCTTGACTTTTTCAACATGCCTATAGATCACGGGTGTCAAACTCGCTGCATCATGTGACGTGTCGCGACGTATCGTGACTTTTTTCGCATTGCCGGAGCTGGGCTGGGCGTGGCCTCTGCATGATGCAACTGGCCCGCAGGCTGACAGTTTGACACTCCTGCTATAGATGGTCCTGAATTTTTTACAGAGAATTTTGCATTATTGATTCTTTAGAACAAAAACCTCTGAAAAGTGATATTTTAGATCCTAACATTTGATTTGATCATGTGCCATAAAATCAGTGTCGATTCTTAGTAACTACATACAGTAGATATGTTCCAGGAGAATCTCTCCCTTATCCAGTCCTTCGGGTCTTTCATTTCTGTTGTAATTGAGACCATCCATCTTGATCTTCCTCTTCTTCACTTTTCTTCCATCCTTCCCAGCATTATAGAATTCTTCAGAGAGCTAAATCTTGGCATAATGTGTCAAGGATTAGGATAATTTGAGCCTGGTCATTTATACCTCAAGTAAGAATTCTGGATTGATTTGTTTGATGATTAATCAGTTTGTTTTCTTGACTGCCGAAGGTATTCTCAGCAGTCTTCTTCAGCACCAAAGTTCAAAGGCATCAATATTCCTCCTATTCTGCTTCTTTAAAGTTCATCTTTCACTTCCATAGAGTGCCACAGGGAATACAATATGGGTGGGATCTAAGTTAATGAAGCCTACTTAATTCCATCTCATTGCTTTTAATAGATTTCCTCTAGCATTACGAAAGTCTGAAGTAAACTTCATGAAATTATGATACAGGTTAATTCAAACTTTCCTATATTATTTAAACATAAGAGCCTATGGCTAAGCTGTTATTGAATAATAAATTTAAATGAAAAATCATAGAACACATGCAGCCATAGTTTTATTGTTAAGCAGTGAAAGAAGCTTTTTTTAAAAGTCATTTTCTTAAAAGTTGGCAGATGTTTTTATTATATTAACCAACTACTTAATCTTTTCTACTATGAATGGTCAACAATGAATATTCAATTTATGTCATGCTTTTCTTGAGTGCATTTGTATAGAATATAAGACCTTAGCAGTGCGGCTGCCTGTTCAAACATTATTAGAGAGTTGATGGACCACATTATTCTGAAATGTAAAAGCATTCAATCTTATGCAATGTTTGAGCAGTTTAGTTAATCATGAAATTGTTGCCTTCTTAGTTCCTTGGCAAAAGGCAATACTGCAATGCATCTTTTACTGTAAACCACTCAAAGGATTTTGTGCTTGGTTGTAAATAAATAAATTAGAGAGTAGAGTGGATTTCATCCAACCTCATGGCAATTTTGAAACTGTATGGGAAACTAAAACCAATATATACACACTTCCATATTACATTTCACAATTCCTAGTAATGGTCAGTTGAATATCACACATTTGGAGACTATCTAAGTAGGGAAAACCATTAATGTCCAGCTAGAAATGCCACCTTTATCAATGAGGACAAATGCATTCTGTAATATTTTGCTTTTTTAAAGAACATATAAAGAAGCATACTTGTTTTAAATACGATTAGTCTAACAAATGAATGTTAATGTACAGCTTTCCCTAATATATGTTGTGTTACTTATTTGGGATCTAATACCTTCACTGCAAAATTCTGAAATTAATTCATATGTCTTTTAATTAACTAATATTAATTAATTCATATGCCTAATATGTGCAGCATAAACTGTTTACTTAAAATGAGGACACAGAAGATTTCTTCCATCCTTATCCTCAATGCATTGCCCATCTTAGTGAGATTTACCCTGACATCAGAACTTCAATTTCTAAAAAAAGAGCAAAAAACAATGCCAAACGTATCTTGTTCTATATACGTGCTTTTCCCAGATGTGTATCACAGTACAATCATCAGTAGAGAAACTTGGTACTGTAGTGAATTAAAAATAAAATCCTGACTTTTTCTGAAAGAGGCAGCCACCTTTCATTTACTGTATAAATAGTCATTGAATTCCTCTTAATGTCCATTAACACTGGTCAACATTTAACATTTCCCTGAAGGTCCACCCATTTTCCTAAAATACCATTTCCAGGTTTTTTAAGAGTTGTTAGAGGTTATCACCAGAGCAGGGTCAAGTTGATATAATGAATCTCACATGCAAATCTGGTTTGACCTAAATTACATTAAAATTCAAAATATATAATGATGTCTTTAAAAAAAAATCATTAACTTGCACTGCATATTTTTTTCCCTAGGAAGTAAAGCAAGGAAAGAATGGTGCATTGATTAGTGCATACTAAGTGTTATTCCAAGTTCGTTCTAAATACTGTTCCAAGTGATGTCATTACTTCAGACTTTATTATTATTATTATTATTATTATTATTATTATTATTATTATTATTATTATTATTATTATTATTATTATTATTATTATTATTATTAATAATAATAATAATAATAATAATAATAATAATAATAATAATAATAATAATAATAATAATAATAATAATAATAATAATAATAATAATAATAATAATAATAATAATAATAATAATAATAAAGCTTTGCATGGACAGCATTTGAAAAACATTGAAGGAAAATGTGATAACAACTTGACATGGGCATGGCTTAAGATGGGAACCATCAAGAAAGAAACGGAAGGCTTAATACTGGCTGCTCAAGAACAAGCATTACAAACTAATGCCATGAAAGCGAAGATACAAAAATCCACTGACAATCCAAATTGCCGACTTTGTAATGACAAAGTTGAAACTGTTTCACACCTAATCTGTGAGTTCAGCAAAATCGCACAAACTGATTACAAATCTAGACATGATCGAGTTGCTAAATTAATCCACTGGGCATTGTGTAAAAAATACGACTTGCCTGTGTCCGAAAAGTTGTGGGAACACAGGGTGGAAAAAGTTGTTGAGAATGAGAGGGTGAAGATCTTGTGGGACTTTCGGATACAGACAGATCGCCATTTGGAACACAATACGCCGGATATCGCAGTTGTAGAGAACCGAAGCGTACAGCTGATTGATATTGCTGTACCAGGAGATGCCAGAGTCGAAGAAAAAGAACTGGAAAAAATTACGAAATATCGCGACCTGGCCATCGAAACTGCGCGATTATGGATGAAACGTGTAACAGTGGTACCCATTGTCATCGGGGCACTGGGAACTATGTCCAAAAACTTTGCAAAATACATCAAGAAATTGCAGCTTCCTGCAATAACTCCACCAATGTTACAAAAAACTGCGCTACTCGGAACATCTTATATTTTAAGAAGGTACCTGGTTGACACCTAGGATGCTGGTAGCAACCTGTGTCAACCATCAGCGCCAGCCAATTTGAATGTTCAGTTGACTGAGGTTCATGTTTAATGAATAAAAGATAATAATAATAATAACAACAACAACAATAACAATAATAACAATAATAATAACAATACTAATACTAATAATACTAATACTAATAATACTAATAATACTAATAATACTAATACTAATACTAATAATAATAATAATAATAATAAAGTTGGAAGGGACCTTGGAGGTCATCGAGTCCAACCCCCTGCTCAGGCAGGAAACCCTATACCATTTCAGACAAATGGCTGTCCAGTCTCTTCTTAAAAACTTCCAGTGTTGGAGCATTCACCACTTCTGGAGGCAGGTTGTTCCACTGGTTAATTGTTCTAACTGTCAGGAAGTTTCTCCTCAGTTCCAGGTTGCTTCTTTCCTTGACTAGTTTCCATCCATTACTTCTTGTCCTGCCCTCAGGCGCCTTGGAGAATAGCTTGACTCCCTCTTCTTTGTGGCAGCCCCTGAGATATTGGAATACTGCTATCATGTCACCCCTAGTCCTTCTTTTCATTAAACTAGACATACCCAATTCCAGCAACCGTTCTTTATATGTTTAGCCTCCAGTCCCCTAATCATCTTTGTTTAGATTTTTGATTTAGAATAGAGCTAGAAGGGACCTTAGAGGTCTTCTAGTCCAGCCCCCTGCTCAAGCAGGAGAACCTGCACCATCTCAGTCAGATGATTGTCCAGTCTCTTTTTAAAAACTTCCAGCGATGGAGCACCCACGATTTCTGGGGGTAAGCTGTTCCATTGGTTGATTGTCCTCACTGTCAGGAAGTTTCTCCTTAATTCCAGGTTGCTTCTCTCCTTGATCAGCTTGCAACCATTGTTTCTTGTCCTTCCCTTTGGTGCTCTGGTGAACAACCTGTCCCACTCTCTGCCTTGTGCAGCCCCTCAGATACTGGAGCACTGCTATCATGTCTCCCCTATTTCTTCTTTTCTTTAGACTAGCCAAACCCAAGTTCCACAGCCATTCTTCGTACGTTTTGGTCTCCAGGCCTTTGATCATCTTAGTTGCTCTTCTCTGAATTTTTTCCAGTCTCTTAACATCTTTTTTGTATATGGTGACCAAAATTGGCTGCAGTGTTCGAGGTGTGGTCTTACTAGGGCTTTATAAAGTGGTATTACTACTTCGTGTGATCTTGATTCTATGCCTTTGTTTATACAACCCAAGATTGTATTAGCTTTTTTGGTTGCTGCTGCACATTGCTGGCTCATAGTTAAGTGATCATCCACTAGGACTCCAAGGTCCCTCTCACAATTACTGTTTTTAAGCCAGGTCACCCAATCTGTATTTGTTCCCTTGGTTTTTCCTGCCTAAGTGTAGGACTTTGCTTTTCTCCACATTGAAACTCATTTTGTTGGATAGGGCCCCATTATTCAAGTTTGTCAAGATCTTTTTGGATCTTAAGTTTGTCTTCTGGGATGTTGGCTACTCCTGACAGTTTGGTGTCATCTGCAAATTTAATGAGTTCCTGTTCAACTCCCTCATCTAAATCATTTATGAAGATATTGAAGAGTACTGGCCCTAAGATGGATCCTTGTGGTACCCCACTGCTTACTTCTCTCCATGTGGATGTAGTGCCATTGAGGACTACTCGTTGTTCTTCTCTGTACTCTTTCTAGAGTCTCAGCATCTTTTTTACATTGTGGTGACCAAGTGTGGCCTTACCAAGACATTGTAAAGTGGTATTAACACTTCACGTGATCTTGATTCTATCCCTCTGTTAATGCAGCCTATCACTGTGTTGGCTTTTTTAGCAGCTGCAACACATTATCCACTAGGACTGCAATATCCCTCTCACAGTTACTACTATTGAGCAAGGTACCACCTATACTGTACCTGTGCATTTGGTTTTTCTTGCCTAAATGTAGAATCTTACTTTTTTACTTTTTTCATAATTATGTCTGTTTTATCATAACTGAATGGACAGTTCTGAGATATGTTTTAGATACTTGAGATGTTGACATCTTTAAAAGCCTTAGACAGAAAAATAGAAGCACTGAAAATAACCTGATCTTCCAAGATCAATCACATATACACACATGTTCCACATCCCACTGCTCTCAAGGAATCTTCAGCATGGCTCTTGGGAATGAGATGAGATGAGCTTTATTTATTGCTAATGGCAGTTGACTCTGCAATCTGAACCTAAAGAACAAGAACTGGAAAATAAAAGAGGAGTCAGTTCTTGCTCCTTCCCAAGAATAGTCTTCAGCTGTCTTTCCCAATGAACCTTTTATTGTTGTGGTCCGAAGGAAGAAGCATTCCAAGAAAACTGAGACATTATTTTCCCTTTTAATTCCTTTATTTTGCACTTCTTCCCAGGAGTTCTGCAACAATACTTCAGCACATTACAAAGTGGATGCCAGAATCTGGATTTCTCTGGCTTGCATCTAGGTTATCTTGCTAAACTCCTCCCTTACTTACAGTGATAATTTACGTCTTCCAATTAGGCTGGAGGCCAAAGATTCCCTTCCCTTCCCTGTCTCCCGCTTTTCTTCACAAATCTCCTCCCTTTGTATGTCATCTGATTTAACTCCAAAAATACCAAATAGTTCTGCATATCTTGTCAATGCAATAATATCCCATATTAACAGCGTTGACATTTATATTTGAAGAGAGTGTTCACCAAAAGCCCATTGACAACTGTTTAACAGATTGCAGTTTCACCTATAATTGTGTTGAAGTTTTTCTTTTTTACTGTGTTGTTTTCTAAAAGCATTTTCATCTAGTTAGTAAACATCCACTTGACAGCTTTAGCATGTATTTTTCATTATAGTTTAAAAATAATCATAGAAAAATGTGAAACAAATTTATCAAAGGCCTGAGAATTAAAATGAATGTCATCAATGTCTCTTCATTTTTGGGGTCACTGTTCACACTTTCTTCCATCCTCCAGAATAAAGCCTTTCTCCTTTTTCATTCTAACAAGTGGCCAGACATTCCAAGGACCGCTCTTGCACCAAATCTCCTACCTAGGAACTGCTGAATTATTGCTGAAAGTGAAAATGGAAGCTCTATAGCAATTGCTGACATATGGAATTTTCCATGGAGTAGGCCTCAGTTGAACCTGACTCCTCTACTTTAGAATTTCCTCAAGATTTCAGATCAAGCTGGATCCTTAAACAAGTCTTGGGAAAGAATAGGGTATAATAGCTGAGATAGATTGTTTTGCTTCCCTGATTATCCTACATTTCCCTTTGCTTTATTTAAAAGTCCAGCAATACACTGTTTCATTTTTCCAGTCACCTGAAGTAGTGGGATTTCACTTCTAACTCTCAACTAGTCAATAGGTTATTGAATTATTTGGAAACTAAGGGCAAAATCTTTCTACTTGGAAAGATTGAAAGAACAAAGAAATTACATACTTTTGGAGACAGTGAATGAGTTTTTGACAGTAGCCATCATTTTCTTAGAAGGCCAAAAATAAGAGTAGTAGCACTTTTTCAGACCAACACATTTTGTTAAAATACATAAACTTTTCTGAGTTGTAGCTCACTACATCAGATTTGTGAACTGGCTAAACTGATGAAAGATTTAAGTTGATCTTCATGATCAAGGTTTAGCCCTCTACCTTTTTAACATATTAAGTCTATTTATAATTGTTTAAAAATCAAATAGGCAGAATTTGTTAATTGAAACAGGGTTTAATCAAATGCAAAACTCGGACTATTAGTGTTTTGCACAGCAAACATTAATAATACAACAATAATATATTCATGAAAT
The DNA here is from genome assembly GCA_023970755.1 of Azemiops feae. Taxonomy (NCBI): domain Eukaryota; kingdom Metazoa; phylum Chordata; class Lepidosauria; order Squamata; family Viperidae; genus Azemiops; species Azemiops feae. Next base: position 1,040,895 of record JALGBA010004200.1, on the reverse strand, counting down.
CAACTTCTACCAGCTTCCTAAAATATATTCAGCTAATATTCATTCAAATAACAATTTAATTCCTAAAGAGAAGCTTAGATTGAATAAACTGAAGTATATTCAATCAATATAACTCAAGGGATTATAGTAAGTCAAATGTGCTAGGAATTCTGCAGTCATACATATGAGTGAATCCTCTCTTACTCCCCACAATTAATACCCAATGGCATGAAATATAGATAGTGTATATATAATGTAATATGATGCTAATTGTGTTGCATAAATGTTCATTCTGTGAATCTTAAATCCATTCAAACCCCCAAAAAAGTTTTCCCTTTATTATCTTGGGAGGAAGAACATTTCATGGCAGCACCAACATTGCAATTTTCTCCCCTTTTCTTTTTACTATGTTTCAAAAGTAAACATTTTTAAAGTATTTTTGTTACCCACCCTCCACACCCCATTATTTTCTCCTCATAATAATATGTAGCTGTTTGGCCACCAGGTTTTAATTAAGCCTTATGGTTTTATCTATTTGGATTACATATGTTTGCTTCTTTCTTCTGATATTGTAAGCCCTGCTCTAACTTTAAGATTTTAGATAGTGATGGCAGTTGTCATACTCAACGTGTTTGGTCAGAAGTGTCAATGTATGTATAAATGGCATTTAACTCATGTGTTATGTTGTTTCTGATACCTATTTGATGCTTTATTTACTTTTAGCTTTGATATCTGGTCAATGACCAAAATAAAGTTTTACTTTGACAATTCAATATCTAGATTCTCTGGAAAGTTTTAAGCAATTCAATGAATATTCCATAATGTTGTCCCTTTGGAATTTAAATACTTTGAAACCCATAAAACATCTGTTTGCCAACCGTGTTTTTGCCTCCTCATTCTCCTCAGTCTTTAGATTACTTGTAATGCATGTTCCATGTTGCCACTCAGGCAGACTCTGCAATTTTATTTAAAGCATTCAGTGTCTGACAAGAGGAAATAAAATATTCTCATTGGAGCTATAAGTAGCACCATGGTTTGTCTTTCAGCATATATTAAAAAAAACCAACTCCTTGTGTTAAAGTAGTTTTGGTATTTTGCCAGTCAACAAATGTGGGGAGAGGGAGATGAGAGAAAGAGAATAAAAAAAACATGGCTTTCCTGCAATAATTCATGGAGTTGACTGTCCTTCCTCAATGTTTACATTTCTATTTATAAGAACAAATCGATGCTACTATCATGGCTGGCAAAGGAGGCTGGCTGTCCAGCCAGAATGGCAGGTGTAAAGAAGTCTGCATTAAATATTAATTTACATCAGACAAAGGGCTATTTTGTCTTTGTCACTCTGGCAGCACAAATGGAAAATCCATGCAGCTTTTTCAATTAGGCTGTACAGACAAGGTTCTAATCAATGGGGGAGGCAGCAGGGATCCATGCTGTAGCAAGTAAAGGAAGAGCAATACAGTAAAATACAAGCAATGCAGGTAGAGCCATCAAGTGCCAATCAAATATTTTATCTAGCCTTATTGGGCTGAACATACAGGGAATATGTGTAAAACATGACACTATCAATCTGTTAAATCTCTTTTTACAGTAAGGTTTTGATTTCATACATATTCTAAGCCAATGATGGATTGATGTTTCTGCTGTTGCTTCTGCTACAGATGCTTGCCCACCCAGCAGTTTGAAAGCATGCAATATAGAGAGTAGATAAATGGGTACCACTTTGGTGGGAAAAACTTAGCTGTACTTGTGTGCATGGAGAGTGGAAGCTGGCACTGGATTTGAGGCAATGCAACATGAGCTGATTGTGAAGTGACACCAATAGAGGAGCATGGAAGAGCCAGCAACCCAATTGCCACTAGTCAGATGGTGCAATGTAGTGCATCAAGGATAGGCACACAAATGTCAAACAGAATGAACTAGCAATATTAGGCCATTAGGACCGCATTGTGTCTAGCATTTGTATATTTCCCTGACATTGAATGTCATACAGTAAATAAATTAATCTGCTACAGAGCTAATATAAGAAGAGGAAAAGCAAATGGGAAAGTATGGGTGCTGTTGTACTTCCTAATTATATTGCCTATTGTTCAGACATGTGCTAAGTGGTTGCATCATTGTATATATTGGGGCTGATGTGTTGTCTTGTCCTACTGTAAAGGCAAACAAAAGTAGAATCAACCTTGGAATCTGCATCCATGTAGATATGTATTTAATAAAAAATGGACTTCCATTAGCCAAATGGAAGCTACTCAGGAAGCTTTCCAAATGATTGTATGGCCACATGCCATCCCTATGTCAGTAGCTCATTATATATCATCCATGGGGGGGATTCTATAGGTACCTATAGTTGCAGAAATTATTGCTGAAATGGTCAAATACTTGCTTGTAAGGTATTTTTAACCAAAAGGCTGCTGCTAATGAATAAAGTGTATTTATTCATGAACAAATACATTTTAAATAAAAATCAAACTCCAACATACCCTCTAATTATGTAGAATATTGCTTCATAGATTATTACTATGTATAACACTCCTTCATAAATTCGTTCATCATACCACTGAAGCTGTTGTACAGGTATTGATAGTGATGCAGTACCTGGGCTTATGAGAAAAACCTAAAAAAGGATTCACTTGATTATTCTTTCAAGTTTTATCTGCTACTGTTTCTGTCCCATCTGCCTACTCTGCCTAACAAGACTTTTTACTCAGAAAGGCTCTTAATTTAAAATAAAAAGTCACTGAAAGCCACCAAAACCAATTAAACATAAGCTGTACTAGAACTCATGTCTGGCTGAAGAGAAATATAAGTGCAGCTTTGCTGGGAACACATTCCAGTTTCTAGCCTCTTGCTAGTACCAGTGATAATCTTTCTTTCCTGGTTTCTGACTCCTATCTGCTTAGATTGAATTGGTTGTCTACAGCAGATGGCAGTTGAAATCTCAAAGCTTTAGAGTGAAGCAATTTCTTTATACCAGGCTTGGGCAACAGCAAACTTCAGATCTTGTTTGCAAAGTTTTCTAAACTTCTGCCTTTTTAATCTTAATGCCTGTTCCTTCATCTACTTTGACTCTTGCCTCCTAAAGTACCTTCTATGGTAGTAAAGGTACTTTAATCATATTTCAAATTTTGCAAGTCTTCACTACATGACTCTTAACCAAACTGAATATAAGTTCTTTTAGTAATTTAGGAAAGAGAGGTTACACAGTAGGCTTAAATAAAAGATTCAGGGAAAACAATAGCTTTTTTTAAAAAAAACAAAAACCTTTATTTTATTGCGAAAGGTCTGGTCCACATGGCCTGTTTGTTGCAGTGGGAAGACCCTGTACAAACCTCTTGCCAAGTGTTCCTCCAACCTGGGGCCAGCCTGCTGATGAGGGAGACTGATACTGAACTAAGAGGTTCCAGCATGAAAGTAGCATTTGCTATCTTATGCCAGCACCAGACCACCTCTATAGACAATTCACAGCAGACAAAGGAGTCTTTCAAGGTTGGCGATCTACTGGACTGCAATTGGTCTGGCTGATCTGACCTTGTAAAAGAGTAAAAAGATATTTTTGAAGAAGAAATACAAGGGCTGGTAAGTAAATGACCATTCATCCCTGGGAAACAAGAAGGGGTGAGAAAGAAGGTCAACTTAACCCTGTCTGATTCTGCTAGGTGCAAGAAGAAACAGTGGGAAACTGTGGAAGAGGTCCAAAGTTCTGTTATTATACCCCAAAACAATAAAGTAGACTTCAAGAAGTTTTTGTGTTGTTCTTCCATGATTTGATCTAACCCAAAGAACTGACAACTTTGGAAGGATCACTACCACCACTGCTATCTGCCTATTGGACTCTGCATTTTCACAGCCATTTTGCTGTAGATACTTTTTTGCACAACTATAATCTTCATTGGGGAGAGGATTCAGAATTGTGAATTTTGACCCCATGTAAAAAATGTAGGCTTTCAGGAGGTCAATAGTCTCGCTGTTATACAGAATTTGTAATTTACTGAACTCAAGGATTTATTGGATTCAAAAGGAGGACAATGTTAGTTTTTATAGTAGCCAAAAATCAGAAAGAACTTGACAGTCTTCTCAGACTAATAAATTTTATTAAAAAGCATAAACTTCCATGAGTTATTTCTCACTTCTTCAGATGTAGCACAATCATACCCTAACCGCCCTGAGAACAAACTCTGATACAGATCTGATTGTTTCTTTTATTTCGGTGTCACTTCCATCTTTAAATTCTATTCTGTGTCATCTGATTGGTATCAGCAGGGTTGTCTCATTTTTTTTCCCAAAAGAGAAGAGTCTGCAAGTTTTCATCTGCACTGCTCTCCCACTGTACCCTTTACACTCCATCATAATCAGCTTTAATTTAAAATAAAAGGAAGTTGCACAGACTGCAGAAGAAATTGAGCAGCCATTTTGAATTTTATACAACAAGCTCTGACTTATAATAGTGGCAGCACTTACACAACAACACAAAGGTCCCTTCCACCTCATTTTCCTCACCCCCAGGTGAAAGATTGGTGGCCATTTTCTGCCAGTATGTCTATGGAGATTCTCAGTCATCCAGGTATGGTTGTCCCAAAGGTGCTTTTTTCAGGAGGCAACTGAACTTTCTTGTGTTTCTTTTGAAGACATTTCGCTTCTCATCCAAGAAGCTTCTTCAGCTCTGACTAGATGGTGGGGAGTGGAAGGATTTATATTGCTTGCAGACAGGTGGTCATTTGCATTCCTTGAGAGAATCATTGAAACCATTTTGGAGGTTTACCTGTGTCCTCAGGGTAACCTGAGAAGTGCAAATATGTGTGGAGCCTTCTTGGCTGCAGGATGTTTTCTGTCCTGTGTTCCTTCACTGTTGAAAACAGGCACAGGCTACTGTGCACAGGCTGTCAGTAGATGATGCTGGGGGAGAGAACAGAAAAGATTCTGCCCCTTGCTGTCCTGAACGTATCCCATGTTTCTCTGTGTGAAGCATCAGTGCTGACCAAGTTTCACACAGTAATGGTAGGCTGTAAAAACAATACTGGACTTTTCATAGCAACGTATTTTCCTAAGGAAGCATAGGAAGAGACCTGAGAATGAATTATTGGAGTTATAACAGCCTGAATGCATATTCCAAAGCAATTTCTAAAAGTATATCAAGTCTGATGTGCATAATAATGTCAAGACATTTCCCATGACTCTTTCTGTTGTTCATAAACTTTCCAGTCCATCTTGTATGCTTCTAGAAGCACCAGATATCTCCCTAATGGATGGTAATTCAAGGTCAGTTCCTGTTTAAGATGTAACATATCTTTATGCCATGGAACCAATGTGGCATTTAATTCTTTGGAATTAAGATCATCTGAATATAAAACCATAATCCCTAAAATGGTAGATATGCTGAAACCCCTGATAACAGCATGTTTATTTAGAATAAGTAAAGGTAGCCAAACATGTGTATTTTTGTTATTAAATAAATGAATCATTTTTTTCAGTAAAGAATACTATGGAAAAAGTCTTCCTAGCTAATTAAAAACCCAGCTGAATTTCCCAGCAGATGTTAGAGGATTTTACTATCTGACCTCTACAGCAGAATAGCGCAATAACTCCAGAGATTCAAGGATGCACTCCTGAAACAATGGGAAACTGATATTATGGGATATACTGTTTTTCTTCAAATCTAGCTCTCAAAACTCAGGCTAGATTTTCAAACCTACTAAATTATTAGCAACTGTAATCAACTTCTATAGAAGATATTTAAAGAAGTTTCAATAGATTGTTCTGCAAATCTATACCAGTTTTTCTCAACCTAGATAACTCTAAAATATGTGGGCTTGAACTCCAAGCATTCCCCAGCACACTAGGGAAGGTTCTAAATTGCTAGATTATACAAATTATATAGTCTTAAATCCAGTGGGATATATTTTATTAGGGCTGTCCTATCAAAGATGGATTTGTGGATGCAGACATTTCTCTGTATATACGGAATCAAAATGGATATCCATTCAAAACAATGGAAACTGCCAGTGATGTAAATGAAATCAAAGGAAATGGGACTTAAAACTTCCACTAGGTAGTCTGTGTTGGTTTCTATGTGATTCACTACATTGGTTGGTTTCTTTGTGATTCACTACTGGAAAAAGAAATAAATATCCAGAAACACTAGAGTCATTTCAGCTAAGTTCTGCAGCATAATCCATCGATGTTCTTCAGAAGTAGAATCTTCTACTGAATGTCCATAATCTAAGAATGGAAATGTCTGCCAAACATTTATATTAAGGCAATCAAATAACTAAAGGAGAGTTGATTAGCCAACTATTTTAAACAATTGATTCTATTTACATTTGTATATGGTCTCCTCAGATTTTGGTGGAGATAAATGTTAGTATCCATTGCGAAAGGAAAACCCATCTGTAACATTTTGTCAGCAATTTCCTTTTCCAGTAATAACTATGAAGAAATGTCCCAGTAAATAATATATGTGCCTTTAACTAATAGCCTTACTAATTGGAATACTGAGCTACACTGCTTAATCCAATAAATATTTAACTATAATCTATCAATTAACAACACTATTTTTAACAAAACATATGCAGATACACAACAGAAGATATTGTTTTAAATCAAAATAGTTTGATAATATTTTCATTCCTGAAACTCAACATTAAGAAAACCAAGATCATGGCATCTGGCCCTCTCAATTCCTGGCAAATAGATGGGGAAGAAATGGAGGTAGTGACAGATTTTATCTTCCTGGGCTCCAAGATCACCACAGATGGGGACTGCAGCCAAGAAATTAAAAGACGCTTGCTCCTGGATAGGAAAGCTATGGCAAATTTAGACAGCATACTAAAAAGCAGAGACATCACCCTGCCAACAAAAGTATGTATAGTCAAGGCCATGGTTTTCCCAGTTGCAATGTATGGCTGTGAAAGTTGGACCATAAGAAAGGCTGAGCGCAAAAGAATTGAGGCATTTGAACTATGGTGCTGGAGAAGACTCCTGTGAGTCCCTTGGACTGCAAGGCGATCAAACCGGTCAATCCTAGAGGAGATCAACCCTGATTGCTCCTTAGAAGGCCAGATCCTGAAGTTGAAACTCAAGTACTTTGGCCACCTAATGAGAAGGAAGGACTCACTGGAGAAGAGCCTAATGTTGGGAAAGATTGAGGGCAATAGAAGAAGGGGACGACAGAGAATGAGGTGGCTGGATGGAGTCACTGAAGCAGTAGGCGTGAGCTTAAATAGACTCCAGAAGATGGTAGAGGACAGGAAGGCCTGGAGGAATGTTGTCCATGGGGTCGCGATGGGTCGGACATGACTTCGCAACTAACAATAACAAAATTTTCATTCCAATGCTTCCAAAGAAATTTGACAATAAAATCATTGTAAACAACTTAAATAATTTTTCATCTAATTCAAAATTGAAACAAAAAATGCCACTAAATAACACAGTTTTAATAAAGTCTATTAAATGAATTCTTTTTGGGAAGGGAGGGCAATGAAAGTATAGAGTTTTGCAGCTGAGCCAGAGTTTCTGTGTAAGAGAGAGAGAAAGATCTGTTTGAATTTCTAATGAGCCCATTAAAAATTTTCTATTTTAACCTCATGTTACTTTTGCTGTTTCTTATCTGACATAATTCAAAGAGCTGTAATACAGCAATCCTGAAGTGAAAAAGGCCAGAAATGAGGAAGTAGAAAAAGACTGGTGAATTATTCAAGATATGAGAATGATCAAATACGGCAGACCTAGGTGTCAGCCTATTATGTGTATATATAGAGAGAGAGACAGACAGACCAGGGACATTGGGGGTGGAGGTTCAAAAAGCAAGATGATAACCACAGCTAAAGCCCCAATATTTACGCACACTGTTGTGCCTTTCATCTTGACTTTCTTTTCACCTTCCCCTCCACAAATGCCTCTAAAACAAAAAGATGTTCTCTGGCATCCAGTATCCTATCACCAGCAACAAAAGTCATGCTTTAGAAGAGAATGGGATAGGCCATGCAGTAATTAGGAAATAACCTTTGCTTAGCTGTTCATTCTAGCATTGCAAAAATTAAAAAAAAAATATGGGAGGAAGGGCACTGAACCATTTTCAGGCCAAAAGTAATACTGCTTAATTTTTCAGTGGCATGAAGAAAGGCTGCAAAATTTAAACTAATAAGATTACTTCCTATGTATTTATGTAAGTTTCCTCTATCATCATATCAAAACTTTTGTTCAGCAGCAGCTTTTGGCAAGATAACATACCTTCTGCACCTCAGATTTTAGAAGGCTGGTCACTCATCCTCAGTTTTACACCATTGCAATGTAGTGCAAAAAAAATATGTGGTGACAAAAAACACCAGCACCTTCACCATAGCTGTGAACAAGCCATAGCTCCAGAATATCAGTGCCTGAAGACAGCAATGTCTACTAAGCAGAAAGGCTGCTCTGAAGTAAGAGCAGGCGAAGGGGTTGGAGAAGAAGCTGAAGGAGATGCCAGGAGATGACTAAGAGAAGCCTGCAGAAAAAGCACCCATTGGAGTACCCATATCAGGCCTATATAAGCAAACTCCTCCACATTTCTATGCTGCCAGGCCAGGACTCACTCGTTGCAGAGAAGAGAGCTGAGTCCTCCTCACATTGGAAACCTTTACTCGGAGGGAAATTGCTTATAAGTTCATAAACAAGGCTTTAAATAAGAGTAGGAGAACAAGCCTCGAACTACTGTTGCCAGGTCAATTTCCTTCCTTGGTTAGATATTTTATTTGGTGAGTTTCTTTGAATTCATTGTTTGAACTCCAAAGAGTCTGCTTTTTTGTCAACCCAAGCCCCTAAAATGCTCAAGGGATTGGGGAGAATAAACTTCATCAGATATTTTACATCTTTGAAGACGCCAATGTTTGCTTTCTAGTACTCACTAGTCTGATCCTCCCCTCTCTGTTTCCAAGGGTTTCTACCCCAAAATGCAAGAAAACGAAGTGTGGCAAACATACAAGGATCATAGTAACAGAGACATCACTTAAGGCTGCTTAGCAGAAAATGCATGATCTGCTGAATGATGCAGCAGAATCATTGCATTTGGATCTTTCTCATGCTAAAGATTGTGCTTTCAACATCTACTGCAGGGGTCTGCAACCTTGACAACTTTAAGACTTGTGGACTTCAGCTCCCAGAATTCCACAGCCAGCACTGGCTGAGGAATTCTGGGAGCTGAAGTCCACAAGTCTTAAAGTTGTCAAGGTTGCAGACCCCTGGTCTACTGTATTTGTCCCCAAACCTTAATTGCTGCCAGTTGCTCATTTTCTCACCACCCCTGGTATCATCACCATTTTCTGATATCACTATGTTCTTTTATCAATATTACACACGAGACTAGAAAGGACAAATCCATTTTAATCATATATTGCAGGCAGCTCAAAAAAGAACTTTAAAGAAAGTAAAGTAATAATCCAGTGTAGAATATTCTGTTTTATCACTTGAATAGTAGAAGATTAAAGGGTGTTTTTTTCCCAAGTCACAATCAGAATTAGGTAAAGAGGTTTGAGAACTTTTCACACAAATATAATATCAAAGAAGGTTACTAAGGAAAATACAATTTTCTATTAAATGTACATTATGGGCAGTCTCAGATATTCATCAAATCAGACACACTCCTGAAGCTCTTTTTTGAAGATTCTGCTTCATCTGCTAAGTACCCATCATAAGTTCAGTTAAGCTAGGTAGTATTCTTGAGAGTAGCCCAAGAGATCCAAAATATTCCATCTTCTCAGTTCCAGACTGAGCAACTTTGAGATGAGTCTTTATTAGAAAAGGAGGCCCATCATAAATCACAGCTTCCATCTAATCTAGAAATTGTCAACAATAACAATAACCAGGAATATATATTTATTCCAATCGCCATCAAAGGCAGACATGAAAACCAGTATACTAAGCCCTTCCCCCCTTTTTGTACTACAATGTACATCCTGCATTGCAACGAAAAAAAATCTTATTGAGTATAAAGATTTATTTGAAAGCAGGATTGTGCTCGAATTGGAATGCCAACTCTTTCCTCAAGGACCAAAAGTAGGATATTAAAAGTGGCTACCAGTTCTGACATTATGATATTTGAATAAGGACAGCGCTGACAACATATTTTATCTTTTTGTCATCTGTGCTATATAATCGTTATGTTTTTACATATTTGCAAGACAACCACATATGATAAAATGAACCTGGATTTTGATTACATTTCTAGCACTTATTAGAAATCCCTTTATACATTTTCGCTAGTCTATCTGGGATTAGGTACCAATGATACATCATTTTGTAAAAGTTTTCTTTCAAACTATAATTTAATGTGAATTTTAGTCCATTCATCCATACAATCTCCCATTTATCTAGCATTATATTATAACCAAAAATGTTTGCCCATTTTACCATACACTCTTTAACATATTCATCTTCTAGGTTCATCTTAAGTAGCACTTTATATACTTTAGAAAACAAGTGGTCATCTCCAGAACATAAATTAACGTCCAATTCAGATTTAGTTCCTGTGAAAACAAAAACTTTTAAGGTGCCTTTAAATATTTGTATTTGAAAGATTATTAAAGATCAATTGGATGAGTTCCACAAAGAATGGAATGGAATGGAATGGAATGGAATGGAATGGAATGGAATGGAATGGAATAGAATGGAATAGAATGGAATAGAATAGAATAGAATAGAATAGAATAGAATAGAATAGAATAGAATAACAGAATTGGAAGGGACCTTGGAGGTCTTCTAGTGCAACACCCTGCTTAGGCAGGAAACCCTATACCATTTCAGACAAATGGTTGTCCAATCTCTTATTTAAAACTTCCAGTGTTGGAGCATTCACAACTTCTGGAGGCAAGTTCTTCCACTGATTAATTGTTCTAAGTGTCAAGAAATTTCTTCATAGTTCTAGGTTGCTTCCCTCCTTGATTAGTTTCCATCCATTGCTTCTTGTCCTGCCCTCAGATGCTTTGGAGAATAGCTTGACTCCCTCTTCTTTGTGGCAACCCCTGAGATATTGGAACACTGCTATCATGTCATCCCTAGTCCTTCTATTCATTAAACTAGACATACCCAATTCCAGCAACCGTTCTTTATATGTTTTAGCCTTCAGTCCCCTGATCATCTTTGTTGCTCTTCTCTGTACTCTTTCTAGAGTCTCAACATCTTTTTTACATCATGGTGACCAAAACTGGATGCAGTATTCCAAGTGTGGCCTTACCAATTCATGGCTCACACAAAGATTTATTGCATCTCATAAAATAAAGTCTTTACTGTTACCAGTAATTCAGAGGTTTTCTTCAACAGGTGAATTATTTTGATAATTCAAGAGGTGAGATACTTTGAAAATAATTCACCCATTGAAGAAAACACAGGCTGCCCAACACAATCCAACAATTGCAAATTGACTGCAAGTGTGCTTTGTTGTTTCCCTCCTTGTGTGCTTTGTTGTTTCCCTCCCTTGTCCCCAACATCAAAGTTGTCAGAAATAAAAACTCACAATCCAGGATTCATGATTAAATATCAATATTAATTTATTTATATTTCATATTTCTAAATAACCCATCTCCCCCAGAGATGAAATTAAATTAAAATCTGTATTATCCAAACTATATTGTTTGGCCTGATATGGGCACACTTTACAAACCACTTCTTTAAGCCACAAACCATGGCCTGATACAAGTCTGTGAATGAATCATTATGTTTTATTTTGTTCGCTATCTTCTAAGAACTATACTCTAGAATGATTACTTAACCTGAAGCAAAGTGCAAAGTTGCTGCTATGCAGTAAATTGTTTGTGTATGTGTGACCAAAATCTTTTAATTTAAAAACATATTTTTCCTGAGTTGATTCTGTTGTACACTCACTGAATTATAAAAATCTTCTTATGGGCATGTAGCTTTCTTCAGAAAAGTTAAGTGTAAATGTACAAAGCAATTATCTTTTTTTCTGAAATGATCTTATAAGTTGGATAACAGTCACAGATGGAGGAGTACAGACTTCTCCTCGTTCTGTCATCTATAATGATGCCAAAATACAGTACAGTCACCAAAGATTCTAACAATAAGGTTACATATCTTGTCCTTGGAAAATAGTATAACAGGCAATTTTTGTAATAACAGGCCTGAGATAAAATTGTTTTTGCTACACATTCAGAAGCAATATTGGGCAGATACAAATGGTTAATGGTTCACAGTTTCTTTCAAAAATGGGTGAAAATATTAAGTGATTCCTGAATACTTTTGACTTTAACAGAAAATGAACTGAAATGTATGGGTGCTTCCAAATGTAGCTTACATTGTATAGTCACCTTATCTTATTTTAGAAATCTACTAGTAATGTCATTTATTTGTAATTATCAGGTATTTTCCTGTAATTTGAGGAGGTTATGTTGTGATGGAAGACTCAAACTGACTTAGCAATCTCCTCCTGCCCTATGCTTTTTCTAACTCCCCTACCCGGATTTTACTTTATTTGGAAGAGTGATCCTGATCCAGCTTCAGCATTTTCTTCAGATTCTTCCAGAAAGCAAAGGTCTGAATAGGCAAATGTCTGCCCCAGTCATTTTGCAGCTACACACCACCATCTGCTGGACTTTTCATTAACACCAGCTCTTTGTAACAATTCTCACAAATACAGTGCTAATTCTGGAATAAGAATCCAATCTGAGATATGTAACTAAAGAAAACACAGATAAAATAACATTTGAACATTCAAAACAAAAATGTTCAGACTTTAGTGGAACCTATATTAAACAAATCTTAGGATTTTGTTTTGGTGAGACTTGATATGAGTGTAAATTTCTTCTTATAAATATACATCTTGCAAATTTTACTTTGTTACATTTGAGCAAAGGTAAAACTATAATAACAGATTAATATCACAGAATGATGAAAATATGTTGAATCTGCCTTTCCATACCTTGATATCTTGTTTATCTGATACGCCATGTATTGTATTTGCTTGCTGTTTTACTATCCCTTCTGATAGTCCAAGTAGAATGCCTGGCAGCAGATCTAGACAAGATGACAGCACTGCAAATGAGGATGCACCAATCATTTTCTAAAAGAGAAGTTTCCTTCCAGGTATGTATTTTCTGAACAGATTGAACTTGGCAAAAAGTACAGAGGGCCTTCAGGTTTGATATATCTCCCTGGCCACCAATGATAGCTGAGTTATCTTTCTCATCACCTTGCCAATTTCTCATGTAGAAAAGTACAGTCTCCTGTCAACTCCTACATGAATGCATAATCTACAATCTCATCCTTACCTTATGATTCCAGATCTAGTTCCAGTAATTATAAATGTAATCTTGCCTCGCCTGGTGCATTTTAGATATATGTGGTCAGTTCCCCAATAGCCATGGAGAAATGGCATTCCAACACGCTTGGAATGACCACCAGTTTGGAGGTGACTGACCTAAGGGCCACTATCTGTATATATTCTCTAGTCATCCTTGCAGCATGCAAAAGGCTGCAGAGCCTTCATAATCAAAATAAGATAGGCTGAATGTGCAAAAAAGCTAAAAATAGAACCACATGGTTCAACAGCCTTTGAGACTGTGGCAATAGAGCAATGTATAACTGCAACAGGCTTATGGTTTTTCCTTTGCAGACTATTTTTCTTTCAGTGCTACTTGTTTGAACCTATATGGCTTCAAATGACATGTCCAAACGCAGAGTGGTCTATGCTAGGGCAATGATATACCTCCAAATAGATCCTATTCTCTGTCTGCCATTTGAATTCCTGTAACATAAATCAGAGACAGGCCTTGTCCAATTGTTTTCCCACACTCTGCTTTAAAACAATTATTTCCCCAAAGTCCAAGGAAAGACGGATGTTCCTAACCCACAGGGTCAATCTGGGAGAATTTTAGCTAGCAAAGCTGGGAAGAAAAGGATCCTTAACACTCAATTTGTCAACATGTTTTAGGGCAAGTCTAAGCGTAGCAACTCTTAAGACAGCCCCGATGGATTGTCTGTCTGCTCCAGCAGAGCACAGAATGTTCATTTCAGGAGAAAATAATGAGATTCACTATAGTCTTTAAACTGTATCAAGCAGGCTTAGCAATATCTGACAAGAATCAAGTACAGAAACAACTAAATCAGTGGTGGCTTTTCTTTTCTTTTTTTTCTTTTTTGGTTTCACAAAAATTGCTGTAGGTAGCAACGGTGTTTCAAGGCAAAACAGACAAGATCTGATATTGTTTATTTTTCTGCAAACTATACATTACTGCTGGTATGTTTATACTATTGAATGAACTGTAGGCTATCTTCATCCCTCCAGCAATCCAACATCTGACCACTGAAATTCAGTGACAAAATGGCCAAAATTCAGAGTTTCCTACTGCCATTTCTACACTCAGCCTCTGAAAGGGCCCTGAAACCTGGTTGAAAATTGTTCTGCTCCTGTCTCCTCTGGCCCTGTTCAAATGTTCCAAAAGAAATTCTCAACCTGAGAATCTTCTTGGTAAGCCCCACACTCCATAATATCATTCAATTGATATCAGAGTGCTTTAGACATCCATGCGTGTAGCAACATCTGTGCTATTCATATGACTGCCCTAAGAGGCTGACATCGTTTGAATGATGTCATGTGGGGAGGCTATATTGGGAGTCTTCATGCAGGGAATATTCCATCTTTTTTGAGCACCTACAAGGGCCAATAATAGCACATCTACTATAACTGAGAATCAGCATTTAAATATTCAGAGAGAATAAATTCTGGAACCAATAGAAGATTCTGCAGGCTTATTAAATCTCTAGTTCCCAATATAAGCATGTCACTAAGCTCACTAACAGATGTTTTTATCATTGATAGAAGAAATAAATACCTGATTTGTGAGAAACTATTTAATATAATAACCTATAATGCCTAGAATTATTCTGAAAATAACCTATCAAAATTGATATCTACTATAAGGCCTTCAAAACAAATTTACAAGTTCTAATGCAAAGTCAAACGTAACTAATTGATTGCCTGATAGCCAAATTCCAACACTATAATTATTGGATCATATCTGCACAGCATAATGATAATATGATTAATGAAAATCAAAACTCAACAGTACTTCAGATGGGTAAGCTCTCAGTTACTTAAAATGGGTTTAAGATGGGCCATATAATATTTGCTGGCGGTTATTAACCAAATGTGTATGGATAGGTGTTTATGTGTGTTTATTAGCCTTGAATTTGGCCATGGATGGTTCTATTTGTTTGTTTGTTTTTATGTTCAGAAGAGACCATTGCTTCAGTTAAAAAATAAACCAAGAAGCTAGCTTCCTAAATTTTCTTAAGAACCTCTAGCAGAATGAATATCTTTCTTCTGCCTTTTACCTTCCTTCTCAAATAATATTTATTACCAGGGTTTATTGGACATGAGTAGATAGATACTATGCATCTTTAAAGTGGAGGATATGATTTTTGCCTCAGCTATTTCTTTCAGAACGCATTAGTGTAATATTAGAAATTATATATGTTGGTTTTTCTGAGCCTAGTGTTCTCTAGATTTGTTGGGACTATATTTAACAGAATTTCCAGCCAGCATTTTTAAATACCATGACATTGGCAATGCTGAGTAGAAATTTTGGACATTGTAGATTAGTGAATGTGCTTCACACATGCATGAAAGTTTGGAATTAGACATCACACCAAATTATAGTTCTTTTAATCATTTTTAATAAGCCTCAACTAGCTAAACTAAAGATCAAGATTTCCAGTCTACAATAAATCATCTTAGACAATCTTGGCAAAATTGTTCAAACCTGATTGTAGCTTTGCCTGCAACTATGAACCAAGCTATAGGTAGATACCTTACCTAAAAATGCTGTAAGTAACATCCTCAGGAAAAGAAGCCACAACAATAACACTGAAGGAAAGAACTTGATTAGTATTCAGAGTGTGCACCTAGCTATGCAAACATTATTTGATGAGATTTGGAAATAAATTTTCTAAAAGAAAAATATATTTTTCTCCAGCTTACAAGGCAAAATAATGACATTCAGATCTGAATAACCTTCAAACAGAGTGTCTGCCCTCCAGGTATCTGCCGGAGCTAATAAATGCCCTATTTTAGGTAATGAGAGGAACTTCAGCTATGTAAGAAAAGAAAGGAACATGGATTTTAATAATTCAGAGAGAAACAGTGAAAGAAATCAAATACATTTCATGCAGGAAAAAAGCTAAATTTTGTTCTGTCAGACAATAAACCCGTGTGTATGGGTATGAAATATATTTTGAGCTGAATTGAAACAGAATTACTTACCTGAATGCCAATAAATTTCTAGCATCCTGCCTGTGGAAATCACCATATAAACTCAGTAATATTTATTTTTTTACAAGTACTTCTGTCTTATTTATATATTAATGTACATTTTATCACTTCATCTTACCCTATTCTGCTCAATATTAGTTTCCTCCTTAAGCTAAATAAATTTTGCTGCTATAGTTCCTTCTAATCAGTGACAACCAGTGGATTAAAGTCTTTCATTAAAATGACAAAAATTGCATTTTGTCATTGTGATAAAACCTTTTTCCCTTTTCTATTGCATAAGGCATTACAATACAGGTTCAAAGGGGGGTGAGCTTTTATCACAATGTGGCAATGCTGCTTTTATCATTTATCAATTCAAGCAAAAAAATCTAAATAACTGAGCAAATATCCCAAACAAAGAATAACAGAACAACAGAGTTGGAAGAGATCTTGGCAGTCTTCTTGTCCAACTCCCTGTTAAGGCAGGAGACCCTACACCATTTCAGACAAGTGGTTGTCCAATCTCTTCTTAAAAACCTCCAGTGATGGAGCACCCACAACTTCTGGAGGCAAGCCATTCCTCTGATTAATTGTTCTCACTATCAGGAAATTACTCCTGATTGACTCCCTCTTCTTTGTGACAGACCCTTATATAATGGAAAACTGCTATCATGTCACCCCTAGTCCTTCTCTTTGTTAGACTAGACATACCAATTCCTGCAAACTTCTTCATATTTTTTAGCCCCCAGTTTCCTAATCATCTCTGTTGCTGTTCTCTGTACTTTTCTAGAGTCTCAACATCTTTTTTGTTTCATGGTGACCAAAACTGGATGCAGTATTTCAAGTGTGGTCTTGCCAAAGCAGTATAAAGTGGTATGAACATTTCATGTGATTTTGTTACTATCCTTCTGTTGATGTAGCCTAGGACTGCATTGGCTGTTTTGGCAGCTGCAGCACACTGCTGGATAGTATTTAAGTGGTTATCCACTAGGGCTCCTAGATCCCTCTCACAGTTACTGCTTTTCAGCAAGATACCACCTACTGTATTCTATACCTCTGCATTGGTTTTTCCTGCCTAAGTGTAAAACCTTACTTATCTCCCAACACTTTCCAGTTGGTTTAGACTATAATATCCATATTGGCTGAACCAGACTGTGTTATAAATTAAAGTGTTCTGTATGGGTGTGTGAAACTGACCTGAACAATAATTAGTGAAGCAGGTTTTATAAATATAACAGAATATCAAATCATTTATTGGAAATATATTATAGGGATAAGCAAAGTCTAGCCTCTAGCTCAGTGGTGGCGAACCTATGGCACGGGTGCCAGAGGCGGCACTCAGAGCCCTCTCTGTGGGCACGCGTGCCATTGCCTCAGTCCTAGGCCTTCAGCTGGGTTTTATAAAACCTTTTCGCTTTAGGCCTCCGCCGCTGTGTGCAAAAAAAAAAAAGGTTCAATCAATTTCAACTTCTTGCGGGGGGGGAAAAAGATCTTGCAAAGTTGGAATTGATTGATTGAACTTTTTAGTCCTACCCAGTCTGCCGTTACCACCACAGCCATGCCCACCCAATGGGCCACGCCCACCCAATGGGCCACGCCCACCCAATGGGCCACACCCACCCGGCACTCAACGATGCATAAGTGGGTTTTGGGTTGCAATTTGGGCACTCAGTCTCTAAAAGGTTTGCCATCACTGCTCTAGCTGGTTATATCCTATCAAGAAGAGAATCAAAAGGCATATCTTTTAGACAAATAAGGCAAAATTATAGACAAAGAAAGATGCAAATGAATTTTTTAGTTTTCTGTCTAAATGTTGCCATCCTTTTGAGGTCAACAGGTCATGGTGATTATTCAGGAGTCAATGCCATTGAATTCACACTTCCAATGGATGGGAATCACAATACAACATCTGTAAGACACCAAGTTGAGTAAGGTTGGATTAGAAACATCATCACAAATTGGCATTTCCCCCTTTTATTTATTAATTTATTTTTATCCCAACTTCCTATACCCAAAATATTTTTATAAAGATACCAAAGTATATATAGAAAGATAGCTATAACATACAGAATCACTGGACCATTTGCCTGAAACAAATTATAATTCCACCCAACTGAGGGAGTCCCATTAAGGAATGTAAAGTGTATAAATCTACTCCACCTCCAACCCTCCTTCTCACTGCCTGTGAAATTGGCATAATTCTGCCATATTGGATTCCATAAAGCAAGAATTAGTTCTATTCTATCTGAAATTTACAGAGATTTAAATTGCACAGCTCCATTCCATCTAGCATTATTATTTCAATGTTTACTTAGTTTAAAACTGTTTCCATTCATGAATTCTTGTCCCTCAAATTATTTTCAGTAAACTATTTTATATACATTGTGTATCAGAATTGTTTCTATTCAGCAATCATGCGAAGATTCCTCAGCAACAACACATCCAGATAAAACAAGCATTTTGCTTTTATTTCATAAAAAGAAATTGGGGGTCCTCTTAAAGCAGAGGAGGGGAACAATGGACTGGGAGCTGAAGTCCAAAAGTCATAAAATAGCCATCATTCCCCACCCCTGTCCTAAAGCAATGAATATTGCTTTAATATTCTGAATATTTTTTCAGATATCAGCAGATTCAGGCATTTCTTCTAATAGCTACAAAAGTAGTTAAAAGTGCTTTAGGAACACGAAACAGAGGTTTGAAAGTTACTACTGACAAAGAAATATCCAGAACATAGTGGGGAGACATCACTAAAGGAAGGAACTGAGGCAGTCATTTACATTTCCCTGAAGAAATCATCACCATGATCTTGTTGGCTGATTAGTACAATTATTTTATCTTGTAAAGTCAGTCAGTACAGTAATAACTAGAGGATGCAATATCTAAATCTGAAAGACTGACTTCTCAAAGGTCAAACTGAACAAGTGTGAGGAGCCTGTGGCCTTCTAGTTTTTGTTGAACTACAAGTCCATTATCTCTGATCAATGGGCCCATTGGCCATAGATGGTGGCAATTAAAGCCTAATTATATTTTCCCACTGTTAATCCAGAGATCTCAAGTTTCAAAGAGAGGGATACTAGACAGATTAATGGAGTGGGGGGTTAGAGAGTAAAGGATGTCAGTGATGTCAATTCATCATGACATCATAGTGTAAATGACACAATTAATATAATTTGTGTCTTTTGAATAATAAAGTTGTACCTGTGTGATAACATCATCTCAGAGTTCAAGGTGACATATATGAGAACCCTCCTTCATTTTATTGCCACTACAAGTCTGTCAATTGAACTGAGAGGTCATCTGGTGACTTTAAAGTTGATTCTCAAACTTCATTCTCTGGTCAAACAAATAATCAAAGCATCCTATTATATTTAGCCTTTGTTCACACATGGTGCTAAACCATGGCTTGTAATAATTATGAACTATAGAGTAAATCAATGTAGCTGGAATCACACATTATTCTAAGTTATACCTGACTTTCCCAACTATAAAAGCTAGCTTCGCATTCATGCTAAGACCAAACAAGCAAATCACATTATGGCTCACATGTGGTCTCAGTCTAGTTCCCTTCTTGTTCTAATCTTGATGCGATTTGCTTAATTTTGATTTGGTGTATTGGGGTTTGTAAAACCATATTTTATGGCTAATCCTTAGGTGTCTAAAAGCATAGTTTATGGCCCAGCACAATATTTGAGTGCAGTCTTTTCTGACTTTTTCAATAAACTACGGAAATAACTTAAGCAAAGTAAATCACTAGCCAGTGAAACTACTATGGGGTTTAGAAGTCTGAATTTTATTCTCAGCTAGAAGAAAATAAGAAATTGATTCCTTCTGTTTTAATATAGTATTGTTATCATGTAACACAAGTAACAAGGAATGCAGAATGCTTTCTGATGCTGCAACTAGCCAAAGTTGATCCCGAGGCAAGAAATATGTAGCAAGGACACTTTACTGAAATAAACAAAATGTTCAGTCAGAAACAAAATTACCTTCCCTGCTATATGGTGCAGATTAGGGAAAAACAAAAAAACAAACATCAGCCACAAGGTTCTGATCTAAGAATTTGCCTCATTAGTGACATAAGAGGTAAGCCGTTTACATAATTAATTATGCACTATGAATTAGCATAGTTTCTCTCTGTTTCTAGATAATTCTCACTGACCTAAGTTCAGGGTTCTCAGTTCATTTTGGCTGAGGCCCAGAAATCATTATACAGATATCTTAATAAAATCAAACTGAGATGGCAATTGCTCTGATTCTCATTTTAGTGATTTTGTTTTTCCCACACTACTTTAACAAGGGGGAAAAAACATTCATGATATCATATTACTTCATATCACATGTTGGCACTAATTCACACATGCATGTTAATTGGACAATAACTTATCACTCAATAATTTATGACTGAAGGCATGAACTAGTCCTATTGTTCTGAAGAGAGAGTTAGATGATGACTGGCTGGTTGGGACTATTTCAAATATGCAGAGCATTGATGGATGCTATAATAATCCAACTGATGAATAGTTAAGTGTGAACTCATCCCAACTTGCAGTGCTCTGTATTACACTTAAATGCACCAAAAATTATACTTATAAATTACATTTATAATAAACCTGGTGTTAAAGTCTCCAAATTAGTCAGAGAAAAGCTTGAAACATCACAATAATGTTGGCCCAGCTGATTCTATTGCATACATCCTCCTTATCTATGTTGCCCCCAGCTGTTTTCTGCCAGTAGGTATATCTGAGTTGTTGAGAACATGTTATAGAAATTCTGTGCAAAATGGACAGTATGGTTGATTTTAATCAGAAAGAAAACATGAAATGGCAAACTGGTATGGCTGCTTTCTGTCACCCTCTCTTTTTTCAATGAATGCTATCTATTAAAGTTTTGTCCTTTTTGAGAAGCCAAGAAGACACACTGGTAGATTAGTTTTATTTTCTGTGAATGCCTGAAGAGTCTACCCAGCAGCATTCCTAAAGATAAAGAAGCCTGAGTTAGTGTTTTCTTTGCAGTGTGCCAACTTCCTACTTGATTATGTTAATTAAAATCCATTTTAAAATAATATAATCAGATAGGACATGGAACAGATGTGAAATTGGAAGATCTTGCAATATTGGCTAAAGCAGAGTGAAAAATGTGACTTTCCAGATGTTGCTAGTGTGCAATTTTCATAAGTAATGACCTTACTGACTAGAGGTGGCCATATCTTGTCATTCCAAAGTAAAGGAAAATTGTTTTTTATTCCATATAAAATATTTATACAGAGGCTCCAAAGTGCTATCTGAGAAAATCTGTAAAGAAAAATTAAATCTCCAGATTTTCAAATATTTCCCATTTAAAACTTGTTTTATTGACTGATTTTTTGTTTCTTTGTTTATTTTGGTCGTGATATTGAAAAGGACCAGAGTCACTAGTTTGAGAAAATGGTATCTGGAAAGTTCATGAAAGCCAGATGTGTAAATGTTACTTGTAAAAATGATCATTATCAATAGCCTGGCTACAAATACTGGGAGATAGACTTGTTCTTGCCAGCATTTTGCTTAAGCATATTATGAGATAAGCAGATAATAGTTTGTTTTGGCCATTACTTGTGCCCTAGTATTGGCTCTGCGTCTCAGGCAAATGATTTCCTAATTTTTTTTTGTCAGATTGCCTGCATTTTTTGTTTGCCTTTTTGTTATCAAAATACTTAAAAGGGTTGTAAAGATTTTTGGCATTTACGCTATGAAAATATTTGTTCAGTGGTTCATGGATTTAGTTCACAATTTAGTTCATAGTGAGATTTTCAGTTTGAGTCTGATTTACATCATACCAACCTCCTGTCAAGCAAATTAGCTGCATATAGAAACTGAGATTTTAGAATTATCAAGGGTTGTGGAGCGAAGTGCCATATCTACATAGATGAGATCCAAGCCTATTGTTTTCCATCCTCAACAGATGAGATAGCCTCAAGGTTAGCTTCTGCATGGGCCAGATTGTATCCTGGATGATGTGCAATACATTGGAACTGAATCCAGAAAAGCTTCAGTATCTGGTGATCAAGGGAGAACTTGTCCAATGGAAAGGGAATGTTCTTGTTCTAGATTAAGAAACTTTTCTCTGAAGGATCAGGTGTTCCTTGCCCTATGCTGTTCTTGAGTTGTCAGAACAGTGGAATGGGAAGGGTTGTCTATTTCCATTTTTGCATAATTCACCAGTTCTGCCCCTTCCTTGAGAGATTTGATCTGGCTTCCAAACACTGGTTACCGCCTAGTTAGAATACTATAATGTGCTCTATGTGGCAATACCTTTGAAAGAGAATTAGAAATTACAGCAGATCCAACAAGAGGCAGCCAGTGACAGCCTCACTACCTAGACCAGACCAGGAAATCAACTCCACAAGAAGGCTAAAACAATTTTTTATTGAAGCTGATTATAGTAACAGAATCCTGCAAATCCAATTGTGCCATACTTCCTTCTCCTCTTTCTATTTCAGTGAATTAGGAAGGTGTCTGCCTGAGCTACTTCCAAATGTGCTGGGCTTGAAAAATACTTCAGCCTCTTTTATCTAGGTAACAATTCCTCCATCAATACTGTATGTCAGCATTTCCAGCGGAAGTTGTCAGACTTAATGGTAATAATCTTTTAAATTGTTATTGACTCCCCCACAGTTATATGCTTTAGGAAGCTTTCTAAGGGAGAAGAAACTTCCTTGGGGAAAGGGGAAGTTCTAGAAATTAACCCTTTTGCTGCCCCAGACAGCTGGGTGCTCTCAGACAGCTTCTGGAAAAAGAAGAAATGATCGGGTGAGTCTCTGGCTGGGGGCTGGGCAACCAAGAAACAAGTTCACTGTGGAGGAACCAGCCATTCTTAATGGACATTAAAGTCTGTCACTGCATCTTAGACACTAGCTGTTGCTTCTTAAAAGAGGCTTCCTCTGGCTGCAGCCTGCCTTTTACTTTTTGTGGAATCATCATCATTTCTGAGGCTTTGGGACTTTAAGATGGCGAGGAGAGAGGAGTTGTATCTGAGCCAAATTAAAGAAGTTGGTAAACAGTGTGGAAACTATTTTTGAAACTTTGGGATTTAAATTTCTTAGAGGACTTTGTATTCTCAACAGACTTTGCTGAACTTTTTTTATTTTTAAGTCAAAGCTTCCGTGAACGGTGCTTTGTTTTGGCTGGAAGGAGGGGGAGAAACAGTTTCAGTTTCTTTTACTTCTGATTGGTCTAGCAGCAGAAAAAGGGACATGGACTAGGTCTTTTCTACTATAGTGGTGCTGTTTGACCACACGAGGGAGCCAAAGACTGCAGAATTGTGATTCCCCTTTTAACTTTTTAGTGGCACTATTCAAGCTATGGGATTTAATGTTACAAATTAACTAAGTTAAAATTTTGACTTTAAATTTAAAATTTAGTCATATTCTGAAGGCATGGCTACCCATAAGAGAACAGAGAAGATACCGGAAGATGCAGAATCCTTAAGATCCTTTTTGGATGAATATACAATAAAAAAACATGCAGTTATATAGGCGATGGGAGCTAAGCTTGAATTAAAAATTGACCCATTGGCAAAGGAACTTCATGAGGAGATACAATGTTTGACAGGAGACATTAAACAGGTGAAGGATAGAATTGATTTTTTGGAGCATAAACAGGGAAAACAAGACAATTTGTTTGAAGCTGAGCTGGATGAGAGGACTCTCTTGGAAACCCAAGATAAAGAGTTTCAATTAAGATTTAGAGCAATACCTGAATGACCTGGAGAGGATACTAGATTAAGGATGATTAAAGCTTTGGCTCTGTTAATTAATTGTGAAGAAAAGTTCCTCGATCTTGAGGTTGATAAGGCTTACAGAGTAAACTCAAGATTTGCCACTATGAGAAAATTACCAAGGGATGTCGTTGTTGTTGTTAGTTGCGAAGTCGTGTCCGACCCATCGCGACCCCATGGACAACATTCCTCCAGGCCTTCCTGTCCTCTACCATCTTCTGGAGTCTATTTAAGCTCACGCCAACTGCTTCAGTGACTCCATCCAGCCACCTCATTCTCTGTCGTCCCCTTCTTCTATTGCCCTCAATCTTTCCCAGCATTAGACTCTTCTCCAGTGAGTCCTTCCTTCTCATTAGGTGGCCAAAGTACTTGAGTTTCAACTTCAGGATCTGGCCTTCTAAGGAGCAGTCAGGGTTGATCTCCTCTAGGACTGACCGGTTTGATCGCCTTGCAGTCCAAGGGACACGCAGGAGTCTTCTCCAGCACCATAGTTCAAATGCCTCAATTCTTTTGCGCTCAGCCTTTCTTATGGTCCAACTTTCACAGCCATACATTGCAACTGGAAAAACCATGGCCTTGACTATACATACTTTTGTTGGCAGGGTGATGTCTCTGCTTTTTAGAGGGATGTCCTAGTTCACTTCATAAGAAAAATAACAAGAGATCGTGTTCTGGATTGCCACTTCAAATCCAAATTATGAATGGAAAATGTAGACATAATTATTTTGAAGGAAATTCCTGTAAGAATTCTGAGAAAAAGGAAAGGTTACTCATTCCTTACAGATATTTTGAAGAAGAGAAAAATTCCCTTCCTTTGGGATAAGCTTGAGGGGGTGATACTCAGAAAGAATGAGCAAAGATTTTGATTGAATTCTATAGATAAAGCCAAGGATTTCTTGTCCAGACATAAATTAATTTCAGAGCCAGTTGAAGAGATGGAAATAGATAAGACTTCGGAGGTAGACCAACTTCAAAAAACTGACACTGCCGAAGAGGTGTCCATACAGGAATTTGCCATTTCATCCAAAGATGGAAAGT
Organism: Azemiops feae; assembly: GCA_023970755.1. Lineage (NCBI taxonomy): Eukaryota > Metazoa > Chordata > Lepidosauria > Squamata > Viperidae > Azemiops > Azemiops feae. The sequence continues at coordinate 1,015,889 of JALGBA010004200.1, read as the reverse complement.
AAATTTATTACATGGAACATTAGTGGGGCCCATGCCCCATCTAAGCATAAAAAAGTAATTCATTATTTGAGAAAACTTAATTCTAATATAATTTGCCTTCAAGAAACACATATCAAGAAACAAGATGAGAAATATTTAATAAATAAAAGATATGGGGAGGAATTTATATCTGCTGGGCTAAAAAAGCTTAATGGAGTGGATTTATATATAAAACCCCAATTTAAACTCAAGCTACTCTTATTAGATGAATACGGCAGATTTGTAATAGTGTAAATTGAATTTAATGGAATAAAATCAATAATAATTGGTCTCTACATGCCAAATGAGGGGAAAAGCAGTTTTTTTGAGTATCTTATGGGCCAACTCCTGCCTTTTTCATATGAAAATTAGTTTATGTTGAGGGGTTGGAATGGAGTGACTTTGCCACTTTGGGATAGAACATCTATTAAGGGGATCAAACCCTCCCAGGGTAAATTACCAAAGACATTTTTTGAGATAATGGACAATTTAATGGTAATAGACTCATGGAGGCAAAAAAAATGGCTCTATAAGAGAATATACTTTATTTTCAGAAAGACATAAATCTTTTTCAAGGATTGACATGATATGGACTCTAAAAATTTAGCAAATAGAATTTTGAAAGCTCATATCTAAATCTTTTTCTGACCATAATCCAGTTGTTCTGGCATTTATAAAAAAGAGTTTGAGTTATAGATGGTGATTAAATGAATTTATTTTGCAAAAGGAGACAATCATAAAGGACTGTAAAAAGAAATTACAAAAATATTTTCATAATAATTCAGATAAAGGGGCAGATCTAACAACTGTGTGAGAGGCTAGTAAAGCAGTTATTAGGGGTTATTTTATACAATAAAACTCTTTAGAAAAGAAAAAATATTTGAAAAAGACCCAAAAGATACTGGATGCAATCAGACAGAAAGAAATTAAATTGCAAAAGACACCTATGAACTCTAAAATTCTACATCAAATTAATTTGTTACACCATCAATTGTCTATGTAAACAATTCAAGAAATAGAAACAAAATTGAATTATGTGAAGCAAAGACATTTTGAGTTTGCAAATAAGCCAGGAAGATGGTTGGCATATAGACTAAGAAAGGAAAGGAAAAAGAGAATGATTGAAAAAAATTGTGAAGGCAACAATATAATAACAGATAATGAGCAGATTAAAAAATCTTTTCATAATTTTTACTCTAACCTGTATAAAATGCATGAGCTAGATAAGTCAAAAATAGATGAATATTTGTTAAGACAACACCTGCCAAAACTCTCACAAATTCAGAGACAATGAATGACCCAATAACTACCTTTGAAATATCAGAAGCTATGAGAAAAATGAAATCAGGCAAAGCTCCTGCCCAGATGGACTTACAAGTCAGTATTATAAATGTTTTGAAGATGAACTTTTTCTGCCACTAAAGGAAGTAATGAATGAAATATTACAGGGGGGAAAGATACCCCCAACTTGGAAAGAAGCCAATATTGTGCTACTTCCAAAGAAGGGTCAGGATGTTACAATGATAAAGAACTACAGACCAATTTCATTATTAAATAAGGATTATAAATTATTTGCTGCAGTTTTGGCAGAAAGAGTAAAAAAAAGTGTTACAAGTATATATAGCCATGATGATCAATCTGGCTTTCTGCCAAAAAGACAGTTAAGGAATAACATGAGAACTGTTTTGAATATTATTGAATACCTACAATATCATAATGGACAACAGACAGCTTTAATATTTCTAGATGCAGAGAAGCAAAAATCACAGCAAGCAAAAATTATTATCAATGGTGACTTAACTAACTCATGCGAAATTCGAAAGGGTACAAGACAAGGATGTCCATTGTCTCCATTGCTGTTTATCCTAGTGTTGGAAGTTTTGAATAGAGATATCAAGCAAGATGGGGAAATAAGAGATATAAATGTTAAGAAGGAAGTTTATAAACTGAGGGCCTTTGCTGGTGATTTGGTGATATTTCTGCAAGGCCCAAAATATAATATAGAACATTTGATGAGAAAATTAAATGAGTTTGGGTCTTTAGTAGGTTTTAAAATAAACAAGCAGAACACATCAATGCTGATTAAGAATATGACATTACAGGACTTCCGGTTCCGGTTCACGGTACTGGCGGTCGTGCGGAGAGCCTTCTCTCTTCGCCGGCCGGTTTCCCTTCGCCGGTAGACCCTGGACAGGGTCGAAAGTCGCCCTGGAGGGGCGACCACCGCTGAGGAGGACTCTCGTCGACTGCGGAGGGGGCGGCAGCATCTTCCGCGGTCTGAGGCAGCTCCTTTGGGCCGACGGGGAAAAGATCGGCCATTAACATGGCCGATCACTTAGCTGCACCAGCTGAAAGTCAGAATAACATCTAAGCATTAAAGAACCACCGTGGAAGATCCGGGTGAGACCTTTCCTTTCCTCTCTTTACCCTAACTATCTCCCTGTGAAAAGCCCCTGGAATTATTTCCCCACTTTGACAGAGCAGCGTTCGCTCACTTGGGAAAACAAGCTTTGGATAATAGAAACTACAAATTATTTTTTACTGACTATTTTTATTTTTGGATACTCTGGGGTCCCGAAAAATTTCTACTATTGAATTTTATTATTCTATTTACCTATTAAACTGGACAATATTGTTTTTTTTACTGCTTTTACTCTTTTAATTGGATAAAACCTTAGGTATCTGGAAAAAGATTTTATAGTTTACTGGGGACATCTTGTGGCGAAAGCTGACATTACAATTGTACTTTCTCTTTGATTTTGAGGCTGGGTTTGACCTTCAAATTATCATAAAAGGGAAAAGATAAAGAATTTGAAACAGCTGTGTGGAGGTGGATTGTTATTAAACATAGCCTCCACTAAAAGACTAAAAGATTATTTCACCATGGAAATGGACGAACCTTACCCACAGCTTGACTACAATCTTATATTGGAAAAAATCTTGGAAGTTACTGAGCAAATGAACTTTAGGATGAAAACTAAAGATGATTTTCCAGAACTACAAACTGAAGAATAGATCAACAGCAAAGAGGCCTGTGTTCAACATTATGTACAACATCATGAGATGGGGGAATCTTATTCACAACTTAACTACGAAAAAACCCTTGCCCCAAAATTTCAAACTGATTTCCAGACTTCAACTGATTATTCTATAAGTCAAAAAACAACAGAAGAGGAATCTATCACCACCAAAGAGGATTTTACACAATCCTATGTACAATCTACTGAGTATCAGAACTATGATAACTTGGACAACCAACTAACAATTATAACACTGGACAAAATTGATTACGCTACTCAGATGATAGCGGAAGAAGGAGAACAGAAGTACGACCAGATTGAATTGATGATAAACATGTCTAACAAAAGATTGAGATTTGTTGATACAGAGACTCTCTTATGGAAGCCTGCCTGGCGCAAAAAGAAAGCCAGAGTTAGATTTAAAAATGGGATTTAAATCTTTACTTGATGGGTAAGAAAGGTTTTTTAGAGATATGGACTGAATTAATACTAACTGAGATGAAAAGTAAAGGTTTTTGGACTGATTTAATGTTTAGGATTTAGATCTATAACTGAGATGAAATTATTGGTTAGATATAGTTTGGAATTGTGAAATGAAAAAGGTTTTAAATGAGGAGCTATTAAGACAAGAAATAGAATATATGTGTGAAATACTGTAAGAAGGTATTTTTTGGGATAATATGTTTATTTTAGGTATGATAACCACTTTGTAATGAAATGAAAACAAGGAAATGGATTGTGACAATGGAAGATATGGTATTAGTAAATGAAGACGTATTAGAATAAGAATTAGAATACATTTCGGAAATGTAAAAAGGTAACTGTTGGAATAAGATGCTTATTTTAGACATTATAATTATTATGTTATGTAATGAGGGAAATTAGGGATACCCGAAGTGTAAACAATATGCTTAATTAAGGCTAAATTGGAATATGGTAATTGGAATTTAGTAAAGCTTAAAAACAGGATTTGGACTTGTATAGGTAAAATGTTATTGATAAAATGTTATGGATTGACTGAATTTTATTTAGAAATGTATTAATTTGAATATGTTATATTAATGGAGGGAAATAGAGAGGGAATCTTTAAGGAGTTAACCTGACCTGTACATGTATGATTTTGACTTTGGATAATTGATTACCCCATCTCCACGTTGTTTCCTAAGCACTCTGTTCTAAAAAATGAAAACATTAATAAAACTTCTTTAAAAAAAAAAAGAATATGACATTACAGGATAGTGATATATTGACTAAAAAGTCTGGGAAAAATTGCAGTTATCAATATTAGGTAGAATTTCTGTAATTAAGATGAATGTTTTACCTAAGTTGCTTTTGTAGCCGGAGTTGATATTGGCTTTACTTTTTGAAAAGCAACCAACACCATTTTTAAGCATGAAATTTAAGCACAAATCTGTTTCCATCATCCGTTGTAATATTTTGGTTGGGAAAAAAAATTTGGGCCTCCAAGCCTCAAACGTCATTGACCTTAAGAAAATGAAATTTCCAAATTTTCATGGCTGGAGTTGATATTTGGTCGACTTTTTTAAAAAGCAATGGAAACCATTGTTAAGCTTGAAATTCAACCCCAAAACTTGAAACCAGATCTGTTTTAGCATTTCTGTTGAAAAAGAATTTGGCCTCAGATCTTCCCATGTTCCTAACCTTAGCAATATGAATTTTACCAATTTTACCAATTTTCCTAGCTGGAGTCAATATTTTGTCGATTTGTTTAAAAGCAATCAACACCATTTTTAACCATGAAATTTAATCAGGAATCTTGTCCACACATCCGTTTTAGTATTTTGGTTGAAAAACAATTTGGCATCCTGGACTCAACTGTCCCTGACCTTGGCAACGTGAATTTTCCAAATTTTCTTGGCTGGAGTCGATACTTGGTCAATTTTTTTAAAAAGCAACCAACACCATTTTTAACCATTAAATTCAACTCTGGAACCTGACAAGGGATCCATTTTAGCATTTTGGTTTAAAAAAAATTTGGCCTCATGGCCTCCCGCATCCCTAACCTTGCCAACATGAATTTTATGAATTTTCGATATTTTGTCATTTTTTAAAAAGGCAACCAATACCATATTTAAGCCTAAAATTTAACCACGAATCTGGTCCCAACATCTGTTTTAGAATTTCGAATGAAAACATTTTGGGCCTCCTGGCCTCAAACATCATTGACCTTGGCAAAACGCATTTTCTGAATTTTCATAGCTGGAGTCAATATTTTGTTGAATCATTTAAAAGCAACCAACATCATTTTAAACCATGAAATTTAATCAGGAATCTCGTCCAAGCATCTATTTTAGTATTTCGGTTGAAAAACAATTTGGCATCCTGACCTCAACTGTCCCTGACCTTGGCAAACTGAATTTTCTGAATTTTCATAGCTAGAGTCGATATTTGGTTGACTTTTTAAAAATAAACCAACACCATTTTTATGAAATTCAACCAGGAAACTTGAGACCAGATCTGTTTTAGCATTTGGGTTGTTACCTCAGCAACACAAATTTTCCGAATTTTTAAATTTATTTAAAATAAATATAAAAGACAGACAGACAGATAACAGAAATGATATACTGTAGTGTAAAAAATAAGTACAGGTAGTCCTTGAGTTATGAGTATAATGGAGCCTGCCCATTCTGCTCTTAACTCAAAAACTTGTGGGAGTGAATCTCGTACCTTGAACGAGATCAGTCCCTTGCTCATTAACAAGCATGCGGCTCATTAAGTGCACATGAAGTATCTCAGGGTAGTGAAAGCATTTTTAAAGGAATCCTTAGCTTTCTACAACAATGGTAATAAGTTTAATTGTTCCCTGATTGCTTAAAGACAATTTCATGCTAACTTATTTCCAATTGCAATGTGCCCCTGGGAAGAAACGCTTAGCTTTATACCTCAATAAAGCCTATTGCATACAAATTAGTAGGGATCTTTCTAGAAAAACAAAATTTGTTTATAAAGGATACAATTTTATTATTGTAAAATAAAGTCTCTTAGAAGAGAGAGCTATCCAAACACATTATTTCTGCAACTAGACCCATTTGAAACTGTCCCATTCAGTGCTGGGAAACATTAATTTAAAATATTTAATGTAACAGTAATTTAAAATTTAAACCTGTTATATTTACATATTTTTTTCATTTTAAAAATGTTTTATTCTTTATACTAATTCTTGACTAGATCAACTGAAAGATCAGAATACTTGACTATAACCTGACAATGAATTTTAGTCACAAGGGAAAAAAAATCCTGTTCTAACAGCTTTTCAAGAGAACCGAAGATTTGAATCCAATGTCCACTAAATTTTCAAGATGGCTTTTAGAATTTATTAGGCTCCAGAATGTTCCAAGTTCTGAAATGGAACTACCTGCTGCTAGGTATCATCTTGCATGTGGATTGGTAATAATATTGTCAGGAGCCCACATCATGTGGGCTAAAACCTAAAAGCTCCTGGGGATGTTCTCAGCCAGTGGTGGGATTCAAATATGTCAACAACCGGTTCTGTGTGGATGCCGCTTCCGGAAGTCCATTCTGGGCCTGGGCAACAAAAAATTAGCTACTGGTTCTGCTGAAGTGGTGAGAACCAGTTGAATCCCACCACTGTTCTCAGCCCTTCCTTTCTGAAGTAATACAACAAAACTGCCAGATTTGCGATAGCTACACATATCTTTTGGTACACAGAAATGTCAGTGAATTAGTATTGGTATGTAAATAACTTGAATACCAATTTCTAACAGGAACCGCCTGTATATCTGAAATCACCAATATGACATCTGTTGGAATTACTGTGTCTGTTAGGACATGCTAAGGTCCTCATCATACATTTGCTTCCCTGTACAAATAACTGTAGTACTAGGCAACCATTTTCCCAGCATGGAAGTATTTTGCTCTATTGAAAATGAACTGAACAATTTTCTCAGTTTCCTTGAATTAAGGGAAAATTTGTGCTCTAAAAAAAAATTGAAGGAACTCAAATCTCACCACCATAAAAGATCTTTAGGACAAGCCTCTTTTTTGGACAAAAAGATTGGAATTTCAATCAAAAATATTGGGGCAGGGGTGAGGAATATCTGTCATTAAAGAGGAAAAAAAGAAGTTTTTTACTCATCCTCCATTCCTTCTTTTTTTCTCCTTATTCTCTTTGTCTTTTTGCCCAATCTTCCAGTCTTGTCTTCCTTTCCTCCTCTGTTTTCCCCATTTTTAATCCTTTTCCCTGTTTTTTTCTCTTCATTGTTTTCAGTTCCCTGCCCCGCAACCCTCTATTTTTAATCTATTTCTTATCCTTCTCTATATGAGAAAAAGCACATAAAGAAAGCGTACTCCTAAGTGATTAGCTATTCTGCAATTTGTGATTATAATCTCATCATATTTAAATTTCCAGATCACATTCAATTGTTTAAAAAAACATTAGCAATCCATGCATGAAAACTGGCATTATTAGGAAGATTGCACACAAAAGCCAAAGCAAAGTGAGTCATCTAATCTGGACATAACATTAATTGGAATGTGAAAATGTGTCCAATATGACAAAAGAAACAGGGCTTAAGACTGAGGATGGATGCCTCATAACATTTAAAGAGACTAGGCTATCCCTCACATGAGTTTTTTTCTGGACATTTTTTCAGGTTGTATATTTCCTGCAATGGCAGTCTTGATAGTTGAGATATTTTATAATATTTTTGTATCCATCTTTTATTCTTTCTGTGGTGTGTATGGAAGGGAGAACTAATTTTCTTATTCTCTTTGTCCTCTTTGCTTTGACACCTGATATATAGCCCTTGTTTTTCAAGACAACAACAATATCAAACTATTTCCCTCATTTCACCTTCATACTACCTGTAGCACTGCATCCAATGAAAGAGAGAGAGAGAGGGAGAGGGAGAGAGAGGGGGGGATGTTGGTAGTATAAATACCAGAGTCACTGGTTTGAGATGGCTTTATAAATTGAAAATAATAAAATAAATAAATAAATAAAATAAAATAAAATAAAATAAAATAAAATAAAATAAAATAAAATAAAATAAAATAAAATAAAATAAAATAAAATAAAATAAAATAATAAAATAAAATAAAATAAAATAAAATAAAATAAAATAAAATAAAATAAAATAAAATAAAATAAAATAAAATAAAATAAAATAAAATAAAATTAATTAAATTAAATTAAATTAAATTATATTATTAAATTATTAAATTATTAAATTATTAAATTATTAAATTATTAAATTATTAAATTATTAAATTATTAAATTATTAAATTATTAAATTATTAAATTATTAAATTATTAAATTATTAAATTATTAAATAAAATAATAAAATAAAATAAAAAAAATAAAATAATAAAACAAAATAAAACTTCCAAAAAATTAACATGAAAACAACTTGGTCTGTTACTATGTCAAGATTTTTAAGGCGTTCTGAAGAACATGTGAATGTAAGACACATTTCTCAACACAAGTTGACCGAGATTGTTTGGAAAAAAGCAACAATCACATTCAGCTGAATACTAATTAAATTAATGTGCATGTCTTCTTGATTATGCAACCTAGACTTATGGATTTCTTACTGCTGCCATCATGTGATAATGTGGACTTCCACAACTCAAAATGTAGTGCTGCTTTAACCATAGTAAGATGTTTCTTCTCCAATTATTAAAAATTACAAGATAAATCCTTGATATGTATTTAGTTCAGATTTTTTTAAAGACAAACTTGATTGATATAAGAGAGTATATGTACAACATTAAGTAGAGCCTTATGCAGAGGAGAACAAGATCAGGATTTAGAGCAGGGGTGTCAAACTGCCAGCCCGCGGGCTAGATGTGTCACGCCAAAACCGTACCTACCCCATTGCCGGCAATGGGGGAAAAGTCGCGATATGTCACGACACGTCACGTGACGTCGCAAGTTTGACACCTGTTATTTAGAGGAACTTTTTTCCCCACCATTCTATTGATACATTGGACTATAACTCTTAAAATTCTCGGTTCTTGGAGCTGTAATTTGTCAAGAAAGCACTTGATGAGAAAAAGCTGATTTAGAGCTTTTCATCATAATATGTAACACATTGTATGCTTGATTTGATTCATTAAACATATAGAATCTCCACATATTGTATAATTGTCCTACTTTAACCTAGTTCCTGATGGAGGCTTCTCTACACCATGGTGTCCACACTATTAGACAATCTAAGTTTCTAAGGAAGGATTGGGCAACTCCTCTATGCATGCAGCCCCTCCCAGAGCATCCATTATCCCCATAGAACACCTTTAGGTTGAATACGGCCAAACCTTGGGTTGTTTGGGGAAGTTTCAGGCAGGACTAAGGTGAAGGATATCCCCTCACACACACACACACACTCCAGGCAATATCCTGACATCATCAGCACATTCACAATGGCCCTAAACTTTAATTTGGTCTTTGGGATGCTACTGAGCATTACTATTCCAATATGAGTGGTTATTAGAAAAAGGAAAACTCTCCATGAAATCAGTTTTTTTTCAATCTGGTCTTTAAAGTTCTAAGTCATGAATCCAAAAGAGTAACACATCTGAGCCAAAGCCATCCAAGATTCAAGTCTTCTAGCTGAAAAGAAAAAATATTGGAAATGAGAACAGTCTCTGATCATTTCATTTATTTTTCTTTTCTATGATAAAAATAGGTTTAATTAAAAAAAATAGCAAATCCATTTTAAAATATATTATTTGCTTTTATAATATTCATAAATATATGAAACTATTTTTTGTTAGCACAAAAAAAACTGAGAACCTACCAAAAGTAAAAAGTGAAATAAAGAGACTCCAGTATAATTAATTTGAGTCTATTTTTTTTAAAAAAATGGCAGACCAGAAGGAATCAGCTACTTTATCTACATTAGACAACAAATAGTTCCTGAGCATGCAAGGGTCCTGGCAAGTCCCATGAACCTGGAGCTGGCTTAATCTAGTACAGTAGGGAAATTTCCTTTTCTCCAGCTCAGTTGAATCAGGGACATATCATGCCTGATCAGAGAATTGCCTTTGGACTCTAAGTAAACAGAGCTACTTCTCACTCACAGGCCATGAAAATGCCAGCTCACTTAAAATTTAAGAAAAAATAACAACCAGTTTAAAGAATTTGACCAAAATTGCTAAATAACACATTGTAATGTTCCACTAATTCACTGATGTCTTTATATGCTATCATAATCAAAGACAATTGGATTTTAAAACCATGAAAAAGTATAAAATGATCCATGGCTTTGCAGTAAAATTACATCTTAGGTTTATTTATTTATTTTAATTCATCAAATTTATGATTAAAATCAAAACTCATCTCAGCACCTAGAGTGGTTTAGTCCCTGATCTAGCTCCATTTATAACTAAACAACTTATAACTCAGGAGAAGTACAGCAAATCACTGAGAAAAGTAGATCAATAAACTAATTTAATATAGTAGAACTTGCTAGGTTTCTATGTTCCTTTCTATGAGACAGCATACGAAATAATAAATGTACGGTCTGACCTTATTCATACTAATTAAAGTCCAACCAATTTCAGTTTACTGATTTGAAACAGCATACAGGAGATGATAGGAGTCATTCAGATTTCTTCCTATTGAATTTCCTCTCTTTTCCACTTGGGTTTTAGAAATTTGTTGTCCAGTTACAAACCCATATTTCAGATTCAGGATACTGAGATCTGTCATGCGAGCTGTTAAAACCTTAAAAATGATTAGAAATCCTTTCTTTGCAGTACTTCTCTTTTGCCTGCTATTTGGAACAAATTGGCTAAAGAGGGGTATTTACACCGCAACAAGAAAGCAGCAAGAACCAGTTAGAAATGCAGCACAGGAAACATCTGTTCATTAATTCTGGGACATAATGAGTCAATGTCTCTTAGAGATAAAGATACTCACTGCTTCACAATTGCAATAGGGCTGGAAGACAGAGAATTCTGCCAATTGTGGTAATAGTATCATCTTATATGGAAATATAGATCCCATCTGTCATAGCTGTAACGTCATTATGACATTTCTTTGAAGCTGTAGCATTCATAACTCTGTGTGCAGCTTCAGCAGAACCCTTACCAGGAATGGAAACTGACGTACAATTAATATTTGAATGTTGGAAGTGATGCTTTTGTTCCTGAAACCTAAAATAGCATTTGCTTTTGTGCTAAAAAAATTAAAAGGTTCAATCTCTTCAGTTTGGTATCCTATAACTCCTGAATGGACCTCAGAAGGGATCCACTGTATAGAACATAGACTGTACATTTATTTGCCTTGTTGTTTGAAGATCTTAACTGTACATACAATATCGACATTAAATTTTAAAAGCAGACCTGAATAATAAACCAAAATTGTCATATGTTGTATATTAAAGGAAACAGAGAAGTAAATCTAACATTAAGAGAGCAGATTTCCAGTCAAGTCTTCTGTCATTCTCACTTCCATCTCTGTGCATATCTCCAGTCTAATCCAGTTAGTCCTTAACTCCGTGAAGCAGATTTTAGGAGTCCAGATTACATATCATTCTGTGAGCAGAACAAAACAACAATATAAGATCATTTGATACAGCTTACAATAATATATACTTGCAAAGCAAAAATCCATTTTTGTTCAGCTATTTGTAGATGGCTACATCTCTCCACTCCCATAAACACACAAAAAGAATATACAAAAACATAAAAACAGAAAATAAACTGCAATGAATAAAAACTAACCATAAATAGATTAAGAACTACAAAGCAACAAGTTATGTATGTCATCTATATATTTTCCGCCCAGCTTGAGTGTCCTTTACCAGTCAGTGTTCTGGCTGAGTTAACCAAAGGATGTTATTTTTTATTTTCTTTCATTTTCAGGTCTCTAAAGTCAGGTATCTGAATTTTTACATTTTCTCTTTAAGTTAAGCAATAGAGAACGTACCATACCAAACCTATATTTTTAACGTGTGAAGCAGATTGTCAACATGGGGTGGGGTATGCAGTACACTGCCAGGTATAAAGATCTAGTCTGGGTTTGGCAAAAAAAATCAAAGTGGAAGTTGCAATCGTATGTTAAGTTCCCCTGTTTTTTAGGTCCATCACACATACAATGCACCTAAAAAGCAGCTAGAATTTTGATTGTACAGGCTAGCATCCTTTAACATCATGGGAAGGAAATTAAACTAGATCTTGCTTAAGGATATTGATGAAAAACTTTTCCCTGTATTCATATATTTATTGTCCAAAGTCTCTGAGATTTGCAATATCCAATCTGGGTCGGTCACTAGGACCAGAGGCTTTGTCTTCCAAGCTCTTGGACTCATGCTGGAGCCCATCTTCAGGGAACGAGTCCAAAAGCTTGGAAGACTAAACCTCTGGTCCCTGTGATCAACCCAGATTGGATCCTGCAACATTATCCAGGGACACGTAAATCCACCTTCATTTGTCTCTGAGATTTGTTGCAGCCTTTCAGAAGGAATATTCAAATAGGCAGTACTTTGAATATAGTAAGGGTGTTTCTGGCTCAGACTTTTCCTTAGAACAGTGGCTACACTTGTTGGACAGTTGAAATAAGGCTTGTAATTTGAGATGCAGACATCTGTGCTGCAAATATGTGAAGTCTTTTCAGAGTTTCTTGTGCATAAACAGGAAGAAAGAAAAGCTGGTGGGAAGAACAAAATATCATAGCAATCGAGATAATTTGATATCTATCCAGGGACACTGGATGCTAATGCTACTGGAAGGATTTACAAGTTCAAATAAATTTGTATCTCTGTTATACACACATATACATACAGACACATACACACAAATGAATTCCATTGACAATTAAAATATGTAACATTATAGTCTGAAATTGAATTTCTAAATGTCTGTTCCAAAATAGCCCCACAGTTTATCAGAATTTTTCAGTTATTACATGGAACTTTAATGTTTAAAGACAACAGACTTATCTGCTTTTAGGTGGTAGTGCTTAACCTAAGGTGGACTAACACAATTTTTTTTGGATAAACATAATTAATCTTGATGATTCCACTGGCAGCAACCTCAATGCTTTACTCATTTCCCAGCAAAAAAAGATTTTGGTTGAGTGAACATTGAATCCTCCTAAGAACTGGGGACTTTGCAATCAGACTAATATGCAAAGATTCTTCCTGGAGATTTTCCAAGTTCATGTAGGAAGGTCTACATGAAGACAAGTATCCTGAAGGTGGAGCTGACTTCTGGTCCAGTACCTTTTCCCACACATCAATGGAGAATGTTTGAACAGAGCTCTTAAAAGCAACATAACCATTTCACTTTCTATTCCCCCCTCCCAAGCTTACATTTTGATACCATTGTATAATTCTTTTTTCACCTTTGGGTACTGCAAGGTTGGCAACAATGGGAGAAGTCTATTTCTTTCATCACTGCTTGTGATTTACATGTAAACATGTTGGTTTGTATGAAAAATAATAAAAATAAATGAACTTCAGGTATGAGCCATCAGATTTACATTAAAAAAACAGGATATTTTATGAGTACTACACAGAGCTCAGCAAACTGTGGGATCTTTCATACAAACTAATGGCTTCCATGCCTAATCAAATTGTTAGAGAAAATACATTTTTATTTAGTGCACAAAGCAACTAATTTTTTGTTTTGTTTAACTGTTACTTTTTATTGAATGTCTCTTTGTAATCATAATTATTTTAATTATTTTAGTCTAACTAAAAAGTAAGTTTATGTTTTTCCATTCTAATTCTCTTTCCATTCACCCCTTTGCTGCTGAAATAGACATCCAGCCAAGCCATACAGCATCTGCAAGTAGAATCCATTTAACTTGTATGTAATAGACTTGTCTGTACTTCATATACAAAACTTATTTCTATAGGCACAGATAACACAGCTCTGTGATGCAGTACAAGATTTTGGACACAGGGTGGAGATACATATTCACATAAACAATTTTAAATTCTACTTTAAAAAAAGGTCTGTAGCTTGTAACAAATCTAAAACATGATTGGAACTAGCATAACAATCAGATCAGTTCACATAAATATTTTTATTGACCTTTCTTTGAGAGTAACTAATTATTACATTTAAAGGTGAGGGCACAGGTGGGAAATCTCTACTTAAACTTGAGGCGAAAAACTTTTTTGCCATATCTAATTATTTGTTAGAAAAGCATCAGGTGTACAGTACAAAGCTCTGAAACACTGAAACAATATTCATAAGAATTACTATTTCTTTCATCATTTGGTCCAAGAAATGATTCTCTCTGGGGATAAAGCACATTAAGGAAAGGTACTATTCATAACCCATCCCATAAATGCTTGTTTTCATATTCCAGTAAAATTTGCTGGCTAGAATCCTTTCTAGGTGTCAAAAAGAATAAATATAAAATACAAGAGCAATAAATGTGATTTTATTCCAGCCACTATTACTGAATAAAGAAACATTACATTTCACATTTTTGTTCCCATGAGAGTCAAACTGATGCTTGTGGAGGAGGTCCACTGAAATGTTCTCTCTCATTCTTTCTCTCTCATACACACTCAAACCCCACCACTGGTGTGATAGATTTATACAATATAGACTACCTTCAGTATCAAAGTTGAAGCATTAAATTGGCAGTATGAAGGTACTGCTTCCACTCCAAATCAAGTGTCATGGTTCTGATAGATGAGACCAGTAAAAGCAGAACTCCAAGGCAAGAGGTTTCCTTAAAGAACATGTTTGTTGGCTACAAAGTATCGGCACAGTCAAAAGTGAAAACAAGTCTGGAGTTCCCTCCCAAGCATTACAATGTTACAAAGTTGAACTTCCTACCCCAGCACTATGTAATTATCCACGTTCTCCAATAGAATACTTTGGCGGGCTTTCTAACAGAAGGCTCAACTCGCCAAAAGTCAGGCAGCTATGACCTTGGTTCCCACGGGACAAATTATTGTTTAGTCTAACTTTAAAACCACTCATCCCCCCTCCCAATACTGTGGCATCCAAAAATGAAGAAAAAATGGCTTCAGCCAAGATCGTTGCAGTGTTGAATCAAGTTTAGGATTTATCAGGTGAACTTGGATAAGTCAGTACCTCTGTATTCCTTCCACATTGTGGTATATTAAGTGATCCATATATGTTGGTTTGATATTCATGGAATAAAGGCAAAATAGTAAGATTAATTCATGTTTATTAGATATTTTATTAATTATATACAACATCTTAAAAACTAATTGATATTAGCTGGCATTCATTTGTAACAAAATAAGCTGAAGTAAGAAAAATTGCCAATTTCTAAAATAAGCCAGTGTAGCTAAAAGACTTTATAATGAAGAAGTAAAATGGCTCATTCATAAGAATCTCTCTGGTGTGGTTCTTACTTGACAATGAGGAGGTGTGGTCATGGAAACACCCAAAAAATACATGAGTCACAGATTATTATCAATGGTCAGTTTGAGCAACATTAGACACATGTGTCTAGCAACAGGCAAACATTCAATAAATATACAGCAAAGGAAATTCAAAAACTACCCAACAACTTTTCAGTCTTTGGTTGGATACTGATTGAGTCTTTACCTCATGAGCTTCTCTTAATGAAATCCCCTTGGTACGACCAGTGATAGATTATATTTTAAACACTAAGATTGGGATCTATTTTTAGATTGATAGTAGGCCTTCCTGTCCACTTTGCTGATTAGTGCCCTGAACCTCTGCTATAAATATTATCCAGCTCCTTTTGAGGAGAGAGGGGGAAATAGCCCTATTTGTAGTAAATAGCACTTTTAGCAAAAACAACTCATCTCATGAGTCAAAGGAGGAAATAGTGATGGGAGTAAAGGATTAAACTCCTCCCTACATGCTTCTATTATAATTTATGACTTCCTTATTTAAGAAAAAAGCCTCAATATATTTAAAAATGGGTGCTGAAAGTATGCAGTGCTGCTAGAAGAGTTCTCGTGGCACAGAGTTTGAATGCTTTGCATTGTTGATTACAGTTGCTGAAAATGTATCAAGTCCATTTCATGCTTTAACCTGCCATGATTATTTAGGAATCCACTTGTACAAAAAACAATGCATCATTAAAAAAGAAGAAAAAAGATGTGTGCAAAAAACTGCTTGCATTATAAAATTAAAACATAGGAAAAGCAACTGTAATTTAAATAGTAATTCATTATCTCTGATGGGAAAGATTTTTGTTTGTTTGTTTGCCTCTTGATCAGGTCCAAAAGTTGATAAACAGCTTCAGGTCCCCTGTTTTCCTTTCTTATATTTATTGAACAATAAATTGGACTTGGCTTGGTCAATCCATCATACAGCGGACTACCTTCCATAACAAAGGATCCAAGGCCACCCACCTCCTATTTTTTTCTTACTCTTCCTCCTTTCGTTCACTTCAAAGATTATTGTTCTGTTTTAGGCTAAATATGCCTGCAGAGTTGAGTTACTAATAGCTTACTTCAAGCTGCAAATAGTTAAGGCTAGCCAAATTAGCAACCTGTGCAACCGCACCACACCACACCCTAGCAATACAGGTAAGCAAAGTTTTACCTGAGTAATCTTAGTCCAAAGTCAAATCAGTATACAAGTAGAATAGTCCAGAAACAATCTAGCATTCATATCTCAGGAAAAAATAAGTCATTCTGGGATCAAAAAGACCAGGTTCAGGAAGTGTACAGGAATAATGGTCTTGAGAATAATGGAAGCAAGGTTGGAGTGGTTGTTCCTAACAGAGGAACTAGCCATGGGTTGTTGCTCTCATATAGACTGGTCTGAGTATGCCTCCGTTAAGGTCATCAATCCTTTTGTTTCTCAAGGAGCCTAGCAGAACATCTCTACTCAACCCTTCACAATTTTTAATGCATTCTTGGACTCAGTTGTCATTTTGAATTTGGACCGTTGTCATCTGATTTATCCTATATCTGCTCTGGATTATTGCTAATGAAGTCAGGCTCAGATGGCTGTTTGCACACCCACACTAAATAAATAACTAATTTCAGCTTAAAGTTGGAAAGGGGAGATGAATGAAATCAAAAGAAAAAAAGGAAAGTTATTGATTAGCATGACTGGAAGCCAACTCAATCCTCTGACACAAAGATTACTTACTTTATGAGCAGGAGATAAAGGAAAGAAGGCAAGAGATGTTATATAAGGAATTCCAGATCAGTGATTGGCAGCTGAGTCAAAGTGGTACGAAGAGCTTCATTTTCACAACTGAGGAAAACTTAAGAAGCAATTTGGAGGGGCGGAGAGGGAGAAAATTACTCAGACAAAGGAGCATGAAAAAAACCACATTGAACATTTACAATACCTATAAAAGCAACTGTAAACAGCCAGCAACACAAGAAATGGACAGACCAAATTAGAGTGAGTGCTTTATGTAAAGCAAAAGAGAAGAAAGGTTTGGTTCATTCAACAGTGCAATACTTTAAAAATTCCTGTGGTACCAGGTCGTATACTGTTTCTAATGATCTAAGTACATCTTTGTGTATGTGTGGATTTGAGAGCAATTGTTGAAAGTATATAGAAAGTATCATTCTATGTGCAAGCACACAAATTCCAGTCCATGTTTGTAAAAGGTGTGTGTGTATACATATATACACCCACATGTACTGTTATTATTCTATATTTGTAATTGCCAATCACATTAGGAAGAGTTTATTAATGACTGTGTGTTCTTCTGAAAATCTGCATGAGATTCTTTTAAGGAATCTCCACATTTAAAACAAATACTAAGTGTTCAGTTTGTCATGTAGCAAATACTTCTTTGAACTGAATGCAATAAAGGCTTTAGAAAACGACCCTGTTCAAAGCTAAAGCATTCCCTGGTAATCTCCCATCTAAATTCTAATGAGGCCAGTACTGCTTAGCTCCAGAAAAGGACATCGTATTTATCCATAACCTTTTGTAATCCAATATATATTTATCAGTGCTATTACTTTGTCCTATCTGCACTTCATCAACTTTTTCAGATCTCTTTTATTCCTCTTATTCTTTCTACTCCCTCTGAAAAACACAAAAATAACTCCTATTTTTCCTTTCTGCTGCTTGCCTGTTACTGTCTTTACAATTAACTTGTGTGAGATAGTGTGCCTTCTATTAGCCTATTACAAATAATAGACTCTTTAGATGGTTGTAATAATACTATCAGTCGAAGCACAAATGACCAAGCTCAAATTATCATACTTCAGACATATTATGTAAAGATCAAATTCTCTGGAGAAAGCTCTGACGCTGGGAAAAGTGGAAGAAAAGAGAAGACAACTAGAAGCAATGTGGATGCACTCAGTTGCAATGGCAATGGAAGACTCGAGAGACCAGATTAGAGACAGGTCATCATTGTGAAGATCTATCTATGTAGTTGCTAAGTCAACTTGATGGAACATTATAATAATACATTATTCATTTATCCATGGCATCACATCAAAATACAAATACAAGACAAAGTATCATACAGAGCAAAATATAATAAAAGCCAAAGCTAGATGAAAGTACAATTCAGATTGCTGTATCACCTCTACAATTTACCCCAATCAGATCCATTATGTGCAACTTCCACTTTTACTTTTTATTCACATAAAAGGTGATATGGTTTGTAATAAATGGATTCTGACCAACCAAAAAATATGCTGTTCTAATGTAAGGATCCCAATAGGCTGTTCACAATCTCCCTTTATTATACTGAGAATTCTAGCTGATTTTTTTCTTTCCTTCTTTTGTTCTTTACACAAACACTATATAGATTGGTGACATTGTCAGGTTCTTTTTATTTCTATTATTACTGCTCTGGGTTCGATTATCTAAAAGCTGTCTGCTTGGCAAATAACTACAAGGTTGTATTTTCCTGACATTTGAGAAGAAAGGTAGATTGTTCAAACCACAATCAGTTTGTCAGTTTGATGGCATATTACCAGAAATGCTTTTGAAACTGATAGGCTTGAAAATTTCATTTAATAAAAAGAAACGGAAGGAAGAAGGGAATCAGCGATACTAATTGCAATGCAATTTACTCCTATGCATATACTTATACCAGGAAGGGAAGACTGGTCCAGAAAATAGAGGGATTTACCTCCAGTAAGCATACTGAAAATTATGCTACGTATATGACCATCTGTGATTTAAGTGTTTACTACAGGCTTTCTGATCTGAAGTTGAGCCCTTCAGACCTTAAAACATGCATATTAAAGAGTATCTTTCACATTGTAGCATAAGACAATCATTGTGTTTTTAAATTATAAAACTCATATCAAATACAAATGGATGTCTTTTGAAGTATGCTTTCAGGTAAGACAAGTTTACTGATTGAATAATTGAACTGAATGATTCCAAGAAATTGAACACCTAGAGTTTTCTAATTTCATCTACACAATCACCTTTCAAGTCTATCATCAGAAAGGTGTAGTTGCAAAGAAAGATGAAACACTGAAAAGAGAGAGTTTGGAATATGCCCTATTAAATTATTGGTAAGATCATTTAAATGATGAACAATATGCTCACTCTGTAGCAAGTTGCACACATTGGGTTTAGCAGTTGATCCAGTAAGTTAGTAATGTGCTTTGAAAGTACTCCTTATATCTGGCATAAAACTAGTAACACTTTAAACTTAACTCTTATGTTATGTGACTATGTTATATGGATTGTTTCACAAACTAAATGTCCCCTTTGAAGCTTTGCACAAACCAGTTGTTCATTACAATTCCACTTCAAAAATTAAGAAAAGATTGAGGGAGAATGGCATAAATTTGAAGTAGCTCATCAACCATTAGCACATGGGTGCCAAACAGAATACAGAGATCACTTGCTGACAGTCCCCATATAGGAAAATGTATTTCAATATAAATTGTACTAAATATGTATCTTTATTTCATTCATTCATTAATTCATTCAATTTCTATAGCTACCCGCCTCAGTCAATGACTCAGTTAAAAAAATACATTGTAATCAAAAATACTAAAACCATTTTAAAACAATAAAAACATCCAAATTAAATATACATAGCAGCTGAGATACTTGGCCAGTTAGCAATACAACCAGGAAATGGGCCCCTTAACACATTCAGTGCCCAAGCTCAGGAACATAGGCAGGTTTTTAGATCCTTACAAAAGGCTAATAGGGATGGGACCATTCTAATATCCAAAAGATGTTCCCTAGAGCAAGGGCCACTGTGGAAAAAGCCATGCTTCTATTCCTCACTAGCCAACACTCTTTGGCTGATTTGCATAATTCACAGAATATTTGCACATATTTTAAATATCTATACATATTTACACAAATTGTGCACAAGGCAATGTTAATTTTGTTCCCTTTATGGATATTGTATTTTCTATTTTGTGATGGTATTCCTTCTGTTCTTTGCATCATTTCTGCCATATTGCAGGATCCACAGTTTAGCATCTCGTCCGTCACTTTGTCAGGCCTGCAGCATCTCCCATGTTGGCATTTCAAGTGTTCTGTTGGGTTTGATGCATAATGATGCAATGTTGAAATCTCAGCTGACTTGTCAGAGTCTGATGCCTACCCTCCTTTCTCATCCAGGCTTTGGACTGGCAATGGCAGAATTATTTTGTGATGGTATTAAGAATATTTTATTTCTAAATTGGTTTATATAGGATTTCACTTTCCATTTGGATATAACCTAAATATATAAATACAAGCCAAACTTCTATCATTTGGGAAAATGGTAGTTCAGTAGAAATGCACACATTTATTCAGACTTTGACATTCCCATGTCAGATTGGGGGGAAAAAACTGATGCTATGAAATCTGAATCATCACTAATGCCCCAAGAACAAAGTGTCCCAACATAGAATAAAACAACTTCTTATGCATGATTACTATAAATGTTGGGTATAAAGACTGAACTTAAAAAAAATAATGACGCACTTATCCAGAGAATGTTATTTCTTCTAGACACATTTCTAATCCATGATTAAGGTACCTTGAAACTGTTTTTAGCTCGAACTCAAACCAGCATCTTTATAGAAATTAAGGTCTCTAAACTTGATTAAGAACCTAATTATAGCTTTTATTCATGCCAATGACATATTTGCTTTTGAACTTGTTTTCATCACTTGAAAGAAATTAAGTCAAAGGGCCTTGGAAGGAATACATTGCTAGCAATCATGAAACCACACATTCATATGGAATAATTTTAAGAAAATTAATTATTGTTTTATTTTTATAATTTGGACAGCAGCAGTGACTTCAGAATATGAAATCATACTTCTGCACATTCTGGAAGATTTCTAATTTCAAACTATCCATTTGCTATGAGTGAAGGATTATATGTTATCATGGCTAAATGCTAAATCCTCAACCTTTCTATCTCAGCTACATGGGCAATAATATTCTTAACTGGATTCTGCTAACAAGTTCATTTTCTCAGAAGCCATAACAAGAATTAAGTCGGGTTGCACACCTTTCTATAGCCCCTAGCCAGACATTAATATTCTGACTACTGCTAGCTAATCAAATAAACGGCAACGGCAAACCACTTCTGAAAAACTTGCCAAGAAAATTGAAGGGCCTTGTCCAGGCAATCTCCAAGAATTGGACAGGGATGAACAGAAGAAAAAAAAATCAAAGATAAATATTGGTCTTGAAGAATGTTATCCCCACCCATAATTCAATATTCAAGAGGGCAGGAGAATGATAAAAACATACAAATAAATGTGAATATGAACAGTGTATGCTGTCTAACAGGATATACCAGTCACACTGTTATGCAAGGGCCTAAGTATCACAAACTAAAAAGCTCCTGACAGCTACAGGCATGCCTGAAAAAGACCTCACTTTAACTATCCTCCCATACTCTTAACAAACCATATTGTTATAGGTAAATCAGGTATCAGGACATTAATACTTAAGGGTGGAGTTTGTGTCATGATATCACTATGACATCATTGGTTTCATTCTGATACAATTATCATTGGCTGCAAATGTGCATGCTTTTCAATCACAAAAATATTTGACACCTATGACCTTATTATATATGAGTAGATTCATATTTCATACTAAGTTATGGTTTCTTTTTACTATGGCTTCTTAAAAATATAGTTAGGTTTTCTTTCTTTCCTTCCTTTTTTCTTCTTTTTCAAGCTTATATAGTCATCCATCTCATATATGACTCTGGGTGGCTTACAATTAAAACAAACCTAAAAACAAAACAGAAAAACAGTGCAACAATTTAAAAACAAAAGAAACCAATATGTAAGTGCAAAAAAAAGAACAAAAACATAAAAACTCACATCCAAGATAATCCCATTCATCAAAACAATTAGTACAGTAACTGCACCAATTCTATCACATTCGTGGGTCCCAATGCCTATTAGCAAAACCATATCTTCAGGGCCTTGCAAAAAGTCAGCAGAGTTAAGGTCAATCTAATCTCCAGG
Source organism: Azemiops feae (assembly GCA_023970755.1). Taxonomy (NCBI): domain Eukaryota; kingdom Metazoa; phylum Chordata; class Lepidosauria; order Squamata; family Viperidae; genus Azemiops; species Azemiops feae. The sequence continues at coordinate 993,506 of JALGBA010004200.1, read as the reverse complement.
GGATATGGCTCTCAATGTAGGTACCATAACAAAAAAGGTCCTGTTTCTGAGTCTCACCAGATGATACTCCGTTTTGATGGAACTGAAACATACCACTTGGGTTCCACCTGATAGAATGGGTAGATATAACTGGAGAGAGGTGGTCCCTCAAGTAACTAACTCCCATACCTTAATCAAGAGTTTACTTTTTAATAATAATAATAATAATAATAATAATAATAATAATAATAATAATAATAATAATAATAATAATAATAATAATAATAATAATAATAATAATAATAATAATAATAATAATAATAATAATAATAATAATGTTGGAAAGGACCTTGGAGGTCATCTAGTCCAACCGCCTGCTCAGGCAGGAAACCCTATACCAGGGGTAGGCAACCTTGGCTTTTATGACTCGTGGACTTACAACTCCCAGAATTCCTGAGCCAGCATGGCTCAGCATGGCAACCTCTCCTTTTCTCCTCAGCATGGATGGCTCAGGAATTCTGGGAGTTGAAGTCCACGAGTCATAAAAGAGCCAAGGCTGTCCAGTCTCTTCTTAAAAACTTCCAGTGTTGGAGCATTCACAGCTTCTGGAGGCAGGTTGTTCCACTGATTAATTGTTCTAATTGTCAGGAAATTTCTCCTTAGTTCTAGGTTGCTTCTCTCTTTGGTTAGTTTCCATCCATTGCTTCTTGTCTTGCCTTCAGGTGCTTTGGAGAATAGCTTGACTCCCTCTCCTTTGTGTATTTATAATAATAATAATAAACCTTGGTTTACAAATTGCAACAGCTAGTGTTAAATGAAAGTTCTGAGTTCAGAACCAAGCTGGGTCATCCAAAGAATACACAGGAAGTTGCTTGGAGCAGAAGCAAAGTTTATTCAAGAGCGTAAGTAGAGGGATCAAAGGTTGCAACAGAGTTAGAGTTATCAAGTGATTACCTTTATACCTTTTCCTTTGTTCCTCCCAGAAACAGAGCCCGCCCACTAGGAATTATTGGAAGCTATAATTAACTGGATGGCACCTTGCTGAGCTTGTGAGATTTTACCATATCAACTGGTTTCCTGATTACTTTACATTGCAGCTGGAGGAGAGAGTCACACAGAGGTATTAATAATGTAATATCTGATGTCCGAAAAGGAATGTTTATCTGGATGGGCTATCACCTTGGGCCAGTCTCCACCTCTTGGTCAAGTTTGTTATCTTTTGTTTAGTGCAATTTCTTACCTTTTGCCTAGGAAATAGCTGTGAGTTTTGGGATGCAAGGAACAAGGGAAGATTTAATGGCAGATTCTTTCCCACACTAATGTTACAGAATATGCTAAGCAAAAGCAAAGAACCTGACATTATGATTTAATGGGAATATATGAACATAACACAATCTAGGTTCTGTCCAAAATACGGAAGTCTTGACAACATGATCTGCAACCCCAAAATGATACAATTTTTCTAGCATTTCTTCAGTAAAAAGCAATGTCATTTGATCCAACAGCAGATCTTACAGGTATGAAACACTTAAAAAATGATCTCAACTACAATTCAATCTACATAGGATTAAGATGATTTACCATTCAAGCCACCTTGAAAAGTGCATAGATTCTATATTTGTCAAAGGGAACCCAAATGATCAGATTCCCATTCATCATTTTGAATTAAAAGAGAATACATTGAAATTGCTGCCCATGCACCATTGGCAACCGGTACTTTGGAGGTAACTGGAAAAACACCAGTTGTTTGGGAGTTTTTATGCTTGCTTTCTGAAAACGAATCATCAACACAAATGCACATTGAAGAGGGGAGTAAGCCCTGCTCTAGTCTACATCAGTACCTCTGCTAACGTATTTTAGCTCTGTAGTTTAACGTCACTTCCAAATATTTTTTCCTTAGTTATCAGCATGATAAATGAAACCGTTATAGGACATAAAGTAGAAGATACACTGATACATACACAAAACAAGAATTTTTTTTTTAAAAAAATCCACGTTTTAAATAACTTGCTCAAAAATAAACTGGAACCACCAGCAGGCATTCACCGAGAAGCCCAGACCTCTTTTAAAAAGGAATAAAAGTTGCACGACATCATCCCGCTTCACTGGCATTTATCTCGACAGCAAAATTTCAAAAACAACTAAAGATAACGTCCGACCGAACGTCCGAAACACCCTAAACCCGTTTCAGCTAATTTGGCTGCGCGAAAACCTTTCTCCGGAAGTGACGTCTCAATCAGAACTCCGCTCTATCTACTACTACTTCAACCACCGCGAACAAAAGGGATTTTCAAGCCCGTTCGGAGACCGATGTACACACCCTCCGCAACAACCACCGGTCTCGGCTTCTGATTGGCTAGGAAAAACGTTTAAGGGACTGACTATTTTATCGTCCCCGCCCTTTCATTTGCCGATTGGCCAAGTGCCTGGGCTTCGCTCCACATCGGTTGGCGGTGGAAGACGTCAATCTTGAACTGCTTGAGAAGGCTGGATGGAGAGTGGGGCCGAGTGGGGACGTTGGCTTTGGCTGCGACGAAGGCGGTGGCGGCGAGGACGACGGCTGAGGGCGTTTGGCCGAGCTCCTGGGTAGGTCGGCGCGAGATCGGACCTGGCGATCTGGCGGCTTTGGGCCTTTTGCGGGGAATGGCGCGCCGGGGCATCCCCGCGCGTGTGTGCCTTTGGGAACCGGCAAGGGGGAGGGAGAGGCGGGAGCCACCTGGAGGCCCGTTTGCGTGAGGGCCGTCTGCCTGAGAGCCGTGGGACGCGAGGGAGGGACAGCCGACGTGCTTCAGACCCGAGAGGACCGCGGGCCATTGTCGCGGTGGCCGCCGTCGCAGCTCTGGGAGCTGGAGTTTTGGCAGGGTGGCTGCCGCGTTACGGGTGAATGCGATGGGGCTCGAGGCCCTGGGCGGGTAGAGAGAATGCCAGGCACTTGTCGGAGATGACCGAGGGGGTTCAAAGGAAGCGTGTTGAGGTTCGCGGACGGCGGTAAGTGCTCCGTTCATTTTTTTCATGAAGAAAAAAAAGTGCTTACATGCGTACCTCTGTTGTATAGAAACGGGGCTAGGAAATCTTACGCTAGAATAACCGTCCGAGCGTTCAAGTACCGGGCGGTAGATCGATATCTAGCCGTATAAGCTGTGAAGTGGCCGTGAGAATCTACTATTTGGGATAGAAGGGCGGGGATTGAGTAGAGTAATTTCTTAGGCTTGGCTGCTTTCACAATTCATTCTGGAAATTAGATAGGGAAATGCTGCCAAACCTGTTTACTCCTGGTACACGCATTGTTAAGACCTAAGGATGCTGTAGTGCAAAATACTTCTCTCTTGATCAAGAGTTATGGTGTGGCTGGGCAGTTTTTAAGATGCCTCTGGAAATGGAGAAGTATATTTAGTTAAGGGCAACAGTTAAACAGTGAAGGATGGATAGATACAACTGAAAAACATCAGAAGATGGGTTAGAGTAAGAGAAAAGTAGTATTTATACAACTATTGATCAGTCTTGTTCTGGAAAATAGTCTGGACCAAGGAAATAATGTTTTTGTTTATTTCATTTTTAACTATTTTATGAGATGACTGCTTTGGATTTCTATGGTTTTTGGTCTGTATGACCAATGTCTGTTCAACATTTGAGAAATGCCATGGTTATTTTTTTAATAGGCTCGTGGTATTATGCTGTTTTTAAGGGATAATAAAATCATATCTAAACGTTTCATGTATAGATAGTCATATACCATTATAGGGATATGTAAAAATTAGCTTGCTTAAAACTATATCAATGCTGAAAATTACCTTCCTGTGGTTACAGAATAGCAAATTTTCAGTCATATGTTAAACATAAAATATTTGCACTGATTAAACAATAGTGATTACTTTTGTCAATTTGTCATCATGAAGTCCAGTATCTTTGCCCATAGTTGTTGAAAATGTGCTGAGTAGCCAGAGAAGCACAGAAAATAAAAATCAGAAAATTCCTGTAAATCAAGATGCTACTGCAATAAAATGTAGTATATTGAATGTTTTTAATTTGAAATAAAATTAACTACTAATAGGGAACTAGCTACGTATTTTAAATATGTATTCTGTGTTCTGATGAAATGTTGGATATTAATGTTGATACAGTCTTTTACAGTATGTCTGAAATCAGTTCCACCCAATACTTTATTTAATCATGCATTTTGTAACTCACAGGGTGGTGGAGTGGATCCTCTCTAGTGTCTGATTTTTAGCACTGACAGATTCTGAAATGATTATATGCCTGTGTCTATAGACATGTACAGGGACTTCAAATAGACAGAATAATTTGTTTTATGCAAGACATAATCTTTAATTCAAGAATTTAGTGACACCTTAATAGAAGAGTGTTATTTTTAATATTAAATTCATCATTAAATAATCCTGAATGTGTCATTTCTTCATGTTTCTTTTAGCTTTCAATGTTGTTATTTCCATGTGTCCTGCTTCACACTGACTATGAAGGGGATTTCCAAAAGGAGTAATTTAATTTATGTCAAATGGAGATTTAGTTACAGATCTCAGATGTAATGTTAAAGAGTGTATTGATATGAAATAACTGTAAATTTTATTTCTATGTTTTTCCCAGCCTGTTAGAAACAGATTCAATTTCCATAATAAAGATAACTTTTTTCTATTACCAAAGGTACATTTGTAGGTGGAGAATAAGAATGTTCTTCTGTCAGTATAGATAAAAAAGCAGATTCATATATAGTCCTAGAAAATATGTACAGTATGGGATACTAAAAGCCCTTGAAAGGCAAGCTTGATTCTCAAAAGGCTTCAAATCTAGAATTTTTAATATAAATCTAATATCAAGATTTGATTTGATTTGGGATGGCAAGTAAGAGGTGAAATTAATGTTTAGATTGCAAGGAATGATTGCTCTAGCATTATTATACTAACAATATACAGGTTTATATACAGTTGGTGTCCACTCATATTAGGTAGTAAATTAGGATGAAAAGATTTTTCATAAAGATACTATGTTAGCCATCAGATGGGAAGAAACTTGCTTCTGTTTATTAATGCTTGAAAAAAATTGTATCTTGTTACTGCCATGAAACACATGGAATTGTATCTTGTTGCTGCCATGAAACACATGGGAGAAAGGTAAATCAGCAACAAATAGCACAGATTTCTAAGAAATGTGAATAATTAGGTATTTGGAGAGAGAATAAAACAGGAGTGCAGTAGGTCAGGGATCCCCAAATCCCAGTCTATGGACCGGCACCGGGCCGCAGCATGCCAGAAACTGGGCTGTGCAAACAAGTGAAGCCCCATCTGTGGGATGCAGGCAGCAAGTGAAACCATGCCCCCTCCAGCTCACGGAAAAACCTCTCTACAGAACTGGTCCCTGGTGCCCAAAAGGTTGGAGGCCACTGCATAGGTCATTCCACCAAATCGCTGCAGTTTCATTCTCTCAGTTTATGTTATATTTTATATAGTTATCTTTGTGCATGTGTGTGTGTTTGTAATTTCATTAGTATCTGGATCACAGGCTTGTATTTAATGGACCTATCTATTAACATACTACTTCATGCTGTGTTATTGTTTAAATCATAACAATTTAGAATCCTTAAGTTCAAATTCTTTTCCATCCATACTTAGTATAAACAGACAGAAATAAAAATCTGATACTATGAACCAGGATGGATATGTCAGAAAATTCAAGCAGTTCATCATTTCAGCATCAACTTGTTATTTGTAGAAAGTTTAGGCACTTCTAAACTGTACCATTTTTAGCTTGTGTTTAGAGTATTCATGAATTAGTGTTTGGTTTCTTGGAGAACAGTCACTAATTCAAAGGCTGCATAGATGTGCAGTCTCTGTCTCCAATGGCTTTATTGTTTGGTATCACTGCTGGCTATTTCCCAAAACAGAACTGAAAAATCACGGGGGGGGGGGGAGAACAAATGGCAGAGAATGAATGATAGAAGAAAAGAGAAAAAAATTACCTGTCTGTGGCTAGAATGTTTATCAAACACCTCACCTAATTTTATAGTTCTTAACTATAAACATAATCCATGAGAAATAGTGTATGTAATTACTGTCTCTGAAACTTTTGGGAAAATTTCAAGTAGTAAAGCTATTAAAAGTGTGTGTAAAAGCGGAAATATGAAAAATGTGTCTATAAAACTTTGTGTGCAGACACATACACGCAAACATGTATCTATTGGGGGCCTGGCCTTGGCCAAACTCTTGATAACTTTAGCCCAACTTCATTGTTTTTGAGATCACTAAGAAACCTCACAATTCAATTCCCAGAGGAAGGTAATGTCAACCCACTTCCATATTGTATCCCAGAAGACAATATCATATCCATGAAGCCACCAGAAGTTAAGCTCAGTTCAATGAAGATTTTATCTGTGGCTTTATATAAACTTAATAAACTTAATGGGAAAATATAAATTTCTATGCAAGTATATATTTTTAATTTTTCATGTGAAGAATATTAAATTCTGTTGTCATTGATTCTCAGAAATGTGAAAAAATTAAAACCTGAAAAGAGTTCTAATCTGTTTAGCATAAGAATACTGTGTGTATATAAGCCTGAGAATTTTAGTGGCCAAAATATGCCTCAAAATCAGATCATCCATAAATATACAAGATAATTCATTTTTAAAGTACCATATTTCCCATATATATTTATTGATAAGCCCACACACTGATAACCAAAAAACCCATGAAAAATGCAACTTAGTTTATCCATAGGTGACACATATTTCATGGCATTTTGGGAGAGAGAGAGAGAGAGAGAGAGAGAGAGAACTCATGCACAGCAGCCTCTATTTCTTTTTAATTAAACTCTTCAATCAAGCTCCCCCCTCCTGCGTGCTCACGCGCGCACGTGAGTTTTGCGGCTCCCAGTGTTTTCTGTGGGAAACGGGTCCAAGTGGCTCTTTGAGTGTTTAAGGTTGCCGACCCCTGCCCTATACCATTTCAGACAAATGGCTTAAAAACTTCCAGTGTTGGAACATTCACCGCTGATGACAGTTTAAATGTGCTGTTACAGTGGATTTTACATAGGCATAATAGTAAAAAGAATCATAATTGTGCTTCATTTGAAGAAGAATCTCTGCTAAGACCATCAATAATTCTTTTACTCTCACTGCCTTTCAGAATTTGAAATTTGAGTTAATATTTTACTCAAATGATACTTTTAATATTCTTATATACTCAGTGCTTATGTTTAAAAGCACTGCTTTTAAAGTATTGCACCTCAAGCAAACACAACTGCCTTTTCATTTTTCTCAGGGTCTGTGTGGAACAATACAAATATTTGCAAAAAGTTGATGGTATCTGTGGAGCAGTTTGAATGCAATAAATTCTTTCTGAGATAATCTGCCCTAGCAAAGACTATTTTTCTAAAAGACAAAATAGCTTTTAGAAACCTTGAGGTGGAATAAGAATCAGTTTGTCTTGTCTACTTTATATTCCTTTAAATATTTTAAATTATTCGTGTAAATGTAGATTGAGTCCACTGTGCATATGAATGCATGTGTTCTATCCAAACCAGCTAGGTATACATTTCTTTGTGAGCATATGAGAAAAGATGGGTTTTTCCTCCCCCAAGTAGCTATAATTGTAATGAAAAAGGAGAAGTACTTAGAAAAGGTTAAAATGTCATTGTTGCAATTATAGGTATTGTGTTGCATTCTTAAAAAAGCTTGATATACAAACAGTATTTGGCTAAACTTCCAATATATTTTTTTTCCAGGTATTCAAGATGAATCTTGAAAAACTCAACAAAGCTGAATTACTGACACTTTTTAGTATCCTTGAAGGTGAATTAGAAGCCAGAGATCTTGTCATAGAAGCTTTAAAGGTAACCCATAGATATTACGAGAGATGAAATAACAGCAGTTCTGCTATATAAATATTATGTAACAAATCCTGTAGTAAGAGTCTGTACCTTGGCATTTGATTGACAGCAAAAATAAATAATGTAATGAATGAGCATCTTGATGATTATGGAAAATAAGGACATCATATTTTAATCAAAGATATTCTCCATCATACTAAAATAGTAAGACTTGGAACTTCTTGTTCTCAATGCCATCAATGAGTTTCTGTTAAAAGAGAAGATTTGGTAAAAAGCCAACATGTTTCTCAACAGGCAGGAATAATAATATAGATTCCTGTTCTACTTCCATTTAAAAATGATTTCTCTTTATCTTCTTCTAACAGTATTTTTGTAATGCAGTTGATGAGTTTAGAGCCGAATATTGAAATATATGGATAGTCCTCATAATGGTATAGCTTGGCTTTTGCTGGACTCTATTGAAATTTTAATTACAGTATTTGCTTTAAATATATCCAAATTGCATGGATATCTACTAAACATGAATTAATATCCATGTTTAATGGATATCCATACAATTTGTGTATCTTCTTTCTCTCCCCTTCTCTCTCCTCTCCTCTCTCTCTCTCTCTCTCTCTCTCTCTCTCTCATATTATTGTGGTAAAGACTTTACAAATTGCTGATGACTGCATTTCGTCAGTGCTGTTTACTATCTATTTCAAGACTACTACATCTCGGTTGAGCAAACAATTATCACTTGATGGCAACTGAGACATACAGAACACCTATCTCTTAGCTGCCATTTAGTAATCAAGAATTTGGGGGCTCAGATCTAAAGCTGTGTTCTATTACATCATATCAGTTTCCTCATTTTTTTACATGTTTCCTTTTTTCAAAATAAATGTCTATGCACTAAATTTCCTTTGCCTTGGAAAGAATGACAGTGAAATCATTAGAAGTGTTCTGTGATCATCTTTTTTTTGGCAAAATTGTTTATGGTATATACTGCCTCCCCTTTTTCTGTAGTCTTATTTATCCAGTCAAAAATGTTAATTTGAAGTCTTTTATAACTTTTATGCTTCTTCTTTGGATGTTTTCCTAATAACATTTTTGATGTTAAGATCAGCTTCAATGTTCTAGTATAGGTGGTTCCTTGCTCAATAGTAGTAACTGTGAGAGGGATCTTGGAGTCCTAGTGGACAATCACTTAAATATGAGCCAGCAGTGTGCTGCAGCTGCCAAAAAAGCCAACACAGTGCTAGGCTGTATTAACGGAGGGATAGAATCAAGATCACGTGAAGTATTAATACCACTTTACAATGCCTTGGTAAGACCACACTTGGAATACTGCATCCAGTTTTGGTCACCACGATGTAAAAAAGATGTTGAGACTCTAGAAAGAGTACAGAGAAGAGCAACAAAGATGATTAGGGGACTGGAGGCTAAAACATATAAGGAACGGTTGCTGGAATTGGTATGTCTAGTTTAATGAAGAGAAGGACGAGGGGGGACATGATAGCAGTGTTCCAATATCTCAGGGGCTGCCACAAAGAAGAAGGAGTCAAGCTATTCTCCAAAGCACCTGAAGGCAGGACAAGAAGCAATGGATGGAAACTAATCAAGGAGAGAAGCAACCTAGAACTAAGGAGAAACTTCCTGACAGAACAATTAACCAGTGGAACAACCTGCCTCCAGAAGCGGTGAATGCTCCAACACTGGAAGTTTTTAAGAAGAGACTGGACAGCCATTTGTAATGGTATAGGGTTTCCTGCCTGTGCAGGGTGTTGCACTAGATTACCTCCAAGGTCCCTTCCAAATTATTATTATTATTATTATTATTATTATTATTATTATTATTATTATTATTAGCCTTTAACACATTTCTAGTGCTTTTATTGTGTTTGAGGACTGGTATTTATCACTACCATATCTGTCAAAAACTGCTTCTTTTAAGATTTCAAGTGTGGGTTGTTTTTTAAAATCTCTGCATGTTTTGACTTACAGAGGAACAACATCCTAGCCATTTTCCTCCCTAAGTTTCTATCATAGGTGTTGAGGAGATTATATGTTGTCATTTCTAATGTTTGTTGCCTGGCATTTTTAGCTATAATCCTCTGTCTTTTCAACTGGCTCTTTTCCTGTTTTTTTTTTTTTTTTTAATTTTTCTTGTCCTGTTCCCTTTTGGATGATTAACAGCATTTTCTGTCTCATTCCCTTTGAATGATTCATCCTAAAGTTAATATTCCCCAATGCATGCTGGCTTTTTCCTAGGGGCGTTTTAGCATGAATTGGACGTATTAAGATATGTTGATTCTCTGAAAATGTTTCTGTATGTTATTCCTGGAACTGTGGGTAACCATTAGAAATCTAAACAAAGCAAGAATTCTGAATCTTGACCCCAGCTACAGAATTAAAGATAACTTTCACAATGCTTAAGGATATAATGTTTTCTTGTTGGCTTGTTACAATGAATATGTCTATTTATGGACAATTTCATTTGACAGTACAAAATAAATATTTGTGTATGATAATGATAAAATTGTGGTAGAAATACATTTTGTCTGCCTATTAAATCCTTCCCAAGGACCTGATATAGGCAGATATTTTTTAAAAGTATTAAAGATACTGTTGCAGGATGTAAGTTGTTCCAAATAAAACTGCCTTTATTGATGGTGATTTTGTCAATGCTGATGGTGTTCAAGTGGTGATCCAAATGTTTTGGGATGGCACCCTATTGCTATTGATACTAGCTTTGCTTTCTTTTGTTCCAGTTGCAGGTCTTTGTATTTTGTGATTTTTTCTAGTTCTTTATATTTTTAAAAGTATTTTGAATCCTCAGTGTCACCAATGGGGAATGAGGGATGACAGCTTGAAGCTGCTGAAAATTAAATGGACTGTAAACAGCAACTAATGTTAGAAGGATATAGCCTTATCCACCAATTGCTATTTGATTTTAATTCAGTAGTCTTTTAAAGCAAAAGAAAAATACAGTAGAGAAAACTAAAGTAATGCTGATGGTATGACTATAGGCATTGGAGGTTTGGTCTTATCATATCCAGCAATATTATCTGGTTTACCAGAACTCTGTTTTAACTGCTGAATCTTAGTGTGTGCACAGACAGAATATGGAAATGTGGTCATCTTCTTAACTTCAAAGAAAATGAAGAAAAAGACAAGATACTGCATGAATCTGGCTGTTTTTTGCTTTATTTGTTTTTGTTTGCTTCTGCTTAGCACTATGAAGATCAGCTAGATATGAGATTAATTGTTGAATGCAATTAATTTTTGTATTTATAGTGTACAAATAGTAGTCTGGAGACTTTATTTTTTTCCTGTATTATCTACCAAATCTCTTTGAAGATTCTGTTTCAAGGGAAAACAGAAACTTTTATTGTAAATATTCTGTAATATAGTTTAAAGCTACAGAGTAGGTTTAATCATTGCTTTAATATAAGTTCAGATATTGTTTCAGTTATTAATAAGACTGAACTTCATAAGCAGTTTAAATACTACATCGTCAATGCTCACATTACAGTCTTCTTCAACAAGAGAAAATTGGAATTTAAGTAACCCCCTTTATAAAAACTGCTTCGATATTTAAGGTGTAATAATAAAATAAGTGTAAATAACTTTATTTTTGTAACAACAGGTCAAAACATAATACCATAAGGTGTTACAGAAAAGTTGAGAAAAGGAAGAAAGAATCTCAGGATTTATGTAGAAATGGGTCTCAAATTAATATTTTGAGCAATATCAGGAGTATTAACACCTGTAATTATACAGAGTTGCACTTTTATGACAGGACTTCAGAAATGAAGAAATGCATTGATGTGGAGATTTGCATTGCTACTGCTTTGAAGGGCTTCTGATTTGATCTCCAAAAGATGCTTTAGAACCTGAGGAGCACAAATATAGTACCTGTTTCCAGCTTCTCAAAGCAATTTTGTCTTTTTCCCGCACTCCCATGAGTGATGGGATTTTTGGAGATCAACTCCAAAGCACTTCATTGTTTTCCTGCTTTGCTAAGAATGTAACCAGCTGTTCAGATCCAACTTTATTATTATTTTAATAGAACAAGGGAACGTTCCCAATATTGTATTTGAGAAACTTGACTAGAGTAGGAAACTAGCCAGTGGTGAAATGGAGTTAAAAGTGATGGCATGGAAGGGAGTGAGTCCAAGATTCTATGTCTTCCAAATATAATGGTGTTCATGTTAAAGTTTTTATATATTATGGAAGTTTCATTATGCAGAGGTGTAAGATGCTCTGCAGTTCTTGCCTGTAATTTTGCTAGATCAGATTTTATTCAGTTGATTAAGAATGTATTCAGATACATTTTAGATATCTTTATTTTCCTTAAAAATATTAGTAATCCCCCCCTTTAGAATAAAAATCATTTCTTTGGATCTGGATTATCTGTGGTCCAGTTATAAGTGCTTCAGCCTCTTGTTGTTTTTAAATTTAATCTAGCCAGTCAATAAACAAAGTTTTGTTTTCTCACTCCCCTCATGTTATGTTCACAGATTGTATTTATTTTCAAACATCTGTCTCAAGAGAAAACTAGGAACTGAGGAAGTTCGAGATTATGCAGCAAGCTATTTAAAGGAGATTCTGTTTTAGAAGAGGAACCTTTCTACAAAACTGTTTGAGAAATGTAGAATATAATGCAATTTTGAAACCCACAGTAGCTTGTTTATATAAAGTCAGATTGAAAAAATACACATAACAGCTGTAGAATTTTGTTTCATACTCAAGTTTTTATTTTCCAACTGATATAGATGTATTACATATTAAAAACATTCCTTTAAGTCTTTTTTTTAACCCATGGATTAGGCAGGGAAAAGGAGGAAATCTATTGTTTCTTTAAGACATAAAGTAGTTTGTTTTACCCATATAAGCTAAACATCTCTTAATTTTGTATTTGCAGTAGCTTCAGTCTTTAGCCTCCATGTTCTGATTTGATGCTTATTATCGCTCTTCAAGCTGATCACAGGTTTTGTCCAACTAATTTGATGAAAACTATCTAGGAGATCCTCTTACGATTCACCTATAACTCTAGATGTTTTTCAAACAAACACAAAAGCACCAATCTTGATACAATTTGGAGCCCATTTTGCTACCCTTCCATCAGCTGTATTGATGGAAAGATTTCATGGGACACCATATTTACAGAGACTTTGTCCTTGTGGATCCAGCTAGCTAGAAACTCTTGCTCATATCTTCATGCAGTGTCCTTTTTATGATGCCCCAAAGCATGTTCTGATCTCCCCAATCATTTCCCAATACAAGGGCTACACTGATCAATTTTATGTTTATTACGTTTTAAGGGATACTAATCTGACACTCACATATCAGATAGCCAAATATCTTCACCAAATTATACCAGCGCAAATATTTTAATTAAATACGTTGTTTTATTATCCTATTGGGTTTTTTCTCACTTTCTCAGTTATGAATTATTGCATCAAACTGTTTCTTTTTTTATATAAAGGCTGGTTTAAAAATTATAATAAAAGATATTTTGATATAAATTTGGGTTATGGAAACTCGGGTTTCTAGTTCTTTTTTCCTGGACCGCAAAGTTTCTTTTTACTATTTATTTCCCTTTTTAAGAATTTTTGTCTTTTACAGTAAAAAATAACCATTGGATTTTTTTGGGGGGGGGCATTTGTGGAGTTATATATTGAATCTCATCTACAGCAGTTCTATTCACATAGTTGATGTACTGTTAGCTGCATTTATTTATTTAAATTTATGTAGCTGCCCATATCATTCTGGGTGGCTCTCAAAACAACAAAAAGAAACTCATAAATAAAATAAAAACAGTTAAAACAATTAGCCAGAAGCATAAAAATCATGGGAGAGTGCCAACCTAAAGCTTTCTAACAGTATGGCCATATTGCAGTCTCTCCACCTCGAAGGGTGTTTTCCAGGCCTGATGACATACATAGCCATGTTATTAGAGACTTCCTAAAGACCAGTAAGTTTGGGGCCAAACTAGCCTCAGGAGGAATGATGTTCCAAAGGTGCCACAACAGAAAAAGCTAACCTCCTGGGTCCTGTCATATGGAACTGCTTTGTAGATGGGACCCACAACATGTCCCTTTTGCCAGATCTGACAAAAACAGGTAAATTTATATCTGGATGTTTACTCCAGTAATAGTTAAATTTTGATACACAAAGAGTTAATGATTTTGACCTAACTTAAACAGTGATAATTGATTCACATTATTCCTCTTTTCAAAATAACATGAAGACATTAGAAATAATGAGAAAAGCTTTTTTTTTTTCAAAAGAAACCAGAATGTCCCATAAATTAAGTTTTACTGAGTATTTATGATAGCAGTTTTACTGTTTTGACTCATAAAATGAAACAATTCAAAAAAAGAAACAATAAAGGGAAGTTGCATGTTACTATTAATAGTAAGAACAGAATTGAATCAGCTTCTTGGTCATGGAAAATGCAATTCTAGAAAATCAAAAGGAAATAGGTTTTCCTTATTATGGATTAAATCAGGCTGGTAGACAGAATAAAACTAACCTAAAACGCTAGCAGTTATCCAAAATATAATGTTACCAGAATTAGTTTCTCTCAGCTTTCGGCTTCTACATTTGCCTTTCAGCTTCTACTCCAACGTGAAGTAGAGAGAATTTCATTTCCATTTTGGATTAATCACAATATCCTTTGTCACACATTTTTTTTAAAAAAAAAATGTTGGTTAATTTATCATTGAATATTAAAATATCTGCTTTATACTATAAAACTAGATACTTTCTTTTAAAAAAATAATTTATTAATCAGTTTTCTATTCTGAGATGAAAATATATCTCAGCATATTACATGAACTTCTGAGCTTATGAGATATTGGCAACAGCATGTCAGTGTGCAGGGTATTTTCTAGATTAGAGAGCTTACTTAGCACAGAATAAGGTGAGTGTGCTTGTAGAAAAACCTGATCTGGATCATGCTTTCGGCATCTTGATTAGAAGCTGCCCAAACTGATTTTGGAATTAATTTTATTTCATGATTTCAAAAATTGGACACTGGTACAAGAAAGTGCAAAACATTCTAGCAATAAACATACTAAAGGAGACCTTTGAAGAATGAAATCAAAATAGTCATAATATCAATAATGTCAGTAATTATGTCTGCTTCAGTGGATAGACTGTGTCCAAAAGATGCTATTGAAGAAATGTCAGATGTAGAATAAATGTAGAGATGATTTCAACAATGAATTTAGAACTGACAGGCCAATAAAATGCTTTAGAAAAGAATGTTTCATTGGATTTACAAAAGAAATTGGCTGAGCTTTTAAAATTTAAAAAGGAAATATAAATAACAAATGAAGAGAGTGACCTGGATAATTTTTTCCTACTGGATTTCCAGTGAGGCTTCTTAAAGCTTTGAAGTAGTCTGTGTGATGGGACAAAGAAGAAATTAAGAGAAATCAAATCCTATGATAATATTTGAATCAATTAAAGGTTAGGACTATTAGAAATAAAAGGAAGGAATACAAACTTGGTTTATTTAACCAAATAAGGGATATTGTAATTTTTAGCTATCTTTTGGATTTTCTGCTGACACTAGGACTGAAAAGTTTAGCAATCAGCATCTTGAATTTCACCCAGAAGCAAATCAGTGCAGTTTGCAAAAGAGAAGTAATAAACTTATTAAGTCAAACCCATCGTTGCCTGTGCCACTGCATTCTGGACCTGCTGAAGCTTCTAAGTAGACTTCAACAGCAGTCCCATTGCAGTAGTTAAGCTGGGAGTTCACCTGGGAGTCCTACAATGTTTGAAAGGGTTCAGCTGGCACATCAGATAAAGTTTTAGGCAAAAGCGTTCCTGACCACAGCTGCCACTTGCTCATTGATGTGTACACATTGGCATTGGCTTGTGTGGATTGGCAAATCAATGCATAATGTGAATTGATGTCTAAACCATCAGAAAAGTACGGTTAATTTTGCTCTATTTTCTGCTTTCTATTCTCATCAGATTTTAAATACTCATAGCAGTAAGTACTAATTCTCTTCTGGATAAATCACTTGTATTATATAGTATTTCAGAAACACGGGAAAGTAATGATTTCTCAGTCTTGTTGGATTTCCTTTCTTTTTAAACAAAGCCAACCTAGTGACAACCAATGAATCAACATTCATAGTTTTCCATTTCCAAATGCAAAAAGTAAGTTAAATACATCTAGTCTTTCTTCCCCTACTTACTGGTAAGAATTCTATATGTGTAGAAAGAGAATGGCTCTTCACAAAATCTAGTTTTGTGGCTAAATCACAGAGATTGCTTCAAAGACATAAATGAAAGTGTTTATGCTCTTTTTGGTCTACTTTAGAAAAATATATTCTTTGTTTTATTATAAGAACATTGCCACCTTTGAATCACTTTCACAAAGAGTGATTCTGTAGTACCTCCCAACTCCTGCTTTTTTTAGCAAGTGATATAACTCCTGGAACAATGCATTACAGATTGTACCGAGGATGTTATTTCCTTTTATAATACAAATTGTTAGCTTGCTTTTCCTGTAGTTTTGACAGCTGTATGTTGTTTAAAAGGATCAGTCAAACTAGTGCTTAATAGAGCCGCTGTTTAAAATTAAAGTTTTTATTGATGCTGAAAGGCCTACTGTATTTAATTTAGTATGACTTAAAGATGTGTTTGTATTCATAAAACTTCCCAGATGTGAACCACACATGCAAGTAGCAAATAGTTAATACAATTACATTACCAGTCTTGCAGGAGACAAGATTGCGCTATCAGAGGAACTCATTTTTCCCATTTCACATAGATTCTCTAACCAATAAACCCCCAAAGATTGGAATGCATGAATAGGTTTTTGTTGTTGTTTGAAGTAGCTGCTCTTGCTGTCAAATAGGATGAAAGAACTTTTCTTTTGTCTCGTATCTCTTTCTCTAGGAATAATATGACAAAATTACTGTAGAAACTGTTTTGGTTTTTGTGAATGTCTGCCTTGAAATGATAAAAGACAAATATACATTCTTAGGAAAAGCAGGTATTACTCGTATGGAATGCTGATCACATGAGTGTTATGGAAAACCCCACCAACATTGCTTTGTAATGTCAGCTTCCCAATACAAGTGTTTGTACAATCAGTGTGAATATTTGCAGGAGAATAGCTGTAATAGCTAGTGAAAGCTAACATGCCATGGCTCTCTTCTGGCAGACATTTTGAGTATGCAAATGTTGCATGGAAGACAGTGTCATTCAAGTAATGTCCATGTATAGAACTAAGTAGAATTTAACAAAGTGTGAATACTTCACTTTAAATAACACTTGAATAATGTTCATAATTATCAGGATTCTAGATATTTGCCCTTTAGACTTCCTTTATAGAAACAAAGTAATGATAAAATTTCTGATGCTTTTCAGTTTGAGCTCTTCTCTGTAAGCTAGCTTAAGTATTATTTTCTAGTTATCTTAGTATGTGCCAGCTTAAGTTTCTCTTTATTATTGGTGTATTGCTTATCAGTTTTTCCAGTTCTTTTTAATTGATTGTAATTGTATTAAGCAAAAGGAAAAATATAATCATTTCCAAAATATATTTATTTGCCTAGATTCTGTATCTTATTTGTACCAACTACTGTTTATATACATATTCTTCCATGTTGTCTCCATGCTTAGGGACACATGAGACAGTGATATTTAATGCTAGATGCATTGTGTGAGCGTAGATATGATAACATAATGTTGGTTGTAACTGTGTGTTTATCAGTTATTAAAATATAACTGAGCATTATGTTTGATGGCATACAGAGGTCTTCAGCAGTGAACAAGGTTACTGTGACCATAATTTTGAATTGCTTCTATTTCTTTAACTTTTTATGCTGCCCATTCATAGTTTCTAGAGTAATTTATCAATATGCCATGCAATCAGTATTCCCTCTACACTTAGATATGAATCTCTATGAAGATTCTCAGACATCCATGTCATGTTTGTCCCAAAGGTGCTTGTTTCAAATGGCAACTGGACTTTCTAAGCTTCTGAGAAGTGAAATATCTTCAAGAAAAATCAAGAATGTCCAGTTGCCGTTTGAAAAAAAGCACCTTTGGGACTTAGATCTGAAGCTTCATGGATGTATATTAGCTCGGAGGAACTTGCTTATTGCAGTATTAAAGCACCTGATGATCCTTTGAAAACCAATTATGTTTTTTTCTTCCACTTTGAATAGGAAATGTACAAAAATAGGCTAAAATAAACAGGCTCAACCCTCCTAATTTCCAAATCCTTCTGTTCAACCTGGAGGGGGGAGAGGGAGAGGAAAGTTCCTCATCTTTATCATGAATGTCAATATTGACAATCCCAATATCTTTCCATCCTCACCCTGTCTAATACAGCTCTTGTCCTCTCAGAAAATATTATTTGGGATTCTAAAGTAAATGAAAAAAATCCCAGTCCTGATATAACTGAAACTGAAATGGATGGAGCTACATCACATATGGACAAAGCAGGATTTCAGGAGTTTTTATGTTTTTTCATGTGATTTGTCTGTTTTAAATCTTATAGTACATTTTTCATGCTTTGGTCTATTTCAGCAGAAAGTAGACTTAGGCTCTACATACTTACATGGCTGTTCTTTATGAATTAGTGGTTTTTACTTTGTGTCATTTAGAATAAAGAGTACCTCAAATCAAGCTTCATTCCTGGTGAGAAAATGAACATATCTATGTTTACTTGACAACAGTACCCAAGTGGTACTATTCTTTCTAGTTGGGGATTTTTTTGAACTTTCAGTCTAGCCTGCAGCCCTGAAATTTCCCAGTGATCTCCCAACCAAATCCTAAACTGTTTTGATTTGATTTAATTTTTGGGATGCTGCCAGCTATTGTAATAAAAGTATTGTAAGCAAGCCTGATCAAGTCAGGTATATTGAAACATTATAACATCAACTGAGTGGAAACTACTACTATTGTGTCAACATTGTTCTTCAGCTACTAAGGAACAGGTTCTGACAAAATAGACATTATTCTGCTTTTATGAAACTTCTTTATAGGATTAATGTTCCTGCATGGTTCACAAAAATGAAGACATAGTACATCAGGAATATCAGTATCCAGATTGAGATTAAATTACTGAACAATAATTCATAACTGCTTTTTCATTTTAATATTTGTGTGGACTGAGATTGAACAAGCACCATTTCACTTTTTCAATTTCCTGGGGTATTTTTCCTCTACAAGTACAGAGGATTTTTTCCCCAGTAGCCATTCATAAATTGCCTTATTCAGTACTGAGTAATTCTGAATGAGAATCAGTGTTCTCATCCTAGAATGGGAGTTTTCTGTAATTCAAAACATGTGATTCTACTGATAAATTGACTCTTGTTTAGCTTGTATGTAGAGCCTTTGTAGGACTGCTGTGGTGAAAATTTCCAAAATAGATTCACAAAGCAAAAAATCTCTAGGCACTTGCAGTTTCAGTAGTACTTCACAGTTACTGTTTAGCAAAAACACTGTAGAATCAATATCGCTCTAATGCAAAAAGGAAAAGTATTTGCAACATGTACTATATTCAATATACAGTACAATTTTTGAAGAATTCTTGATCTTAGACAGTGCTGGTTACTTAGACAAAAGAAATAAATTATTAATATCATCTGATACCTACGTTGAATTTGGAATGAAGGAAAGGAGGGGGATTTTAAACTGTCAGATATGTCTTGAAGTCCAGACATTTTCATTTTAAAGGCGATTTCTGTAATTTCACTGAGCAGTTAATGGATATCACTAGCCAGATTCAGTTTACCATACTTTCATGTTAGCCATATATTTATATTCTCACCACCATTTAAGGTAGAGTTATTGCATTGTATTAATATGCTATAATCAGAAGGTTCTGGGACAAAGAGGAGTCTTCTCAAGAGTATGAATAGCAAACACTCAAGGTGCCAAAATCATCACCAGTGTTGTAGCATTTACTGGACTGGGGTATATTATTTGGTACAATAACCAAATAACCAGAGGGGTTTGGAGTTTTTTTTATACCAATTCTTTATGGTTTAACGCACACATATACATGCACACTTTAAATATTCAAAAGTATTTGATAACTTATGGGAAGTAATTTAATTCATAGTGGTAAATTTTGCAACCACAGGATTATCTTCTTGTCTAGCAGTCCCTGTATTCCTTTAAAACTTGGTCCAGTTTGCTAAACTATTACTAGCTTCTTCTTTTTTTTAGAAAATACCATTTTGTTTATTTAAAAAAAAATGAGGTAAAATCCTTTATCTCAGAAGCTGTTTGTATTCTTCCAAAGCTCATTCATTTTCATCCTCATATATTGGTCAGGATTTAGATAGTTCTGTTGTTATTCATATATTATTTCAGTCAACTAGAAATGTATGTCCATTCCTGTGCAAAGGTTCTTCCTTCTTCCTGTTTTTCCTTACTTACAGTATATCATCCATCCAGTTAACTTAACTGCTTCCTGACATTCCTAAGAGTGAATAAGCCCCAAGTAATAAGTCATGAATAATTCACAAGTATTTGTGAATAACAGTGTGCAGAAGAGACTCTGCAAAGGAATTCCTGTGACTATTCATCAAATTGCCAGATGCTTTGCTTGTCAGATACATATAATTTTTTTCTCTTAAAAATACCATCTAGAATAGAAGCAACAAACTTAAGCCTGTACTTTCAGGTTCAAAAAGCTAGTAAATTACTGTGTCAAAAAGATAATTTGCTTTAATTTTATACTCAGAATAACTGATTCATTTCCTGAATGAACTGATCCACTTCCTAGAAGTGTTCTTCAGTACTACAGTCAAGAAAATACTTGTCCAAATTTGTATATTAAAGCAAATTCTAGGGTAATTTGATATCCATCTGTCTTATTGTATTTTTATTTGAACAAATGTGTGTGCATGTGTATGTGTTCTCATAATGCACAGGTATGTACCCTTGTATTTGTGTATTAGATATCTGTAAAGCAATCTGGGAGACAATGGAAAATGGAAGCAGATTGAAAGATAGCAGATTTTCTAACAATATGTTCCTCAATTCCCATAAACAGGCCTCTGGATTAGGAAGGTAGAGATGCTCCATTAGTTTTTCTGTTGAGTTTCTTCTATCTTGATCTTGGAGTTGCTTGTTTAAAATATCACAGAGTTCTGCATTTTGAACTTGAACTTCCCTTTCCTGCATATGGTTTCCTGTTGGGAAAAGTGAGGACACAAAGTGAAAGCTGCCGTGATGATTCTGGAGATCATAGTGAAAGAAAAAATATTTTTCAGACTATGTGTATGCTTTGGAATTGGAAGTAAGATATTAATTCTACTATATACTATTTGTTCAGTTGCCATAGGTCCCTAAATATATTGTAGTTTGCTGGAAATATACCATCAGTCCCAGGAATTTCACAGCAAGTAAATATATAGTGTTAAATCCTGGTTTCAGATCCCTTTGCCTATCTGGTTATATCTGATAGTTTGTAGTTCCATTCAGAAAACTAGAAAAGCATGCATTATTTTATTTAGTTGACGTAGTAGAAATACATATAAGATCATAAAATGATTGTAGGACTAGGTTTTGCTTTCTTTCCCTACACTTGCCCATGTTTTTATTCTTCCCTTTTTTCTGCACCTTTCTTCACTGCCTTCCATTGGAAGTTACCATTACATGTTTAGGTTCTGCTTTTTTCTTAGTATTCCTCTGTTTAGTAATTTTTTTCATCTTTACTTCTTCGTCCCTTTTGCACTGTTCAGTCACTTTCTATACAAACATTAATGTTTTTTAAAGCTTTTGTTAAGTTGAGGCTGTTCCCAATTTCTCAAATATTCCATAGGCCTGTAAAAAAATATCTTTTCTGATAGTCATGTATTTAGGCAGCAGGTGCATTGGCATTTGCTTATCTGTTTAGTCTTTCATATGTTCTATTTTAGTGAAGTGACAAGATTTTAACTTCTATTTCTTTATTAGCTGCTAATAAACACTTCATAATTTCAGGCCCAACATAGAGATACCTTTATTGAAGAACGTTATGGAAAATACAACATTAGTGATCCATTGATGGCTCTTCAGAGAGATTTTGAAGCACTGAAGGAAGAAAATTATGGTGAAAAGCAACCTGTTTGTGCCAATCCTTTATCCATCCTGAAGGTAGTAATGAAACATTGCAAGAATATGCAGGAAAAAATGTTGTCTCAACTGGCTGCTGCAGAGAGTAGACACAGAAAGGTGGGTTTCTATCACCTTGAAAGATTGATGAAAGTAATAATTGTTCTTATTTAGGAATTCATAGAACACAGAACACCACAGTATTATATAGTTACCTATTTTTAATTTTAATTATTAAATATGCAGTATTATATAATGTTTCAGATTCTAAGAATTGCTTTGGCTAATTAATGAGGGAGATGGACGGTTAAAAAATTAAATAGTTAAATAAATACTCTGATCGTTTTTGTAAATAACCTCAAATTTTAAGCATTTTTTAAAACAAAACAAAAACATTAAAATTGAAATGTATCAAACAGTAAATTAAAAATACTATAATTTTAAATTTGTATAAAGGAATTACAACCACCTGTATATTTTGCATCTATTCCGTTGCCCGGTATTTATATTTATGAATCTTTGGTATATATTGTTCATAAGTTCAAAGTTATTTCTATATCAAAGTCATACCTTTCTTTTATGCTACTATTGTTGAAACTTAGTTATTGTGGTACAATTTATTGCATTGTTTTATATTTGTATTTTTCTAAAAGTAGTATTTAAATTTAAATTTCACTATGCTGTTATATAATTATAGGATACTGTTTCACTCCATTAGGTAAAATTTAAGTTTAAAGCAACATACAGTCCTCTTTATTATAGTCTAATTAAAAGAAATTAACACTTAAAGAAATAGAATTAGATTTTCTTTAATACAGTATAGAATGTAAAAGAGCTCTTTAGATGGGTCGTCACGCAAATAGTTGCTTAATTGTTATTTTGCTTTCAAATTACATCACAGAGCCAGTTTAATATAGTGGTTAAAGTCATCAGGCTAGAAACCAGGAGACCGTGAGTTCTAGTCTCACCTTGGGTACAAAACCAGCTGGGTGACCTTGGGGCAGTCATTTTCTCTCAGCCCTAAGAAGGTGGCAATGGCAAAGCACTTCGGGGAGGGGGGGGGCCTTGCCAAGGAAACTGCAGGGACTTGTCCAGGCAGTCACCTAGAATCAGACACAACTGAAGGAAAGGGGGGAAAAAGTGCTCTAACGTGACACAGATTCCTATTTGTTATGCAACTCTGGCTAATTTATTTTCTTTTTTTTTTTAAACGTTAAATACATTTCTATAAAGAAACATCTAATATCAAATACCATTTACACAATAAATATTCAAAATTGCCTACAGTTATCATATCCTTCATATAAGCAAAAGATAAGGTTTTTAGGTTTTTTAAAAAAAAAATATACAGCAAATTATACAGATAGTCTTTGACTTATTATTGGTCACTTATTGACCAGTAAAACTTGTGATACACCCTATTTTGAAGTTACGACAGCCATACACACATGTGCAAAAACAGTCTCATGGTCACATTCTGGGCGCTTGGTAACCGGCTTACCCTTACAGACATTTGCAGCATTCTCCAATGTTGCATGGTGTTCAATGTTTTTTTGCCAGTTTCCAACATTCACTTCTAATTTCCAGCAAAGAATGTCCACTGGGTGAAATGGATTCATTTAATGACTGTGGTATTCACTTAATGACTGATGCAAAATGTCATAAAATAAACCCACTCACAATGACCAGAATAATTGGCAAGTGTAATTCTGGGCTCAATTACGGTTGCAAGTCAAAGATTAGCTGTATAGGACTTCTGGTCTTGCGCAGTAGCGCAGCAGCCAAGGGATTTCAGGGCTCCGTGCCCTTTGGCTGAATTTCTTCCTGTTAGGGGACCCTAAATGGGCCAGAAGCCACCCCAAAGAGGCGGCAAAGAAGGAAGGAAGTCCCGTGGACCACGGAGAGATGGCAGTCGACCCAATCGGTCCAGGAGAAGCCTTCCAGAAACCAACAGGAGAAAGGCTAGCCTAACTTCAGAGTCCAGCCCAGGGGTAGGCAACCTTGGCTCTTTTATGACTCGTGGACTTCAACTCCCAGAATTCCTGAGTCAGCTATGCTGACTCAGGAATTCTGGGAGTTGAAGTCCACGAGTCATAAAAGAGCCAAGGTTGCCTACCCCTGGGCTAGCCCAAGCTACAAGCAACCAAAGTCAAAAAGCACTATTTTAAGCTGATTGTAAACAGCACGTTTGAATCTGGGTAAGATCATCGATTTTCTCTATCCTACTTATTAACTTTCCTGGGGGAAAAAAATTCCCAAGAAGCAAAAAAACCTCCGAATGTGAAGGAGGGGGATTTTTGCCCCACCCTTTTACTAATGGAAACGGTGAATTAAACCTTTTATGGAGGACCAAAACATAAGAAATGAAAAGAAATTAATATAAAACCTAAATTTGAATAAGTTTGGAATTGTTGAATGGTTAAGATACTCATTTTAAAGGCAATTTTCTATTTTGATAATTTGAAAAATAAACGTGCTGATATCTAGTGGTGGATAAAGACTATGACAGCTATGGCTTTTATACAGGATTTGGCAAAATCTGGAAAAAACTAATCTGTGCTTGTGACCTTCAAAGCTATAACAATAGAGAACAGCTGTCACAAAAAAAGAAAACAATTTGGGTTGCTGACAAAGAGAGGATTATAAACTTCAGGAAACCTTTTTGAACCTTTTTGGATTATAAATATCTACTAAACTATGACTCTAAAGCTATTTGCAGAGAAAAGAAAACCTCGATTCTTGACCACTATGGAAAATCAGAGACTTGCAGAAAGAACTTATCAAGAAAAAATAAATACCTTTCAAGAGGAGACATATGAGATGCTGCAACTATTCAAACAACAATGACTTTGAAAACATAAACCAATTCATCTTCAATTAAACTTTACAACAAAAAAATCCCAGGAAATAACAATAGAGAAGGAGCAGATAAAACAGATAACTGAACACAAATTTGAGGATAGAGGTTCAAAGATGGAACTTAACACAAGAAAGAAGTATGATTTAACCCAAGTGGAAAAAAAATTACAAGAAATATTGGTTTTGGAAAAGGCAACTTATACTTTAAGACCACAAGACAAATTTGAGGATAAGAAAAAAGACTGGTCAAAATGGATTGCAGAGACGTCAGGAACACCACTAGAACTGGAGAGACAAAAAATGATAAAAGATACAGAGAGAAAAAGAAAGAAAAAGATTTTTAACAAACATAAAAGAGCAAATGCCTCTTATAAAGATATTGTACTTAACTTATTTTTTATATCTACAGTGACACCTACAAGAATATGGAAAGATTCTTTGATTCAGCAGAATATATTGATTAAAGATATTGGGCAAAAGAAGAAGGCCAAAGTGAAAATTAAGAAAATAGATGATGGGACTTATCAGAGAGAATATTTAAAAAAGAAACATCTGTTTGAATATGGTTAAAGTACTAGAAAGATTTTGGATATGAATTTTACTTTAAGAGGGAGGAGTCCCTCAAATAACATAGTACTTTCTCTTTCTTCTCTTTTCTTCTCTTATTTCTTGATATGAGTAATATAAAAGAGTTAGAATGGCTTATATATAAGGACATATTTTAGATATTTAAATGTGATTGATTTTAAGAAAATTACAATGGATTGAAAAAAAATGTTTTGAATAAGAGTTAAAAGACCAGTTGACTAGATTTATTAAATGGAATATTTAAAGATTAAATATATTCTTAATTGTGGTAAAAAAGAATGGAAAATTTTTGGAAATAAATATGTATTAGCTTAGGGGAAACCTGGACTTTCAGTAGTACACTATCTTTTTATCCCTCTTTTCTTTTTTCTCTTTTTTTAGTCTTATTTATTCCTTAAGTAAGATAAAAGTTATGGGATGGTTTGCATGAGAAAAAATAGAATCAAATATCTAAATGTAATTAACTTTGAGAAAAACTTAACCGGTAAGAATGTCTTGAATATTGTGGGAAAAACAAATGTAAACAAGAACTGTAAACGGGATCTATGATGAGGCAACCAGAATGACTAGATAGAAAAGAAATATTATATTGATGTGATTATTATTTGCGGAAATATTAGAAATTTTTTTACATTCAATTGTTATCTATCAAAACAATAAGAATTGTATTAACTTAAGGTTGGTAAAAGTGAACATTATGGGAAGAAGAGGAAATCAAGTAAAGCTATTATGTGGATTATAGATCATAGAAACCAATTGTTAGCGAATGTTTTTTAAATGTAAACCCAGACAACACACTGTTTACCGAATATTAAGGTGACCATGTTAAAAAATTAATAAAATATATTATAAAAAAAACAAAGATTAGCTGTATAATTTAATAATGAGGATAAGTTTGAAGAATATTAAAAGGGGTGCTGGGAGTGATAGATGTCTGTTTTACCATTGCCCTGGATCCTTTCAAAAAGCAAAAGTTAAGGAGTATTTGTGTCTGATGCGTTTGCTTTAAATTTGGCTTTGGGCAGATAGGTGTCTTCTTTCTTTACATTTGGATACAGTAGTAATTATTTCTCTAAATGGGATTGATAATGTTCCTTTTGGTTTGAAAGGTAATCTTGGATCTTGAAGAAGAAAGGCAGCGACACGCCCAAGATACTGCTGAAGGCGATGATGTCACTTATATGCTGGAAAAAGAACGAGAACGGCTGACACAACAGGTATGTCTTCTTCCTAAGTAGCAGTCAGAGGGAAATGATTAATTAATGTTTAACACAAGAGAACATGCCTTCTTTGGGTGGGGGAGCTTATGTTGGTCTCTAAATTCTGGGTTTTTACTTTCTCCCTCAAGCAGAAAATTAGACTTCTAAGAAAGGGATACTGTTCAGTTACACATTTTGTTTAGTAGGAATAGAATTCAGTCTTTTAAGATATAAGTGAGCTGGGTTAATGAAAGAAACATCAGATCCTTGAGACCAAAATATAACAGTGTTTCAAAATCTAGCAAATATACCTTGTGACCTGCAGTGTACATGTTAAACAGTAAGAAAATATCTCTCTTGTGTAGACATAAGCAGCTGGGATTATATATGTCATTCCATGTTGTATTTACTCTATAACCTTTTACTTATTTGGATTCAAATACAAACTATTAAAAACTTCAATTTTTTTCTCTGAAAAATCTTTATATCCATTGTCTCATTTATTTATTCTTATTTATTTATTTTAGTTTGATTGGATGTTAAAGCTTTAACATTTTTAAAAATATACTTTTGTTTTAGTTGGAATTTGAAAAATCTCAGGTGAAGAAGTTTGAGAGAGAACAGAAAAAGTTGGCTAGCCAACTGGAGGAAGAGCGTGCACACCACAAGCAACTTTCTTCTATGCTTGTATTGGAATGTAAGAAAGCCACAACTAAAGCTACAGAGGAAGGGCAAAAGCTTGGAGACTTAAATATGAAGTTGGAAAAGAAAAGAAGCAAAGTAAACCAGCTGGAGGAGGAGCTAGCAGCCAAGAAGAAAAGAGGCTTACAAATGGAAGCACAAGTTGAAAAACAGTTATCTGAGTTTGACATTGAACGAGAGCAGTTGAAAGCCAAACTTAACCGGGAAGAAAACCGTACCAAAGTCCTAAAAGAAGAAATAGAGGATCTGAAAAAAACATTAAAACAACTAGAAGCTTCTTTGAAAACTGGCAGCAACAAAGTTGAGAGCACATACCCACATGTCTCAATGGTGTCCACAGCAACTATTACAGAAATCTCCTTAGGTAGGTCAGTGGCTTCTCAGACTAGTAATCACTTGACGGAAAACATGAACCAGGAGTCTTCAGTCAAATTGGCACACATGTTACCACTGGCCACAGCTCTCCATCCCTATGCCAAGGCAAATGGACATTGTGATGCTGATACACTAACAGGTGTTGAGGCAACTCAACCTGCAGTAGAGAATCTACACAAGGATAGGTCTGTTGGGCCAGCTGCTGAGAATACTGCAGAAAGTAGCACCTCCCCAGTAAGAACAGAGTCTCTTTCCGCTTCAGTTCCACCACTCCCTTCCAATGGAATTTCCTTATCTCCCAGCAATACTGCTTCTTCTTCTCTGACATCTTCACCATGTTCCTCCCCAGTCATGACTAAACGTCTACTTGGAGCATCAACCAGCAACCCTAACTACCAATCTTCCTACCAAGTGGGAATCAATCAGCGCTTCCATGCTGCTCGTCACAAATTCCAATCTCAGGCTGATCAAGATCATCAATCAAGTGGTCTCCAAAGTCCTCCATCCAGAGATTTGTCACCTACTTTTGCCGATAATTCTGCAGCAAAACAGCTTGCCCGCAATACAGTCACTCAGGTTCTCTCCAGATTCACCAGTCAGCAGGGGCCTATCAAACCAGTCTCCCCTAACAGTTCACCTTTTGGCACAGACTACCGAAATCTCGCCAATGCTATGAGCCCCAAAAGTGAAACTAGCCCAGGTAAGGTCTCTAGCCCTTTAAGTCCCCTTTCACCTGGAATTAAATCACCCACTATACCCAGAGCAGAAAGAGGAAATCCTCCACCAATTCCTCCAAAGAAACCTGGTCTGGCTCCTTCTCCAGCAACTACCACGCCACCAGTGAAAACTTCAAATCAGGCATCCCTGGGTTCTCCTATGGACATGGCAACTAGTTGTTCAAGCAACACTGTTGTAGCCAATGGGAAAGATATTGAGATTTTACTGCCAACCAATAGCTAGTCTTAAAAGGAGTAACATTCCAAGTATTTGCAATTCCTAGAGCTGAAACTCAGTCTTATTCACTCCATGTTATTTATTTAAGTACTAACAGAATCTTCTTGTATAACACATTTGTTTCTTTGTTTTATACAGTGTAGAAAATAATACAACTTGTACAATTTTTTGAACATTCAGAGCCTCAAGGCATCTCATGGCAGCAGGGAAATCAAACAAAAAGAGAAGCAGTTGTTCTGTTCTGGGAGCTGACCTATGGACTATGACAACAGAATACTCATTTTTAAATTATGCAGAAAAACACTCCATGCAAATTTCTGTTCCTTTTCTAAGAAGTGCCTGAGCTAAAGCCTGCAGATATGAATGTGATTCTCTGTAATACCAGTAGGCATTATCCAACTGTAGAAAATAACAGTTTCTGAATCATGAATGTTTGAAATCAATATGGTTCTTAATCCTTTTCAATATATTTATTAGTAATGTGCTATGAATAGGAAATGTCCAAAGGTGAACATTAGACTGGTTTTCTCTGTTATGAACAAAAAAAAATAACGTAACTGTTATCAGGTACACTTTGGCCCTGTTGCTAAATTTTAAGCAACCTATGTTTTTCCTTTGATACAAACTTTGAAGAGTTGTTAGCTTTAAGCAACCAAGTTACCAGTCTTTATAAAATATTGTCCATTCCTTACAAGTTTCTCTCCATAGAGCAAAATAAGTAAAATTTTAATAAGCAATTTTAATAAGCATTCTACTGTTGTGTGTAGAACTTCTGACAGTAAGGCCTTTGCTGTTTCTTGAGAAAAAAATTAAATACTACTTGAAATCAGAAATGACTAATCAGGAGT
The DNA here is from genome assembly GCA_023970755.1 of Azemiops feae. Lineage (NCBI taxonomy): Eukaryota > Metazoa > Chordata > Lepidosauria > Squamata > Viperidae > Azemiops > Azemiops feae. The sequence continues at coordinate 964,096 of JALGBA010004200.1, read as the reverse complement.
TTCAGATGTTGATATATATATAAAAGATAGGATCAGTACTACAAGATCCAAAGCAATAAATAAAGAATTGCTTAATATGTAATAATGCTGTAACTCAAGCAGGCATAGGTCTCTCTAGATAAGTTTTATTGTCTTAGAGAAGAGAACTGCCCATTTGGCAGCAATATGGAAACCAAATTCTTAAGTTTTCAAAGATGCAGTTTATATAGAGAGATGTATACATACCTAGACACATTTTTAATCTTAACAGTGATCACATTGACATTATTTATACCTCAGATCACTTGTACAATTACTTTTAAGTCTTTATGTATTTGTAAAAATCCATTTTCTTAAGAAAAATAATAAGCTGGGACCCATACAAGGCTCAATAAGCAGTTTTCTTTGTAATAATTTTTCCAATAATGCAAACTTTAGGGCAAAAGTTTATGCCTTGATCATGTCAGTGGGGCCAATATACTTATATAGCTGTTCATGTTTGAAATTGTTTCAGGAGTATCTCATATTACTGGGATAATCAAGATCAAGGTTAATGATAAACTTGGTGTCTTTAATTTGACCTTAGGGGAAAATATGTGAATGCCTCACCAAACTCAGTGTGCACTAATAATAATAATCACAACATGATTTTTTGAAACTATTGCTACTTGGACATTCAGTGATCAGGTTTGGGAAACCCTTGAATGGTGGGTGGCATTGTTGTGAAATTTAGGAGCAAATATTTAGATGATGCCGGTTTTTTCAGTGCTTTTAAAGCAAATAAGGGCTGGAATTGGTGCATACTTCTTTGCCTGTTATTGTCACATATATTTTGCCTTTTAAAAACAAAAATAAGCCAAAACAAATCTTGTCTCATTCCAGCAATTATAAGTGCCACATATCCAATTGCCATGACAAAATTGCCCATTCCTGCATTAGACCAAAGTTCATTACAATTTTTTTTTAAAGCATTACTTCAGGATGCCACAATATATGGTCTAGACATTGTTCTCCCCCCCCCTTTTTTTTTTTCTTTTGGTATGGAGTTACTAGATTATTGTATTTTAACAAAGTGTCAAATATTTCTGAGGTTGCATTATATTCCACAATATATTGATACAGGAAATCATACAAACCTAATGCTAGTCTTCACATATTATGGTCTATATAAAAATTTTCCTAAGTGTTTGGATATAGATGCATAGAAACAATCCTGATAAGCACATAAACAATTTAATTTTATAGTGTAACCATTATTGGAAAGGCTATATAACTGAATTCAAGTAAACATTTTGATGGTATTGTGTCTTACCTTAAAAGAGGTTATTGTAGCAGCCCTTAAAATATTTCTATATGTTTACTAACTTGTATCCTTTCTTTATAACATGACACTATAGAGTTTTATACACAGCAATGAATTTCATTAGGAGATGCACTGAGTACTATAATCTACAGAAATATTGGGGACAGTGTAGAAGGAAATGTATTTTGTTGCTAATAGTCAATATCCTGAGATTAAGCACAACTATGAAAATGATTCCAGCTAATCCCCTAAGATTTTAGGGTTAGTGTTTCAGTTTTCTGTATAGTTAAAACATGGAATTAAAATGTTTAATATTCTTTTGATTGTGTATTGAGAAGTGTCATGGACTAGATTATAATGAAGTTCAAACTCTATAACCTAGTATTAATTGTTCATTAACATCTGTATATTTGTAAAGTCAAATGTATGAAACAGAAGTCTTTTTATCATTTTTATAGATGGCAGCATTAAACATGTTAAATGTTCGTACTATCAATAAAGGGTTTTATTTTTATGTGGAGTGTTATGTGCTATATAGTGTAAAAGTCAAGTAGACTATGTTCATTGATAGTAAATATTTCACTGACAGTAGCTGTAGTAGTAAACATTTCACTGACAGTAGCTATGCCTAAAATTAGTAATTCAGGAAAATACATAAACGCATCCATTACTTGGCATTATAAAGTCAATGATTTTAAAAGCAAAATAGAGCTACAGAATTAGTGGTGCTGATGATACTCAGTGATACAGAGCATGATCACCATTTAAAAAATATTTTTAAGGGCTTTATCAATAGTCAGCTATCCTTCGGCTGAATAGCTTGCATGCATATTGGTCTTTGCTACAGAGCATAACATTTTAACTGTTACTATGATACCTATCTTAACACTATTGGATTTTGATCACAATCATTCACTTTCTCCATTTTCTGATTAAAATAAGCTTTTCTCCTACAATAGAAGTAGTTTCCTTCTATGCTGGTTATTTTTCTTGGATGGGAAATACATATTCATTATTAGGGGTGTGTTTTGTAGGTGTGTCTTTAGTTAGTACAATTTATCTTCAATGTGGATGTGTCCGGGAGAGCAATAAATGAAACCAAACATGGCATTCAACTTCATTAAGATAAGATATTTTTTATTGTCATTTTTTTACTGTGGGCACATCGGCATACATCAAAAATGAAATTTAGTTGCCCGCTCTCAGTGTGAAACACATACATGACACACCTAAACATACTGTAGATATTACATAGATATACCAGATAATAAGGCATATTAAATATAAATGAGGAACATTTAGCCATTTTTGTGCATCATGATTCTGTAATTCACCTGGTTTATTTGTTTTCCCCCCTTTGTTGGCATGGCAATAGAGTTGTTTTATGCAAAGCCCTCACCCTAGTCTGGAATGCTGCAAAATGTACTTTACAACATCAAAAGCCTATTAAAATTCCACCCACTACTTTCTACATCTTGTGCTCAAGTCAGAGAAGATAATCTCAATGGCGCCAATCTGTTCAGTGTACTTTTTTAGGACTCTGATTCACGATAGCCCAGAAAATAGTTCTGTAATCTGTTTTGCATCTGCAGAAATAGAAGCAGAGAATAGTTGTATCAAAAAGCTCCATCAAATGCACTGTATTTTGTTTGAGTTCTTATCTATCACCTTCCCTTCCAAGAATGTAGAAAATAACTAGTGCCATCTTGTGTTGGAAGTTACACTCTGCCTTTATTTTTATTTTTTTAAAAGTATAAAAAAAGTTCTGAAGCTATGATATTTGAACTTCCTTTTTCATAATACCATCTATAGAGTTATAGTTGGGTTTTGCTTTTTAATTAGTAGAATTTCTACTTGGGCTCAACTTTTTCTTCTCCAATGAAAAGCCATTAATGTGGAAGGCACTGCACAATTCCTGCAATTAATGATTCTGCTCAGCAAGACATAATCAAGGTGGAAATCAGTTACATAGACAGTAAAGTCAATAGTCCTATCAAGAATAATATAGGATTTTCAAAATGTATACACGCACATGGACTTGCTTCAATTCTCAATAGTTGGAGGTAGGCAACAGTTGGAGGTGGGCAACAGTATATCGAACATGCTTTAAAATAAAAGGTACCTCTCCTTGATATTATGAGAATAATACAGAATTTGGACTGATTTAAAAGTCTTACTAAGGGGCAAGCTATAGGTTTAGTTATTTTCCTATAAGTCACTTTTTTTGTAATAGTGAATATTTTCCCTTCTCATTCTGACAACAATGATTAAACCCATGCCTTGTACTGTCTTTTTCCTGTGGTTCCTTTTAGGCTAGAGGAAGAAAAAGAGATGCAATGTATTAAATGAGTGGATAATATTTTAAGCATAAAGAACAATGCTGGCTGGGAAGTTGCATGTAGGGTCATAAACACAAAACCTTGTTTGCTTCCTCTAACAATGTCAATACACCTGAGAAGGATGAAAAGGGAAGACTGAAGTCCATCCCTACTTCCACCCAGGCCTGAGCCCTCATGCCTTACAGTTACATCTGCTACCTATTTTTCTAAAAATGCCATGGATTGTAGTGTCTTCTCCAAATCTGGGATAGCAGTGTAAATGTCATAAAATGCATTTTTTAAAATAAGGGAGTGGTTCAAATACAACAGCCTAATTCATTATTCCTTCAGGAAGTCTGCTACTGATAATTACTTTTTTAATCACAGATAATTACAGATTCATGGCCAATTGAGGAAGGATGTTACCAACTATTGCTTTGTCAATGAAGATTGTCAATCATTCAAGGTGTACTCTTTTTTTGCAAGTAATAAAACTAGTTTGGGATGTAAGTTGTGGTATCAGAATGGAAACCATGAGTTTTAATCCCATCTTAGGCATGAAACCGGCTGAGTGATCTTGAACCAGTGGCAAACCATTTCCAAAAACATTGCAAAAAAAAACTTTAGGGACTAATCCAGGTATTCACCAGAATTCAAGAGTGATTTGAAGTTTAGTCTTCATCAAAAATAAGCAATCCTTTAATGGAATGCAAGCAGCCTCTGTAAATCAAGTTCTTAATTTTTGCAGCTGGGAAACATGCTTTTCTGCCATTTTTAGAATGTGCTTTAATAGGTACTTTTCTGTTATTTTAACCCCTTTATAGGCTAAACAAACTGGGGAACACAAATCTAAGAAACCCCTTACCAATAAAACAAAATATGCTGTGAGAATTCTGACCCTGTTCACTGATTATACCATCATGTCACAGTCTTTCCATCAGACCCATTTCCTACATTTCTTGTTATAAAAGGGCAGAAAGGTTGCCTACTTCTGATACACTAGAACAGGCATGTCAAACTGCTGGCCCACGGGCCGGATGCGTCATGCCAAAACCGCACCCACCCCATTGCCGGCAATGGGGAAAAAGTCCCGATACGTCGCACGACGTCACATGACATCGTGAGTTTGACATGCCTGCACTAGAATGTTTGGTTCAGAGTGGAGACCCAGTTAAGAAATTAGAACGAGGGCAGGAATGAACAGAAAATGCTGGACAGCAGACCTTAGAAAGGTAACAGGGAAAAGGGTAGAGCTAATGTACCTTGTGGCTTTGAGACAGATACCTTACTTGAATTGATTAGGAACCTGACTAATCAAATTTTGTACTTCATATTACACTATAAACCAGAATCAGTCACAACAGATGGCAGCAGTTTCTGACAATAGTTGCTCTCAAAAAAGGTTAGAGTGGTTTGAATCAGATTAATACTTGATTTGGAGAGTATGAGGAAATTTTAGAGCTGTAAGCTTGGCTGCGAAGTCAAGCATCCAGACTTAGTCAATGGCAAACCATGTCTGTGCTTCTATTGTCAAGAAAACTACATAGATTGTTTGTGTAATCACCCAGGAATTGAGTTTGACTTGAAGGGATTTTAAAACCAAAATAATAAAATGTTATTTCTTGGAAGTCCTTGCCATTCTCATCTTTTTCCTGGATATTTCTTGGGCCATTGTGACCTAGATTACTGTGTCAATATATTAACAAAGATATGTGAAGACTGGAACAGGAATATTACTAATTAGTTTTCCAATACTATTTTTTTCTGGTAACATTTACACAATAGATCCACTAGGGTGCAACCTATCCATAAATTTTATTTACTTCTATGATCTAGCAATACCTCTTGGCTAAATGAGCTTTTAAGATAACTTTCCCAACTGGTGTCTTTCAGATGTGCCAGGCTTCAGTTTTCATAATCCATATCCAGGATGCTCAAAGCCTGCATAGGTCAGGATATGAATTTCAGCCTCTTAAATTTCAAGGATTATATTACTTTAAGGTTGGATAAATACTTAATGCAGGGCTCCCCATTTTCTGTAAAGTGAGTGGACATTATGAATTTTCAAGGGATGTTACTGTTATTCTCCCAAAATAGCTGCTAGATCTGATATTTTGTGTATTTTATTTCCTTCCATTCAACCATGTCTGGACACTGGATTGCCTGGACAAGTCCCTGCAGTTTTCTTGGCAAGATTTTTCAGGAGTGATTTCCTATTGTCTCCTTCCTAGGACTGTGAGAAAGTGACTAGCTCTAGATCACCCAGCTGGCTTTGTGCCTAAGGCAATTTTCAGGTTTCTAATCTGATGCCTTCAGCTCTACACCAAACTGTCTTTCACACAGATCTGATATAGCGAGACACAGAATTGCCCTTTACTAGAAGGCAAATGGTCCAGTAGCTCTCCAACAGCATCTTTGTCCTCCAGGATGAACTTTATTACCTATTGTTCTGTTTTCGATTGGGTAGACATCGAAGAGACTGGTTTAACAATAACAAAGGTTTATTCATTAATACATACACTGAACAGAACAGAAAACGAAACTAGCTCCCTCCTTTTTATACATGGAGCTCTGGTTAATGCTAACCAATGAATGCAGAGGTTTCTCCCGCGCTAAAATAACAAGTCTGCCCGGGCCCCAGACATTCTGTCTCTTCAGTGACCACGTGGCCACCTTGCACCTGCTGCCTCATACAACTGAATACATTATACCCCGCCCCCCTTAGTGAAGAGCATAGTGTACCCCCTTTTATTTGGTTACTTAATAAGCCACCCCCAGATGGAGGCTACCCATTCACCTTATTTGTAAGCCGTTCCCGGAAGGAGGCTACCCGTTTCTTTCCCTAACCTTAGCCCAGCCTGCGACCTTTTAGGATGAGGCGCTCTTCCTTTGTTCATTACAGCTTTAATAAGCAGCTAATGGAAGCTTTAGAAAACACTACTGGGAATGCCAGCTTGTGTAAAAGTATTTTTTTTTTTGTATCACTTGAGCACGCTTCAATGCTAGCAAGAACTCCGAACGCTAAGCTAGCGCAGACAGAGCCCTCATGTACTCCTTGAGGAATTTGGGAGGTCCTCGGATTCGCTCCGATCTCCGCGGAAGTGCCGCAGTTGCCTGATCTGCAAGCTTGCCCACCGGGCTCAGCAGACCAGGACTTGGGGACCTGTTTGAAACGGTCGGAGTTGGGGCCTGCAGGCTGGCCTGTTGGTCCAGCTCTGCGTGCCAGGTTGGGGTAGAGTTCCCCTGAAGAGGGGTGGTGTTCCCCTGATCTGTCGAAACAGATGGTTGGGGATTGTGTCCCGGATGGGTAACCCCCTCCCAGTAGAGAGGCGTGAATGGTTGGGGGTTGTGTCCCGGATGGGCAACCCCCTCCCCGTAGAGAGGCGTGAATGGGGGTTGTGTCCCGGATGGGCAACCCCCCCCCCTGTGGAGAGGCTGGAAAAAACCAGTTTGTGCAATGTCCCCTGCACGTGGTGCCTGAGTCAGGAGCCGCCTCGAAGGCAAACCCCTCAATCACTGTTTGCGGTGAGCCAGATTCCGGGTCTTGTTGACCATCCTGATCACTCTCGGGAGCTTCCTCCTCCCCCCAGAGCAGAGCCAGGAGTGGAAGAGTGGCTTGGCAACCTCCAGCAAAGCTGGTCGATATGGCGCCGCAGCACCCGACCGTCTTCCAACTCCACTTCGTAGGAGAGAGGGCCGGTGACCCTACAAATGACAGCCACCACCCAGAAGTTACCAGGCCCATAGTTTCGAGCCCAAACTGGATTGCCCAAGTTCATCCACCGCGGTGCCCATGGTTGGGACACCTGTGATGCAACGCGATCCGGATGTAACCTATCCAGCTTAGTGATAAGCCGGCGACCCCATCGGAGCTCAGCGGGGCTTTTGCCTGTAGCAGTACATGGAATGGTGTGGTGGCACAAGAGAAAGTAAGCCAACCGGTGATGCCAGTTGCCGTGCGTTAGTTGTTTCAAAGAGTCTTTAGTTCGCACCATGCGTTCTGCTTGACCATTTGACGCCGGGTGACGTAGCGTGGCGTATTAGATTTGCCCGCAGAAAGGACTGGAACTCCGAGGAAGTAAATTGAGTTCCATTGTCGGAGACAATTACGTCCGGCAGTCCGTGAGTGGCAAAAATGCCGCGCAGAACCCTGATGGTGATAGTGGAAGTGGCAGCGGACACTGGAACCACCTCCAGCCACTTAGAGTGACTGTCTACCACAATAAGAAAGAGTTGCCCCTGAAAGGGGCCAGCGTAGTCGATATGGATCCTCGACCAAGGATCCTGTGTTGTTTCCCACCTATGGATGGGAGCTTGGGGCATTTCTGGCCTGGACTGTTGGCAAACATGACACCCTTGTACCTGGGCTTCGATCTCCTTATCGAGCCCTGGCCACCACAGGTGACTGCGCGCAAGCGCCTTCATTCGGACTATTCCCAGATGTCCCTCATGCAGAGATACCAGGACTCTAGTCCTCAGTGAGGTCGGGATGACTACCCCACTGCCCCACAGTAGACACCCTTTGAAAATGGAGAGTTCCGATTTTCTCCTCCAAAACCCCTGAAATTCTGTGCCCGGACACGTGTCCGGCCATCCCGATAACACCCAGTTTAACACGCGTGTTAACGTGTTGTCAGCAGCTGTCTCCACTGCTACATCCCCTGCATGGAGAGGGGATTCAGGCAAATTCTGAATGGAAAGGATATGGGTTGCCAGGGCAGGGTCAGGCTCTATGTCCCTTAAAGGCAACCTACTGAGGCCGTCTGCATGGCCCATCTCTTTGCCCAGCTTGTGAATCATGCAAAAATCATATTCAGAGAGGAATATGGACCATCTCAACATCTTAGGAGATATTATGTGGGTGTCTGCTTGTCAGTTGTAAACAGCCCCACGGTCCGTGAAGACCGTGAAACGGCGACCATACAAGAAGTCATGGAACTTCTTGATGCCTGCTACGATTGCCAATACTTCTCAATCTATCTGCGCATAGTTACGGTCTACGGCAGACAGGGTTCTGGAGTAATAGGCTATCAGGACCTGAGTCCCATCTGTTTTAAGATGACTTAAAACAGCTCTGATCCCGTACGGGGAAGCGTCACACGCTATGCAAACAGGGAGCCGCTCATTAAAATGAGCTAATACTGCGTTTGAGGAAAGCAATGCTTTGACTGCAGCAAAGCTTTTCTCGTGGACACTCGTCCATGCCCAAGTAGCCTGCTTGTCTAGGAGCCAGTGTAATGGCTCCGCCACGGCTGCCTTGTGGGGAAGGAATGCGTGATAGAAATTCAACAGTCCCAAGAACACTTGGAGTTCTGTTTTTGTTTTGGGACTGGGTGCTTGCTGGATCGCCTCAAGCTTAGACTGAGCAGGGTGTATGCCTTCTGCGTCTATGCGAAACCCCAAAAACTCAGTGGATGTGACTCCAATCTTGCACTTATCTTTCCTGAGTTTCAGGCCTGCTTTGCGAAACCGCAACAACACGACCTTGAGCCTCTCAGCTAGATTCTCTACTGATTCCCCTGCAATGAGGACATCATCGAAGTACGGGCATATGCCCGGGAGGTCTCTGAGCGTTCGCTCCATGACACTCTGGAAGATACCTGGTGCTACGTTAATGCCGAATTGTAGCGTGCGCACCTTGAAAGCCCCCCGATGGGTTACAATGGTCTGTGCCTCTGCCGTGGCTTCGGCCACCGGCAGCTGTTGGTAGGCCTGGGCCAAATCAAGTTTAGCAAAAATGCAACCCCCTTGTAAAGATGCCAGAATATGGCTGACTACTGGCACGGGATAGGAATGTTGCTGCAGCGCTTTATTCAGTGTGCACTTATAGTCAGTGCAGATTCTGACCTCTCCGTTGGCCTTAAGTGGCGTCACTATGGGGGTTTCCCATGGACTGCTGTCCACAGGCTCTAAGATGCCCTGCTGCAAAAGTTTGTCCAATTCAGCATTAATTTTGTGCTTTAGAGCGAACGGCACCCGACGAGGCTTGATCCTAATCGGTGCGACAGAAGGACCTAACATTAATGCAATTGGTGGCCCCTTATACTCTCCCAGTTCGGTGGTGAACATGTCCACGAAGTCTTTGCAGACTTGTTCCAAACTGGCTGTTTTTATGCTGTTCAGCCCCGTTACCTGGATTCCCAGAGCCTCGAACCAATCAAGCCCGATTAGGCTTGTTCTGTCCCCGTTTACCACAACTACAGTCAGCATTCCCTTGAATTTCCGAAATTCCACCCTTATAGTGACCTCCCCTTTTACTCTGACCGGGGAATTCTGGAAATCATTTTCAGCCGTTGACCACTCCGGCCACAAATTCTATTAAGGGTGCTCTGGGATATGATGGACACGGCAGACCCCATGTCCAGTTCCATCCTCAATGGGACCCCTTGCAACCTTACTTCGAGTTGCAACTTTTTCTTTAAGGGCCTATGTCCCCCAGTTCTATGGACACCACGCCGGCTGGCACAGAACCCCACCCTGTTTTGGCTGGGTACCCCGGTACCTTTCCGAAGCAACTCTTTCTTGGCACTCTCTTTTCTGCGCCCTAAGCACACAACAGCGATATGGCCTTGCTTGCCACATGCTCGGCAATGAGCAGTCCGGAACCGGCAGTCGGCTCGCTTGTGGCGACCCCCGCACCCCATACACCTAGGGAAGGGATCTGCCTTGTCAAGGGGTTTTGACAGTCCTTTTTCCGATAGTTGTTGCACCAGGTCAACTTCCTGGTCCAACTCGGCCTCTTCGTCCATTTCGACATCCTCGTGGTGGACGGTCTGCGGTGGGGAAGTGTTCTTTGAGAGCCGCAAGGCCCTTACAGCTCCGCCGGCTGCTTCCTCTGTGGTGACCTCTCGCAATGCCTCTTGGAACGATACCGTCTCCTTTGCAAAGATCTTTTGCTGGAGCTCTCGGCTCAAACCAAACGGTCCCGTAACCGTTCCTCTAAGTCCTTGAACTCACACGGCCTTGCTGCCTGTCAGAGGGCTGCAATAAATTCAGTTACGGACGCTGGTCCCTCTGCTCGAAGGCGTGCCGCCATGCGATGACCGACAGCTTCGGCTCGAAGTGCTCCTTGAGCATCTTTTTTAGCTCTCCGTAGGGCACTGTCTCCAATGGCACTGGGGACATGAGGTTTTCCACGATGTCGAAGATGGCTTGGCCGCAGACGCAGAGTAGCGCGGCAGCCTTCAGCTCGTCTTCCGCGACTCGGTTAACGCGGAAGTAATTCTCGGCCTGGGCGACGTACGAGCTCCACCGCTCCAGGTGAGCTACGTCGAACTCCGCTAGCCGACCCAGCTTGGCCATGCCAAGTCTCTTCTCTACCCGTGCTGCCACAAGTTAGAGGGTTTTCCAGGCAGTTCCTCGCAGCACTCTCCCCCAGCGTTTGCGTACTGGTGGGTGAGTGAGCCTCAAACAGGAACGCCATTCCTCTGTGTGTCCGGCCCTCCTTAACTTGATTCAGGGCCTTCTTTAAGGTGGCAGCAGAATCCCACCCTCGCCGCCAATTGTTCTGTTTTCGATTGGGTAGACATCGAAGAGACTGGTTTAACAATAACAAAGGTTTATTCATTAATACATACACTGAACAGAACAGAAAATGAAACTAGCTCCCTCCTTTTTATATATGGAGCTCTGGTTAATGCTAACCAATGAATGCAGAGGTTTCTCCCGCGCTTAAATAACAAGTCTGCCCGGGCCCCAGACATTCTGTCTCTTCAGTGACCAGGTGGCCACCTTGCACCTGCTGCCCCATACAACTGAATACATTACACCTATCATGATATAATTTCCAGGTTATTGCAATAATCTTTTTTCTTGAATCTGCAGAGGGAGGCAAAATCCTAGAATGGCAGGTCCAACTGTGCCCACCATGTTGGACTTTTGCCCACATATCTGAATTCAAGACTTCAAGTTCTACTTTTTTTTTTTACAGATGCAAGCAACCTTAATAAGACAGTTTCTTATTAAAACCTTAATAACAGCTTCTGTCACACTAAAGTTCTAATGCTATGTTTATGTATGTTCCAAAGTTTAAATGTTAAATTCCTCTCCCACCCACTAACCTTTTTTCTGCCTTTTCTGGAAAGGTGGGCACCCTTCCAAAGAAAGTATCAGGCTCTTATCCCACATTATTTTATTTTCTAAGTATGCGAAGATAATATATATAAGACCAGAAACATTCAAGTAAAAATCAAGAATATTTTAGAAAATACAAAGCTAGCATTCTAATTTTCTGTTTTTCTTTATTTTTTGATTATTAAAATATTTCCTTTAAGAATAATTATGCGAATCATGGTATTTCCAGAAAAAAATTGGGTTCACACAAATACTTCCAAGAATAATAATAAAAAATATGTTTCAATTTGATCAGTGACCAAGGAGTCGAAAACTATTTGATGACACATAATCAATGGCTATCTGGATTTTCCCCTGATACAATGGTAACAAGAGTAAGATTGCCTTTGACCAAATTCCAAATGTTTCCTCAATCTCAAAAGGTTATCTGGTCCATCTACTCAGCTATAAATTATTTTAATTGATCTCCATGACGAGTTCAGGTCTCTAACCTGAACTTTCAGATGTTCCAACAGTGCCCTCATTGCCACTGTAACTGAGCCACCCACTTTGCTGCTGGTCATGGTCTTCTCATTCTTTCCACCCTTCCCAGCACTAAAGCCTCCAGAGAACCTGGTCGTTGCATAATACGTCCTAAAAAACCATAAAACCATAAAAATCTCACAATGGCATAACATAATAGCTGAATTCACAGATACATTGAGCCATTAGCCTTAGTCTAGCCTGTTATCAGCCCAGCTCTCTTGTTTCAGATGCAGTTCTAGATGCCCCCATTCTTCCTGATATAAAGGTATGGCAGCCTAAATATGTGACCAGTAGATGGCAGCTTTGCCTGTTGCATATTGTTATTTTTTTTCTTTGGCCAAGAGGAAGTACAGTACAATATTCTGTCCCAAAACTGAGCAGAAAAAAAAAGATTGCTATGATTGCCATCTTTACCTCTAAATCTCTAATTGATGAGAGCATAAACTTATAGTGTCTCCAGGTTATTGCTGAAAATCTTATCTTTCACCAAAACTATTTGTGCAGAAATGTATATATATAGTGATTTATTTATTTATGTACAGGCTCCCCAACTTCAAAATTACTCTGAATGGCTTACAACTATAAGGATTGACAAATATACAAAAGCATATAAATATACAATTGTTCAGAGAAATGGAATATACAAAACAAGATTAAAACAAATAACAAAATAAAATAAAACAGGGAAAAGGAAAAAGAGTGTCTCCACAGCCAACCTGTCCCCCAAGAACAATCAGGTCTTCAATTGCTTCCTGAACAGTATAAGGATGAGACCACACAAATTTCTGGGAAGAGATCTTTCCAGAGGGCAGGAATTGTAACACTGTAAGTGCACTACCTAGGTCCTAGGTCCCACTTTAATTAATAAGACCTGCAATGCAGCCAATTTGCTGGACTATATCAGAGGAACAGAGATAACTGACTTTAAGATGGTAACTGCTCATAATGCTCATTGCATTATATATAATAAGCAATGGGCTGTGCTCTAGTTCTTTGCCCCACTGTGCAATATTGTAGAAATGCATATTCTTGAAGTAAGGCCCAGGAACTAATACCCTTCCTGTCCTGGGCAAAGGAATGAGTGTAAGCAATATGGGGGGAGCAGATGATTGTAGAAGAATGGGCATAGATGGGTTTATTTTTGAAATGTGAGTCCCACTGTATTATCTGCAGATATCAATACTACCTAAATGCATATCAGATCCCGTATACTTTATGTTAAATTTATTTGTATTTGGGTCACCATCTTCTCTTTTTTTGTACACCATTTTTTTCTTCTTTGTTGTTAGTGGTGAATGCATGCTTTTGTTTCAGTTTGTTTGTTTTTCTGTTTTGTATTTTACCTTTAATGATAAAACAATAAATAGATAAATATACATACAAATAAATAAATAAATAAATAAAATATCCCTGTATATGTCAAATTACAATCCCAGCCAACTTTAAAAGATTATTTTAAAAGATTATTTTTAAGTATTATCTGTAGCATGATGCACGTAAAACCAATTATATAATTCCCATAATTGCACAATGATATCATAATACATTATCATGTCATTGTGACCAAATGTTAAAGCTCATGGCAGGCAATTTTCCCCAGTGTGATCATCATTCCAAAAACATGATCTTAAATAATTATTGGTATGGAGAAAGAGAAGAAGCATTTTTATTTAACTACCCAGAAACTGCATTCACTGCAAAGTGCAGTACAGATATATTTTATTGGTTCAGGCCAAGGATTAAAATGTCCAGCTGGTTTTTATACCTCTCATCTTCAGTGTTATCATGAACAATGAGTGTTAAAGATGATAGAAAAGCAACATGAGGGTGGGATATTATTTTTCCCCAAGTGGAGCTTCCCAATAGCCTTTGATGTGCTGGCAGTACAGATTCTTCAAGCTGAAGTTTAGAAGAAGAGCAGGAGGTCTGGAATATTGCCAAGAGGGAATTGAAATTCTCATCTAAAATTCTCTCTAGTCTATATCCCAAATAAATCTCATTAATGTTTCTGATACTGATTTGTCATATTCTAAAATTGGAGTATCTGAAAGAGGGAGAGTAAGAAAAGTTAGTGAAAAAGATGTATAACCCATAGAGTACCATTGTGGCAGAAAGTAACTGATGAGGAGAATTAGACTGAACCAAGTTTCCCATAAAGATGGGTAGATTTCATGTGTCTCAGCCTGTTTTCTTAAACATGCTTGTTTGCAGAGCTGGTCCTCTTGTTTGGTAGATAGTGGGTGGTAGCCATTGCATTTGGATGAAACACTAAGGAGCAAAGCTTTGGAAGAGGATGCTTGAACTCAGTCTACTGCATTAAAATGCTCTCCCTGCCCTCAACTTGTTGTCTAATTGCCAGGTTGGAAGTAGCAGTCAGTCCAATCAGCAGCTGTACTTAGAATTGAGTGAAATGAAACTTGCCCTTTGCTTGGAAAGCTCAGTTGGGATATGGGAGGGAGGGGGGAAGGTTTGCATGCTTAGAAGTAAGCTCCACCAAACCTAGTGGGCAAAGACTGGACTTTGCATTAGGATTAAAAGTTGAAATGAACTAGACAAATCTATGCAGCTGGGTGTCATTGATTTATAAAAGCAAAGTGAGAATGTTTTTGGAGTTGTTTAGAGTCAGATCTCAGATGCCTGAGTTTATAAATCCCAGCAATTCTATCATAATTAAATTCTACCCTTTCCCTCCACAATCAAGGCCCAATGCTGATAGCAATTCTCCCCTTGGCCCCCACATCTGCATTCAGTGGCACCAGCATGCTTCCTATTCAATTGCTGTGAAATAAAACATTAGGGGTACATATTCATAATGTTAGCTGCCAAGTGCTAGCCCAGTGGTATGGCTATTCATAGAGGATGCTCGAGCTCTCACAGGTAAGACCACAGGGACCGTGCTGTGGTCCAATAACATTCTATGAATGACACAATAACACTGGCAGAATCACATCAGTGGTCGCTCACCTCCTGGGACTTGCCTTGTCTACTGCATCTTTTTGTTTCCTATCTGCTGTTGGTTTACATGAAATCTGCTTGGAGAGCCCTTAAAAGAACAGAAACGCGTTCAGTTGTCATTTCCCAGGTACTGTGTATTTTTTGTATTCTCCAAGATTCCTTTGACCATGAATGCTGAAAATTGGTGAAGAAATTGTCTGCTACTTGAAAGCAGGAAGCAAAAGAAGACTATTTATTGGGCTTAAAAGCAAAGAAAGAGAAAGCTGAAAGGCTTCCTCTAAACTCAGGAAAAGTACAAGCAAACTTCTGGCTCTGTACATATTATCTACCCATTGCAAATCATGAGTTACCCTTGGTCTGTAATACGCAGGAACATGCAGCTTTGTAGCGGGTCAGGGCCCATATTTGACTATATTTGGCCTTAAATCTGGAGACACAAGTAGACAGAACATAGCCAAAACAAAAGTTATTTTAGCTAAATTAATTGAAGCTACTGTGATGCATATAATTACCATTCTTCGTTGCATAACAAATCAGTTTGACAGAAACTTTTGGAGACATTTGAGGGGAGCTGCACCAAAAACCTAGGAAGCATATATGGCACAGGAGGGGCCAGTTACTCCTCCCTGCTACAGTGATTTTATTACATCATACAAAAGTATGTCATGCAATTTCACTAAGTGCTACTCTAAAATACTGTTAACTAGTTAGGTTTCCAAACATGGACTAGTATTTTTGAAAGGTTCCATCCAGTGAATGTTCCCCCCCCCCCCCATTATTCTTTTTCTTCTTACTTTTTCCATTAAATTGGGAATCTCCTACAACCTGCTATTTTAACATCCCAATTAAGGAGCAGGATTTTTTTACTCAAAGTTGCCTTACAGATTGATGGGCCCAATAGGACTAGAATTAAAGTTATCAGGATTTTTTTTCTCCACAGAAATAATTTCCAACTAAGGATATTGAACACAATTCTTTAAAATGATTGTGAAAATTAAGGCAATGAATCTTACAGCATCATTTTCCATAGTTTAATTTTTGGTGATCTTGGGGAAAATCCAAATTCAGGCAAAAGTTTGAATGCATCGGTATTGGAAAAACCATGAGCCAAATATTTTGAAGCGCTTAATGCATATTGCCCCTTATTTCCAATAAAGGCAATAAAAAGAGGTGGATGAGTTTTTACTGCCTTGGCAAAGAACATTCAAGTAGGATTTGTGAATGGAAGGTCCCGTTTTACTGCATTCCAATTCTTCTACAAGCTCTTTCCAGGTCAGCTTTTTTTGGTTCAGCCGACCAAGTTTTTCTACACACAGCTGCCTCTTGTCTGCCTCACAGACTATGTGTGTGTGTGCGTGTGTGTCGTGCCAGATGATTAATCTCTCGCACTTGAATAATTGGCTAAGGCAGCAATTAATAAACCCCCAACCTAGACAGTGCTGCTGGTAAACATTTCCCTTTTTTACTAACTGTGACTGGGGATAGTCCGACTGTCAGATGCACAGAGCAGAACAAATGTTATGGTAAAGGCCGCCAGGCTCAGAGCCATTGAGGCAAGGAGAGTGTGAGGATCTGGGGTCAAATGTGTTTGACGGGGAAGGGTCACCATGGCGGGAGGTTTGTTTGTGGAGGGGCTGCCTATATAAGAGAAGGGGGGTACGAAGGGAATGTCTGCTGTCACTAGGAGGCTGAAGAGAAGGTGGCCAGCCTGAGGATAAAATGCTTGACAGGTTTGGACTGGAAGGCGAGTTGATGAGCTGAGAGATGAAAATTCACAGCTCAGCACATAGGCCTGTTACTGAAGAGGTGTTTATTTCAGGGGCAAACAGAGAGATATACCTACACACACACACACACACACACACACACCTGCAATTACAATGTAAGCACAAAATATAAATACAACCATGCACTTTACAGAACTGTCATGTGGAATTAAAAGTATTACATAGACCAAAAATAGCTTAGAATGTTCTGAAACTTACATTAAGAATATCTTTTAAATCTGTAATTGCAAAATATGTGAAAAAAATTAATGTACAGCTCCAATGGAAAATAAATATGCAACATTCAAATGATAGCCCCTGAAGATATCTATGTTATTTGAAATTCAGATGCGATTAGTTCCTATAGAAGAGTGTTTTTCAAACTTGGCAACTTTAAGATGTATGAATTTCAACCTCCAGCATTCCCAGCCAGTGGGCCTGAGCTAATTAATAGTACTCTTATTAGTCAATGGTCTGATTTTATCTCACTTCGTATTGAAATCTTTGTTTTTCTTTCAGCCCAAGATATTCTTAACCATTTTCTCCAACACTCCAGCATCCATTTTATTTCATTCAGGATTTCTGATGATCCAGTTTTCACAGCCATGTTACACCTGGAAAACATTCTCACAATATCTTTGTTGTCAGTGTGGAATTCTTGCACTTTAATATTTTGTCTATCACTACTTGTGTTACCAAATAACAGGCAACTCTTTATTTCATGGCTGTAATCAGGGCTTTTTTTCTCATAGAACGCTCAGAACGGAGTTCTGGCACCTTTTTTGGATGGAACCTTGTAGGGTAGGCAAAGTGGGTTGTATGACATGTGTGAGTTCCGGCACCTTTTTTTTTTTACAAAAAAAGCACTGGCTGTAATCATCATCCTATTAAAGTAAAACAGGAGGACCTATGCTGAAAGCTTACACACACACACACACACACACACACACACACACACTAAGGGTGGGGCTGGGAGGAATTTCAAAAGGTTGTTGAATAAAACCTGTTGGCAAATCATACAGATTTGATCCAAAAGATAAATGCAGGCAGATGAAGGCAGTATTGATACAATACATTATATAATTGCCTTGCAAAGAAACTAATAATTGAGCTCAGAGAATGCTTTGACACTATCGAAGTAGCAAAGCAATACATTAATGGCTTCACTTACATCTGTGGAATGAAGTTAATTTTGTCTCCTGGATGTGTTTTTTAATGAAGTGGACCATAGGTCTCAAATGCTTTTGGATTAGATTTATGGTTATATATATGGTTGTATATGTCATGGGAATTATACTTTCCCTGGCCTAAAAGATCAGGCAACCTAGCCTCTTCCTATAGGAAAAAATGAAGCTACATTGTAAATTATGTTTGATGATGTTTGTGCAAAGCAGCTGTATATAAAAAATATTTAGATCTCTGATGGCTTGACTGTATGGAAAAATTGATAATGAAGCCCAACTCCTAGAGGCTTTTCCTACATGCATGATTAATGTGTATTTATTTATAAATGCAGGCTATAAATAAATCTAGATCACCACCCTAGAGGTCATTTGCTTGCACACAAAAAACACCCTTTCAAAATTAGTACTCCAGTATGTCAAAAACAGAACTTTTATGGTCACGGCAATTGTTTGAAACAATTATATTATGAGATTTATTATCTAAGTGCTGGAGGAAGTACATTCCACTGCAAGAATGGACACTTCCCCAGTCATGGTCATCACATTATTACGCCTCTCTCTCTCTCTGAAAATCCTGTTTCATGCAGGAATTGCTAAGTGGAATTTGGTGGCTGCGGAGAAACAAACCATCAATATATATTAGTTTGATTGTCTCTTCTCATTATTATCTCAGTATCTCTATATAAATGCTCATACTTAGAATATTCTAACTCTGGCCATAAAAGGAAGATGCATTAGGTCTCTCACATGGATAGCTCCTCAGAAGGTAGCTGTACAGAAATTATTGGATATGAGATTGGAAAACTTTTTAGCAATATTTGCATCATTGAAGTTAAACAGATAAGAATATAAAATGAAAAACATTTGATTCTGAATGTATATTGTAAAATTGAAAGAGCTTTGTTTAAGAAAAATAAAAAACACCTGCATATTTTACCACAAGATGTTAACTAAATATTATGACAATTTATGGCTGTTTCAATGTATGTAAAGATATATCTATGCAGTGACAAAGCCACTCTAGAAGTTCATAGTATATTTAATGGATGTTGACGGTATGGTTAAATCTGGTCCAAAGCCTTCTTTAAATTCACATGCACATATGAAGACTGGATAAAGACTAATTCATTTGAATGAAAGAAACAACCTCAGTGTGAATGCAAGAATTCACACACCAATCAACTTGCTTAATTAAGGTTTCCTAGCATGCACACTATGAAATACAATAAATCTGGGGACATCTATAATACTATGATTATCACCTACATAAGCACTTATTGGAGATACTTCCCCCCCCCCTTGGGATGGCTGCTAAGAAGACATTGCACACTTCCACTTCAGTTTTGGATAAACTCAATTTAGTGCAGAAGTGGTGAATCCATATCCTCCAGATTCTCTTAAAATGAATCCTGATAGTTGACATTGCTTAATATGTACTTCAGTGTCATCTGGATAGCCACAAGTCCTCTTCACTTTGTTTAGTATGTCATCTAAAGCCTCAAATGTGATTATTCTTAATTATAGTTAATGAAAACAATCCAGTTTAATTAGCAATAATTTGAATTTGGCTTTCTCTTTCTAACCACAATGTTGAAATATGGAATGGGAAATAATTTTCTTTCAGTTATCTTTTTTAGCTACTCTATCTTTGAATCTGAAGCATTATAATAAACATAATTTCAGTAAGCAATTGGTAGATTCACCCATCGTTGTTTCCTCCCCCACCAACCATTACCTGCCTACAAAAAAAAAAAGCACCTGTCATAGAATTAGGAGGCATTGGAACAAGTGTAGAATGGCCCGTTCAGCTACTTGTCAAGTTGCCCAATATAGCACTGGCACAGAGACATTTCATACTTGTCACTTATTAATTGGGTCTTTCTGAACACAGGACTACTGATGAGGGTTGAGGTTCATTCTCCAAGCATGTGGGTTGGTTTCTGAACATTTCATTACCAGGCTAGGTAACATTTTTAGCAGAATTTAGGGGATGTCAGTGTCAGTATTCTTCTGTTTATAAGAGCTTTGTGTAGTCAGTAGGTCTTGTAATGGTGAGGTCACGTCACGTCAGGGTCACATCAGGTCAGGGTCTTGTGATGGGTTTTGTGATGGATCTTGTGGTGGGTCAGGTGTAGGTGTGTCAAGTGAGGATTTTGGGTGGGTCTTTTGGAGAAGTGTTCGTTGGGGAGGCTTGTGTGGGTTGGTTGAGGGTTGGTACTGTCTCTGGTTGGCTGTGTGGTTGATTTGAATTCTGAGGGGTTCATAGGCTGGTTGTAGGTTGATGTGTCTGTTGATGGAATTGCTTGTGGAGTACCAGGCTTTGATGAAGTCACGAGCGTGGTGGGTGGTAGTGTGGCTGATTCTTGTATTGCTCCAATCAAAATGGTGCTGTTTGGTGTCAGTGTGGGTAGAGATAATCTACTTACGCAAGACCCCCCCCAACCAGCACTTCACCTCCCAATGACCCTCACCTGACGTAACTTCCCCATCACAATACCCATCACAAGTCTCTCACTGGTGACCCACACCTGACCCACCACAAGACCATGACCTGATGTGACCCTCACCTGACATGACCTCACCATCACAAGACCTACTTATAAACAGAAGAACACTGACACTGACGTCCCCTAAATTCCACTGAAGATGTTACCTAGCCTGGTAATGATATGTTCAGAAACTCACCCACAAGCTTGGAGAATGAACCTCTACCCTCATTCCACCTGAGCTACAGATATTTGCCACTATTGCAAACAGAACTACTGCTCTTCTGAAACAGTACTAGACCTATATCCAAAAGTTACCTGGCTGACAGGGTGCAGTGCAGAAGAGAGGGTTGGGTAAATTAGTAGGGAACAATCAAGAACGAGGTAGTCCTCAATTATTTTTGCAATAAAATAACAGTTCAAGCAATGAGTTTCCTGCTGTTCCATGAGCACAACAACTGAAATTACTCTCCCCACCCTTGCTCTCCCCAGGAAATAAAAAATACTAAAGCATTCAGCAACATAAAACATCTTATTGGCAGAAACAGTAGAAAACCTGCAATACACCCAATGGTGACAGAACCTGCCACTTGCAACCAACCAAATCTAGTTCTCTTTCCTAATTAACATGAAGCACAAAACTAGCATGCTAGCTTTTTTAAAGAATATTAAAACCATGTTTAACAAGTGAGTTTAACTCTTTCTAAAGCATGCTAAACTCATCCTTTAAAGAGCCTGTGTAAGACCTGACAGGAGCACTTTGGACAAAGCAGTCAGGTACTATGTGGTTAGTTGACCTTGGGAAAGCCAGATGGCGGTGGTGGTGGTGGTGATGGTGATGATGATGATGATAATGATTTTGATGATGATGATGATGATATGATGATGATGATGATGATGATGATGAGATGATGAGATGATGATGATGATGATGATGATGATGATGATGATGATGATGATGATGATGATGATGATTCACTCACAATAACCTAACATGGTCAGCATTAGCTGGCTAGATCATATCTCAGATTCACCCTCAGCAAACATATGATGAGTGAGGTGGGCTAGATCATGTCCATGGCAAAAATTATGCTAGAAATTAAATGGAAATTGCTAATTCCAAATGTGCTGGATTTCAGCTCCCAAAATTTACATCAAACATTGACAGAAGACTGGTCTAATAACTGTTTCATTGTGTTAAATTAAGAAGGGAATGGTGTTAGATTATTCAGCAGACTTGATAAATGAATAGATTACTACAACTTATTTCAGCAAGACAATTATTTAGTAGATTCATTTGCACAAGTATTGGGGGAGGGACATTTTAGGTAGTTTACCCAGTCTATTTTGGTAAATTTATGATTCAAAATCCAGAAATATTACACATTCAATCTGTTGTGAGACCCAGCCAATGGGACTCTAGCTTATTCTATCTCATCAGGAATATAGCCAGTATAGGAGTATAGCCATCCAAGTTTTTATATATGCCACATGCAATACCCATTAAAAATAACAAGTGGAGTTTTGATTGCATCATTGTGGGCCACCGTCTTAATTTTGTTGGCCACAGGTTGTATCCCACAGAAGTTTAGTAGAAGCAATATTGTGCCAGTATTATTATCAGTATGATGCCAGCATGGTTAATTAAAATTATTAAGATAGCTACTATTGTTAGTTAATCTCAGAATATTTACAGGCTAAAAAACAGAATTTGCAAATTTCTGTTACATTTTTAAGTACCTTTACAGCAAAACCTCCAAGCAGCATGCAGTTAGAAACAGTAATACAATTCAGTGTGACAATATCACATTACAGTGTAACAAATTTGTACATTTACATTCCTGAAGATAATTTGAAGAATATCGTAGAAAAAAATTCAAATTTTTGAATTCATAAATTCTGTTTCCTGTAGTTTTCCATTTACTAGTCAAAAGGTCTTTTATTGTCAACTCAATGCAGTTTCAAAAATACTTAAGAGGTGTGATTTTCTTTAATGTTTTTAATAAGCTTATGTATCTATTCAAAATTTTCTTTACTTCCTATGGGATTTTTTTCAGTAGAATATGGAAAAGAACTCATTATATTTTTAAATGCATTTTTTATGCTATGAAACCCATTAGGTTTCCAGCTCACAAAAGTTTATTTTTTGGAATTTGCTCCTTTGGACAGATATTGGAAAACTTCTTTGATTGTTAGCCCTCCTTGTTGACAAGTCAATGACAATAAGAAGCTAACCAGGAGAACAGTTAAATGTGTGGATTTTCAGCAATGTTTCAAATAATTCATTAATATTCATGAATATTTGTATGTCGGTAAGATACTGATTACTTATGTAGTGTACATGTATAGTAAACAGTATGTGTATGTGTGTATACATATAGACACATATATACATACACACACACACAGAAAGAGACATTTCTGACAAACTCCACACTTGAGCTGCAAGACTGTGTAAAATGATCATCTTCTCTATCTGTTTGGAGAAAGATCAGTTAAAATCTTATTTAAAGATAATGAGGACCCATATGAGAAATTATCCTGAAATTATTAATTATTGGGTATCACCAGGACAAGTGGCATCCAGATTGTATACTTCACTGACTATAGTGGGATGTATTATTGGCCCGTTTAAGTAATAAGCACTGTTTCTAAGTTTGTAATTCTATCTAGAACATTTCATATGCAAATTTCACATACAGAGCTTCCACATGCATGTCAGTGTGTCCTTTTCACATTCACACAGCAAAGATCTATGTCAAGGGTCTATCTGATGAGAATTTTAAACAAGATCCCTCTCCCCACGCAGGAACTTTATTTCCACTTTGACATATGCCAGACTCTCCTAAAAAGATCTGCCTGCCAAGAAATAAAATAGCACATGAGGAAATACATCTTAAAGACAGAAGAGACTCTGGAATCTGAAATAGTAAACACAGTTACAGGTTCTACTGATCAGGTTATGCTCTGGAAAATGTAAAAGGGGTGTGTATGTGTGTGTGTACTTTTGTGTAAGTACAGCTATGTAATATATATATAGACGTGTGTCTGTGTGTGTGTGTGTGTACTTTTTTGTAAGTATAGCTAGGTATTATATATAATATATATATAGAGAGAGAGAGAGACATGTATGTGTGTGTGTGTGTGTGTGTACTTTTGTGTAAGTAATATATATAGATGCAGACATTTTGGGAGTACCTAACAAGAAAACATATGTGCAGACTAATCAAAAATGGTAAGCATTTGTTAAGTGAGTGTTTCTTGCTGTATTCCAAAGCTCTTTAGAATATCATATCTGACAGCAAATTGAAATGAGTACAGATTAAAATAAAACTAAAATGGATTCTTTCAGCTTCCAACCTACTCCCATCTTGTTACATGCTTCAATTATTCTGACAGATGGAATTCAGATCTTGTCTTTCTTATTGTACATATTTACCCACACCCATGAATTTATGTATCACCTTTTAAACAATTAGCATTGAAGGTAGTCTGTCTCAGCAGTTATAATAGCCATTGTATGTTCTATTTTGTTTTGTTTCTTTCAGCCCAGCAGTTAAAATCAGCAAATGGAATTGAAATAATATGAGCTCTGAGCTTAAAAGACCAGGAAGATAGGGTCTGAAAATGTAGGAAGATACATTCAGACAATTAATCCAGATGTTGTTGAATTGTAGGTCCCACCATCTCCAGACTTTGGGCACAATTGTGAAAGTTTTATGTTCTGCTTGTGAACTTCTTAGATGTATCTGGTTAGTTGAAGTATGATATAAGACTAGAAATGTCACTCTTGCTAATGTCAGTTATCTGATACAGAACTATCATTTTTTTATTGCTTACTTACAAACACTTTTTTCTTTCTTCTTTGCTTGCAGTATAATTTTCATCATACCTTGATGAAATATACAGAATAATCTTGACATTCTAATTGTGGAGTTTCAACACTCTGAGAAGACACTAAATTTGAGGAAACTGAAATAGAATAGAATAGTGCTGGAAGGGAACATAGAGGTCTTCTAGTCCAGCCCCCTGCTCAAGCAGGAGAACTTATACCATTTCAGACAAGTGACTGTCTAGTCTCTTCTTAAAAACCTCCAGTGATGGAGTGCCCACGATTTCTGAATGCAAGCTGTTCCACTGGTTAATTGTCCTCACTGTTTCTCCTTTAATTCCAGGTTGCTTCTCTCTTTGGTCAGTTTCCAACCATTGTTTCTTGTCTGGCCCTCTGGTGCTTTGAAGAATAGTTTGACGCCCTCTTCTTGGTGGCAGCCCCTCAAATATTGGAATACTGCTATCATGTCACCCCTGTTTCTTCTTTACTTTAGACTAGCCAAACCCAAGTCCTGCAGTCATTCTTCATATGTTTTAGTCTCCAGGGCTTTGATCATTTTAGTTGCTCTTCTCTGAACTTTTTCCAAAGTCTCAACATCCTTTTTGCAGTATGATGACCAAAATTGGTTGCAGTATTCTGGGTGTGGTCTTACTAGGGTTTTATAAAATGGTACTAATACTTCACGTGATCTTGATTCTATTACTATGTTTATACAATTGTATTAGCTTTTTTGGCTGCTGCTGCACACTGCTGGCTCATAGTCAAGTGATCATCCACTAGGACTCCAAGGTCCCTCTCACAGTTACTGTTTTTGAGCCAGGTCTCGCCTAATCTGTACTTATACCTTTGATTTTTCCTGCCTAAATGTAAAACTTTGCTTTTCTCCACATTAAAATTCATTTTGTTCAAGTTTGTCAAGATCTTTTCAGATCCTGAGCTTGTCTTCTGGGATGTTGGCTATTCCTACTAGTTTAGTGTCATCTGCAAATTTGATGAGTTCCTCTTCTATTCCCTCATCTAAGTCATTGATGAAGATATTGAAAAGTACTTGGCCTTAGAAAGAGCCTTGTGGTACCCCACTGCTTACTTCTCTCCATGTGGATGTAGTACCATTGAGGACTACTCACTGAATACAGTTTGTCAGCCAGCTACAGATCCATCTGGTGATAATGTTGTCTATCCCACCTTTTTCTAGCTTACGAAGGAGTAGGTTGTGGTCTACTTTGTCAAATGTGTTACTGAAATCTAAGTATACTACGTCCATTGCATTTCGCTGGTCTACTAATTTAGTCACTTTATCAAAGAATGAAATAAGATTGGTTTGGCATGATCTGTTTTTAACAAACCTGTGCTGGCTACTAGTTATTATAATTATATACTAGTTATATACTAGCTGAGACTAAGATTGTAATATATCAGTCCAAAGGTAGAGATTAATGGAAGGAAGGAAGGAAGGAAGGAAGGAAGGAAGGAAGGAAGGAAGGAAGGAAGGAAGGAAGGAAGGGAGGGAGGGAGGGAGGGAGGGAGGGAGAGAGAAAGGAAGGAAGGAAGGAAGGAAGGAAGGAAAGAAAGAAAGAAAGAAAGAAAGAGAAAGGAAGGAAGGAAGGAAGGAAGGAAGGAAGGAAGGAAGGAAGGAAGGAAGGAAGGAAGGAAGGAAGGTCATTTTCATGAACTGCTAAGTGTGGCATGAATATGTCTCACTAGTTTTTAAATGTCCTCATGTTGTTCTTTCATCTCCCCTCCAGCTCACCATGGAAGCAGCTTACATTTGTAATTTATTGTTAAACTGCTATTTTTCCTCTTCTTCTGAAACCATTCTTGCTATATCAATAATTCACAGCACCTCACGAATGATTTGGTTCAAGATAGTCACTTGCGGAGATCTGCCCAGCCTCCACATGCCATGTTAGATTGCTAGGGGCACATCCCTTCCTTCTTCAGCCAGTAGCCATTCTGCTTTTGGCATAGAAGAGCAGGAAAGGCAACTTGTTTTGAAAATAGCTGAGAGCAGGGCTAGCAATTGAGAGGGAAGGAGCTCTCCTGCTATATCACACAGCTGCCCCTTCCCTACTATAAGCTCATTTAGAACAATATTTAAACTCATGTTAGAAAAATTCTGTAAGGGCACTAAACGCATATTTTAAAAAATAGTCTGAAAAATATATAACCAGCATTACAGGTGCCAGTTTTTCTCACTTCATCTCACTACCACAACAATAACTGTCAGCTGCTTCCTAGACCTGGTTGGTGGGTATATTTCTTTTGTACCATCCTTCCGAGCCCCGGCAGCCTGTTGGGAGGACTGGAAAGACAATCTGTAGGATGAGGGAAGGCACATAGGATAGGCTCCATGTTCTCTGTGTAATCTCTCCTTCAGGCCTTTGGTGTGAGCAAGGAATTGGCAGTGAGCTGCTTCTGCTTTACAGAAAGGGCCCCACCCCACAGATCAGGTGCTGATCTTAGATTGGATTCATGGGATGATACACTTCTTATTCCACTTCACCAATCAGCTCTTGATGTGTGGGTGGTCTGGAGCTACCCTTAGAACAGGCTCTTCAACTAATCCAGGAGGTGCAGGAGCTGTTGGCTTTACTATCCTATGGATCAACTGCACATCATGGGGTGGGGGGAGTTTGGGGAGGTCAAGATAAATGGGAAGAGCTTTTTCCCACTTCACCTTACTTTTTAAAAATACTTAAACTTGTATCCAAAAGAAGTCTAACCTTCAGTTTATACCACTAAACCCATTGGTCTAGCCATCTGTCAAAACACACTTCTTCCCTAGCCTCTTTCCACATTAAGGAGAGTGATATGTCGATATTTTTTCTGCCAGCTAGTGATGCTAGGTAGGAGGCAAACAAAGTCAGGGGATTCACCAATCACCTTGCTTCATTTGTCCCACATTAAATTGTGATAACAGCGCCACTCAGCAGTAAGGACAGGAGTAAGTACACTGATCCATATTATTGCCACCAAAAGGACTGGAAGAAAATGACTTTAATCTGATCACAAGGAAGAGTCCTTAGTCAAAATGTTAAAAATAGAAACTGAACTTCAAAACAAAAATGCATTCCAACATGTTTCTAGTAAGATGGGATATCATAGTATGTAACAGCAGTGTACCAAGTCTGTATCTGCTGGTCCCTTTAAGAAATGAGTTAAACTATGGTTGAAGTCTATTTAGGAAAGCTCATCTCTCTCAGCTCTGTGGTTAAAGCTTGGGTGTTGATCCTTACCTCCAAAATGCTGGCAAAATTCCCAACTTCCACTATACAGAAGACTATCATAATTGCTTTTCCAGTGTTAGCAGTTACTGGGTATGATACATCATTGTGGGATTTCACCTGTATCTATGGGTCAGAGACATTGTTTGTACAATTGTAATTGTTTTGACAGCAAACATGAAACTGCTTGTACAATGCTGCTGGGCTTTATTCAGAGGTTAGGCAAATAACATTAACAGGTGGCTGTTAATCCAAAAGCAAAGCAAGATTTTTACATTCCTGTGTTTGTCTGACAGTTGCCTCCTTTTGTTTTCTTCTGTAGGTAGCCCTGCCAAGTTATACATGATAAACCTGCAGTGAAATGTTGCAGCGTAGCAACAGTGTTAAGATTGCTTTTGTTTGGTGCCCCACTCACACCAGAAGCCTTTAACAAAGAATGAGAGACTCTTAAAAGCATCAGTTCAACAGGTTAAAAATCTATGTGTTTGTGCATTACAAAATGTTTATATTAGAACAAGTCACAACTGCAAGCAAATCTTCAGTGTATTTCGGGTAATCCTTACTGCTAGTGTTATGGAAAAGTTCCCCCATTCTCTTCCAAGTAGTTTTTAATGTTGAATTTGAATGGCAGGAAAATCTATATAATTGTATCTGTGTAAACAAGAAGAATGAAGACAATTTTTCATTTAAATACTGTATTTCGTTTGTACAGATTTCAGAAATTGGTTCTAATCAGTGTAGAGTATATGTGGTGATGATGGGTACATTTTATTGGTAAAATAGGTCTTTGTGGCAGGGGCATATGGGGACCCTATATTTTATATGCATTGCATATGCAACACATGTTGAAAAAGAGAAAGATTTTTGGTCATCTTTATTTGCATCTTTAAATTCATCTTTATTAACATGCATGATTTGTCTCCTTTCTATTTTGTATTTTAGATGTACTCTTAAAATATAAAAAGTGAATTTAATAAACAGGATTTTTTTCAAAGTTTATTGTAGAGTTATCTCCAAAATTCTTGCTGTATAAAATGGGGCTTTGTCATCTGTAAGTTTAGCTACCCTCAAGAACATTATTTGACATCCAATTAAATAGATAATTCCTCAACAGCTTGATTTTGTTACAAACCTATAACCGGAGGCTGCCCTATCTCTAATCATGGAAAATATATACCATCTGAGCTTATATAGTATTAAGCTATTGTATAGCTTAATCTTAAACATTTTCCTAAAAAAAGAAAGGGCAGTCAGGGACCAGTCTGCAAAATATAGGCTTGCAGATTTGCAGGACAATGGAAGATGCAAGCAGCTTAGGGATACTCATAATTGATTACAACAGCCTTCCCCAAACCATCACTTTTCAGATATGTCACTCTGTAAATCCCATCAAGCACAGCTTCTATGGCAAATGCTGGAAATAATGGGAATTGTGGCCATCATCTCTGGGAAAATCAAATTGAAAAAGTTAATGTTAAATTAATTTCTGTCAAGAAATGGTGTTGTTGAATATAGTTTCCATTGAAAACCATGAGAGAGAGAGAGAGAGAGAGAGAGAGAGAGAGAGAGTTCTTTTCCCTCCTTCAGTTGAGTGATTTTAGCCCAGTCACTCTCTTTCAGCCCTAGAAAACAGACAATGGCAAACCACTTCCAAAATCTGTAGGAAACTGTCCAGGCAGTTGCTGGGACTCAAGACTGACTCAAATACTTACTTACTTACTTACTTACTTACTTACTTACTTACTTACTTACTTACTTACTTACTTACTTACTTACTTACTTACTTACTTACTTATACATATATACATATATACATATATACATATATACATATATACATATATACATATATACATATATACATATATACACATATACATATATACACATATATACACATAAACATATACTGCGACTTTTGGCTCACCCTCTCCCTGCTTTTATTCCAGCTGGTTATTGAAAAAGAAAATTGTTTTCTGCTTACCTCCCAGGCCTTTCTCATTTTGTGTTATGTTTTCTACATTGTAAACCTGAGGGCAGATATTGTTTTAATTAATCTCCTGCCCCAGGAGCCAAGAGAAAGGGAACATATGCTGAAACAAACAAAGAAGTACCATGTTGCTATGCATTTGACCGTCACTATCTGCCACCCAATACTGTGAGATGGATCAGGAAAATATAGAGTGCCAGGGACACATATTCATGCTAGATGGACAAAAATGAGAAAAAAGAGAAGACAATAGATATAAAGATTCCAAAGAAAATATATATTTGAAAACAATTCCAAATGTATCATAAATCTACATCTGTCAGAGGGGCAAGATTAGCTTTAACTCTCTGAATAAGCTGATCATATTATGTGAACAGCTCTTACTTCCAAATGGAAATTTTAGCTTCAATGTGGAAATTAACTTAAAAAGCAGATCTATTTGTATAAGGAACTCTTGTCCTATTCTTTTCACTGAGTTTCCATTCTGCATGAGACAATCAAGATTTCCTCCCTAGCCATCAAAATCAATGAAATATTCATAGCAGTTTTATACAATTTTCTGCCATGGCACTTTGAAAAATTAAATTAGAGCGAATGTGCACTGGCAGCTGTCATCAATGCAGAACACGGCTATGTATATTTCTTCTTTCTGTGTGGAAATCCAACAGAGACTTCAGCAGAATTTTTTACTTTCAGTCACTCTTTTGCCCTGCAGGAAATGTTAAATGTGTATATTGGGAAAAGTCTGCACTTCGAAGTAAACATACAGAAAAATAAATAAGGAAGACAAACTGCAGGAGTGAATGGGTTGGACACAGATGCTGAGGATTAAAAAGAAACTTTGGAGATTTCCAGTCCAGAGTTTTTCTGGTCACCAAACCCAAGGAAAAAAAATACATTTCCATCTCAGTGGGTTTTTTCCCCAGAACTATTTAAAAATTAGCTTTTTAAAAAGCAGCTGCATTTTATCTGTTGTCCAAATGATCTAAATTTTATTGCCAGATGCCTACATTTTTATGTACTTAAGCACAATGAATTATTGAAATCTTAAAACAATGGAATCGTCATTTTTATCTCTTTCAATTGTTCAAGGTCACCACTCTCTTTTTCCTCCTTTTCTTACTTGAAATTCCTTTCTCCATTTTAGGGACTTGCAAAAATGTTTCTGTTTTCAAACTGAACATATGAATGTTATAAATATCTGAGTAAGATCCAATACCTGCAGATAGACCATCTCACCCAAACTTTTTTTTTTCCCCTCAAGGAACAATTTTACGGATTAATGAACTTTGGCAACATCTCCTTTCAAACCTGCTCCTACAAGATAGGCTGCAAATTCCTTGAATCAGTTCCAAACATGCTGATTCCCAGGCCATGCACTCTGCGGGAGACCTTGGGCTGTCAGTCACGTACTGGGGTTTATAAATCTAGAGGCTCTCTAGGAAACAGAATTGAAGGGAGCGTCACAGGTGGCCTATCGCTCATGATACGTTACCCCAATTATATCGTACCTCCAGAATGCGCTATGTATTTAAAAGTCCTCTTTTTGAAAGCCAAAACCTGCAAATGAAAGGACCAGGAACTTTCAGGCATCTTCTTAAATAAGATGTTGATGATCTGGAATTAAGAGAGTTATACTATACTGTTTCTTGGTAATAAGAAATTAAAAAGAAGAGCATACATACATTAAGACTCTGTAATCAATTTATACTTGCACCACTTTTGACTCATCCTGAAGCCAAAAATGTCCCAGCTATTTTAACTTAGTACTCACCTGAGTATATCCTGCATGAGTTAGGCTAGGGGCAAAAGCAAGGCTACTTCTCAGGAAAAATATTCCATAGGAATAAACAAAATAGTTTGCTCAGTTTCTGATGTTCCATTTTTGTTTTACCTTATTTGCTTTCTTTAAGTCAAATGAAAATTCATGCTTACATTTTTATTCATATTTCTGCTGGCATATTAATTTCTATGCCAGTGTTGGCAGTCATTTTGAGAGGGGTTATTTTTGGAATTCCCATTTTTTATGTTGCAGAATCATTTTGTGTAAGATAAAGAAGTTCTAGACCAGTTTATCAACCATAGTCATCCTTGTGCTTTACAAATACAAAGGGCAATATAGATAAGTTTTGGCATATTTGGCCAGTATGCACAAGCACAATCAAAGCCTGTGGTGACAAGAATGCTTGTGGTGACATTAGAAATGTGTTAGTTGGGGACATGAATTAACATGTTCTTTAGTTTGAGGAGAATGTATATTTTGCTTGGAAGCCAAATAATTTATTAGATTGTATGATCCAGTGAGGAATACAGATCTTGTTACTGAAAGAAGTAGAAATGCCTATGTATAAGAGTGTGTCTCTGCCACTCTCCTGCTATATGTTAAATTGAGGACTGGATCTCTGCCTTTCTTTTAGTGTCAGTTCTTATAGGAAGCCAGTAACATTTGTTCTTTGGATATTACAGTATTTGTCTTCAATCAGTGATGAACAAATATAAGAAGAAAAATTAAAGAGATTGAGGGGAAGGAGAAAATCAAGACAGTTGTATTTTGAGGAAGTTCATGAGATCCTCAGAAAGCATAAAAAAGATAATAATAATAATAATAATAATAATAATAATAATAATAATAATAATAATAATAATAATAATAATAATAATAATAATAATAATAATAATAATAATAATAATAATAATAATAATAAAGTTGGAAGGGACCTTGGAGGTCATCGGGTCCAACCCCCTGCTCAGGCAGGAAGCCCTATACCATTTCGGACAAATGGCTGTCCAGTCTCTTCTTAAAAACTTCCAGTGTTGGAGCATTCACCGCTTCTGGAGGCAGGTTGTTCCACTGGTTAATTGTTCTAACTGTCAGGAAATTTCTCCTCAGTTCCAGGTTGCTTCTCTCCTTGACTAGTTTCCATCCATTACTTCTTGTCCTGCCCTCAGGCGCCTTGGAGAATAGCTTGACTCCCTCTTCTTTGTGGCAACCCCTGAGATATTGGAATACTGCTATCATGTCACCCCTAGTCCTTCTTTTCATTAAACTAGACATACCCAATTCCAGCAAACGTTCCTGATATGCTTTAGCCTCCAGTCCCCTAATAATCTTTGTTGCCCTTCTCTGCACTCTTTCTAGAGTCTCAACATCTTTTTTACATCGTGGTGACCAAAACTGGATGCAGTATTCTAAGTGTGGCCTTACCAAGGCATTGTAAAGTGGTATTAATACTTCACGTGATCTTGATTCTATCCCTCTGTTAATGCAGCCCAGCACTGTGTTGGCTTTTTTGGCACCTGCAGCACACTGCTGGCTCATATTTAAGTGATTGTCCACTAGGACTCTGAGATCCCTCTCACAGTTACTACTATTGAGCAAGGTACCCCCTATACTATACCTGTACATTTGGTTTTTCTTGCCTAAATGTAGAACCTTACTTTTTTCACTATTGAGTTTCATTTTGTTAGATAGCGCCTAGTGTTCAAGTCTGTCCAGGTCCTCCTGTATCTTAAGCCTGTCTTCTGGAGTGTTGGCTATTCCTGCCAGCTTGGTGTCGTCTGCAAATTTGATGAGTTCCCCATCTATCCCCTCGTCCAAATCGTTGATGAAGATGTTGAAGAGCACTGGCCCCAGAACAGAGCCCTGGGGCACCCCACTGCACACTTCCCTCCATGTAGATGCGGTTCCATTGAGGACCACACGCTGAGTACGGCCGGTCAGCCAGCTACGAATCCATCTGGTGGTGATGCTGTCTAACCCACATTTTTCTATCTTATCAAGTAGTAGGTTGTGATCTACTTTATCAAATGCCTTACTGAAGTCCAAGTAAATTATATCCACAGCATTCCTCTGATCCACTAATTTTGTCACTTGGTCAAAGAATGCAATAAGGTTTGTCTGGCATGATCTGTTTTTGACAAACCCATGTTGGCTTTTAGTAGTGATTTTGTTTGCCTCTAGGTGTTCGCTGATTCGTTGTTTGATTATCTTTTCCAGAATCTTCCCAGGTATTGAGGTCAGGCTGATAGGTCTGTAATTTCCTGGATCCATTTTTTTTCCTTTTTTGAAGATGGGAACTACATCAGCTCTTTTCCAGTCCTCTGGTAGTTCCCCAGTGCTCCAGGATCTTTGAAAAATATAGTTCAGTGGTTCTGAGATCACATCTGCCAGTTCCTTGAGAACCTTGGGGTGTAATCCATCTGGTCCTGGTGATTTGAACTCGTCTAGGCTGGACAGGTGCTCACTTACCATTTTCTTGCCTATCTTAACTTGTGTTTCTATTCTGTTTTTTATGGCACTATTTTTGATAGGTTGGTCTGTTTTTTCCCTTTGTGTAAAGACAGATGCAAAAAACGAGTTAAATAGTTCTGCTTTCTCACTATTGCTTGTCACCTTCTTGCCACTTTCACCCACTAATGGACCAATCATTTCCTTCACTTTTTTCTTATTTTTTACATGTTGAAAGAAGCTTTTTTTGTTATTTTTGACTTTGGTCGCAAGCCTTAGTTCATTATGAGCCTTAGCTTTCCTCACTTCATCTTTGCAGGCTCGGGCTATTTGCTGATATTCTGACTTTGTTATGTGCCCCTCTTTCCACTTTCTATACTTGTCCTTTTTATCTTTCAATTTATCAGAGAGTTCTTTATGCAGCCATGCTGGTCTCTTTTGAGAGCTGTTATTTTTCCTCTTTGTTGGTATTGTGCTAGACTGGGCTTTTATTATCTCGCTTTTCAAAATTTCCCAAGCTTCTTGAGTTGTTTTCCCCTTGAGGATTCTCATCCATGGAATCCTTCCCAAGCCCTCTCTAAGTTTATTGAAATTAGCTCTCTTGAAGTCCAAGACTCTAGTTTGACTGTGTTCTATTGCTTGTGCTTCCATAATGTTGAATTCCAATATTACATGATCACTACCTCCCAAGGTTCCTGTGGCTTCAACACCTTCTATCATTTCATCTCTGTTAGTGAGAATTAGATCCAGAATGGCTAATCCCCTAGTTCCCTTCTCTACTTTTTGGGAGACAAAGTTGTCTGCTAGGTTTGTCAGGAAACTGTTTGATCTTCCACTTGGTGCAGAGTTTGTCTCCCAGTTGATGTCAGGGTAGTTAAAGTCCCCCATTACTATTGTGATGTGCTTCCTACATACCTTAGTTAGCTGACTAGCAAAAAGTTCGTCTATTTCCTGTTTGGTTGGGTGGCCTATAGTATACACCTATGGCAATGTCATTTATTCTCCCTTTTATATTGACCCAAATGCATTCAAGACAGTTTTCATCATTGTTGTGCTCTATTTCTGTAGAGATGTAGTTATTTCTTATAGAGAGAGCAACTCCACCTCCTCTTTTATTTGGTCTGTTTCTTTTAAATAATTTAAATCCCTCTAGCTGTGTGTTCCATTTGTGGGTTTCATCCCACCATGTTTCCGTAATGGCAACAATATCATATCTGCCCTCATTAACCTGAATTTCTAGTTCACCCTGTTTGCTGTTCATACTCTGTGCATTGGTGTATATAGATGAATGCATATAGAAGGCTGAGAAATCAAGCCAGAGGAAAATAAGATAATGAGAGTTACGTTATTAATTATAGCCTTTTATACAATATTGCTTCTTATATACATCCTAATATAGGTAATCCTGGAATTACAAATGTTCATCTAGTGACCATTTGAAGTTACAATGGTATTGAGTCCTTTATGACTGACCCTGTGTTTACTTTCTACATAACCTGTGTGGTGCCTGAGTTCCCCTATTGTCCTACCTCCTATTTGGTTAGTGTACTTTGTGTGGCACTCGCTATTGAAAGCTTGATTTTGCTTGACAGCAAGGTCGATATTCTTGTCCACACACACATCTATGTTACATGCACTAATAGCCCTATAGTTTTTAGATTGCCGGGGACAGGGGTGTTCTGTATCAATTAACTCACTGTCCCCGCTGTTTAGTTTAAACATTCCTCCAGATAATCTGTGAATTTATAGCCGAGTAACTCAGTTCCTTTCTTTGATGGATGCAAACCATCTCTTTTGTACATTTTTTCATTGGACCAGCTACTGACATCGTGACTAATATATCCAAAGCCTTCCCCTTTACACCACTCCTTTAGCCACATATTGAATTGTGCTATATGCTGGCCTTTTCCATTTTGCTCCTTGTACACTGGTAAAACTTCTGAAAAAGTAAGCCTACAGCCTATTCTGCTAAGTTCCTGCCCCAAGCTCTGGAAATCATTCTGCACAGAGAGTACATCTTTTTGGGACAGATCGTTAGTGCCAAGATATACAATAGCCTCCACATCACAGTCTTTGCTGGCATTCTTGATTATTTTAGAAATACGCTTCTTGTCCCTACTGGCAGTAGCACCTGGGAGACACCTGACCTCTTTCGAAACCTCTGTGTCCTTTCCTAAATTTACATCCCTTATAATTGAATCACCAACCAGAAGGTGGATTCTCTTTTTGGGTGCCTTTCTGTTCTTGCATGACTGATGTGTAATACCTGATTCGCACTTCTCCCTGTCGAAAACAAGTTCTTCATCTCGGTCCACAATCCCCTGTTTATTTGAGTTATCATCACAAATACCTTTACCTGTCTCATTAATGTCCCTATTAAGGTCATCAAGGGCACTGTATCTGTTGTGCAGGGACACATCGAAAGCTTTGTGTTTATAGTTCACAGCTCTCACCCTGCCAGATCCCACGGTTGTCCACACTGCCCTTCTCCTGCAGGATCTTTGTGGTAGAGGGGGCTGATAGCGCGGAGGCTCAATAGAGTAGAAGGGCTGAACTGGACACCTAATTTCTGCCTGAAGAGCAGAGATTACAGACCCTAGATGCCTTACACTAGATCGGATTATGTTTCTACCTGGCTCTACTTATCAACTCTCACTAATAAAGGTTACTGATGGGAGATGGGGCATAGTTCATTCATTGCATACTTGTTTTGCATGTGTAATATCACATATCCAGTCCTTGATATCTTCAACCAAAAGTGACAGGGAGCACTCTTCTCTCATTAAGACTGTAAATCACAACTACACAATGGTGGCCCAGGGACCACGTGTGTGTCTACGGCAGTCCCTTGCTTACCTTTATTTTCTGTTGCCATCCACACCATATTCAGTGTTTCTTTTGCTACCGCTATTCACTTTGTTCTGTCTCCTCTTTTATATGAAAGTTGTCTGTTAGAAGGGGGCATTTTTCTTAAGCCTGCCTTATCTACGTTTCCTGGTGAAATCCATGGGAAAACCCCGTTGGCGGGAAAACTGACTTGGGGTTAGGGTTAGGTCTCCCTGCACTTATAGAGTGAAATGGATACCACCAACATTTACAGAGCCCATGGGAATGGTTAGGAGTGCATTTTTCTTAAGCCTGCCTTATCTGTGTTTCCTAGTGAAATACCTGGGAAAATCCTATTGGAGGGAAAACTCACAGGGTTAAAGTTAAGTCTCTGTAAATTCGTAAAGCAAAATGGACACCACCAATGGATTCTGAGCCCATGGGTATGGTTAGGAGGGCTCCTAGTCTCCAAACCTGCCTTATCTATGTTTCCTGGTGAAATACATGGGAAAATCCCATTGGCGGGAAAACCCACTTAGGATTAGGGTTAGGTCACCATGAATTTGTAGAGTGAAATGGACACCACCAATAGATTCAGAGCCCAGAGGTATGGTTAGGAGGGCTCATAGTCTCCAAACCTGCCTTATCTAGGTTTCCTGGGAAAATAAATGGGAAAATCCCATTTGCGGGAAAACCTACTTAGGGTTAGGATTAGGTCACCATGAATTCGTAGAGCGAAATGGACTCCAGCAATGGATTCGGAGCCCATGGGATCAGTTAGGAGAGTGCATTTTTCTTAAGCCTGCCTTATCTATGTTTCCTGCTGAAATACATGGGAATATCCAATTGGCGGGAAAACCCACTTAGGGATAGGGTTAGGTCACCGTGAATTCGTAGAGTGAAATGGACACAACCAATGAATTCGGAGCCCATGGGTATGGTTAGGAGGGCTCATAGTCTCCGAACCTGCCTTATCTAGGTTTCCTGGGGAAATACATGGGAAAATCCCATTGGCGAGAAAAGCCACTTAGGGTTAGGTCACCATGAATTCGTAGAGCGAAATGGACACCACCAATGGATTCGGAGCCCATGGGTATGGTTAGGAGGGCTCATAGTCTCCGAACCTGCCTTATCTAGGTTTCCTGGTGAAATACATGGGAATATCCAATTGGTGGGAAAACCCACTTAGGGTTAGGATTAGGTCACCATGAATTCGTAGAGCGAAATGGACACAACCAATGAATTCAGAGCCCATGGCTACGGTTAGGAGGGCTCATAATCTCCGAACCTGCCTTATCTAGGTTTCCTTGGGAAATACATGGGAAAATCCCATTTGTGGGAAAACCCACTGAGGGTTAGGGTTAGGTCACCATGAATTCGTAGAGCGAAATGGATTCGGAGCCCATGGGATTCGGAGCCCATGGGTATGGTTAGGAGGGCTCTAAGTCTTCAAACCTGCCTTATCTTAAGCCTGCCTTAGGGATTTGCCAGAAATATAAATAATCATTTTAGATCTTTTTAACAATCTTTTATAATTGATTTTATTACGTGTTTTATCCAGTTTTAGACTATATTCAATGTATTTTTATTGTCAGGTCAGTATGATTCAGTTTTTCTGAAGCTAGCTTGTTTTTGATATACTGTCTGTAAAACTAGGCAGACCTTGGTCGCCCATTGATTGCATTATTGATTGTGATGTATTGCTATGTCCACTTGTGATGGTTCTGTTTAGTTTTGTTTTATTTGCATGTTTGATTTATGTGTGGCCTTTGACTGTAATAAATTGATTGATTTAAGCCTGCCTTGTGCTTTCTGTTGAAATACATGGGAAAATCCCATTGGCGGGAAAACCCACTTAGGGTTAGGATTAGGTCTCCTTGAATTCTTAGACCAAAATGGACACCAGCAATGGTTTCGTAGCCCATAGGAACGGTTAGGACAGTGCATTTTTCTTAAGCCTGCCTTTTGTTTCCTGTTAAAATACATGGGAAAATCCCATTGGCGGGAAAACACACTTAGGGCTAGTGATAGGTTGAGCAAAATGGACACCTCCAACAGATTCGGAGCCCATGGGTATGGTTTGGAGGACGTACATTTTCCGAGCCGGCCTTATCTAGGTTTCCTGGTGAAATTCATGGGAATGGTTAGGAAAGTGCATTCTTCTTAAGCCTGCCTTATCTGCGTTTCCTGATGAAATACATGGCAAAATCCCATTGGAGGGAAAAATCCACTTAGGGTTAGGGTTCGGTCTACGTGAATTTGCAGAGCAATATGGACCCCACCAATGGATTCGGAGCCTACGGGTATAGTTAGGAGGGCGCACAGTTTCCGAGCCTGCCTTATCTGCGTTTCCTGGTGCAATACATGGCAAAATCCCATTGGGGGGAAAACCCACTAAGGCTTAGGGTTAGGTCTCTGTGAATTCATAGAGCGAAATGGACACCACCAACAGATGGTAAGTGCATTTTTCTTAAGCCTCCCTTATCTATGGCAAATGCTTGAATGGGTCTTGTTCCTCTTAATACTAAAATGCAATCCTTCTCTTCAGCTGAGCAGAACATGAGAGACATTAGTGAAAACAGAATTATCATCTCTAGATCCTTCCTTGCACCTTTTTTGTTTCTTAAAACATCCAAACCCTTGTTCCATTTACTCCTTTTAGTTATATACTGGCCTTTGACCCTCTGCCCAAGGTTGATCCAGCCTTAGGCTGAAATAATTGTGCCTCCTGCCATACAGCTAGTGTAATGACTGACCCAAGGTCTGAGAGTAAATATTAATGCTGCATCAGAATTTCACCTTTGTTCTAAATCTAATATTGTGCTGGTTGCTAATTGTATGGATAAGACTATATCCAGCTGCACAATGGACTTGGCAATTTTTAAATGTTTTTCCCCTTTGTCTTTTTAATGCAATGATTGCTGCAGAATTGGAAAAGCCTGTGCTAAAGGCCTGCTTTTGAATCTTACTCTGTAGTCCCCACTCCAGTCTGTTGGTTTACTTTCGTGACTATCTTGAAGTTGATTTGCCTTTAGTTTAGTTTACTTAGTTTTCTCTTTACTCTTTAATTTGCAAGGCCAGTTGATTCTGTTAGACCACAAGACATTTTAGCTCTTTCTACAGTGCCCCAAGGCCTCCCCATTCCTTAGACCTGTCTAACATTAATTATCCTGCTTTCTAGTTCAGCAACTCCAGTTGTAGGCTGTTCACTAAGTTAGACTGAGTTTCAACAAACCAGGCAATGGTGGGTGCTCAGCTCAAGCCAAAAGATTAAGACCATGTTGCCAAGTGGTTGAACTTGCTGAAAGCAACTAATTATCCAGACAATTTTTAATTTTCTGAAGTGACTCACAGAGCAGGAAAAAAAACCTGCTCTCCACAATCTGGTCATGACACAAGAACAGCCCACTGTGTGCAGTGAAATTGCTCTGATGAAATGCTGCTATTCCATGTTGCCAAAATCCTGTTTCTCAGAGCAGGCTGGTGGGAAGAATAAACTTTGTTCAAGAAAAGGGTGGGAGCCTTCAGCGTCTCTCTCAAGCCTTATAAACTGACACAAATGTTTAGAATATTCCTAAGTGCCTCTGCATGATGAAAAGAGGTCTCTGGCAGTGAAATTTTTGTTTGGTTTTTGGTTTGGGATGTTCAGCTGACAGGAGGGGGCTCTCAAAGGGGCTTCTTTCTTCCCTTTTTATTCTGCATTGCCTCTTTGCCTATAACAGTATATATAATAGAGCATCTGGCCAGTGATTTCATGGCACTTGTTCCTTATCCAGGGCCTGCTGTACCTTGAGAAAGAGTATAAGGCAGATTGATGGTTTGAAATGTCTTCACAGGGCAACAAATTGTTAGCTATTTAGTTTAGGATTATTTAATTTCTGCTGTCATTGGAGGGAGGAAGCATTTGTGGGTTTATGTTTTCTTAGGGCCCCAATGACTTGGCTGACTTGTAACTGCTTATTTACATTTTCTCTTCTTTTTGGGGGTTTGGCTTTGTTTTTAGTGTCTTTTAAAAGTTTTTTATTTCAAATTCCCTTAAGCATTCTCCTATGAAAATCCTGATACTGATATAGCCATAAGAGAAGTAGGGACCATAAAGTATCCAGCAATGACACAGGACTGAATATGCAATTTCCCTAAGCCATCAGGGGACATGTTTGTTTTGGATTAGCCTGCCGTGTGAATCCAACGATTGTGATTTGCCATCAGGATTTAAGATAACTTATTAAGTAAACCACATAGTTCAATATGTATCAAGCCAATTGGGCCCCTAAAGACTAGAGTATGAGATTTCTATTTGTATGAAGTTACCATGATAGAAGAGATTGTTCTAGTGACACCGGGATGCAATAGCTAACAGGGAGGGACTGATACCATGGGAAAAGAGAGATAAGGAAGTTATAGAGAATATATATTTTCTGGAGAGGAACGAAGCTCTTAGTGGTAGAATGTTTGAAATGCATATTTAGAAGTTTGTCACTTCTTATTTAGGGTTTCTTCTTGTCTCTCATAATATCTTGGTTTGCATCATTCCTTCAGATTGAAAAACAATGGGAACTACATTTGCCAAAGATCACTAAGATTATACCATTCGTAAGATGAAGTAAATTTTCTCTTCCACCATTACACATATTGCTTTCAACAATATTTTAATAAGGCTGTTAGTAAGTGGGAAAAAGTACAGGACAACACCAAGCAAGACTTACAAGAAATAGTTAGGAGGGAAATTATTTGGGATAATTTAGTAATAAATAACTGAGGGGGTGTGGTAGATGAGGTTATGATGTTTGTTTTCCAGTGCGTCAAACATAGCAACACATATGCCAATAGTCTGCAACAACTGAGACAATTTTCAGGCGCAATTAAGTTAAACCTTAGGAAAAAATAATTAAAGTAAAAGCTTGCAAATAATCTTAAGAAACATAAAAATAATTAGACAATGGAACAGATTACTAGTGATGCTACAGAGTTTGTTTAACTGGAACAGAAAAATAATCCTTAGAAAACTATATGCATGCACCTAATTCAGTGCTGTTGTTTGCTAATCTAAGCAGTTTTGAACCAAGGTTCACTTTAGATAACTTGCCTTCATTGAATCCCCTCTTCTGTGCGGATAAGGCAGCAACATCATACCCTGCATGTTGCTTTATCAACCTCCTCTTACTCAGAATCTAATAGACTTTGCTGTGGAAATCTCAAGTCTCCAGTATCCTAGCCATATATTCTTACTGCCTGATCATAATATATGTCCATTGAGCCAGATTTCTTGGGGATGCAAAATGGTTAAGACGGATTCCACAAGCAACAGCTTAGCACATTCCCTAGGAAAATGCCCTAGGGTATGGTTGAAGGCCCACAGAGAAGACCAGAAATCTCCATTTTTTTCAACTAACATAAACATTTAAAGCATTGACAGCCTGCCCTGGGTACACAGATACCATTGCAGGTCTGGTAATGATAATTAGTGCTTAAATGGGAGACTGCCTGCCAAGCCTAGACATGCTCTTTGGAAAACTCAAACTCAAACAATCAATACATCTGCACAGTCAAAAGACTTGCCAGTGTGATCCGGCCCTTGTGTTCAAGAGGCATCTGTTTGCAGTCTTTAAATGAAAAACATATCTAAATGAAAATTTAGTATCAAATTAGAGAAACAAGAAAAGGGAGGATGTACAATATCAATCCTTGTCAGATTTTGAATATTCTTCTTCAATATAGATTAGGCCAGTTGTGCATGATCCCAATATCTTTTGTGGGTAAGCAGATGTTATTCAGAGCCCAGAAAAAGAGTGAGAAGCACTGAACAAAATACTTCAAATATATGAGATAATAAAAAATGAAGGAACATCTGATTTAAATTACATCAGTACCCTTTGCTGAATATTGGTGACAGGATCTTGGGGAGTTTGTGAGTTGTTAAAAAGAAAAGCTGGTAATTGCATTTAAAGTCACCTGCCTGAACCAACAGCCTAACCCACTTTCCTGATGTACTTCTCAACACAAGATGATGACAAACAATATTCCATTTGGCAAATCCCAGACCCAGGAAACATGCAAACCTAGATGGATGCTTAAAGCAGAAGTTGTAAACCTGACTCTCTGAGGAAACTCTAGCCAAGGAGACTGGCAGCCAGATGCTGCCATCCACTTTCCTTTTCTCTTTACATTTACTTGGGCAAGTTGATGGTCTTCTTTTCAGCTATAGTCAACATAGATATTAAGGAGGTCGATAGGGGTAGGCAGACGGGTAGGTTGGAAATGTCTTTGATAATCATAGTTTTGTGCCTCTATTTATAAAACAGGACAGAGTTTTCTGGAGAAGCACCTTTTCCCTCAAAATGATTTCCAGATATATTTGGCAGCTATTACTGTTAGTAGGCATACCCACTCTAAATCACTAGTTTAATTATGCCTCATAACATCTGTGCAGAAGCTAGCCAGAATTAATGCAGATGAATCAATAATTGCTTATTTAAAAGCATCCTAATGAAGAACGGGATACTAAAGCCATGATTGGCCTAGGTCAGCTTCATATTAATGTTACCAAATTTAAAAACAAAAAGAACATTGTTGCATGCATTATTCATCATTCATAGAAATGGGATAATAAAGAATTACAGACAGACAGCAAATATTTTGACTTATTGTCTTACCAATTTTGGGAAAGAATGAATTAAATAACACCGCCTGTTGTCTGGTTACATGAAAATCATCTTCTCTAATCTTGATTTTAATGGAACCTTAAATATGCTTAAATAAATAGAATATTCAAGAAAGATATACATATTATAATGCTGAACTTTAAAAGTGGGTTATCTGTTGAAATTTCTTGCTCTATCTTTTTCTCTAATCAAGACCCCAGAAGTATAAGAAGTATTCAAATGTAGAAACATCACTCACATCAGACAGAGTAAATAAACCCATACCAGTTAAAAAATTAAATTTACATGTATGCTTCCTTTTTGATGGTAACTACTTACAATGTGACTAAGTCTTATTCCAAGCAGTGGTATTGATTTTTGAGCAAGCATAAGCTCAGGTTATAGATATTCATCCATGTCAATAAGATAATGTAAGAGGAGATAGTTTGTACATCATGCTTAATCCATAATCTGGTTTGTTTTGTTTTGATCTAGCATGTCAGTGGAGAGTCCTACCAAT
The DNA here is from genome assembly GCA_023970755.1 of Azemiops feae. Taxonomy (NCBI): domain Eukaryota; kingdom Metazoa; phylum Chordata; class Lepidosauria; order Squamata; family Viperidae; genus Azemiops; species Azemiops feae. The sequence continues at coordinate 920,246 of JALGBA010004200.1, read as the reverse complement.
GTAGTTTATAAAGATAAGCAAATGTAGTGTATGAACCAAACCAAGATGATATCAGCCATTCTCATTATTTGCAGATTACATATTTGCAAATTTGCATGCTCACTAAAATTTATACATAACTACAAAAGCAATACTCATTGCACTTTTGTTACCATAAAGGAGAAACTGCCAAAGAGCCAACAGTAAACAGCCCAACCAAAGAAACTCTAAGACCATCCCCACCAACACTGACAGGCAAGCCACCAGAATATAAACTGACAGCAAATAGCACTCCTTACTAGCATTGATGATGTTACCTAGTTTGGGTAATGAAATGCCTGCAAGAAAACAAGCAAGCTCAAAGACTACCAAGGTCCCCTCATTTTGTTATCATTCCTGGACATGCAGAGTGGTAAAAATGTGAGGTGCCTGATGGGCACTGTTCTGTTCTTGCAAAGAAGACATCGAGACGAGGCTGGTTCACAACAAAGATCTCTTTAGTGAAACACGCTCACAGAACAGAAGCAAGAACACAATGGCCACTGGCCTTTTATATCCCCTTGCAAGGGAATGCACATCTAATCATTGCAGGCCATTCTCCCGCCTTGCGCATGGGCGCAAGACCGGAGACAGCCTGTCTGGGTCCCGGGCAGACACGTGGTCTGTCCGGGTCTCTGCAGCCTTCCTGCAGCCTTCCTGAGCCTTGCTGAATGACTCAGCAAGGCCCAGGACATAACATCCCTTTCCCCTTGGATTAAACAATAATTAAACATATTGTTTAACACTTTACACATAACACATTATGGCAGGCCGGTTGGCACGTGATACAGTCAACCTTTACTCCTTGCAACCCATTACCTTTAGTTCCCTGTTGTGTCCACGGACTTTCACTATTTGACAATATTCACACCGCAGCACTACAATTGTTTTTACTCCTTCAGATGGCGAGGACTAATAAACCTCCTGTATAATAAACAGGGACCTTACTTATTCCTTTAAATGCTTAGGAGGACCCTTAACCCGTTCTGATCTCTGTGGAGCCAGATTAGGTGCAGGTGTAGTCGTAGGTGTGGGATTAGGAATAGGTGCCTGGAGTGCCTGTTCCCGGTTTGTGCAAAACAAACCAGGACTTTGTCGCCCAGAAGACTCAGGGCTTCCCCCTGACTGCTGACTGGCTGGATCCACCAAACCCAAACCAGAGTTCCTTGGTGGGGTTGAGTTCCCCGAGTCCCTTGGTGTCTCCACTGGACTCCTCTTGGGAGCACTGTCCCTCGAGCCCAAGACCAGCAGCAGGAGTACCCTGAGTAGCCAATTTACAGCCATTTGCCCCTAGCCAGGGACCTCTGCCAGAGTCAGGAGCCGCCTCCATGGCAAGACCCCCAGAGTCTATGCCAGAGTCAGGAGCCGCCTCCATGGCAAGACCCCCACCTGGAACATGTGTAGGAACATTTGGATAAGCGCCCTTGTGGAGAGACTGTGGTCCACAATCGTAATTGAGGTCCCCCTCCCCCCGAGAGCAGAGCCAGGAGCGGAAACGTGGCCAGGGAGCCTCCAGCGCAATTGGTCAATGTGACGTCTAAGCACACGACCATCCTCCAAGGCCACTTCGTAGGACAGTGGCCCAGAGACCTTGCAGACTACAGCAGTTACCCAAAGATGTCCATGCCCATAGTTTCTGGCCCATACCGGATCACCCACTTGGAGTCTCCTAGGTGCCCGCGGTTGTGACACCTGTGAAGCCACCCGGTCTGGGTGCAATCTGTCCAGTTTCATGATGAGTCTGCGACCCCAGCATAGTTCAGCTGGGCTCTTTCCTGTAGCAGTGCAAGGTGTGGTGCGGTGTGCAAGAAGAAAATCGGCTAACCTGTGATGCCAGGGTCCTTGAGTGATTCTCTTTAATGCCTCCTTGGAGGTATGCACCTTGCGTTCAGCCTGACCGTTGCTGGCAGGGTGAAAAGGAGCAGACGTGGCATGCCAGATCATGTTGGCTTGAAGAAATGCCTGAAACTCAGAAGAGGTAAATTGGGGACCATTGTCTGAGACAAGGATATCAGGAAGGCCATGGGAAGCGAAGATTCCTCTTAGCACCTGGATGGTCCTGGCAGTAGTAGTGGAGGATACAGGGACGACCTCTAGCCACTTGGAATGGCTATCCACGAGGAGCAGGAAGAATTGCCCCTGAAAGGGCCCAGCATAGTCAATGTGTATGCGTGACCATGGAGTGTGTGTCTCCTCCCACCTATGTACGGGGGCCTGGAGCATCTCAGGCCATGACTGTTGGCACACTTGGCACCCCTGAACCTGGGCCTCGATGTCCTTATCGAGTCCAGGCCACCAAAGATGGCTACGCACAAGCGCCTTCATCCTCACAATTCCCGGATGTCCCTCATGCAGAGAGAGCAAGACTCTAGTCCTTAATGAGGCTGGGATGACTACCCTGCTTCCCCACAGGATACACCCTTTGAATGTGGAAAACTCATGTTTCCTACGCCAGAAACTTTGGAAATCTGTACCAGGACACGTGTCAGGCCATCCTGACAACACCCATGTCAGCACGCGTGCAAGCGTGTGATCAGAGGCAGTTTCAGTAGCCACATCCCTAGCATTGAGGGGAGATTCAGGCAATTCCTGAATGGAAAGAATATGTACAGCAGGAGCAGGGTCTGCCTCTATTTGCTTTATAGGTAACCTACTAAGGCCATCAGCGTGGCCCATCTCTGTCCCTGGTTTGTGAACCAGGGTGTAGTCATAAGCTGACAAGAAAATTGACCACCTCAGCATTCTGGGGGAGATGATGTGTGGGGTTTGTTTCTTTGTTGTAAACAGACCCAGCAAAGGCTTGTGGTCAGTGTAGACCGTGAAATGGCGGCCATACAAGAAATCATGAAATTTCTTGATGCCTGAGACTATTGCCAAGGCTTCTCTGTCAATCTGCGCGTAATTATGCTCTGCAGATGAGAGAGTTCTGGAGTAATAGGCCACAGGGACCTGAGTCCCATCAGCCTTGAGATGACTTAACACTGCTTCTACCCCATAAGGGGAGGCATCACATGTGATGCACACAGGCAATTGCTCATTGAAATGCGCCAGGACCGCATTTGAAGATAGCAAGGCCTTGACTTCTTTAAAAGCCCTTTCATGGACGTTTGTCCATTTCCATGGAGTCTGCTTGTCCACGAGCTGGTGTAACGGCTCAGCCACTGCAGCCTTGTGGGGGAGAAATGAATGATAAAAATTAAGTAGGCCCAGAAAAGCCTGGAGTTCAGCTTTTGACTGGGGACTGGGGGCCATTTGAATGGCCTGAAATTTAGACTCTGCGGGGTGGATGCCTTCAGCATCAATACGAAAGCCTAGAAATTTGGTGGATGTTACACCTATCTTACATTTGTCTTGCTGTAACTTCAGCCCAGCTTGGCGGAAACGCAGCAAGACATCTCTCAGCCTTTCAGCTAAGTTCCCAGGTGACTCTCCTGCAATGAGGACGTCATTGAAATAAGGGCAGACTCCAGGAATACTACGGAGCGTTTGCTCCATCACCCCTTGGAAAATGCCAGGGGCTACATTGACCCCAAACTGCAGCCTTTTTACCTTAAAAGCCCCTCTGTGAGTAACTATAGTTTGGGCCTCAGCTGTTGCCTCATCAACAGGTAACTGTTGATAGGCCTGAGCCAAATCAAGCTTAGCAAATACCTTTCCCCCCTTCAGTGAGGCCAGGATGTGGCTCACCACCGGCACTGGATATGCATGCTGCTGCAAGGCTTTGTTTAGAGTGCATTTATAGTCCACACAAATTCGGACTTCACCATTGGCTTTTAATGGTGTCACTATGGGGGTTTCCCATGGACTAGAATCCACAGGTTCAAGAATGCCTTGTTGGAGCAGTTTGTCCAACTCAGCATCTATTTTACTTTTGAGGGCAAAAGGCACCCTCCTTGGTTTAACCCTGATGGGTGTGATGGCTGGGTCTAACCTTAAAGCAATAGGAGGCCCCTTGTATGAGCCAAACTCTGGGCTGAACACATCAGCAAACTCCTTACAGACTCCTGCAAGGCTGACAGTTTGTAGATGGTTAAGCCCAGTCACTTGGATCCCAAGTGCCTCGAACCAATCGAGTCTGATAAGACTCGTTCGATCACCCCCAACTACCACCACATCTAACAACCCATCAAATTCCTTACGCTGTACTCTAAGCATGGCCTCCCCCTTCACACTGACTCGTGAATTCTGGAAGTCAGTGAGGATGAGATTGGAGGGCCTGAGTTTGACTCGTGAGCCATTCCTGGAACAAACCTTCTTAAACGTGTCAGCAGAAATAATAGAAAGAGCGGACCCTGTGTCCAGCTCCATGGCCAGGGGAACTCCCTGCAACTTTACATCAATGCGAAACTTTTTCTTAAGGGGCCGGTGAACCCCAGTGTTGAATACCCCCCTACGGGACGCACAGAAACCCACCCTGTGTTGGCTGGGGACCTTGGTACCTTTCAGAGGCAACTCTTCAGGGGACCTGTTTTTCTGGCGACCCAAGCAGGCTGATGCAATGTGGCCTTGCCTGCCACATGCCCGGCAAACAGCAGAATGAAAACGGCAGTCGGGTCTCCTGTGGCGACCCCCACAGCCGAAACACCGAAGGGATGCAGGCGTCTTCCCTCTGCGTTCTTGCAGTCTTCTCTCCGCTGACTGTTGAAGTCTGTCCACCTCTTCTTCCTCGGATTCTTCTCCGGAGGCCTCTCGCACAACTTCCTGATGGATGGGGACTGCTCATGGACGGTTCTTGGTCGACCGCAATGCCTTCACCGCGCCGCCGGCTGCTTCTTCAGCTGCAACTTCTCTCAGGGCATCTTGGAACAAAACATCGGCTCTAGCAAACAACTTTTGTTGCATCTCACGGCTTCGCAATCCACAGACGAGTCGATCTCGGAGCCTCTCTTCCAAGTCTTGGAACGCACATGGCCTAGCAGCCTGCCTCAGAGCCGCGATGAAATCCACAGCTGAGTCTCCTGGCCGCTGATCCCGCTGCTCGAATTGGTGCCTCCAAGCTATTACAGAAAGCTTGGGCTCAAAATGCTCACGCAGCATTTTCTTTAGATCTGAATAGGCGATCGACTCCAATGGTGCTGGGGCTACAAGGTTCTCAGCAATGTCAAAAGTCTCTTGCCCACAGACATACAGCAAAGTAGCAGCTTTCAGTTCGTCTTCTTGGATCTTATTCACCCTGAAGTAGTACTCGACGCGAGCTACGTAAGAGCTCCATCGTTCTGGGTGCGAAGTATCGAACTCGACAAGACGGCCCAGCTTGGACATCGTTGTGACTGATAGCCTCTTCGACGTCTCTCGCTGCAAGGAAGGAGAAGGGGTCCCACGAAGCCAAGCCCACCTCCAGCGTATTTGTACTGGCAGGCGGTTGCTTCTTCTGGACGCCGCGCTTCTCTTCGCTTCAGGCCTTCAGGTGAGTTGGCCCTAGCTTCTTCTTCCTTAGCTTCCTTTGTGGTGAATCCCACCTTCGTCGCCAATGTTCTGTTCTTGCAAAGAAGACATCGAGACGAGGCTGGTTCACAACAAAGATCTCTTTATTGAAACACGCTCACAGAACAGAAGCAAGAACACAATGGCCACTGGCCTTTTATATCCCCTTGCAAGGGGATGCACATCCAATCATTGCAGGCCATTCTCCCACCTTGTGCATGCGCGCAAGGCCGGAGACAGCCTGTCTGGGTCCCAGGCAGACATGTGGTCTGTCCGGGTCTCTGCAGCCTTCCTGCAGCCTTCCTGAGCCTTGCTGAATGACTCAGCAAGGCCCAGGACATAACAGGCACGTTCCCAGGTGAGGTTTCAATATTTTCTAATTTAGTGTTTGCAGTGTAATAGGACATAATATTACAAATAACAAACAAGAAATGACTGTAAACTATTTGCTCATAGTTAAATAAATAGTTCACAGTTTTCATTCTAAGGTCACATAATTTGATTACTGAATAAAAAGATGAAGGCATAGTTTTGATGTATATATATATATTTCAACTATATAGTACTTGTTTGTAAATAAACACCAAGTCTTCTTGTAGACTTATGAATCAAAGTATTACAAATAATTCCTTGATTGCTGATCTTGTTTAATATGTGGCTTTCCCTCTCACATTACGGAACTATAAGGAATTTACAGGAAGTTTATCAATATGCCATTTCCAATTTATGAGAAAGATCACACAATATAATAAAACAGGTTTAATGAAATACTTGATCATATTCAATGCTTCTATTCATATCCCAGCATGAAACAAGGCAGTCACTGGATGACAAGAATGAACCAGGAAAAAATTATTGGAATCTACTTTCTTTACTGATTGAATCACAAATTCTGTATTCTTAGTCTAAGAAGGGAGCTGTCAACTTTTATTGCCATGCATAAATGTAATCTATTTTGGGTGCTTAATACAAACAGACAGTGAATGTATGAAGATGGCAGCAGTTTACATGGGTTCCTAAGAATCACCTACTGTGTCTTTGGCATTAGTTCGGCAATATTGAAGGACTTAATGTGTATGTGTGTTTGTAATATTTATAACTTTGTTTTAGGTTTCCTTTTAATAAACAAATTACATTAAATTAAAATAAAACCCCCGTAGATTCTTATAAGTGTCTTGAATTATTCATTAGTTGATAGCAAAATCCCACTTAGACCAATATACTTATTTATAAGAATATATTTCAATCTGTTTTTGCACAAAACATCCTACTTGGAATACTACAACTTATATTTCACAAAATGGAATACCTTTCACAAACAGTAAAACCTAAAATGATTGTAGATAGCCTACTCCAGATACTTCAATAGGGTTAAAATATTTTATTCCATTTAAGTAGTTTTGGATCAGGTAGTTAATCAATATTGTAATCATACTGAAAACCACTTTAATAGTTCAGTTTAGACACTGAAACCCTCCTTTGTTTATGAAGAATCAATAATAAAAATAACACTTCATTTTCAAATAAATTCAAAATATTCTGTAATACATCTTCTTTTCCTTTTTCCAGAAAAAAAGAATAGAAATGTTCAGGTGAGGTCCGCAACAACAGCCCAAAGTTCTCCTAAATACGTAATATGTGTTTATTATTTGTAATCAGAGTAATAAAATGTGGCAGTGCATCCTTCCTATGTATGTGTTAAAAAGAGTGAGGAAATTGCTTGAATAAAAGCTTTGTAGACAAAAGGTGAAGCATTAATTTCTGACATCTTCAAATAAGGCTAGAAAAGGGTACTGCCTCTCCAGAAAATGAATTATGCTGAACTGAATCCCATAATAATTGCTAGACATTACAAAGAGTGCTATGCTACCATAAATGGACCAATAATTTGATATGGCTATGCACAAATCTTATCATTTTGTGTTTTAATATGTAATCAAAATCCTTTGAATTACTGGAATGGAGAAGAGAAATAGTATGCAACCATTTCTGTTACTTCTACTAATCAATTGATTATGTGCTATCAAGCCATTGTGGACCCTTAGTGAGCACACAAATAGACTTTCTACCTGACAATCTCTCCCTAACCTGGTCTTTCAGATCTTCCAATGATGCACCCATTGTCACTATAACTGAGTCCAACTACCTTAGTGCTAGTTCTCTTCTTCTCTTTCTTTGCACCTTTCCCAGTGTTAGAGTCTTCTCCACAGAGCTAGATCTTTGCATAATATGTCTGAAATAAGGTATCTCAGCCTGGTCATTTGTGTCTCAAATGTGAACTCTTTATTGATTTGTTAAACTATCCATTTGTTTGATTTCTTGATTGTCCACAATATTCTCAGGTGTCTTCTCCAACACCAAAATTCAGAAGGATCAATGCTTTTCCTATGCTGCTTCTTCAAAGTCCAACTTTCACTTCTACAATGTCACAAGGAATACTATAGTTGCACTATGCTGAAATTTGTAGGTATAGATACCTCAGAGAATCTGAATTTTTTTTCCCGAGGTCTTCATGGCTGTTCTCTCAAATGTTAATCTGCAAGACAAACTCTGCAGTGAGCGGGAGATCAAACAGATTCCTAATCAACCTAGCCAACAATTTTGCCATCCAAAAGGTGGAGGAGGGAACTAGACATGAAGCTATACTGGACTTAATTCTTACTAATAGAGAAGAAGTGATAGAGGGAGTTGATGTTGCCTGAACCTTGGGTGAAAGTGACCACGTCATACTGGAATTTAATATAATGCAAACACTAGCAATAGTAAACAATCCAACCAGTGTCTTAAACTTCAAAAGAGCCGATTTTAATAAACTCAGAGAGAACCTAGGAAAGATTCCATGGATGAAAATCCTAAAGGGGAAAACAACTCAAGAAGCGTGGGAAACTCTGAAAAATGTGATCATAAAAGCCCAGTCCAGCACAATACCACTGAAAAAGAAAAACAAGAAATTCAAGAAGAAACCAGCATGGCTGCACAAAGATCTCTGACAAACTGAAAGACAAAAAGGACAAATACAAAAAATAGAAAGAGGGGCACATAACTAAGGCCAATTATCAGCAGACAGCCAGAACATGCAAAGATGAAGTCAGGAAAGCAAAGACTCAGAACAAACAAAGACTTGCAACAGAAATCAAGGATAATAAAAAAAAAGTTTCTTCCAACATACTGTATTAACAACAAGAAAAAAGTTAAGGAAATCGTAGGTCCACTAAAGAGAGAGGATGGCAAGGAAATAACAGGCAACAGGGAGAAAGCAGAGCTGCTTAACTCATACTTTGCATCAGTCTTCAGACAAAAAGAAACTACAGCCCAACATACAAAAAAAAACCACTGCAAAAGACAAACTAGAAACAAAAATTAAAATAAGCAGGAAAGTGGTAAGAGAACACCTATCCGACCTTGATGAATATAAATCACCGCGCCCCAACAGACTACATCCCAGAGTTCTGAAGGAGCTGGCAGATGTTATCTTAGAACCACTGCACCATATCTTTCAAAAATCCTGGAGCACCATGGAAATACCTGAGGATTGGAAAAGGGCTGATGTGGTTCCCATCTTCAAGAAAGAAAGAAAAATGGACCCAGGAAACTACAGACAATCAGTTTAACATCAATACCTGGGAAGATCCTAGAAAAGATAATCAAAAAACAGATCTGCAAACAACTAGAAGCAAACAAAGTTATAACTAGTAGCCAGCACGGGTTTCTTAAAAACAAATCATGCCAAACCAATCTTATTTCATTCTTTGATAAAGTGATTAAACTAGTTGACCAGCAAAATGCAGTTGGTGTAGTATACTTAGATTTCAGAAAGGCATTTGATAAAGTAGACCACAACCTACTCCTTGGTAAGCTAGAAAAAGGTGGAATAGACAACATCATCACCAGATGGATCTGTAGCTGGCTGGCAAACTATACTCAACGAGTAGTCCTCAATGGCATTGCATCCACATGGAGAGAAGTAAGCAGTAGGGTACCACAAGGTTCCTTCTTAGGCCCAGTACTCTTAAATATCTTCATCAATGACTTAGATGAGGGAATTGAAGGGGAACTCATCAAATTTGCAGATGACACTAAACTGGCAGGAGTATCCAACACCCCAGAAGACAAACTGAGGATCCAAAAAGATCTTGACAAACTTGAACAATGGGCCCTATCCAACAAAATGAGTTTCAATGTGGAGAAAAGCACAGTTTTACATTTATGCAGGAAAAATCAAAGGTACAAGTACAGATTAGGCAAGACCTGGCTTAAAAACAGTAACTCTGAGAGGGACCTTGGAGTCCTAGTAGACGATCACTTGACTATGAGCCAGCAGTGTGCAGCAGCAGCCAAAAAAGCTAATACAATCCTGGGTTGTATAAACAGAGGCATAGAATCAAGATCACGCGAAGTATTAGTACCGATTTATAAAACCCTAGTAAGACCACACCTGGAATACTGCAGCCAATTTTGGTCACCATATCACAAAAAAGATATTGAGAGTTTGGAAAAAATTCAGAGATGAGCAACTAAGATGATCCAAGGCCTGGAGACTAAAACATATGAAGAATGGCTGCAGGACTTGGGTTTGGCTAGTCTGAAGAAAAGAAGAAATAGGGGAAACATGATAGCAGTGTTCCAGTATTTGAGGGGCTGCCACAAAGAAGAGGAGGTCATGTTATTCTCCAAAGCACCAGAGGGCAGGAAAAGAAACAATGGTTGGAAACTGATGAAAGAGAAAAGCAACCTGGAATTAAGGAGAAACTTCCTGACAGTGAGGACAATTAACCAGTGGAACAGCTTGCCTCCAGGAATCGTGGGCGCTCCATCACTGGAGATTTTTAAGAAGAGGCTAGACAGTCACTTGTCTGAGATGGGATAGGTTCTCCTGCTTGAGCAGGGGGCTGGACTAGAAGACCTCCAAGGTCCCTTCCAGCTCTATTCTATTCTATTCTAACTTAGAACTAAGGAGAAATTTCCTGACAGAACAATTAATCAGTGGAACAACCTGCCTCCAGAAGCTGTGAATGCTCCAACACTGGAAGTTTTTAAGAAGAGACTGGACAGCCATTTGTCTGAAATGGTATAGGGTTTGGACTAGATGACCTCCAAGGTCCCTTCCAACATCATCATCATCATCATCATCATCATCATCATCATCATCATTATTATTATTTCTCAAGAGCTCATTTTATTATTATTGATAGTTGATCTTAAAAGGCAGATGCTATGTACCATTTCAAAATCTTTACCGTCAATTCTAAGACTGATGTCATTATTTTCTTCTTCTTTATATTTAATATTTGTCCCATTTTTTCATTCTGCTCTTTAATTTTTATAACTACAGTTTGCAGATATTTTGCATTTTATCTGTCAGAATAGTTTGATCATCACTGTGCAGTTAATAATGTTTTTTTCCTCCAATTTTAAAATCATGCTCATCTAGCTTCTTTTAGCATATATTCAACATTTTAAAAAGGCGAGAGTATACAGCCTTGATTCATTCTTCACAGCCTTGATTCACTTCTTTGCCAACCTGACTCCAGGTTAGCAAAGAAGTGAATCAAGGCAGTACCGTATACTCTCGCCTTTTTTTAAAATTTAACCTACATGCTGAATATATATTAAAAGAAGCTAGATGAGCATGATTTTAAAATTGGAGGGAAAAAACATTATTAACTGTTTGTTTCTCCATGTTCTGTTCATACTGTAGCTTCCTGACCCATGGTTTTCATGAGTACAGTGAGATGTTCAGGGTTTCCCATTTCCCATTTTTCTAAGCATTATGGTGGCTTCTAATAATGGGATTTAAAAAAACATATTTTTATATTGGAATGATCATAGAATTAGAAAGAATTAAAAAGATTTTAAGTTGCTACCTTCTGAGCTTGGAGCATAAGATATGCAGATACATTTTTGTCTTTAGCTTTATATAATGCTAGAATTTTGTTAAGGAAAAAACACTTCATCATTTAATGATTGTAAAGCAAAGTGAATAGGGTCTACACAAACCTTGGGAGAGGCCTTGACAAACTGATGGCTTAAGAATTAATTACTCTAAACTGATAATTTATTATTATTTATTAATTACAATTTAGCTTTTCTGTCTTCCAAGGACTTTGTAGATACAAACAACATTTTTCTCCATTATTTCTTTACTAATCAACCCTATACAGTTCCTTAAGGTTAGGGAAGTGATTGGCACTTTCAATATGCTTAGCCACCAAGCCAGATATTATTCTGAGGCATTGAGGGAAAAGTACACTGTCATTAACAGAATAATGCTTCCAAAAGTCAGAATTATATTATATTCCTGCAATAGTATAGGTTGCAAGAATTCATGAAAACTGGTTTCATTAATATAGATCTCTTGCTTTTATTCCAAGACCAACTTATGTCCTGGCTTCTTTAAATATTGTCTCCTGCTGTATATGACCTCACCAATGTATTAAAATATCTATAAAGCTTGTAATATAGCAGATTTTATAGTATACTTCTCAGCGGCAGCACCATCATGAAACATCTTCTTCAAAAAACACATGCTTCACTGATTGCTTTCTATTTCTTTTGGGCAACTGATTATTCTGTTGATCTTTTAGAAATGTGACACTGTTACAGAAGTACTTATTTATATTTCAAAAACATAAAGGCAATGCCTTACTTAAGCCAGCTATTACAAAATAGATGCAAGCTTTCAAATTTCCAAGAATTCTTCACCAGTGATTGTGGTTAAAAGGCAATAATGGGGAGGGGGGCTGATAGAAAAAAGACATGATGTTAGAACAGTGTCTATACCAGTTTATATCTTAGTGTTAAAGAGTGCCTCCAGACATGCAAATGGGAAATTATCCAGTATGCAGTATTGTTAGATTGCACTAAATGCTCTCTCAAAGCCTGTTGGCAAAAAGAAACAGGAAAGATTTGTAAATTCCACTCCTCCCCCTTTTTATAAAATATTAACTCCAGCTGTTAAAGTTGAAACTGTTTTCATCTTATGTGAAAAATTCAGATACCTTGGTTGATGGAAAACAAAGAAAGAGCTGTCTTTTATATTATCTGCCATTCTGAGACTTAAGGGTCACAAACAATGTAATAATAAATGATAGTAATAATAATATTTTAAAAGACAAAAAGGGTATGAAAAAAACAGCAGAGAAAGGATAGACATTGGATGAAATTTATCCATTCCATAAATCAAACACCTGCCTAAATAAAATCTCTGCAGCTATTCTTTCATCCCCTTCTAAGTATGCATAGCTTTACTACCTATGAATAGTGCCATATAAGTGAAACTATTTTACTATGTAATTGTGTCTTCAAAACTTCCTTTGCTGACGAATGTTCTCCAACTACATTCAGCATGATCTAAAACCTGACCTGAAATAATATTACTCTTGATATTTACTTAGCTAAATATCTTAGCTATTATTACTTAGCTACTTAGCTTATTAATATTACTTAGCTGAGTATTGATGTCTTAGTATGTACGATCAGGGAAGACCAGTTGAACTTCATTTGCAGCCATGGAAACTCACCAAACCATTCTCTTTCAACCTAACCTACCTCACAAAGTTGTTCTAGTTGGGATAAAATGAAGACATATCCCCTGTCCAGATAGCCCAGAAAATTTGTAAGAATGCCAAGATATAAATTAATATTTTAAAAAGAAATCACATGGTGATAATACTAAAGGCAGAATGAGTCCAGTAATACTCAATAAAATATAGCCCAATAAAATATATCTAACCTTCCCTGGAGAATGAAGATGAAGCATGCCATGCCATTTCAGGGATAACATTGAAAATTGCCCCCTGCAACCTCTACCAATATCATTGCATATTCTACTCCCCCTCAGTACTTGCTTATCCTTCATATTTCTATCCCAAACATTAAGACTCTGAGATATTATCTACCAAAACCTTGGGAAGCAGCCAAAACACAATGGAATCCTTTGATGTGCCTCAAGCTGCAGAAACTTTTGAAGCCAGCATGGGAGCACCAGCTTGAGCAAACCAGATCTTTTCTTGACACAGTGCAAACTCTTGTTAACTACAGCATCGGATCATGGGCAGTGTTGCTTTTGACCACATAGAAGACCCTTAACTGAACTGCAAATGATCCAGTACAGCAGCAGTTGGGGAAGCAATTCTACTCTGGACAAGTGGGAATTCCATAGGCATCCCTCACTGTGCTTGCATCCCCTAGGCTTCTCTTAGCATGCCATATAAAAATAGCTCATATTTATTTCCAGACTGCTCTCTGATGTACAGTATGTATGTGTGTATATGTGTATGTATAGAGAAACCTGGCATGCATATTTATATCCATTACCAACTAATGAAATGTAACTGGCTGACAACAGCCTAAACATTGCCAAAATCAAACATGAGGCCTGCAGATGTCCCTGGGAATAGAAAGTAAAGCCTCCTTCTGAGGGGTCAGTACAACACAAAAGGTTAGCCTTAAATTTGGTACAGATGCGAAACTTGCCATTTGAAATGCATTTTGCTAGTGGATGGGGGTGTTTTCAGAGAGAAAAGCATAAATTCAGTTTCAAAACCCAGGGACTTAATGTTTTCTGCTGCCTCAAATTATGTGACTCAGGTTGTTTTGATACTGTACGTTGCAATTTGTCTGTTACCCCAGGGTATGGTGAGGATGGAGGAAGAGAGAAGAAAAATAACATTTGACTTCGACACAAGGAAAGAACAGGCTCTCTGGTCTATAATTACTTGAAATAACATCACTTTTTACTCGGAAGGTTAAAACTGGGATCAAGTAAAAAAAGAAAAAGTGCTAATTTCTTCACTGGTGGTGGATTCACATGTTAATCATTGCCAGTAATAATCAGTCAACAGTCTAATGCTCAGGGAAGACGTGAGCTTATTCTCAAAAAAATAAATTCAAGGAAGTAATGTTAAATCAGTGCTTACGACATCAACTGGAAAAAAGAATGGAACACAAATAGAGCTAGTATTTCCCTAGCCTAAATCCTTGTGGTGACTCTTCAACTTCATTGGCCAGGGAATATGCATCCTGGCATTAAGAGCAAGAAGATTTGCCTATAGTGGAAGCTTCTATGAAATGGGGTTAAATGAACCTATTTAGATCAAACAAAGGAAGTACCAAACTTCAAAGGTCTTGAGGTCACTGGTCACTAAGACTGAAAAACTAATTTTATTTAGGATAAATTGTTGCAGTCAAAGAGATCTTGAAGAAAAAAAGGAGAGAGGAGGAGGAGGGATGAGGAAGGAGATGAGAGGAGGAGGATGAGGAGGAGGAGGGGAGGAGGAGGTGAGAAGGAAAAGGAGAAGGAGAGAGAAGGAGAAGGAGAAGAAGAAGAAGAATAAGAAGAAGTAAGAGAAGAAAAGAAGGAGAAGAAGAAGAAGAAGACGAAGAAGAAGAGATAAATGAAGAAGAAGAGATTTCTTATACTTTGTCAGTGTGGCATAATTTCTGTAATTTATCCAATGCCCACGTTGTAGACACAGTTAATACTAATAATAATACAAAAAATAATACTAATAATTATAATAATAATAATAATAAGAATAATAATATAATATAATAAGATAATAATAATACTATAAATAATAATAATGAATAATAATTAATAATAATAATAATAATAATAATAATAATAGGAGGGACCTTGGAGGTCATCGAGTCCAACCCCCGCCCCCCCCCTGCTCAGGCACGGAAACCCTATACATTTCAGACAAATGGCTGTCCAGTCTCTCTTAAAAACTTCCAGTGTTGGAGCATTCACCACTCCTGGAGGCAGGTTTGTTCACTGGTTGTTTTGTTTAACTTTCGGAAGTTTCTCCTCAGTTCCAGTTGCTTCTTCTCCTTGACTAGTTCCATCCCTTTTACTTCTTGTCCTGCCCTCAGGCGCCTTGGAGAATAGCTGACTCCTCTTACTTTGTGGCAACCCCTGAGATATTGGAATACTGCTATCATGTCACCCCTAGTCCTTCTTTTCATTAAACTAGACATACCAATTCCAGCAACTTCTGATCTGCTTTAGCCTCCAGTCCCCTAATCATCTTTGTTGCCCTTCTCTGCACTCTTTCTAGAGTCCTCAACATCTTTTTTACATCATCGGTGACCAAAAACTGGATGCAGTATTCCAAGTGTGAGCCTTACCAGGCATTGTAAGTGTATTAATACTTCACGTGATCTTGATTCTATCCCTCTGTTAATGCAGCCCAGCACTGTGTTGGCTTTTTTGGCAGCTGCAGCACACTGCTGGCTCATATTTAAGTGATTGTCCACTAGGACTCCGAGATCCCTCTCACAGTTACTACTATTGAGCAAGGTACCCCCTATACTATACCTGTACATTTGGTTTTTCTTGCCTAAATGTAGAACCTTACTTTTTTCACCATTGAATTTCATTTTGTTAGATAGCGCCCAATCTTCAAGTCTGTCCAGGTCCTCCTGTATCTTAAGCCTGTCTTCTGGAGTGTTGGCTATTCCTGCCAGCTTGGTGTCATCCGCAAATTTGATGAGTTCCCCATCTATCCCCTCGTCCAAATCGTTGATGAAGATGTTGAAGAGCACTGGCCCCAGGACAGAGCCCTGGGGCACCCCACTGCACACTTCCCTCCATGTAGATGCGGTTCCATTGAGGACCACACGCTGAGTACGGCCGGTCAGCCAGCTACGAATCCATCTGGTTAATTGTGCCTCATTCACTAACTTATTCAGTGATTACAATAATACCACATGCTGTTTGCACAAGCCTTACATTTGTGTATTCAGTTTATCTAGAATTATATTTCTTTCACACTAATGATTACCTCTGTTTGATGTCATTTGTATATGTCACAGGCATCTTTTTTTTATTTTGGCATCCAATATATGTCAAATATCTCTAATTCATGCACAAAATTACACAGTAGTATGTTCTCATCTATCTTCAGATTGCTGGGAACCATAGATGGAGCTCATTTAGGTATCCTCCATTGGCTGGCTATAAATCCACATAACAGTGGTCTAAACTGGCCCTTGGGAGACTTTTTTCAACTTAATAGTTCATTAAAACCTATTGGAAAAAGAAATGCAATTCATAATAGTCTTGAAGTGAAATCTTTCTTAACATTGGACTTTCCAAATACTGCCAACTTTACTCATAACTGCTGCCAGCAAGCTTGGCAGTTGAAAAAAATGCCAACTCATTACCCATTCAGTCCTGTAGGCTTGTTGAGAGGGCAAAAGAGCAACTGTATTTGGAATGAAGTGAGTGAAAACCAATAGAACTGGCAAAGCAAATAGGAAAGATAATTCTCAAACTAAAGATACAAGACAGCTTCTGTATTTTGGACACCAAGTATTTACAATCATACAATTGGAAGAGCCATTTAGTACATCACATTCACCCTCCTATTTGATCCATAAACCCTAATTAAAGTACCTATTACAGCTGGCAGTGGAGCCCTGATTTTAACATTTCCAGTGAAAAAAAACCAACTGTTTCACTGGAAAATTCTTCCATTGTTGATTTGCTCATCAAGTTTTTTTCTTCTGTCTTTCTCTAATGTTCATGTTTCTGGTTCTATGTTCTAGAACAATAGAGATTAGTTTTTGATTTTCTTCAGTACATTTGCTGTCTGGGTTATAAGTAAAGAACCTGGCATTTGTTTCTGATAAACCTTGTTACATTATTTTCAGCTGGTTTCACTAATCTATCAAAATATTTTGATTCTTATTTCTCTTGTAGGGCATTAGAATATCTTTTGTCATGTGCAGGTTCAGTAAATATTCCCCTTTACTACTTCAACACCTCTTCTAAGACATTAATAAAAACATTGCAGAATACAGGGCCCAAAGCCAAACTTTGTGGCACCAAACCTAATATATAGCTCCAGTTTTATGGAGAACCTTTGATACACACTCTTTGAGCAAGGATTTAAGCTACCTATATTGCCACTTAATAGTCCTACCATCAGGTCCTACATTTAACTAATTTGGCATGGGATGCTTTGCTCAAATTGAGATATATTGTGTAATATAAGTTATATAACTAATAAAAAAGTTTAAAAAGTAAAGTCTACCTTGAGCTAAATCCACTTTTGGTAACCACAACAAGTCTAGTTGACATTTGACCATTTTCCTTGTTACCTGTTAGCTAGTTTTGCTGTTTTCATTGAGCAGCTCATGTACTGATTTTTGTTCTTTTATTTTTAATACACAATATTTAAAGAAGCTATTTTACTGCTTTTAAAATTCTTCATTAACCTCAGATCATTCTGAACTCTAATGTTTTTCTCTGAGATCATCTCTCCTTGTATGTATTCCTTGGTAAAATAATGCTCTTTTCATACCGTTCATTTCTTCTTTTTTCTTTGCAAACTTTCACTAAGTTTTGGGGTAGTCACACTGGGTTAATTGATTGTTTGAAATTGTGGTTTTTATTATTGCTTTTTTTTTAGTATTTCCCATTTATATTTTTCTGTTAGCCTCTCCTGACATGGAATCCTATTTATTCCTTAAGTTTATTGAAATTCATTATCTTGAAGTCCAAGGTAAAATTTAATGTAACATTCAAAACAACCTATGCTTAAAGCACAGTCTATTTCTTGGTCAGTCCAGTTTCAGATTGAATTGGTTCAAATTTGCACCTCAAAATTTGAAGTAAACTGATATGATTTGAGCCATTTTGAGTTCTGTTTGATGGAGGGAGTAAAAAGGCTATAACGCAGAAATATTGAATTGTATACGGGTACTTCATTCTATTCATAAAAAGGGATAACAAATAATTTTTAAAAATTCACAAAAATCTTCTCTACATCTTCTATGGCAAAAATAACAAGGATAAAGAAAAAATCATCTTAGGCCCAGCAAAGTACCTATTGAGAAGTTGGAATGAATCCATGCAGATAATGTCCAACTCCAAAATAAAAATACACACTATAAAACCTTTTTCAATTTGACTATTCTGGGATGCTGGGCTTTGTATGCCACCGAAGACTGTTCCCCGACTTGCTTTGTGAGATGGTGTAGAAAATTCCACCTGCACAATAGAGAACAAAAGATTCGGGAGTGCAGCCGCAAACAAGACTAGTATTCTCTTCTCCTACCCCCACCCAAGAGTCTGAGGGGCACATAATTAAATGAAGTAATATAATTCATATCAACATCAGAAGTACCTCATACATTTAGTGTCCAGCAATACCCCCACCCTCCATCTATTCAGAATGAAGTTGTCGTGACATATATTGTCTGTAACAACTCCATAAGAAGCAAAAAAAAGCCACTGAATCTGCAGACCACTTCACAAGGCTGTGAACCCCTTCTTATTGATTTCATTCAAAGCATTGAATTGGAATCTTCAGGAATATACTTTGATGGAGTGATTCAGTCAAAGCTTTGTCAAACCAAAGCAACTTTTGAAACGTTTCAGATCTCTGCTGTTTTCAGTAGTAGGGAACTAATATTATTGATTGTGTGTATTTATAAGAGGAGAGCTGTTTTACTTTTTGGTGGCAAAAAATCAGCAGTCTGATTTTAAGAAAAAAATGTTAGCTAGAAAAGGTGATAAAAGACTGCTGATAATTGTGTATGTTTCTATGTATATGAAAGCAACCATAATTTCATTGAAACAATGTTTATAGCAAAAAAGTGAATGTTTAGATCATTATTTGTAATGATCACTGAAAAATAGGAAAAGGGTAGATTTTTTAAAATTATGTTACCATTACAATACTACCAGTTTACTAAGTGTTGTTAGCACTTAAGACTCACAGTTTTACTTGCCCAGTAGCCATTAATCACAGATCCACTCTGGCAGATATTTGGGCTCATTGGGAGGTTGGATTAGACCACCATTAATACTCTTTTGCTCTGTTTGCAGACTAAGTGAATCAAAAGCCATCCTAGAGGGAAATCCAGACTCTCCATTCACTTCTACTCCTGCTTGGTATCCACCAAGAGAACACTGGCAAGAGCCCTCTATATATCAGCCCCTACAATGGTACACATGGAAAGGAAAGTGAGAAACAAGAGAAAAGCAATGGTGTTCTAATCTAAGCCATTCTTTCTTCCACAAAGATCCTGCTCCAGCTTTGACCCACCAATCCCTGCTTAATATCCCTCTTTCCTTTTTTGGTGGTCACAGAGGGCTGAAGGCAGGTTGCTGGGGGAGTGATGATGAGCTTCTCCTATGTTTCCCCATCTCTTGGAGTATCAAGCCAATTTTTTTTTTCCAAATGGCCCATGAGAAGCTCACACTCTTTGGAAGGAGAATAAAAAGGCAGGAAAACAACACTGAAGGAGTTATCCTTCACCCACAATAACTAATCTCCAATAAAATATAAGGCAACTAGGAAGGAAAAAAGAAGAATGAGAGAAACTGAGACAAATATCTTGGGGCACATTCCTAGCATCACAGAAAGCAGACAGGACTGGCAGTTTCCAGACATCAGATGCACACATACACACAGAGCACCCTTGGTCATCTAGACCAAGCAGGGAGTGGTGTTTGTTAACATATGAGAATATGTGGGAGGATATATAAATATTTTCAGAGCTTACAGGGGAGAAGTTTTGCTAATTCTTTTTTCCACTTGAAGTCATTGTTATCACAAGTACTTCCAGGAATGTGGGCAATGAAAATGATTGTAAGGAGATAGATTAATTGACTTTTCTAGCCAGTTAGTTCTGGAGTCGTGTTTATTGGCCACTGTGACTAAGGCCATGAATACTACAATGGAAAACTTGAATTTTCCAGACATTCTGTAAATCTAGATCTACCAGATGCATCCTACAGAAATCAAGATGACCACTCCACGATGATAAATTCTTAGAGTTTTCTGTATGTTTTTGTTTTCATCTGATGGTCATCTAGATAATTGTAGCCTAGATCTGGTAGCACTTTTTGTGTTTGTCCTGAGTCAACCTTGACTCCTGACATCTGCATAGTCAAATCCCTGCCATTTTCTTGGCAACATTTTTTTAAAGTAGCTTGCCATTGCTTTATTCCTAGAGCTAAGATAGAGTGACTTGCTCAAATCAGCCAGCTTACTTTGGGTCTAAGGCAGTGCTAGAACTTAACTTGCCCTGTTTCAAGCCCAGTACTTTTTTCTTAAAGGATTGAAAAGTCAGAGATGGTTTATGAGGTTTACATGATATGGCTGCCCAAGAAAGAACAGTTTAACACAAAACAAATTTGGACTTTTCCCTAACCTCACATTGACCTGGATTAGATACTCATTCAACATGTTAATCCACATTTGATATATGTTCAGTGACTACAGGAGCTATATTAATATCAATATTAACAACCATTTATAGTTTGATTCTCTATGAACTAGTCCAGCCAGCTTTCAAAACCATCCATACTAACTGCTATTACTGCAAATGCTGACAATATCTACTACTGTTTAATTAGGTGTTGCATAAAAAAGAAAGTCCTTCTGTTAGTCTTGAATCTCCTTATGTTTAATTTCAGTGGATGACATCAAATACTGTGGAGTAGAAGAAAGACTTCTTTTTCTTTCTCCCCTTATCTTCCTCCATTCCACTTTAAAGACCCCCATTTGCCATAGTCTTTCCTTGAAAGGAAGAGTTGCTAGAGCCCCCTAGTAATTGGGACTACTCTTTTTTGCACCTTTTCTTGTTCTATTCTTTAAATCCTTCTGGAGATGCAGTGGCCACCTTGTCTAAGGCAATAATATAAACTGTACAAGGATGATTGTTTCAAATATTTTAAATCATCCCCAAACTACACAAGAGAATATTAATCACAGTCTACAAATGGTTGAAACATCCCATTGTCATCTTTGGGAAGGGCAAATCTTGAAGAGAAGCAGAAAGTCAAGACAGAAGAACAGTTTGAATGTTCGGAGGAGCTAGACTCCTTTAGGTCAGGGGTTAGAGGGAAAAGTTTGAAGTCAATATTCTTTCTTGCAACTCTTGCAACATTCTTAGCGTGTTTTGTGTCTTCTTTGGAAATGAGTATCAGATGTGATTGGAAGAAGCGAAAAGCATATTGGCTTATCATTTGTCAACGTCCTTCTGATGAAACAAACAACAGACAGAGATTAAGGCCAAAAGATTTATTTCTTCTGACAGGCTCAGTGTGTTCCTCTATTTTTCTTCATTATTCTTGACATATCTCCTGTCATCCTCTGAACTTCTGAAAGGGTCAGCTGAGCCCTGATGTCAAAGCAGGCAAAAGAAGTAAGTGGTGGAGCTGCTCTCAGATGTTTGAATAATAACATCAACCCCAAAAAATGGAATCGAGGGGATGAAACCAGATATTAGGTTAAATCCAATAGGATTATTGATTCACCCACTTATTATTGGCTATACTTTCCCTTGAAATGTTCTTGAACAGTATTTTTTTACTAGCATAATACTTCCACAAAGCACATAAACAGTTCTGCTAAGAGAGACAATTATCATATTCAATTGAATATTCACAAAGTTGCCTTTATTTTACCTAATCGCAGTGTCAATATTTACAGGCACAGATTTACCTCCTTCAAGTCTGTTCTGAGTGTGAGTTATAATTGACTAATATTTAAGAAGTGCAGAAACGCACTCTGCAAAGTGCCAAGACTCCTTAATATGATAATCTGAATATTCAGTTTTCCATTTTAAAAAGCAATTTATAGTAGTAATAACGAATATATTCTGCAGAAATTTCATTTAATGTAATAAAAGCCTGTGGCTCATTCTCATTTTAACTACAGTAAATTCATGTATTTCAAATGGGCAGCTACATAATTTTCTCAATAAATAAATGTTCTAAATGTATAAATATTCTATTTCTTCACATAGAACAACAAAAAATTTATTGTTAATTTATTGGCTGATAGAAATTTCAGCATTAATTCATAGCCAATAAACTCGACAAAACAAAACATGAATTAGAACAAAGTGTGAACCCAGCCCATACAGAATGGAAGGGGATCTTTGCTATCCAGCCTTACCACTCTTCTCTTCCTTTATGCAAATCCAAAGTAAAGAACCCATAATAGATACAGTAGCTGTTTAATACTTTTTTGCCATATTGTCTTGCTTTGCACTTCACACATTGCTACGTGATAATATCTTTCATGTCCATTTTTAATGAGAATTTTTTAAAATGTGCATTTTAAATGTGAATAAGGCTTCTAATCTGATCTAATGCCTACTTTTTGTCCTTTTTTTCTGGGTAATGTTGGAGGCTTATGCTTAAAGTGGAGACATCTTACATGCTATTACATGAAGGAAGAAATTGCAATTAGCATATGAATAACATATGGACAGAAAATAGAGTCTGAGTTTTTTCCAGACTAATACAATGGCTTTCAGCTTAGATATTAGAAGTTATTTACATTTCAATGAAAGAGGGAAGAATTATAGAGACCGCATGAGAAAACATTTTAAGACACAGCTTTATAGGCAACATCGATCACATAGGAAGTGATTGAGCTTCTAGAGAAATATAAGCAAGTCTGAAGTGTCTAGAGATGACTTTAAACATTATCTTCTATTTATCCTATGTGCCCTTCATGAATGTAAACTACGGCTGAGTCTAGAAACCCTTCCATTTCCCCAGCCTGTCAATCCAACGTCTTTCACCAGTGCTAATTTCTCTATTTTAAAGGAGGGAAGCATTTGCAAAAACAAACATAGTACTTGCTTGCTCTTGGACAATGACTAAACGTCACAGCCTAAGTATGCAAAATCACCTGCCACCCTACAGATGATAAGACTATGTTTGCCTTCCTCTACAAGGCCTCAAAGGGGTGAAACAGTACAACACTCTCATTTGAGAAGTCATGAGGGAGAAAAAAAAGTCCTTCATCACCTTAATGATCATATATGATATATTTGTGTGTTGTCTAACACAGAAATGCATATAGAAACAGTTCTCACACAAAAAAATAACCTTCACCAAAAGTTCTCTAACTTTAACCATCCAGGGCTGGGTTTAAAGACTGAAAAAACTGAAAGAAAATGATACAAGTGTGAGCAGAGTCAGAGAAGAAAAACATTATCACTGAGAAAAACCTATAATGGCCAGCTAGCTTATTTTAACAAGAAAAATAATCACAATCATCCTCTTTTTCTAATCTCAGCATATTTTCAGGACACTTCTCTTCAATTCCTCACAAATCTGAAGTTTGAAGCCAGCTCGCTTAGAGCAATACTAAGGTTCTGTGATGAGGCCTAAAGCAAAGATTATGAAATTATATCTTAAAAGAAATATAATGTAAATTTGGAAATGTTGGCTCTTCTGACTCATCCAAAGAAGCCTGGGCGAAAAAAAATGAATGTGGATAAAACTACATAATCTTTAGGCATCTGCCCTCAAATTCATAACAGTATTAATATTAATAGGATAAGTACAATTCCTGAAGAAACCAGACTATGTTAGCTGTGCTATTCTCTCACATATTCCCTTATAAATTCTGTGATATTGAGAAAGCAGAGTCCCTTCATGAAGCTGTAATGTCCTATTTGTTTTCTAAATGGGATTCAAAGTTTTGCTCTAGTTGACTTTCTGTTGGCTTTGGCTTAAATGGGAAGAATTTAATGGCATCGTTGAACAGTAAATGGAAAGGCTCACCAGATAATGATTGAATTGTTGTGAGTTTCACATATGGTCTATTGGAGATTCAAAGCAGATAAATAGGATGTTTTAAACAAGAAGGATCTTCTGATGTGATAGCAAATTGTAAGGAAATTAGCTCCACAGACTTTCTATTATGTAAGAGTAGCAGAGGTTCATTTCCCTTCTTGCTTACTCTATCACACAGCAAAAGGAGGATCAAATTGCTTTTAATTAACAAGTCTGATACTGGTTAGCCTCCAAAAAGAGAAAAGGAACTCTTCTATGTTAGATAGAAGGCTGCCATTTCCAATTACACATACCAACCAATTCGTTAGATGGAAAGGGTTAATTTTAAATTGTAAAACTGTGCAAACTAGTTTCCCTTAGAGGATATCAAATGGCCAAGAGATTAATGGAACTATTGCCTAGAAGACATGCTATAATGTTGTGTTTATATTAGAAACTTGTCTACACTGGAAATAGAATTAAAAAGGCCTTGAGTTTAAATTTTAATTGCAATATCTCATATTCTTAAGCTTGGCCAAGACATGAAACTTCCTGAGTGTTAAGAGGAGCATTGTGAATAGAGACATAACTGAGAAACCACATAGAAACTATATCAGCTGGAACAAAGAAGAATTGAAAAGAAGTTTGAGTTTCTTTTTTCTTCCAACTGAAGGATTAAAATAGGGCAAAGCAGAGTTGATTTGGATGCCCTATGTGTTTTCTCAGAGTATTTGATCAAGCACTTTCCACAACTGAAGCTATTGCGTACACAAAATAATTTCCTCTCTTCTTCCATATATGTACAAATAAAGGACATGATGTATATGTAACTGGGAAACTATCCAGATTTATTCTTTTGCCACTGCAGATTATACAGCACTGGTTGTCTAACATTTCATTCCTGTGGGCTACTACATTGCAATGTAAAGTTTTTGTAGGCCATTTAAAACATTTTAACATAGCCTATGGCCAAAATTATAATTGCTGAATGTGCATTGAAGTTTATCATGACCTTATATACAGTAGCTTGCAAAACTACCATTATTTAAATTTGGAAAATATTTAAACATATATTAAATATCTGTCAGTATACTACAAGTACCTCCTATTTTGTGAAATGTCGGCATCAATATACCCATTTACAAAGCATGCTATTAATTAGAGATCCTAGCTCAACTTAGTTTGTAGGTTAAAGATTGAATACGTTTGTTAGTGATTGCTATCATCAGTGACTGGTTTCACCTAATATTAATTCCCCCTTCGCTACAATGAATCACCACAAATATGCTCACAGATCATTAGTAATCCATTGACTCCAGATTGGAAATTACTAGGTTATCAACTATAAATGGCATGGTTACCCATACCCATTTGCAGCATCCATTACTAATCTTAAAGAAATTGACAGTTTTGATATAT
The DNA here is from genome assembly GCA_023970755.1 of Azemiops feae. Lineage (NCBI taxonomy): Eukaryota > Metazoa > Chordata > Lepidosauria > Squamata > Viperidae > Azemiops > Azemiops feae. The sequence continues at coordinate 894,847 of JALGBA010004200.1, read as the reverse complement.
TTTGGCCAGCATATCACAAGTGCATATCACTTTTATTCTAACCTTTACACAACCATGTTCATGTTATTCTATACAAAATAGGATCACTAAATTAGAAACTACTTTCCAAGAAAACATACTGCATGAGTGCTAGAAAGAACTCTGATTATGCATTTGTTGATTTACAAAAAACGAACAAAGACCACAATAAGATCAATGGGCATGGATTGTTGAATGTTTTGAATCAATATGCAGTTGAAAGTTGGTTGTTGATTTCTATAAGCCAATAAGATTCCTTTTCACATGCAAAATTCTCTTCTCCAATCTGATCTTTGCATCAGTTCTACAAGATAGATTAAGCATAAAGTTTCTACTAAGTTTTAGGAAGTTTGAAGTCTGAGCAAGGATTTGAACCTAGATCTCCCCATTCTTTGTTCAATTCTCTAATAAGTATAGTGCACTAATGGAAGGAAAAGTTTAGCGAGAATATTGTCTTACCAATATTCCATGCTTTTGTGTTTATAATCATACAAAATGTGCAAAATAAGTGTCTGAGAATGTAACACTCCTTATGGATGATGCCATTCTGAGGCCAATTCAGCAGTTTCCAATCTTACAGTATCCAGTACCATACGTTCTTTAATCTGTTTTAAATCTTTCTGGTAAATGTAAATAAGAAAACCATGTATCTTTTTCATTGTCTGTTCTCTTAATTTTATTTTGGATTTTGGACTCCCTTAACCATTTTCGATTGCATAATTATTTCTCTTATGCCAACAGCCACAAAGGTGTTTTTGGGCCCAGCCTGGATTTGTATCTATTCCAATATAAATTCAATATGGCATGTTTAACCTAATGATTTTTGAAATCTACATTAATCTTGACTTTATTGTGCCACAGATATTCATGTCATCCAAATCTCAGGCTGCTTTTAATTCTAAAAGTCTTCTTTTTCTGAGCAACATCCACGCTTTCATCCTCTTTTCTTTACATCTTTTAACACCTAATATTTAACTCATGCTTTTTCCCCTGCCACACATACTTAGATATATCATTTTGCCACTGTTTAAAAGATATAAAGGTAAAGGTTTCCCCTGTCCAATCATTTCCAACACTCTGGGGCAGTGCTCATCTCAGTTTCTTAGTCAAGGGAACCAGTGTTGTCCGGAGACATTTCCATGGTTATGTGGCCAGCATGACTATATGCCGAGATGCACGGAACACTGTTACCTTCCCACCGAGGTGATACCTATTTATCTACTCACATATGCATGTGTCAAACTGCTAGGTGGACAGGAGCTGGAACAAGTAATGGAAGCTCACATTTCCATTACTTGGATCACATCAAACCCAGGCTGTCAGCTTTCCAGCTGAGAAGCTCAATGTCCTTAATTGCTGAGCCACCACACTCTCTTAAAAGGTATATCAGTTGCCAAAATAAGTATAGTCTGAAACAAAAACATACTAGGCAACATATTCATCTTTATCACAGAATTTCTCTCCAACAATGAAGCTGAAGTTTCTCCTATCCTAACTTAACTCCTATCCTAACATAATTATTTTGAAATCACATACAATTCATATTTGTCATAGTGTTATCCAAATATTTTATTTTCTTTCAATCTTAAAAACTATTATAATAATAATAATTAAAATCAATAATAATGATGATAACAATTATTGTTGGACTTAATAAATTTCGGAAGTTGTTCTGTCATATCCCTAACTAGGCTCCTGACAAGTAACATGTTTCACAACTTGATGGATCTGCTCAGCCTACATTAGCTTGTTTTCCTCATATTCATAGTACTTGGAGTAGCATCACTGATTCCATTTGAAATACTGATCTTTGGGTAAACTCAGGAAGATCCTAGAATTAAAACAGATTATTTTCAAGTATAACATGATTCACTGTCATAACTGCCTCCCACTAAACTGATGTTCATCTACCATCATACCCATTATGTGAAAGTATTAAAATCAATTTAGTTAATGTGCTGGGGTGATTTGCTTCCTTATATATATTTCTGTAAAATATATGGGTAAATCATAAGAAATCATTAATTTCTGTCTGCAAAAAATGGCTAAAGGTGTTTCTGTTAGACTGAACTCTTATATTCTAGACCTCCTTTTGAGCATTTTGGAATGTGTTTTGAGGTAACGCTAGCTAGTTGAGCTGGCCTAGTAATTTTTTTCAGAAAAATTAATGAGTTCATACACTGTATCACCATTATTACTTTTATTGTATTCCAAAAGAAGCACCACTGTTCCTCACAAACCTGTCTTCCCTTTTCCCAACCTCCATCAAGTTGCTTGAATTTTAGCCAGGATGTTCCTGACCATTATTACAACTGGTAGAAATTTTACCCAATTTTGTCCTAATATGGCCAAATTCTTCGCATTTTCTTTTTAAAAAGGGCATAGCTAGAAACTTCTATTGCTATGAAATTTGGTGAAGAAGATCTGCTTTACAAAACAAGGGAGTTCTCATTATTATTGTATGATAGTCTCATGTTCTTATAGGAGCAGCAAAGTCTGAAAATAATCATTTCCTCCTTGGAAACATACTGAGCAATTTTAATACAAAGCTCTAAACAGAGCTGGAAAGGCAAGCAATCAGAAATACTGGTGGATATAGAAAAAGAAAAGTAAGTAAATGCTAAGGCTGTATGGAATTCCATCTAGATCAGGGATGTCAAACTGCCGGCCCACGGGCCGGTTGCATCATATCGATGCTGCACCCACCCCAGCTCCGGCAAGAAAATAATCAAGTTCAGAGAGCACCAAGGACTCCATAGTTCAACCATGAGCTACAAATATTCTCTTCTATTGATATATCTAATATGTGTGTAATTTTAGAAAATATGATACACTTTAGAGTATGAGAATATTAGAAAATGCCATGACATTTGAACAGAAAATGCAGAAGTTTCAGGCAGGTGGGTGTTGCCAGTGAGTGAAAAAAAAATCAAATGAATGAAAACAAATGAAATGGGAAAATTGAAATAAAAGGAAAAAAGTGTAAAATATTTAAGGGGAAAGGAAGAATCTTACATTCCCTTCCTGGATCATGTATGAATGAACCAATAAACTTTGGAGCACCTCTTTTTTTAAATTCTCCCATTATAAAAAAGAAAATAAATAAATCAGTCTTAAACAGCTGATCCTTGCGGAATCACACCAGCAACCTTTTCCATATGCAAGAAGCTGAGGTGAGCAGTCCAGCCCCATATCTGGCTCCAATAACTGTCCAATATTTGTTTTTGTTGTAAACTGTGACAGTTAAAAAAAAAAGCAACAGCAACACAGTTGGCAGGAACGTTGTGGGAGATGAGTCTAGCACAAAAGCTATAGTAGGTTTATTACATGGGCTTTTTGGTGGATAAATTAATGGGGGGAAAACAGCTGAATGGGGAATTACTGAAAGGTTTATTACAATAAACCTTGACAGGAACAGAACCTGCATTGCTGCACTTTGAGATCAGATTTATTTTTCCTGCATTATGTAGCCTTTCAACCAGCAAGACTATGTATTCCAGGATGGAAATCTAAAACATCTGAAGGACACCTGGCTGGGGAAGGTTTGTCTATATGAATATGAGCCAACAGTGTACAGCAGCAGCTGAAAAAGCTAATACTACCCTGGGTTGTATAAACAGAGGCATAGAATCAGGATCACACAAAGTATTAGTACCGCTTTATAAAACCCTAATAAGACCACACCTGGAATACTGCAACCAGTTTTGGTCACCATACTACAAAAAAGATGTTGAGACCTTGGGAAAAGTTCAGAGAAGAGCAACTAAAATGATCAAAGGCCTGGAGACTAAACCATATGAAGAACAGCTGCAGGACTTGGGCTTGGCTAGTCTAAAAAAAAGAAGAAACAGGGGTGATATGATAGCAGTATTCTAGTATTTGAGGGGCTGCCACAAAGAAGAGGGGGTCAGATTATTCTCCAAAGCACCAGAGGGCAGGACAAGAAACAATGGTTGGAAACTGATCAAAGAGAGAAGCGACCTGGAATTAAGGAGAAACTTCCTAACAGTGAGGACAATTAACTAGTGGAACAGCTTGTCTTCAGAAAACATGGGCACTCCATCACTGGAGGTTTTTAAGAAGAGACTAGACAGTCACTTGTCTGAAATGGTATAGGTTCTCCTGCTTGAGCAGGGGGCTGTTCTAGAAGACCTCCAAAGTCCCTTTCAGCTCTATTCTATTCTATTCTATTCTATTCTATTCTATTCTATTCTATTCTATTCTATTCTATTCTATTCTATTCTATTCTATTCTATTCTAGAGTGACAGTGCCTCTTCTGAGTTTTAGCTGGAATGCTTTCCCACACATACAGCTGCAGGCTGCATATAGACTGGCTCCATACATTGCTCTAAGCTAGGGGTGCATATCTGTTCCCAAGCCAATTTCAGCATATGTTGGAAATGGGCATATTCCAAAAAGTGAGTGACATGGGGGGAAAAGGCTCTAAATTTGATTTAATCCAAGTTTGTACTAAATTAACTTTAAATATAGTTAATGGGATTACTTTTGAATCATAGATTTAGGAATTTCCTTATTTTGCCAGAATGTTCTGTTACAATGTGTTAACAAATTCTAGAGGCCTGATGATAATCCACGATACAGACAGCCCTCGATTTACAACTTTTCATTCAGCAATTGTTCAAAATTACAACAGAGCTGAATGAAGGGACTTATGACCCCTGCCTGAAGTTCCAGCTGTTGCAGCACCACCATGGTCATATGATCAAGATTGTGAGACTTGGCAGTGTGCCTGCCCTTACCATCATGGGAACACTGCAATTTCCTGCCCTCCATGGGCCAGGAGGCCTCAGCTGACTAGGCCCACTGGTGTACAAGAACTTGCTGCAAGCCAGAAGGCCTCAGCCAGTTAGGTCAGAGGTACATGGGCTCCTCCCTCCCCTTTCCAATCTCAAGAGGCCTGCCCCACCACACCCAGGTCCACTTACCCTACCTTTCCCAGCTGCTGACAGGTGCACCCAGCTGATGCAAGGCTCGGCTAGAAAGCTAGTGAAGGCTAGAGAGGCAATCTTTCTCAAGGCTAGTCAGGAACAGGAAGTCAGTCACCTTCAATGTTATATATTTGTGGCAAGTAAATAACTTTTCTTCCAGTAGTCCTGCAGCCATTGGCCCTAGTTATTCGGTCCACAATCATGAGTCCTGTAGCCCGTTTGTCACCAAATGTCCAGGAATTCCAATAACTAGCATGGTCCTTGTTGACCTAGGTGATAACCAATCTGGTGTGGATTTCTGTAAATTACGTCTCACCATATTTTTTCTGGGAAACACACCCTTTGTCTGGCTCCTCTGGTAAGACCTGTCCAATATGGTTGAATTTCTGGCATAACTCTCAGAGCCCACAAGCCCCACAACTATGTCAAGATAGTGCCTCAATGGAGGATGTTTCATTGCACAGTCTGCCAGATGTTCAGACTGGATTTGGCATTTTTATCCACCTATCTATTATTGTTGTTGTTGTTGTTGTTGTTGTTGTTGTTGTTGTTGTTGTTGTTATTATTATTATTATTATTATTATTATTATTATTATTATTATTATTATTATTATTATTATTATTATTATTATTATTATTATTATTATTATTATTATTATTATTATTATCCTGTGGATATATCCATTGTCTGTATGGAAAGCCAGGTTGACTAAATAAATAATTTACAACTTTACTACTTCTGTAGACTATTTTTTATAAAAATACAAATACTAGACCTTATGTCGCTTCTTCTCTCACATGTAAAAGCAAGTAATATTATAAATAATGTGGGTTTTTAAAAAGATTTTTATGCAGTCACAAATATTAAATGAAAAGGTTGGCTATCAGCCCATTAAGTAGTTAGGCATCTCATAGGAATGGCTTGGCATTCATAATCTGGCTGTTATTTCTCACAAATTGATGTTTATGAGACTGGTATCCCTGCTCCTTTGGTAATCAATATTTATTTCAAAATGGCATCATCAAATGCAGGGCTTTTCAACCTTTTCACCCATTGTATCACTTTTAGGATATGGCAACATCCGAGTACCACCAGTCGCCTAGCAAGGTGTCAAAAACTTGATGACCAAAAAAAAAAAAAGGAAAAAAGTGATAAAGTACAGGTAGTCCTCGACTTACAACAGTTCGCTTAGTGACTGTTCGAAGTTACAATGGCACTGAAAAAAGTGCCCCCCAAGCCACAGCCGAGCAAGACACCTACCTGCCCGCCCGGCGGCGCTCTTCCTCCTGTCCAAGGTTTTCATTGTTGTGAGCATTTCTGTTGAGGATTGGCAGCGGGGTTGGGGTGGCGGGGTGTTTGGTTTTTATTCCCGTCTGCTGGGTGGTTGCAGCAGCTTTTGGTCACTTCACATGACCCTGGGACACTGTGACTGTCATAAATATGAATCAGTTGCCAAGCATCTGAATGTAAATCACAAGACCCTGGGGATGCTGCAATATTCCAGCTGATCGGTGCTTCTTCTGGACTCAGCAAAAGCGCCAGGATCAGTGCTGCTTTTCAGCTGATCGGTGCTTCTTCTGGACTCAGCAGAAGCGCCAGGATCAGCGCCGAGCTCCAGCTGGAGCCTGGCGCTGATCCTGACGCTTCCGCTGAGCCCTGACAGCCCTGCAGCTCCAGCCATCTCTCGCTCAGGCTTGTGCGGCGCTGCCACTGGTTCAGCTCATTCCCCTCCCCCACTACCACTTTTCTAGGATGGTCGCGTACCACCTGCCAGGTGCAAATGTACCACAGGTGGTACCCGTACCACTGGTTGAAAAGCCCTGATCAAATGGATAAATATTATCTGTTCAAGCAATTTGAACTAAAGACCTTCAACTCTATTTCTGGTTTTTCTTTATATTTCACTACAATGTGGATATCATCTTGGCATTTGAGTGCCATCATATATCCTGATCATAAATGTACACTGAAGTAAATACTATTGAAACCATTGAGACTTCCTGCTTCATGTATGTTCCCATAATCCAAAGCCCCGTATATATTTTGATGCACATCTTGAAGCACTTGGGCAGCAGAGGTTCTTGGAGAACTTCGCAATGTGGAATAAGAAGATCCTTTCAGAGATTGGTGTTTTTGAAAGCAATAATACACAACATACTGCAGCTGTTAAATCTGATGGAGCATTTTGTCCTTTAAGACATTATGAAGGTATTAAGATGTTCTGAGGATGACACTGCCTCATTTGCCAGGGAATCATTATAGGATAACCCAAGATGCCTTAGTTATTAAATTTCCTCCTGGTTTAATTTCTCTTGGGTTAAGTTTTATAAACTTTCAGCTGGGATCACTTTTAGGCAGGTTTCAGTTTTGAGTTTTATAGAGGTAGTTTTTAGAGGGTTTATTATTATTATGGTTCATCACACAGTCAGACAGATGTTTAGACTGGAGTTGACATTTTTATTCACCTATCAAGTCCTTCCCAAGGCCCTGGCACAGGCAGATGTTGCTTGAGGGTGCTAATATTGTTGTATACTAATTTATTATATCTATCTTTGGGATTATTTTATCACCAAAAAATGAATTAGATGTTTTAGGATTAATTAAACTCAGGCAATTTTCATATTTGGGAACTAATTTTATTTTCTGTTGATCTCTAAAGTTTCAATTCAAACGTGGTGGTTAAGCAATCACCCAATTTAATACATATTTATTTTAATGAAAGAGCCTGGCTGATATGACAAGGAAAGGGGTGAAAATATTTGCTAGTCTTTCATGAGGTATGGTTTTATAATTTATTAATAATACACTGCACAGGTGTAGGTAATATGTCCGTAACATTTAGGGAGATTTTGCTACTTAAGCTCAAGAACTGAGAAATACAAAGTATGGGAAAATACCACTAAGATCAAATTAGAACCTGATGGGAAATAGTTAAAAAATTAAAATCTGTAAGAAGGAAGTTGTACTAAGATAGGCCTGAGGTTTTTGATTTTATATCAAATCAAATATCAAAGTATCCTAATAAATATAAAGAAGCTATTTGATATTTGTTCTGATAAAATGTGGGAAAATAAAAGAGTACCTAACTGAGCTTTTTTAAGTTGGCTTCTATCTAATGGTTTGATTTTTTTTCTTCTGCTCTTTTTGCAGTCACATTGTAACTGTTTCAACTAATTTGCAAGATAATGTTATGATGCACATGTCATTTGGGCTTCTCCCAGACCTTTATGATGTTATGACATGACAAGCTTTGAATGAATCCAGTCATTGTAGTCTATTATCCATAGTCACTTTAAAAGAAACCAAAGTTTACCAGAATGTATGTAGTTGGTTGTGACTGACCCATAGTCAGTCAGCATGCTTTGTGTAAATTTGAATTTTATTTTCTCATATTCTACTGCAAGCCCTCTTGAGAAAAACATTGGTACTTTGACTGAAGAGAAAAATAATATTTAAATAATAAATGCATATACTTCACTCTCCTTAATCAAAAACTATCTCCTTCCTACTCTCTCTTTGGATTAGATTGAACATCCAAGCTGAAAGTGCAATGCAGACCTATTGACCATAAATTCCTATATGCTTCAGATATGTGCTAAAAATTAACAAAAGCTGTCAACCTAATGGGAGAACAAATGTGAAGTCCTCAATGGAACTGCATCTACATGGAGAGAAGTGTGTAGTGGGATGCCCCAGGGCTCTGTTCTGGGCCCAGTGCTCTTCAACATCTTCATCAATGATTTGGATGAGGGGATAGATGGGGAACTCATCAAATTTGCAGACGACACCAAGCTGGCAGGAATAGCCAACACTCCAGAAGACAGGCTTAAGATACAGAAGGATCTTGACAGACTTGAACACTGGGCGCTATCTAACAAAATGAAATTCAATGATGAAAAAAGAAAGGTTCTACATTTAGGCAAGAAAAACCAAATGCACAGGTATAGTATAGGTGGTTCCTTGCTCAATAGTAGTAACTGTGAGAGGGATCTCAGAGTCCTAGTGGACAATCACTTAAATATGAGCCAGAAGTGTGCTGCAGCTGCCAAAAAAAGCCAACACAGTGCTAGGCTGCTTTGACAGAGGGATAGAATCAAGATCACGTGAACTGTTAATACCACTTTATAACGCCTTGGTAAGGCCATGCATGGAATACTGCATCCAGTTTTGGTCACCACGATGTAAAAAAGATGTTGAAAGAGTACAGAGAAGAGCAACAAAATGATTAGGGGACTGGAGGCTAAAACATATAAAGAACGGTTGCTGGAATTGGGTATGTCTAGTTTAATGAAGAGAAGGACTAGGGGGTGACATGATAGCAGTGTTCCAATATCTCAGGGGTTGCCACAAAGAAGAGGGAGTCAAGCTATTGTCCAAAGTACCTGAAGGCAGAACAACAATGGATCGAAACTAATCAAAGAGAGAAGCAACCTAGAACTAAGAAGAAATTTCCTGACAGTTAGAACAATTAATCAGTGGAACAACCTGCCTCCAGAAGTTGTGAATGCTCCAACCCTGGAAGTTTTTAAGGAGAGACTGGACAGCCATTTGTCTGAAATGGTGTAGGGTTTCCTGCCTAAGCAGGGGGTTGGACTAGAAGACCTCCAAGGTCCCTTCCAACTATTATTATTATTATTATTCACTAATAACTTTCAACTACAGTTGAATATAATACAACAAAGTTATTTATTCATTTTATTGATAAAATTTATGAACTGCATCATTCCAGAGGTTATAGGTTCTATACAAAATCAAACACATGATACACTAAACCAGGGCTAATCAAACTTGGCCCTTTTATGACTTGTGGACTTCAACTCCCAGAATTCCTCAGCTAGCGTGCCTGGCTGAGGAATTCTGGGAGTTGAAGTCCACAAGTCATAAAAGGGCCAAGTTTGAAGATCCCTGCACTAAACCTTCCCATCATGGTGAACCAACCAAATACTTGAAAATACATTTGTCTCAGACTTTGGTCCTGCAGATGGCGCCAGACAGCAACTTCCAGATGTGTCTTTTCTGCCCTAGACAAAGACAGCAAACTTAGGTCCAGTTAAGCATAATTAAGATATGAGACAAGATTCATATCCTGGAAAGAAGGCATACATATGAACATAGAACTATAAAAAGGGAGGACATCTTTGAAAGAATAATGGTAACTAAAGATAATATTCAATGAGCTAAGGACCAAATGTAATGTAATGAATCCTGCATGTATTTTGGATGGGGAAAAACCAAGTTTTGAATAATTGTCTGGCCAATTTCTCTTTATATAATATAATTTGGGTTTGGGTAATTATGTCATGTAACTCCCAACATTGTAATATGAAAACATGGCTTATGGCTAAGTGTACTAAAACTGTTTGTACTTTATTAATAAGCCATAATTCAACAATTACCCACAAAGCATAGAGTACAAAGTGAGACCCAATTATTTTCAAGTATTTTGCAGTATTACTTGAAGGGTCTGAATGCAGCCTGAGCTCCTGCAGGCTACAAATGGGGCAAAAATGTGATGCAGGGTACCTTATGGAGTGAAATCATCTCCACATCAACCACATCCTAAAAGCTGGCTTTTCGGTCATCCTGCCACTGTCATTGCACTTGTCAAGGGCCTCTTTTGCAGCTTTACCTTTGTTGAAAAGCCATATGGGTCCTGTTATCTGGAAGCACATAAAATTCCAGGCTATGTTTGCCCCGAGTTCTCTTGTGTTTGCCCCATCATCAGGAGACACCACTTTAGTGGTGAGAAATGACAATTGCTTGTGTTTCCACTGTCAGCTCCAATAAACAAGGATCTCATGCAGCAGGAGACGGGGTGGTCATGAGTACTCTCCAGAAATAACACCTTTGGATCTTAGTTATTCTGCCATTCTAATGGCCAGTAAGATGTATAACACTTGAGGGAGGTTAGTCAGTGTACTACAATTTGGCACCAATAAATCAAGAAATCTTTCCCTAGATAGTTTTCCTTCAGGAACCTACCACACTGCAGAACTTTTTTTTTTAAGTCTGAAGGTCCTGGAATCATGCTCTATTAACATTCTCAGAGTGACATTTGGGGGGATAAATTGGTTGCTCAGTGATTTTCTCAGATGATTACAATTCATTCTTAGGAGGTGTGCTGGCATGGAGCCAGAGCCTCCATTTATGCATGCTAGTTCTACTCACAGGAGGCTAGCTTGATACTCCCAGCCCAAGATGTAAGGCTATCCCAACTGGGTGGTGCTAGAGATAGTATCCCAATTAGAAACCAATAAACAGGCAAAAACTGTGATGGCTCATAAAAGGCTTAAGTACTTTGGAGATGTAAGATAAACTGAGCCGAAGGTACACTATGGTTAAGAAGTCAGCAGCTTATTTAGACTAGATCTTGCTCATCTAAGGAATTGACTTTTGACTCAGTTTAAAAGAATTAAGGACTACTTTTCATATTGCAGTTTGAAGGCACTTATAAGTACTGTTATGAGTCTTCTCATGACTATGACTTGTCAGAATAGGGAATATATAGCTTCACAAAATGAACTCAGAGTTTGCTGGAGTTTTGAAAAATGTATTTAAAAATTAAGATTTACCTACCATATCTACAGTACTGTATTTGAGACTCTGTTCCATACACACTTTTTAGTGGACATCTTAAGACATTATGAAGTTCTATCAATTTCATCCCCAAATGATTGGGAACCATAATATTCTCATAGATAGCTATGCACAATGGAAGGAATTAATGATTATATCTACCAGGATGTTTTTTCTTTAACCTAATAATATTAATTTCGACTGCTGCCTGTTCACATCTAGTTCTGGCATCCTATCTTCCTGCAAAAATCTTCCACAAGAGGCCATAGGCACATTGCACTTATTGGGCTAATGTATAAGAGCAGAGATTTTTACAAAAATTCTCATCATCATTACTATGATCATCTGGTATATATTGGTGCTAATCCTTTTATTAATCTTATCCCATTTTTTATGCTCAGACATGACATAAGACTAACAGTAAAAGTATTCCATTGGTCTGATATATATCTCATATTCTGGCATGTTCTGCCTTTTGCAATAACAAAAATAACACCAAAAAAAATCCAACTAAGTTCCACTGGAGCCAAATTCTCACAGAATTTCAATAAACTGAATCTTTAAGTCACACTGAGAAATAATAAAGCAAAGGAGTCTTCATACTTTTATAATGAGAGAGATATAAACATACCCAATTTTTTGCTTAAAATTGATGAGACGTACAATTGCTTATTTTTGGTTTGACTATACACGAACTATTTTCCAATAAAAATACTTCTGAATTGGAAAATCTCAGCACTCTTTAGTCTCCAATAAATATGTCCTTTCAAAATGCTTCCATTACAAGAAATACAGATGAGGGGGAAAAGTAAATTTCCCTTGCAAACTATTTGGCACCAGCGCCTGCCCCCTCCCTGCTCAAAGAAGCTCATTGGTCAGTTAAAAGGAACAGCATGATTCTAATGACTGGGATTTTTCTTCAGCATTTGTTCTGGTTTGTATTAGACTGCTGCATCATTCTCAGAGCATGTGGAAGCCACTTGCTATCTGTAGGAAAATTTACTCAAACCACAAAATACCACAATAGAGAAGAAAAATGGCTTCTTGTGTAGAGTGTCTAATCCAGATGTCACCCTATCACCATTAAAATTGTCCCTGTTATTTTAGCAAATAAACTGTGCAAAACATGTATACACAGAGAGACACATAGCCACACACAAACCTCTTGGAGGTGAGGGCGACTATTTGAAAGATGTAACTATAGATTGCATTGAACTTTCTTTCTACCTGATACTTCACTGTTCTATACAGCTGTCTGGATACTAGACGTTCTTTAGCATGTGGGGGCGGGCAGACACATTTAAACTGAATCACATTACTCAATATAAGCTCCTCACATCCCCACTGACTATGCTGGAACAGAGAATGAGAGTGGATTTTTATTACTGCCAGTGGCTATTGAATACATCAAATATCAGAATTTCTTACTATGTAAGGTATATTTAGTTGGAGAAAAAATATCATTTAAAGAGATGCTTTGCTTAGTCATTTATCTTATCTTTCAATATATTCCTGTTGAAAGATACCTTGTAGTATTAATGCTCTTAAGTTATGCATTGACAGAGTCTTCCTTCCTAAAAGGGCTGTTTGATTGTAGAATCATTGGAATTTTTCCAGAGGAACCTACACAATTGTCTGACAGAGATGCCTTATAATCTGGATTTCTCTATAAAACTTAATAATGTAATTGGCTCCTTTCAATGTTTCTTTAAAATGGCATGACTGAAGCATTGCCAGGTGTCCACAGAATAGATGAAAACCTCAAACATAGTTTACAAAGAGAAGAGCCATTAAATAAATTATTATTATTATTTTAAAAAAGGCTTGCAATTCCTAACTCAAGTTCTTCTCAATGAAAAGTTACTTTCAGTATTTACTATATAATTTCCTTAAGTCACTGGCTGTCCTCTGTTTTCTGCTATAATGGATAAAGGTGGATTTGAACTTGCTTGCTGTTATGACTGAAAATCTATAACTAAATCTTAAAACTAGATCTAAAGAATGGCAAATAGAAGCATAGTGCATGACTGCTCTAATTTCTATACAAGTGCACTGAAGACTGTTCAGGTTGAATATCATGATGATTCCTTTAAAATGGGATCACACAGACACAGAGCAAAATGAGGATCACTCCTACAAATTGTGATTTATGTCCCTTTTCAGTTAAACTGAAGGCATCGGAGGCAATACATGCCAGAACAGTCTCCATCTCCATCATTGTCCAATTAACTGCCCCTAAGGGATCACCTCAGATGATCTCAGCAATTAGCCAAAAGAAAAACAGACCCAACTTGTAAACATTGAAATCTCAGCGTTGGAGGAACAGATCTGACATGCAGCCTGAAGCTGCGGTCCCTTAAAAACAATAAACAGCTGGAGAGGTTGACAGATATGGAAAGAAACAGAACAAAAAGCAAAGGGAGGAAGAAACCAAAGGAAGTGGTTCAGTGAAATGGCAAACCAACGGCCTTTGATCAAATTGTTTCTTTCCCACCGCAGGAAGCATTTCAACCTAAACTGGATTCTCAATTCTTGCTGAAATACGTCCCAAGACAAAGTTCTTCCATGAAAAATGATACCATGTTGAAGGGCATATTGAAAGTAAATTCTGAAAAACAATTAGGAACTTCCACCAAATCTAGTAAGAGACATTCTCCATATCACCTATTTTCTTTGGATATCTAAGCAACAGGAAGCAATACAATTCATAGGATGGGGAGAACATGAGACAGAAATTATTAGCTTGGCTCAAACCATGACCTTTAAAGCCCTCCGGAACATAGGTTCAGACTCCTTGATGAATCGTCTTATCCTGCTAAGACAAGTCTGCCCAACTCGTGCCAGTAGAGTAGGCCTGCTGAGGATCCCATCTGTCAAGGAGCTCTGACTGATGGGATCCAGAAGTGCCTTCTCTGTTGTAGCGCCAACCCTCTGGAACATCCTGCCCCCTGAGGTGATGTTTGCCCCACCCTCCTCTCCTTCTGCAATGGCCTGAAGACCTCACCCTGCAGGTTGGTCTGGGGGCCCAATAGCAAAGTACCTCACAGGAGGTGGTTACTAACTAGCTGACTCCACCTCCACCCTTGCACTTCCTGCTCCCCTCCTGCTCATTTTTTTTAATTCCATATTATTATACTTCCACTATTTATATTTATTGTTTTATTCTTTTACTATTATTTTTTTTACATTTTAATCAATTTTTCCATTTTATTGTTGTAAGCCTCTCAGAGTAGCTCCACAGCAAGATGGGCAGCAAATAAATTTAACAAATAAATAAATATAGATTCAAAGGAGACGTTATAACTATATTTTCCTAGATTATAGGCTTTTGCCAATCACTATGAGCCAATTCTTCTCAAAAGTAGCTTCCCAGAGAAGGAATCCAGCTAGATGGATCTAGATATTTACCACTTATCCTCTATCCTTAATAAAATATTATATGCATGAAAATTCATACATCATACAGCACTATAGCCTAGTGCTATTGGTGGATCCCTCTGCCTCTAGTGTACCACTCCAGATGGACTTATAAATAGTGGGCAGATTAACTATGTTACTCCATAAAAGTTACAAGCTATCTATCATGATTTATCCAAAATGCCTTGGCCTGGGACAAACTAGGCAAACTTCTAGTAGGTTGCTTATTATATTATATTATTATATTATATTATATTATATTATATTATATTATATTATATTATATTATATTATATTATATTATATTATATTATATTATATTATATTATATTATATTATATTATATTATATTATATTATATTATATTATATTATATTATATTATATTATATTGTTATGTTATGTTACGTTATGTTATGTTATATCTTTTAATACATTATAGCTTTCTTTAACTTGAACGACTACCAATTAGAAGATTAGGTAGACTTGTTCAAAATTGTTCTAGAAGACAGCACAAGAGTGCAGATTTTGGCTGGACATCAAAGACCCTAATAATTAGAGCTGTTCAACTATGTAACACACTTCCTTAGGAGGTGATAAATTCTTTGCTAGAGGTATTTAAACAGAGGCTGGATGGCCATCTGTCAGGCATACAATCACTTCCTGAAATGAGCTAGAAATTGGACTAAATGATCTCAAAGATTTCTTCCGTTCTATGATCATCAGCATCAGGTAAACCACATGCAATGTTCCCAATTCAGAAGTAGAAAAACCTTTCTCAATACAGTAATATAGATTTTAATTTATTTTTGTTTCCAATCCAAAACAATACATTAGAATTGTTATTATTGGGAGCAGGAAACCATAGGATTTTTTGAGGCATTTGTAAAAAAAAGAGGATGGGAAGAGACAGAGAGAGAAATCCTTTGAAGAATAAGCTGGAAAAATCTGGTACTTTCCAGCTGAATTCAAGATAACCAGAATCATGCTTGTTTAACTATAAACGTTTGTGTGAAGTTAGTCAGTGTGTTGTTTTTGTGGTTATACTTCTTTGACTGTACTCATTCTGAAAACTCAACCTGAATTTAAGAAAAGGACAGAACATTTTTTGGAGGGGAGGGTGGATTTTTATCTCTGTCTAATCAGGAATGTTAAAGCTTTGTGAGTAAGAAATGGGCTTTGATACATGAAACCTATCTTAACATCCTTATTTAGCCATAAAACATGTAGATGGCATTGGGCCACTTTCCATTTATTTATAAAATTCACCATCCAATTTTTATTGTAACTAGTGTATTCCCCAAAAGAGATTGTTTACAATACAGTTACTTACTCTTCAACACAGAACAGTTGTGAGAATACTGTAAAATGGTTGGGGAAGGTGGGCCATAGAAATACAATAAACAATAATGGGGAGAGAAAAACCCAAATAAATTAATATAGGAACAGGAGTATCTACAAGGGTTCAAGAAAGTCAAGATGGCAGCACAAACAGATGATCAAACCCAAAACACATACAAAAAAGGGAGCAGGGCTTTGAACAGGTGGTCACGGCGCCCATCTTGATTTTTTGATCTCCCAACAGACACCCTTGGACAAAAATCACATTTCAGCATGCTAGTCAAGGTGCAAGTTGTCTTTGGCTTGCAGTGGGTAGTTGTGTTTAACTACAACATCAGGCAAATCCAGAAGAAAAGCAAACAGTTTTGTTTAGTCATCTGTAACCTCTCTGTGTATAATACTTAGCAGTGATAAGCATTCCTGAATGTTGCTGCCAGGGAAAAGAGAAGGGGGGAAGGGGATCCTCGAGAATTTGTTGGAGTTATTTCCTCCAAAATATGTTTTTATCAACTGTGCCTTGGATTTATATTATATTTGCATATGCAGGGCTGTGTCAGCAGCATATATTTCATCAGATTTATTTAGATTCTATTGGATTTAATATAAACAGAACACAATATATGTAAAATATTTTGATCAGCTGAGATTTCTTTTCCATTCTTCTATATTAAAGCATGGTATTGGCTTTCAGGAAGCTTTTCCTTTTAAGATATTTTTATTGTTAGAATAATGAAATACAGAGGAACAAGAATCTACATTTTGGCAAAATGCCTTGCAGAGTGTCTGAAAAGGACTAGCCCCTTTTTCATTTTATTATGCAGAGCATATCATAAATAGCAGAATATTCTTTCTTTGCCTGTTTATAATTCTTTATTTTTTTCAGTGCATCCTTTTCTGTGTCAAAACAAATAGTATGTACTTCAGTATCTACTTCCAGAGATGTTTCCAGAATATGAATTAGTAAAACCAAAAGCATAGAAAACTGATCATCTTTGCTCTACTTCCTATACTATACTTTTTTTTCCTACTCCTACTCCTATCTTGCTAGAGCATATAACAGTAGTGGCCTCCAAGAGTTCTAGATAATATCACTTTTTGAAGCAAGAAATGTTTTAAAAAGAAGCCACTTTTTGCATCTGTGAAAGCCAATGGAGTGTTAGCCCAGTGCCTGCTCTTTCACTCATCTCAAAGATTGCTACCTGCTTGGTTTCATAACATATCTCAGGATCTTCTGGGGATCTCAAAATTGTTTTTCAATTACAATTTACTCAGGTCTCCAACACTAGTTGTATTAGACAGTTGTATTAGTGAAACATATCATCACATGCCTTTTATTTCCATACTAATATATTTTTATAGGAATTGGGCCATTATAATGTTAGCAGGTGCAAACTTTTATTAGGACAGAGACAGAGAATGTAAGAGGATGCTCTAAATGAAAAGGAAGGAAGGAAGGAAGGAAGGAAGGAAGGAAGGAAGGAAGGAAGGAAGGAAGGAAGGAAGGAAGGAAGGAAGGAAGGAAGGAAGACCAGAGTTAGTGGCTCAGAATGTTTTATACATTTACCTGGGTAAGTTTCACTGAATTCAGTGGGACTTACAATATATAGGAGTTTTCTGTTAATAGTTCATTTTGTGACTCTTCTTAATCAAAAGCCCTCCTCCCCCCCAAAAAAAGACATGCATATGGTTAAATTGCAATAGAGAATATTTGAGAGTGAAGCTACACATTTCTCCTTTTATCCTAGTGCATATGCTGCTATGAATTAGCAGTCACATATTGGCATTCATTTAAAAGCACAAATCTTAAAATACATATCCTTTAAAAAAATCAAACGTTTGTTTCTGATTCAACAAGGAAGACAGTTGTTTTGGGCTTTTTTAAGGGATTCAGTTAAGAGGAAAATATAGGCCTCCTTTCCATAAAACCATCCAATAGTGAAGATTTACTGTTATGGACAACTCTGTTGAAAGACAAGCCTCCTCCCCTCTGCCCTTTTAAAGAATGGTACCAATTATAGCTATCTTTGATGCTGCTGACTTTTCTTCCTCCCAGTGGGTCCAATAAAGAGGAGCATGCTCAGACTGATTCCATAAGCTCTGCACCAATATGTGTTAGTCTTGCTCAAGTGGATCTGCAACTTCATGTTAAAGTGAGCATAAGAAAATAAAAGGAGCTTGATGAGATCAAAACTAGTCGCCCTTCTAGCCCCACATTCTGTTTCTTCCATCAGCCATGCAGATTCCTTCAGCCAACACATTACAGGGCACGAAAGCATGATGTCTGCCCCACAGTTTGTTTCCTAACTATTCCTGTTTGGAAATATAAGATGGATGGTTCACTCAGACCTATTCCAGCCTTTCTCAAACTGGGTGTCCTCCAGCTGTGTGAACGTCAATCCCCATAATTCTCAGCAATGGCCATTCTAGCAGGGGAATTATAAATGCTGAAGTCTAAATTTTGGAAAAGTGCCCAGTTATATTAAGACTGAGCTATTCAAATGACCTATTTATTATCTATTGCAGGGAAAAGAGATTTTTTTGGTTTAAACGCCCTCTTTAAAAAAAAAAAAAAAAAGTCCTCCAGAATAGTTATCATTGTAGTAGACGAGGAAGAAATATTCAATCCATTCAGCAATTCCAGAGAGGGAGTGGCTCAAGGGTTTCAGTTCAAACTAGGTATATTAAACATAGGAGAGGCTTGTTTGTTAATTTAGTTAGTTCATACCAGCAAGTTATTTCATCACCAGCAAGTTTTTAAAGCAGCTAATAAAATTCATATCAGGATAGGCAACACATGAGCACACCATTTGTAGACTCTCAGCACCCAAAATTCAGGCATAAAGTGACTGAGCTTGGTTGATATTTCAAAAAGAAATTAAGAAAGGTCCAAAATCATGTCTTCATGATCAATTTTGGTCCATTTCTTTGCATTGTAGCAGTGTTTAAGGATAAGAATGAGAGGGAGAAGTCTCTGAAGGTAAACTACTGCCACTGACATCCTTAAACCCTTTCAGAAAATGACCCAAACAAAACAGCACCCAAATGTTATTTCTGATTCTTCCAATGTTATGCCACTATATCAATAAATGTCCTCCATTGCTCGTCTAAGAGTTTGGAAAGTTTGTTTGCCTCCCTGATCCCTTAAATATAGCTTGCCCCTGCTTTAGATATGAGGTCACGAGCAAATTAAGACTTTAAATTTCCAGTTAGTATTGTTCCCAATTTACAATTGACCAACAGTGTTGATCACTGGCACCAGCATCAATTAACCCCTGTATTTCACAATGATTAGTAATCTCATTTTGAATTTCTAGTTTTTAGCCCTGTTTCATGTTAGCTTAAGATAACACATATTAGTTATTGTGTGATTATTGCCAAACTGATTGGCTCAGAAATGTCCCAGCTAGTGGACTAGGTCTATCTAGGGGTATATGAAAGCTGTATTTGCCACAACCACCAGCTAATCAGCAAATCAAGTAACAACAAAATTCCAAATATTGGACCTGCTCTTTCAATCAGAATGTTTTTCTGTCCTAAAGTAACTAAACCTCTGTGTTTGAATCCAGTTTCCTATTTACTATCAGCATTTCTACCTTCTTCTCCTTCAACAAATCCATTATTAAAATGGGCAATGTTTGAGGATACCAATTGTATAGAGCAGTACTGTAGAATTGATATCTCAACTCTATGATGATGATACCTCACTTCAAAGGTCTGAATGTCTTCTCTCAGCAGTTTCCTGTAATGTTGAACAACACTAGGGAGGAGAGGATGAAAACTATTGAAAAACACCCATATTCTGAACAGTGGTCTCCCAGTAGCATCCTTCTGGATACAAGTGAAAAGAAAGGAACAGATCCTTTTCAAAAACTGTGCACATTAAGCCAAATTTTGTCAAGCAACCCAGAAGGATGGTATAATGGTACTAAAAGCCTCCAGAAGTCCAATATGCCCCATTGTACCTCCCCTATTAATTTTCTGGTAGTATTCATCTGCCATTAAGATGACCAAAGCAATATCATCTGAGCTGAAAACCCAGTTGTAAAACTCAGTATCAATGAAAATAAAGTGATTGTTTTTGCAACTGAATTTTGAAGAAAAGGCTTTGGGGTTGGCAAAAACAAAGTCTGGTATCCAAATACAGTCTACCTATCTATGTTTGGTTACTTAAACTCTATTTAAAGCCACCTATCTAAACCAGTAACCTAGAGATTTTTGCCAGAAAGTACTGGGTAGTACTTCTATTGAAACACTGCTTGTGACTGAAAGTAATATACAATCATTCTTGAATGCATCTCAGTCCATCCCTATTCTTTGTGTAATTAATTTTAGTTAAGAAAATATCTGACCAATTAGCTCCCTCTAAAACATGAAAGTAGCCCACACATTTTCATTATTTCCAAAACAACATCAAAGGACGTCCTGCTTTTGGTTTGTGTTTCATTGCTTACAAATTTGAGTTGGTCTTCTTTTGCCACCTTTTCCAAAAGTGACAGAGAAGTCTAAGAATGCATTCTTGTTTATGGTTCTGTGCCTGGAATGATCCAGCAGTCTACCAGAAAAAAAAGAAAAATCTCCTTGAAAGTGTGAGGATATGTATCCCTGCTGCTAGGATTAGCTGCCATACAGGACCACTAAATCAGATACTCCAACCTTAATAGGATTACTCATTTGGGAACTCCAATCAGCTCAATGATCACCAGCAAAGCATCTCTCTTTGCTGACTGGGATGCTGAAAACTTCCCCAAACATGAGACACAGTCGCTTTCAACTGAAAATGTCATAACAAAAGGGGATTTGATGAGCATTTGGTTTGGATATGCTGGCAGGGAGCAGCAAGAGCAGTTTGATCTCCTATTGTGTTTGGGTGGATTAAATCCATCTTTCTGTGCACAAACAACATGAAACAACTCTCCTGCTCCTTTGCAAATGAGGCCCTGGATACAAGAGCTTGAAGATTGAGATGAACTGAGCCTATTTCATTTTGCTGATATTCTCTATTTCAATCAAAAATCACACCATGCAAAATGCAAACATCATTAGCCCAAAGTTATTTTTTTTCAAGAGATATACATGCCTAGTGTCCCTCTTTTCTAGTCCCAAGCCTGGCAAATCGACTGTCCTTCTCAATTTCAAAAAGGGTAGAGGGTTTTTGCACACACTATGTAAAAAAACTTTTGGAAATTTTGTTCATTCAAAATGTATCACACTAGTGACATTATGAAAAAATGGCAGACTATGTTTCGAATGAACACAATTTTTAGAATGCTTGTTTTTTCCTAGCATTTTATTAGCTTCCTTCTCCCTTCCCCTATCAATTCCTCAATTTCCCCCCAAATTTAAATACTGGTGCAGCTTTAAAATTAATGGGGTATTGAAAAGGAGCATTCTCCACATGGTTTAGTTCATGCAGCAGAGCCCCAGTGTCACAAACTAGTAGATTTATAGTAGCAGCTTACAAAAGGAGAGGTGGAGGGTTGGGAAGAAATCTCAATAGATATATCTCAGTAGTATGAATAGTATAGTTTAATGCATTCATATTAATAAGTCTGATATCTTTGATCAGTAAATCAGTGTGAATGTGTGTGTGAGAGAGGTGGGCATACAAATGTATAGGCATATGTGTGTGTGAAGGAGAGCTGTGCAAAGTCTTGATTCAGAAACAAAATTATTTTTAAAAGGCAAAAAAGAAAAATAGAAATAAAAACACATAGAACATATTTATAGATACCTATGTACAAATATTTCAATGAATTATAGCCATATATCATTATAATATACATGATAATTAATGGTCCATATTGGGGTATGTTACAAAGAAAACTTTGGGTTTGTTTGTAATACCATTAATTCTACAATGGGTTGAGTTGGATTCTTAAATGGAATTGGATGTCTCTTTTGTAAAATGAATGTCTCTCTTTCCTGGACTAATTCAGAAAATTGAATTGAGCCAAACTGGTTTGAAGCCTTAATAGGTATGTATGTTAATTACAGCCTCCACATATTGTTATGGGAGCTATTGTTAACATTTCTTTTTATACTAATGTTTCCAAATAGTATACTGTACACCAAAAATAGCATATGTCTAATTGACCAATAGTTGGCAATAGAAATCTAAGAATGAGTCATTCTCTAAAAATATATGATGGCTCAAAACTATAAGGCCTTATAGATCAGAATGTCTCACCAAGACCTTAATCAAAGACTTCTATGTCTAGCAGCTTAGAATGTTTCTTTGAATTTTCCCACTTCTAGAAAAATGAGTATTTAACATTATGTTTCCAGTTCGTATAAAAATCAGATTTAGAATATCTATCAAGAACTATGAATGAAAATTGAATGTGATTTGTTGGCCATATCTTACATATGCCTACGTTGGATACCTATTGGAGGAAAGAGGAAATGAGGCCAGCTTCAGAAAACCTAGTACCAAATGCTTAAGGAAGATCTTAAGATTATTAATGTTCCTTGCTGCCCAATATGCTCTGCAGAGGACCTGATGGTGGTGGTGGTGGTAGTGGTGGTGGTGGTGGTGGTGGTGGTGATGATGATGATGATGATGATGATAATGATGATGATGTTTCCAGTTAGTTGAATTTCCAGGTCAGAGGAAATAGATCTTGACATGGAGAAGCTGAAAAATAGTATGCTGCTTTATCTGTGACATTTCAGGACTACTTACTTCCAATTGGGGGAAAAAATTACTCAATTTGAGGAAAAGTACCACTACCAAATCTGGTGAAGGGTAACTGGCAACAAAAAGATACAATATCTAACCTTTGACTGATATTTAATGGTGATCTGTGATTTTTACAGCCCAGATCTAGTAGGAAAAATACATTGATTTAGCAGAGCACTAGATGCCTCGTCCAAAGTGGGAAACAACTTTGTGAGTCAAAGTTAAAATGGCATTCTTGCTACTGAATATGTCTGGATTCCCATATGGTGCTAATGTTATTTTACAGTTTAGCATCTCCTGTAAACCAATCTGCTGCATTTTATTCAACATGCTACTGCTTATTGTAATGAGTAATCTAGAGTTGATTCTCATCCAGTATATTACTAAGTTATAATATTATTTATTCCAATTTGATTAACTATATAAACTCAGCCATTATGATGTAAAACAATGTATGGCTTCACATATACTGTGTGCCCAATCTGTATTTTAAACCTCTTGAGACATTTGTGCAGACTATACACTGACACTGGTTAAATAGGCTTCACAGATAATATATATAGTTACCTTTTAGGGGTATCCAAATCTCTGATAATAATTATATATTAATTATTATAACTTATATTAAGAACTGCTCAAATACATAGAGCTCACCATTAGAATGAGAATGTATCAAACAGCTGACATTTCTGACTTAGAAGGAGCCTTGAATATTTTCTACTCTCTGCAAATCTGCCTTCTAAATCAGAAAAGTTTATAATATTATTTTTCCTGATTGTTATGGTATAGCTTGTTTTTCTTGTATATGAATCAGATATTTTACAAGGAAGAATGGCATAGGATAAAATAACACATTTATGGGTAGATAATTGATGTAACCTGTTCAGGCAAAAAAAGAGGGGGTCCTACTGTTGGATAGGTCTCTAATCTTTCTCCTTTCTCATTTTGACTAGGTGCTCAAGGTCAGTTTTGTTTTGAGATTTGAGCTTAATCGCGTTAATCCTAATGGACTATTCTGAGATGGAAAACATTAGATTCATGTTATATAGAAATAAGACAAAGCCTCTTGAGGAATACACTTAATTTCCATGAGTAGAGATGGGAGGCAGACAGCAAGATGTCATTACTTTCCCTCTTCCCTAATCTCTCTGTGTGCAGTTAAAGAACAGAAGTTGTACAACATTTACATAAACATCACAATAAGAAATCAGATTTTTTTTAAAAAAAAAAAAGCTTTAGATCAGTTGCCCTCTGGATCCAAAATTGATTGCCTTTTAGATGTGATAGGAGCCATAATCCAACATTCCTGGAGATATCAAGTAGGATATGTTTTGCTGTATTGATTCTGAAAGAACAGTAAGCATGGATCCCAGCAGAATTCTCTATTTGAATTAGATATTTTGTATATACAGGTAGTCCTCAACTTACAACAGTTCATTTAGTGACTGTTTGGAGTTACAATGGTGCTGATCTTTTTTCACACTTATGACTGTTGTAGCATCCCCATGGTCACATGATCAAAATTCAGTTGCTTGGCAACTGACTCATATTTAAGACAGTTGCTGTGTCCCGGGGCCATGTCACTTTGTGTGACCTTCTGACAAGCAAAGTCAATAGGGAAACCAGATTTACTTAACAACCAAATTACTAACTTAAAAACTGCAATAATTCATTTAACAACTGTGGAAAGAAAAGTTGTAAAATGAGGCAAAACTTACTTAACAGCTGTCTTACTTAGCAACAGAAATTTTGAGCTCTATTGTGGCTGTAAATTGAGGACTACTGTATTCAATTTAGATTAAAAAGGAAGAAAATAAATATAATTAATCAAATAAAATCAGTTTATTACAGCCATACGGCCAGAAACTTATAATTAATCAAAAGTAATGGGAAGATTGTTTGTTAGTCTTAGAGTATAAAAATCTGGTAATTTATAAAATCATATTTGCTGATTACTTTATATCTATGAATGTAAATTTAACTCTGAATTGTTACAGGAGAGTAAGAGCCGTTTTGAATCTGATTAAATACCATTTTTGTTGAGTAGTTTGCTTCTGTACAGAGCAAATATCCAACAGCTTGAATTTTAAAAAGTCTTCCATACATAGCCAATATAACTGCTGGGAAGTCTTATTCTCCAGGATTTATCTAAACCCATTTTGAAGGCATCCAAATTGGCAGCCATCACTAGCTCTTCTGGAAATGAACTGCTTTGCTTATACAAGTAATGAAGGACAACAGTTTATTAAACTTTTCTGAATTCTAGGAAGATAGCTCTTGAAAGCAGCACATGACAGTATTTTTGTCTTGGCCTCACACAAATTGTATCCCATGAAATTCAGAACTTATCTGATAATTCCATAATCTGCTTGTCTCATCCTAGCCTTTTCCTTTTCTAAAACAAATGTTTACAATAAAGCATATATTCATTTAATCTCATGAGCTCACCGCATGAGCTCATCCTGCCTACTGAGAAGGAAAGACCCACCACATTATACTCAGCCCTGGATATTATCTTGACCAGTCATCTTTGCAATTAAAAAAGAACTGCCACAACCCAGTAAGTGTTCCAGTCTCAGCTTTCTCTCCCTCCTGCTGTCAAGAGGGCATTGCAAAGCTTGAAAATCATTATGCTGCATTCCAGTCATTGCTATGGCATCACACTGGGATACTATCACTTTAAGAATGGGAGACCAAATTAATTAGGGAGGCCATTATCCCTATTCCTCGATTTTAATTTCTGATGCTATTATGATCCATCCTCAAACAGCATTATTCTGAGGCTCCCGGTGAGATAGTCCTAGACCACTCATGCCTACCTAGTTTCTAAAGCTATATCTTCCAAAGACAGAAAGAAAACAGCAGGAGCAAAAGCAACCACTGTTAAGCAAATTATGTGAGATAGCACTTGATTTGGGTACAAATAAGCATCACCATGCTTAGCTATGTGATCCAAACAAAGAGATCTCAAGATCCTAGAAACACTGCATTTTAAGGGGGCAATTAGACCATTTGCTCCAATCCTTTACTTGAAGTAGAAATCTAGAATAAAGCATCTCTGGCAGATGACCACATATCCTGTTTTTGAATACAAAGGATTCAAAGTGAAAAGGATTTCAGGTAGAAAGGCTGTGGAAAATTTCCCACACCTCCAGCAGAAGTGTTCTACAGTATCTGTTTTGTCCAGAATAGTGTCTTGATTTGGTTTTTCACCTGCAACTATAAAAATCATCCTGGACTCTGAAAGTAACCAAGTATAAAAGAGGATTAGACTACTACACTTTGTTGTTATTACATAATTATGCTTGATAAAGTGTCCTTTTTCTCTTACAACATTTAACAACAATTCATCCAGAGCTACATTATCATAACTTCTATTTAGACATAGACATAGCTAAATCACAAATCAACAATACAGGAAATGCATTCTCATAAATAAAGATGATTTTGGAGGCAGAGAGTTGGCTTTATGGCTTACTACATGCTAACTTTCCTTTTGTCTATTTCAGTAGAAGAATCAGAAACATAATTAAAGTTAAGTGGAGCGGAAAACTGGATGAGCACCCAGGGAGATGCCTGAAAGTGCATTGTTGCCCATGGGCACTGTATTGTCTATTCTGGCTTATGTCCACAACTATTGTGAGTTCCTAGTTTGACTATAATGAAACACTTCAATCATTTCAAATTAGGAAATTGAGGCTTCTAGTTTCCCTTTTAAAGCCATGCTGGAATAATGGGAGATGATGCAGAGTATATTAAGTCAAAAGTTGGATTTACACCTGACCATGACTTACCAACTACATTTGCTATTTCACATAGCAAATTAAATTAAAACTAAAGAAACCACAATATAGTTTAAGGGATTGCGAATTAAGCCCAAGGCTTGTTCCTATAGAATTAATGTATGAATTGTTGAAAAGTGGGCTATTGTCTATATTCTACCTCAACCTTCACCATTTGAATGTCCACCAAATAAGTGGAATTAAACTCCCTGAATTTCAACAATAGCCACATTGGCTGGAAAAGCGCTGTCATACCTAGGATTCAAAAGTCCTTATGGAAGCAAAGATTTGACATTACCTATGCTATACCATCTAGTGGTTGTCCAGACATTTGTAGCCCAAATATGGTATCCCTGCCGACATCATATTGGAGTTAGACAGAAAAGTCCGCGTATGATGTTATTCCAAGATCTGACATTGGCCTGGCATCTTACAGTTCTTCCTGATCACATCCAACTCTTGCTTGATACAGATCACAAATATCTTCCATTGCAAATTTTGGAATTCCTTGGTTTTATAATTCAGGTTCCAACAGCCCCAGCCAGTATTGGAATGGTCAGGGATAAGAAATATAATCTGAAGCATTTGGAAGATTAAGAAAGCAGCACTACAGAATCCCTGCATTAAATATAAAAAAATATCTGTTCTGTTGTCAACCTCTTAGATTGTTTCTTCCAAGCACCCTCAGCAGGGTTGTGCCAAACATTTTGTCTGAAAAGTTATAAGGTTTCCTGCTTGAGCAGGGGTTTGGACCTTGAAGACCTCCAAGGTACCTTCCAACTCCATTATTCTATTATTCTGTTATTTTCTAAAGAAAACTTTCAACAAGCTGAGGTGCAAGACAAATGAAAGGGGAGAGAAAATTGTGAAGTAGGAAGTTTCAGATTAATTTGTAAGTGCATATTAGCCCACCTAAATGGTAGCACCTACATTGCTCTTGAAAGTCTAAGGTGGGACAGACCTCTTCAGTACATGGTTATCAAGAAATCATAGACCAAGGGTGAGGAACTGAAAACAAAGTATCTACAAGAGAGCAACAGGATATCACTTTTGTTATCAAGAACACTACATTGATATGTCTATGAAATTTTCAGAACCGCAGCTCAGCTTAAAGGAAAGCCAATCTTTAGGTGCTTGTGTGTATGCAGAACAGTGTTTTTCAAACTTAGTAACCTCAGTGCATTTTTTGTCGTAGAACGCATGGAACGGCATTCTGACACCTTTTTTTGAACTGAAGAACTGGCTCCTTCTAAGCGCGAGTAAAGCTCTGGCTCGGTGAAAGGAACCTGCCCGGGGAAATCGGGGGCATCGAAGGTCGACCTGGAAACACTTCCACGGCCCTGAAAGCAGACCCTCTTCTCTGCCTTGGTTCATGGGGCTCCCCCAGCCGCTGCCGCCTGTCCTCACCCCCATGTTGGCCCCCAGGGACCAGGACTGACTCCTGGAGCGAATCTCTTCAAGGGACCAGGCACACTCCCAAAGCAGCAGTGCCGCCGCCGCCTTGGTCACTCTGGCTCCGGAGGAAGCCTCTGTGTCATCAGAGGCGGAGGAGGACGAGGTGGCAGAAGACATGCCGGCTCCGAATAAGCGCCCTTTCAAAAGCTGCGGCAATGGCATCCGTCAGCTGACGCTGCTCATGTGATCTGCACCTCGGAAGCTCCCTAAAGCGGTTCCCCACCCCCACCCCCGCTCCGTAAAGGGCTTTCGACTGGAGCCGGAGCTGTGCATGAGTTCCGGCACCTTTTTTTTTTTTTTTTTTACAAAAAAAAGCACTGAGTAACCTTAAGATATTTGGTCTTTAACTCTAAGAATTCTCCTGACAGCATGAAAAACACTGGTGTAAAGTACCAGCATAATTAAAAGTTAATTTAAAATTGCTTTCTTCCCAGATTTTTTCCTTGTTTTTTTACAGGTTTTGCTGTTTTGTTTTCCCACCAAAGCTATACTCCTGTTCCATTGGAGGCTATCTTACCAACAATACATCTCAGGAAGGATCTGGCATCAAGCATCCTCTTGCAAGTGCATTGGGAGTGATCCTAAGTGGTTTCTAATAGAGGATGGCTGTAGCTGCTGCACCACAACAACTGAAAAAAGAAGACTAGAATGTGCTGCTTCCTTTGTTAAAAATGAATATTTACTTGTATTTACAATATTTACAGCTCATTTTCCACTTTGCACATAGGGCTTCCTCACCAGAGAATGCTAAGCATTTTACTACCATTCCTTTGTGAACTATAGTGAAAAAATGCAGAAGAATATCTCATAACATTCCTAAATAAATTAATTCAATAACATAAACCTATAATAAAAAAGCAGGATGGGTGGTAAAGACAGGGATGTACGTAATGCTCACTTTGAGTGAAACCTCAATATTTGAATAGGCAATGCATTAATTTTTATATGTTCAGTCATTTAGTACAGAAACCTCCCTTCAATAATAGTTTTCAGACAGTAACAATGCTACTAACAATGTGTGAAGTATAACTTGCTAAAAGCTGTATAATTCTGCTGCGTGCCTTAAAGTAAGAAAAGTGATTTATTCATTAGCTACTTTCTAGGACAGCCTGTTCCTCAAACTCCAGAATCTCATTATAGAATTATAATTGAGTTTGGTTACAAAGGCAGATCCTGACCTGGGATAACCTCCTGATCTGTGGGTCCCCTTGTGTTTCAAAAATGGCTTACCCATTTGAAAGCAACTATTTCTCTTCAACCTACTTGATTCCCTTGAAGGCCAATGAACCAACCTTTCCAAATACTTATATATCTAAGCATGGTAGATATTTCTGCAGAATCTATTAGCCAGCTGCTGATAATATACCCCCTCTTTCTGGTATACACAGCAGTTTCTAAACACTGCTTGATAACTGGTGTGCAAACCTGGAAAAAGAAGAAGCATCTCTGGGAAAGTCATATCTAGGAGATTAAAATAACCTTAGCTGGCTGAATTTAGCCATGGTCTAAATAAGAAAAAAAAAGTATAGCCCGGTACTGTTTGATAAGTACTTGCATCAAATCCCTAATGAGAACTTGGCCTGGAGATAGTCATACATGTGAACAGACAAGAATATTTTGCTTAAAACTGGGGAAAATTGTATTGTTTCTTTTTCCCTCCTAAAGCAACTATTTCTTCATCTTTGGTAGCAACTCTTTTGTTAGATTGTTCAAGTAAAATGATTCAAGCTTTCATGGACATATAACAAAAGCTGGATTCATAATCGTGCAATTTATTTACTTTTCCTTAGTATGTTGCGCAAACCTAGTCATGATGGTTTTCCGATGGCTTAGGATGGTGTATGAAAATCACTGAAACATTCAATAATTCAAAAATCATGGTTTAGTGCAATGAACCTAATCACTTTGTGAATGGAATCTTCCAGGCTCCTTTCTTCTGGCTAGCTGCAAAACCTTCTCTTCTATAGGCTACATTGAAAGTGCAATTTTTCCTAAATTTAGCCCCAAATCTTTTAAACTAAAATCTTACTTAGCAAACTTTTTCAACCCATCAAAATGGACTACAGGGCCGTTTCATCCACTCTACTAAGCACTTCCCCTACCTGAAGAGCATCCAGCTGATCATTATATAATAATCATGATTTTAGAATTAGTACCCAGGCTTCTTATTTCTTTCCCTTCCTGCCCTTTTAGATGATAAGTCTTTTGTAATGGATTGCTTTGTTTTGTTTGTGTTGATTAAAGGGAATCAATAAAGAAAAGTCTGTAAATGAGATTAAATGTCTGTCTGTCTGTCTGTCTGTCTGTCTGTGTGAGTGAGTGAGTGAGTGAGAGAGAGAGAGAGAGAGACAGAGAGAGAGGAGAGAGAGAGAGAGAGAGAATAAATGCATCAAGACTGAAATGAATCTTCATATGAACATCTGAATATTAAAGGTACTGCCCTTAGCTAGGGGACTGAGTTATGATAATATTATACAGTATAGCTGGGACCTCCAGCCCCTGGGCAAGGAACCTGGCTATGCAAGCGGCAGGCAAGTGAAGCTTTGTTTGCACATGTGCAGGATCTAAGTTACAAGCAAAACCATTCCCCCCCCAGTCTGTGGAAAAATTGTCTTCTATGAAACCGATCCCTGGTGCCAGAAAGGTTGGGGTCTACTGCAGTATAGCATATCTTCTATCTTCTGACTTCATAACTGTCACAACAAAGGTTTACAAGGGATAACAGTCCTATTTATATATTCTTCACTTTGAGATACAAATGCACAATATCTCTCCATGTAATATAAATAAACCATTTCTATTTGGTTCCTAGCAGCAAATAACATTCCCTTCAACCCTTCCTCCCCAAAAAACTTGATGAAATTCTTTTTAAACATTTTTTTTATTTTACATATAAAATTGTATTTTCTAAGCTGGTTCTTAAACATTGCTTAGAGGGAGTAACAATATATGTAACGAATCATTAAAAACTAGATTAAAAATGTACACCTGATAAAATAGGACTTTTTACTATTTAAATACCTTAAGAAAAATGCCAAATCAGCCTTGAGGCAAAGTATTTGAAAGTTCAGATGTGATCCCAAAGAAGATCTGTTTTCCTCTAGCCTCATCAATTGCATTTTGTGGTGGTGCAGTGGTTAGAAGGCAGTATTGCAGGCTAATTCTGCTGACTGCCAGCAGTTCGATCCTGACTGGCTCAAGGTTGACTCAGCCTTCCATCCTTCCTAGGTTGGTAAAATGAGGACCCAGATTGTTGGGGAAATATGCTGACTCTGTAAAACACTTAGAGAGAGCTATAAAGCACTATGAAACAGTATATAAGTCTAAGTGCTATTGCTAGTGCTATCAATGTTGGGGCATATGGGAAGGATTTTCACCTGATCTTGGATACAGGCAGGCTGATATAAAAATAGTTATCTCGTTAGACAACAGATACTATCCTAAATGCATCTCTGAACTACCAGGATTACATTTTATACCTCATCCACCACCAATAATTCCTATCTCCAATGTGATCCTAAGGTGTTATATTTCAAAATGGCATATTAAAAGAAAATCTGATATTACACTGACCATTCAGTTATTGTAGAATGCTGACCTTGGTTTAGTGTACAAGTTGAAGTACTTTCCTTAAGCAAAATAATTTATTGTGTTGCCGAGGTTGCCCAGCAGAACAAAACATAATCACAACAGCAGAGCCACTGTCCCAAAACCTCAGCCAAGCCAAGTCATTGCCTTCAGTGTTGATGGAATGGGGAGAAACTCTGAAGAAGCTGACCTTTTATGAAAACAGGGACTTTTGAAGTTAATGAATCATGAAGCATTTGAAAGTGAGCCTTGTTTGTTTACACACACTTGCTGTTCATGTGGAGCAAATAGGAACCCATTTGGTACACACCACTAATTTGAATGAAAGATCAAACTGAGGCAAGCAGAACCATGTGAGGCAGTTGGAAAGGCAAATGTCCTGTCTCCTGTGGCCTCTGCTTATAAAAATTGGGCCAGATTCTGAATCATGTCAAGCATCACTGGAGACAGTTTCTTAGTAATGATGCCAAACAAGTGAAAACGTGCTTTCTGTCTCAGTGGGAGGTTCTTCTTTGTTTACAAAGTCTTATACAAGACACAGCATAGACCAGACTGTCAGGAAAAACTCAACATCTTGTGAATGAATATATTCTGGAAAGGACTGATAAAAAGGAGCAGTTTTTCTGTTAAAGTTTCTTTGTAGGCTATCTGTTTGCTGACAGAAAGTGGGATCAGTATCACACTGAAATGGACATCCCGTCCTTCAGTCACTATATAGTTCACTCTGACTTACTCTTTTTCCATACCCTATAAACTCATTACCTTGATCCTTTCACCTGTACTAGGTGTGGGAGTTCTATCACATCTATGAAGCTTCCATCTGAATACCATTGCTATTTGTTTCTATGGAAAAAATAATCTTTGCAATGAACATCATCATTGTTATCATTGTCATCATCACCATCTTAGCATAAAAACCCAACCTTCATTGAAATGAATATATGGACACAGTTTATGTGTTCTTGTATGTCCCAGGACATAAGGTCATTATTTTAAAATATACATACTCTATAAAAGAAGGAAAAACATAGCTTATGAAATGTTCTCTTTACCTTTCAAAACTTTAATATGGATAGAGTTTGATTCGTGCTAAGCTTTATTAATATTTATAAAAATAGAAAACATGATTAATTTCTTCATATTTATATTCTATAATTTTTTTTCATTAGAAAGATATCAAATTAGAATCTTACTGAGTTAGCCTAACTTTTGATATATTTACCTAATATTTCCTACAGCTTGGGAATAGATTTAATAATGTATTGCCAATGTTTAAACAATGAAATGGTAAAATTCTACTCCTTTTAGGTTATATTTTTCCCTCTCTTTTTAGCCAAAGCAAAAACTTAAAAGAACATCATTAAATGTTTTTTAAATACACTTGGCCAATAAAGTATTCTATCCTGTCCTATCCTATCCTGAAATAGTTTGCACAGGAACATCATCAAAATTGCTTGAACAACTTTATAACAATCTATCAGTTATACCCACATAAAGGTCATGTGAAAATACATTCCCCACTCATGTAGACATATTTCTTGACTTAAAGAAATCTGAACACTCTATTAAAAGTCAGAACAACCAATAATGATGGAGGGAGCTGGTGAATATTCTAGGAGGGCAAATAGAATTTTCTGGGCTCCAAGGCAATTTGAGGGAAGCTATCAAATATCAGCCATTTGTCTGAAATGGTATAGGCTTTCCTGCCTGAGCAGGGGGTTGGACTAAATGACCTCCAAGGTCCCTTCCAACTTTATATTATTATTATTATTATTATTAACAACAACAACTACAACTACAACTACAACTACAACTACAACTACAAAACAACAAAACAACAAAACAACAACAACAACAACAACAACAACAACAACAACAACAATAATAATAATAATAATAATAATAATAATAATAATAATAATAATAATAATAATAATAATAATAATATAACATGGTGCTGAGTTCCACCCCTCCCAAACCTGTGGCACCCAAGGATGAAAAGGGAAAAGGAAGAGGAAGGTCACATTTTCCTCCTTTCTCTTCATTGTCATAGCACCAGGACTAAACCCAACCAGAATCACCCGAAGTATGTCATCTCAACTTTTAGAATAGAATAGAATAGAGCTGGAAGGGACCACCGCAGCCACGCCCACCCAATTGGCCATGCCCACCCAATTGGCCACACCCACCCAATGGGCCACGCCCACTTGGCACCCGACGATACATAAGTGGGTTTTGGGTTGCAATTTGGGCACTCGGTCTCTAAAAGGTTTGCCATCACTGGTCTAGCCTCTTCTTAAAAATCTCCAGTGATGGAGCGCCCACGATTCCTGGAGGCAAACTGTTCCACTGGTTAATTGTCCTCACTGTCAGGAAGTTTCTCCTCAATTCCAGGTCGCTTCTCTCTTTGATCAGTTTCCAACCATTGTTTCTTTTCCTGCCCTCTGGTGCTTTGGAGAATAACACGACCTCCTCTTCTTTGTGGCAGCCCCTCAAATATTGGAACACTGCTATCATGGTTCCCCTATTTCTTCTTTTCTTCAGACTAGCCAAACCCAAGTCCTGCAACCGTTCTTCATATGTTTTAGTCTCCAGGCCTTGGATCATCTTAGTTGCTCGTCTCTGAATTTTTTCCAAACTCTCAACATCTTTTTTCTGATATGGTGACCAAAATTGGCTGCAGTATTTCAGGTGTGGTCTTACTAGGTTTTATAAATCGGTACTAATACTTCGTGTGATCTTCATTCTATGCCTCTGTTTATACAACCCAGGATTGTATTAGCTTTTTTGGCTGCTGCTGCACACTGCTGGCTCATGGTTAAGTGATCATCCTGCCTAAATGTAAAACTTTGTTTTTCTCCACATTGAAACTCATTTTGTTGGATAGGGCCCATTGTTCACGTTTGTCAAGATCTTTTTGGATCCTGAGTTTGTCTTCTGGGGTGTTGGCTACTCCTGCCAGTTTGGTGTCATCTGCAAATTTGATGAGTTCTTCAATTTCCTCCTCTAAGTCATTGATGAAGATATTGAAGAGTACTGGGCCTAAGACAGAACCTTGTGGTACCCCACTGCTTACTTCTCTCCATGTGGATGCAGTGCCATTGAGGACTACTCGTTGAGTATGGTTTGCCAGCCAGCTACAGATCCATCTGGTGATGATGTTGTCTATTCCACCTTTTTCTAGCTTACCAAGGAGTAGGTTGTGGTCTACTTTATCATTTGCTATCTATTTAATGATGGCTGTTTCAGGAGCAGCAGCAGGGAAAAAGTAGTAAGTGGTAGTAGTTCCTATTCTGTTTTTTTGCTTAGTATTTCATATGTTAATATTAAAATGATATGAGGATTTCATTATACACATAATGACCTCATGCTACAATCAGGCTACAAATCAAATTTCCAACAAAATAGGCAATGAAGAGCTAATGGAATGGAGTAAAAGAATCGTGACTGGACTCACTGTACTACACTTGAAAATGTTGCTTCTTTTCCCACTATCTTCTAAATTGTTCTTGCTGCTGTTTCTAGAACTCTAGTCTTCTGACCACATATATGCAATAATATATGCTTTACAAAGCACAGCTTTGAACAAGTCACTTTTACAAGTGACTGTCTAGCCTCTTCTTAAAAATCTGCAGTGATGGAGCGCCCACGATTCCTGGAGGCAAACTGTTTCACTAGTTAATTGTTCTCACTGTTAGGAAGTTTCTCCTTAGCTCCAGGTTGCTTCTCTCCTTGATTAGTTTCCATCCATTGTTTCTTGTCTTGCCCTCTGGTGCTTTGGAAAATAAGTTGACCCCTCTTTATGGCAACCTCTCAAATACTGGAATACTGCCATCATGTCCCCCCAGTCCTTCTTTTCTCTAGACTAGCCAAACCCAAATCCTGCAACCATTCTTCATATTTTTTTTGTCTCCAGGCCTCTGGCACAAGGGGAAAACAGGCCAGAACTCTGGAGCTAAACTCATGCTACACTAAGTCAAGATTTGCTTAAACAGGACTTATTCTCTAGATTCACACCATCCATTAAGCCACAAACCATATATTGACTTAGCACTTAACACATCCAATAAAGTGTCAGATCTGGATTTGGGTTAGCTCTCAGTTGCCTGCTCTCTCCTTTGGGGCTGAGAGAATGGACAGCTATAGGAGGCACTAGGACCAGAGGAGGAATAGGATTGTCGGGGGAGGCTGCCTGAATCTGTCTATTGCCAGCAAGGGAGACTTCAGCACCGTCTCTGATCTCTTCTGGCTTTCTTTCTCGGCAGCAGGTGGTGCCTGGGAGGGAAAAGGTGAGAGTGTTCAGCTAGCAAGGGAGGGGAAAACAAATCCCGGTGGAGAAAACACCAACGGTGATAGAGAAAGCACGGTCCCAACCCCTTGGCTGGGCTTGATCTCCCCCCCCCCTCCACCCACAGCCTTGTCTTTGTGCCTGGGAGTTTTGCCCAATGAGAGTCCAAGGAGGTGTCCATCTCCCCAGCCTGCCCCAAAGCCCACCCCTCCAGCGTGTCCTCCTCATCTTCATTCCCAGCAGATGCCGGTCCTTGGGGCTGCTCCGCAGACGCCCCTGCCAGCCCAGGAGACGGCCAGTCCATCTCAGGAGGCAATCAGCCGGCCCGCCCTGGGATTTAGATTAGTTTGACTTGGCCGCCTTCCGAAGCCATGCCTAACGCAGCAGCCCTGGTAGAAGAGTCGTGACTCCCGCCTTCAGGGATAACCTAAGAGCCGCCTCTGTTTGCTCTTCCCCACAACTCCCCCCCCCCCAAATTGGAGGTCCAGGAACCCGTCTTCTTCTCTTTGCGATCTGGGGCTTGTTCTTTCCTTCCCCGCTTCCCGCGAAAGAGAATTATGCTTGGCTCAAACCGTCTGGCAAGCTCCGCTAGGATTGCCAGCGCTCCCGAAACCACCAGACGAGCGTCCCAGGGCAGGCCAGTCCGCTCCCACCTCGCTTTGCCTTTGCTGCTGACTCTGTTGATTCTCACGCCGCGGGTGGACTCGTCGTGGTGGTAAGTCCGCGGGGGAGAGGGGGAAGCGGGAGCGGGAAGGGACGGCTGCCCGGAAACTTTCTCTCGCGTCTAGAAAGTGAGATGCGGCAGCTGACTGGTGGTGCTCAAGTGGGCTCAGTTCCAGGGTGTTTTTGAGCTGTCACAGCTGGTGATGGTTTTTTTTTTAAAAAAAGGGGGTGCGCCTGAACATATGCAGAGCGCCTGGATTCTGGGGTGGTTTCAGAAGATGGGGAGGGTTCTCAATTACTCCAGATCAATCTGCGGGGCTGCACGTTCCGGAGATCTGACCTCCAAGAGGCAGGAGGTTCCTCTTCCCGGCACAGTTGGTGACGGGACTTGGCAGCTTCAAAAGTCGGCGGGAGATGCGTGGACAAGAAGCAGACATTTCTTTTCCGAAACGGTTCGATCCGAGAGAAGCTGCCTAAAAACCGGGCGAGCTTGACGTAGAAAGCGGGCTGAGAATTAGGAAATGGGCCAGACCAGAGATTTCGGAAAGGGGATGCGGGCGGAGGGCTGTCAAACGGTTCAGGCTTACGAACAGTATGGCGTCGTGCCTCCAGGACACGAGCTGCGGTCCTTTCCTCCTCCATCACCTGAGCTGGGGTTCGGGACTCGCGCAATGCCCTGAACCAGAAATTAACCAAAAAGATCTGTTTCGGAGGACTCATTAAACATACAAGACTTAAACTCGGTTAACGTGCTACAGGTTTATCATGTTCGGCCCACAAAACTGTTGGGACTCCACAGCAGTCGGCGATTATCATCGGGATGGCGGGACCCAGCCTCTCCTCTCCTGTGTCGCCTCCCGCGCTCCAAAGCCTCCGCTTGACAGCAAAGTCCGGGCCAGCGCCTGAGCGATGAAGCCTGCGGAGCCCCCCGCGTGTCTCCTCACCTGTGAAAAGGCCTGGAACGGGCTTCAACCTGCAGGTGGACCCGAGGAGGCAGCATCTGTACCCCGAAAGAAATCCCTTTACTCTCGCCGGATCGCATCTCAGCCTTTCCTCACAAGCGTTCCCTCGAAACCAGCGGGAGTTCAGACAGATCATGGGGGAAAATAACCCCCTTCCTTTTATTTGGGGATCAATTTCTAACTTGTCAATGGCCCTCGTCCGCCACTTTTCCTTAGAGCCACCTGCCTCGCTCCCACCCCAGAGAGAGGGAGGGAGGGAGAACGATTGGCTTCCACCTCGCGCTAAGTCGGGAGGTGGCTTCTTCAATGTTTCTCAACCTGGGCAACTTGAAGATGGGTGGACTTCAACTCCCAGAATCCCCCAGTCAGCAGTTGCTCGCTGGGGAATTCTGGAAGTTGAAGTCCACACATCTTCAAATTGCCCAGGTTGAGAAATACTGGCTTACTTGGTTTTCGGCAAGCCCATTCCTGGCTTAGCGCGACGTACGAACACAGCCATGGAAAGTCGCACTGACCGTCCGATTAACCAAATCCACACCCTGAACCATAATCTAAGTCAGGGCCTGGCCGCAAATAAGACGCTTGGCTAAAATGCGATGGCCCGGCTGAGGGCCCAGGCTTTTCGCGGAAAAACCACCGGAGAAGAGGCCAAGAGGCGCAAGCGCTGGACGAAGGCAGCGCAATTGACAGCAATTGTCGGCTGAGGTTCCCGAGCTGAGGCAGGAGAGCGTGGCTGTCTTCTGCCTTTTCCGCCCTGAGATGGTTCTGCTTCGAACTTTCTTCCCGCTATCCCAGCCTGAGCTGGCCTGCGGTGGTCATGGAGGATGGGATTTATAGCTTCCGCATTTGGACTCTTCCGCCCTCTCCTGAGGGAGTGTTTCTGCCTAGGTATCTCCTCTCCCGCGTTGAGGGAAGGGCGGCTCTATCCGTCGCTCCCGAAACTTCGTTTTTCTCAGCCGTCCGGCACCACCGTCCGGCGATACCCAGGGCCGCCTTCGACGGAGAGAGCATTCGCTTCGAAGGGGCGGAACAGACGCTCCAGGCCTCTCTGCCCAACTCGCGGGGCTGCCCAAATCCCACACCTCGGCCCGTCACGGTTGGCGCCGTTGGCGGCAGAAAGAGCGCTTCAGGGCAGAATCGTTTTCTCTGAAAAGTCTTGCGATTGGTTCTCGGGAGCTGAACGGGCGCTCGGTCTCAACCTGCCCCAGCTGTCAGTCTGCCTCACCCGGCCTTCTGTTGCTGCCTGGATGAGAGACGCGGGAGTGCCTTCGCTGAGGAAGTGAATTGACAATGGTGGCTGAGGACATAAGTGTAAGCTTCCCGTTGGAGGATTATGGCAGAAGCGGGAACTTGTGTGCAGGACTGTCTCTACTCCCAGGAATAGCCGGAAAGACTAGTCCGGAGCTTCTCTTCTCCTTTCGTCACCACTCAGGCCTTAGCGTGGAATCGCCTGGGCCGTCCAGAGCTCTTCTGCCACCCATTCTTAAGGCCTCTTGGCGCTGACATCCTTCATTCTTTACATGGTAGACAGACTGAATCTTCATGTTCCTTCACCCAATCGCCCTAGTGAAGAGTTCACATTCAGCTAATATTTAAATGTACCGTAATTTTGGCTGCTTAGTTTAGACAAATGTACAGTACATTCAAATGTGCAGCAATTTATCTGCAAGTAAACTGTAGATAAATAAAGCTCTGTGAAACCTACTAGACATTATAACTTCAACTGTCAAGTTGTTAGGCTTAGCCATCCTGAACAGGTAAAAGGCTTGGGGGGGGGGGGGGGAGAGATGGAATGTGACTCTTCTTTTTGCCTTGAAAGTGACTTGCCAAATACCAGATAAGAGGGCTGGATGATGGAAGGCAAAGAAGACATCTGTTTGCTTCCTTGCATTTAGCATATATTTAGCAACAATTGAAAGTTCAAATTTTAAAAGATTAAGATAGGAGCTTATTCCAACTGGATTTAAATAACACTTGAACTACTATAGCTATTCAGCTGCCATTGACCACATCGTTGGATAGGTGTATGATAATGCATCCCAGAAGGAGAAGGAAGTCCTGTGATGGTAATACATGTTAACTTAGGGCATGGTAGAAAATTGAATGTCATTATTTTATTGCTCACTGAATCATGTGAACACCAAAATCATAAGTAAATTGTGGAAAAAGTGAGTCATACCTATTCAGTACCTGCGTTCCATTGTTTTCTCTCACAAAAGTATGTTTACTCTGATTTATTCCCAAGTAAATATTGCAGTTTAATCTCATTGAATGAAATAGTGTATCTTCCCAAGTAAGTTGGATCAGAGTACATAAAGAGTTTTTTCCTTTTCAGTTTCCATTTTTCAGGGGAAAGCTTACATACAAGCTTTCAATTTTAGAAATCCATTCCTAATCAAATCCATTTATGTGTGCTTAGTCGTTGCCTGCATTCTGAAAAGCAGATGATGTTAAGTCAGAGAATCTGAAGAAGTTCATTTTTATCATTCAGTTATGGGTTTGGAGAAAAGGAGAGGGCAGAATCTAATTTGGAGCAGTGATTCCAAGTTCCTTCCCTATAAATAGCAAGGGGGAGGGCAAGAGTCAAACTGTAGTGCCTTAAGTATTATTTTATTAGATGGTGACATGTTTATCTTGTATTTATAAGTCCGTGTATTGTAAAGTCTTCACAGAGCAAAAAAGGTTGCAACCTTCTGCCATGCTGAAATCTAGGGAATTTGCTTCTATAGTTTTGTGCTTAAATTTTATTCAGCAGGCCCAAAGAGGTAGTATCACTAACATCACAGTACCAACAGTAGATAGAATATATTTTCATTTGATTTGCCAAAGCTTTGAAGGAAATAATGCTTAACCTCTCTACTTGTGCCTAGAGAAAATGCTAGTCCTTTTCTTCCAGCAGCTTTGTGGAACCAAATCCTAATGTACGCTACATCAATTTTGGTTATCACTAAGAGAAAATATCTACTACATATTTCTAAACAGCAACCAATTTATGAATTTTCAGTAATATCAGGGATAGCATGGATTGCTTCACAAACCCTGCATGAATTGTAGAACTTCTACAGCATGATGGTTTCTGTATAGTCTGTGTGCATGTATTTCCTAATAATTCTAAATGAATATTACTGTATCTCAGATTAAAAAATGTGTGCCAGATAAATTCTATGGGTTAGTTACAGAAGACTTAGTTGGGAAATGCTACCTTGTTATTGTGCATCATATTTTGAAATGGTTATGCAAACAGGAAGAGAATGGTGACTTATAGAAAGTACTTTAGAATACATTAAAAACTAATTAATAAAAATTGTAGTCTTAAAATATAATCTCTGACATTTTCTTTTGGTGGAACACAAAAATGCAGGATTAATTGAATAATTTCATTGAGTTTAGTATGTAAGTTGGGAAAGGATTGCAGCTTTAACAGCTAGATCCTGAAGGCAAGGCTTAGTTATTACGTAAATACTAGAATGATTGGTTGAGAATTGAGGTACAAAATTTGCAGCCTTTTCACAGTGTTTATACTATTTGATCATTTAGATTGATTAAATGAAAAGAACAAATCAGCAAATCAAAGAAATCATTGTTATGTTAAGATTTACCATGTGCATAGACATGTATCATATGTAAACCTCTTGGTATTATTTCAAAGTATATCTTCATCAGCTTGTACTAGATTCTATTGAGATATTAAAATATTGCTTAATCATTTAAAAAGTTCTGAAATTAGCAACTTGTTTTTAATAATTCATATAGTAAATATATGAAATCAATATAGTAAATCAAAAGAAGCATACTAGAGGCCTGCTTCTGCTCTAGTTAAAAGGTTTTCTAGAATCAAAGCTGATAAATAACTTGTTGTCAGCCATTATTACTAAGACTGAATAATACAGAAACAAGCAAAGGATCAGAGTTATACTGAAACACATCATATATTCAAGGCAGTCAATAAACATTTTAAAAATCTGCCCTAAACATTAGCCGCAAGCTTTGTTTTAGGACTCTTTGGAGTAGATTAGAGCTACAGTATGTGGCTTCCAAACATAATCTGTACAATAAACAAGCTTGGTGTAAATAACTAAGTAGAGTTTACTTATAGCTGAAAGTAAAATGAGCAATTACAAAATAGGAGACTATTTTAAAACTAAAAGTCTTGAGCCACATGCAAGCACATACGTTTGAGACTGCACTAACACCACACACCAACAGGAATGCAAATACATTTCCCCTCCTCACATAAACTCTCTTTCACTCAGCTCTTTAACTGAAACCACTGTTCCTCAAAGTATCCACATTCTCCCAGCCTGCACGAGAACAAAGATCAAATTTTCTTGAATATATATTTTACAATTTCGACTTTCCATAAAAGTGCATAAATATGTATAATTACAATCACCATGACATGTACAGAATTGCCAAGGTCCATGGTAATGATGATGTGATTAAACCACAAATTAGGGACTCAAGAGTATTATCTTTATTATGACAGTGAGCTAGGGTTATAACTGAGTTGCAAAAAATTGGCTATCTAATGCTGTCCAATCAGTTTGTAAGCAAAATAAGATTTAAATTGGCATCCTTCCAAAATAATATCTCATATTCCAAGCAGAAGGATAGTAGGGTAAATAATCAGGAAGAGCAAATGGAAACGCCAAGTCGCAAGCAGACTCAGAGAGCTAATTTGCTCTAAATGCTTAAGGCACCAGGCTAGAAACTGAGAGACTATGAGTTTTAGTCCCACCTTACGCATGAAAGCCAACTGGATGACTTTGGGCCAGTCATTTTTCTTAGCCCAATCTACCTTAATGGGATGTTGTGGGGAAAATAGGAAGAGGAAGGAGTATTGGGTGTGTTTGCCACCTTAAGTTATTTATAAAAATAACAAGGATATAAATAAACTAAAATATAAATAAAAAAGCTCAGATGAAGGGTGGTAAAAATACAGGGTTGTTATTTACAGGAAGGAAATAATGTCTAGTGATCATCTCAAACGTGAAGAGGGAACTAATAAGATTCACAGTGAAGGGGAAATAAAGACAGACAGAAAAAGGGAACTGAACAAACCAGCTATGCGTTTGGCTAGCTTTCTTTAAGCTAGCATGCCCTTCATTCTTCAGAACTGGAGAAGGCTGCTCTTGGCTATTCATACTGCCACACCTATCAGAGGAAGACACCCAGAGACAGATAAGACCTACCCTACCCACCCTACCATTATGCTAAATGGAAGAGAAAGGGATTATGATGATGATTATAGCTTATTATCTTTATTATTGTACTTTTCCGATTGCTTTATAAATTGTTTTGAAAAGATAAGTGAATTCCCTAAATTATAAAATTCATTTGGAATTTCAAAGTTCTTAATAACTTCAAATTATCTATATCTATCTATTCATCCATCAAATCCCTAAGACTATTAACAATTCTGGTGGCAAACAGAGGAGGTGGGCAAGAGCATCAGAATTACGACAGGCAGCAGCTAGCAGTAGCTATTGTGCTTTTAAATTTTCATATACAATAAATTGCAGAACTCCAGGGCACAATGAGAAAGATATTACATTTGTCTTTTGTTGGAATTATTTGAAATAGTTCTAAAATCACCTGTAGGTGCAGAGTGCATTTGGAGCCATTTAGAAATTAACTAAATGCCAACTGTGAATATCTTCTTTTCCTATGTAGGCATATTGTCACAGAAAATTCACAAAGAATTCTGACTTCAGGGATTCCCTTGATGGGATGATTTGGAAATACTTTCAGTATTATAAAAATAAGTAATTCTAAGTATGTTTTAAACAGTTATAGAATGAAGGAAGAAGAAACAAATGTACCCCTCACTGAAATTAAACCAGGTTTTTCAGTATGTGACCTGCAGCATCAGTTCTGAACTGTAACTGTTCATGAGTAAATTAACATTCCAAATTGTAGCAGGCTAAAATAGCCCTGTTTCTATA
Organism: Azemiops feae; assembly: GCA_023970755.1. Taxonomy (NCBI): domain Eukaryota; kingdom Metazoa; phylum Chordata; class Lepidosauria; order Squamata; family Viperidae; genus Azemiops; species Azemiops feae. The sequence continues at coordinate 851,183 of JALGBA010004200.1, read as the reverse complement.
AAGTCTTAACAAAATAGTAAGAGTTTGATGCACTTAGACTATTACTGCTTTTATGGAACACTATTTAAAATAGACTTTATAAGCTCAAAAAGCATTTAGGTGTTCTTTTTAGTATTTCTCGTGCAGATTGCAAAATGCATCATGTCTTTTCTCCAGTTAGTCTAGGACCAGCCACAATAAGCAACTCAATGATTCAAACAGTTACTCAGAACTCCACTACTATAATATTAACATGTTGCCCTTTCCAAGTCAATGGACAGGGAAACTAAGAAAAAATGTGGCCCATTGCCTAGCAATTGATGAGTGTTTTCTCCAGTTCTATGGTCCCCATGTCAACTTTGGTCATCTGCCAAGGGAAAAAGAAACAGTCAAAACCAACGTGAAGTTGGACATTTAAAAAAAACCTGGAGAAGCTTTTACTAAACTGAGTAAATGAAATGAGGTATTTTAAAATAACAGTTTATTAACATACTTCTTACTCATGTTTATTGTGCAATGTGGGAAAAAGCACTTTAAGATTTCCTGAGGATTCTAACAGGGTTCAGGGGCAGACGGGTCATTTGAGTCCCACCACCATCATTACTTTCTTCCCATGGCATGTTGTTATCCAGTTTGGTCTAATGGTTAAGGCGCCAGGCTAGAAATTGGGAGACTGTGAGTTCCAGTCCCACCTTATCCATGAAAGACAGCTGAGTGACTTTGGGTCAGTCACCCTTTCTCAACTCACCTCACCTCACAGGGTTGTCATAGGGAAAATAGGAGAAGGAATGTGCTGGCTATCTTTGTTGCCTTGAGTTGTTTGTAAAAATAATAAAGGCAGGATATAAATAAATAACATTTTAAAAGTACAAATAAATAATCAAAAATTAAAAATGGCCCAATAAACAAAAAGGTGTAGAGAAAGTCCTGGAAAAAAAACATTGGGATCATATTGTAATTAACTTTACTGTAGCTCATGAAAAATATCAATCCATTTATTTATTTTATTAAATTTATTGACTGCCCATCTTACCACAAGGAACTCTGGATGGTTTACAATATTTAATCATTTGAAATACTGAGACAAATTTTGAATGGGATCCCCTCCTTTGCCAAGGCAATTACTTATTCCCTTAAAACACCTTGATTACTATAAGATTACCATTTCAAGCATTTACTTTATGGGGATTTCAGTGTGGATAGTGGATCACTTCACAAGTCAAACTAAACCATAATAGAGTTTCCTTGGTTTTGATTTAATATATTGAGTGAATCCAGCTGCTTGTGATTTATTCAGTATGGTTAAACAACTGTGGTATGATGTGTGAACTGAGCCAATGTGTTTGGTATCAAAGTGACATGATCAGACAACATAGTTAAATTATTAGAAGCAAGATGAAACCATTGTGCTTCAGGTGACAAATTCTGGGTAGGGAGAATTATCCTGCCTCTAATCTTGTGGCCTGGAGCCCAAAGTGACACTATTAATCTCAACACACACAACCTGCATTTGAGGGTCTTAATGATCAACCAAGTAATAAAAAAGCGGTCTTGTAGTAATTCTGGTCCCAAACTGTTTAATACCTTCTGTGTCAAAAGCAAAGCCATGAACTTGGTTTGGTAGTTGAAAATGATAAGGGTTTTCTGAGTTTTGCAGATGTGGTTTTCCCTAGCATAATGCATTAAAAAAATAACTCATTCCATATGTGAGATTTTTAACTAGCTTTAAGCCTCTAAATAACTTCCTGCCAACCTGTTTAATCACCCATTAACCTGAAGTTGAAAAAAAATCCTGTATATCCTCTTGGACTTCACTAATACTAAATCAATGAATAAAACTGAATGTATCAACTTTTAACTATGCTGGGATTATATGCTTAATGTTTCTTCTACAGAACACTGAGTAGTGGTTCAGAATATAGATCACAAAATACCACAGGCAGTCATTCTAACTCTGGCAAAGAGCAATACCACTGACATTTTAAAAAGTATGTGTATGTAAAATTAGTCTTATCCAACACTAGATTAGCAGAATGTGGGAGGACAAGAAGAAAGGAATTTTAGTACATGGAGGCAATTCATTGTCTCAGTAAGGCATTCTTGATTTCACTGAAAGGTTACTTAAAACAGGATTGACTCATGTAGGCTGATTTCAACTATGATAATACTGTAACAGGATTGTGCATGTGCAATCACACCACATCACATACTGACCATCCTGCATAGGCAAGCACCCTTAGTTCTACAACCAGAAACAAAATAATCCATGAAAGAGATAGATATCCTGTTAAAGATATTTTTTAATTTAATAAACCATATGGGTCTTCCAAGTGCCCTAATCTATCTGCAATACAGAAAGACAAATCATCATGATCATTACCACCAATCAGAAGTTGATGGCTTAGAAAAGGATTTCTTCCCATATCCAAATTGAAAAGCTTGTTTTCCATTTTTAAAATGTTTACACTGAAAATTGAGTTAGCTGTTTTCATTGAGGTTTCAGTAAGATTCTGAAAATGCAACAAGAATCATAAATAATCTTCTGACTCAAAGTTTAAGAACATTTCTTAATTGTATCTAGCTGCTCATAGCTGGCAACTTAGACCTGCCTTTTACGGGGCCAAAGATATCATTCTATGATGATTAATGGTTTCTTAATGGGTCAGTGCTAAACTTATGGCAAATATCTTCTCTAGAATTGTAGAATTTTCTTTTTCTTTTTTTTCTTTTTGTAGATTCAATGAGCTAGTTCAAACTGTCAATCTGACTCTAACTCTAGATAGAAATCATTCGTAAGTAACAATATTTTGCCTATTCATCCAAAGCCTTGAGACCTGTGATAGCAACGATGTGTGCACTACTAGTTTATCATTATAACCTAAACTCACTTTTCACTCTCAAGTATAATGGAAGTTAACATCATTCAATTCAAATATTGAAGTAAGATCAAAATGGCAATTAAGTTTGCTTCTGTATATGAAGAAGGGTGAGAAACTACAATGTCCTTGGCTTCTAATACAGTGAAATGTTCTGCTATATATTCCTGGAGATGGCTTTGAATCTAAGCTTGTTCTGAAACTTTCCACTATAGTTTCTTAATTATAGACTTCTGGTTTTGTTCTATGAAAAGAACAAAAGAACTGGATAGTATTAAAATGGTCCATTCATAGTTACTCAGAAATAGCTCGTATGGAATGGAAGGCTGAATCGTGGGAGATACCTGCCACAAGTGACACTTTTTGCTGTAGAGCAGGTGAATGTAGACTCAAAATTACATATGGCCCTAATAGCCTTGACCTTCCAGAGGTTCCTAGTGAATTGTAATTGTTAATGTGTCATAAGGAGCAAATTATTAAACCCATGTGGAATAACAATTAAACTTATGTGGAGCAAACATGGTCATTTTTAAAAACTACTTTAATTTTAATTAGATTTGAATATAATCACATTTAATTTCCCTTTGTCTCTACCCATTCTTTGGAATGAAGCCTTCTCTGAAAAACCAACAGTAGCCCTCAGCTTGACTGGTGCATCTCTATCGAAGAGAATGCCATTAACTGCTGGTTTCTGGGACAAAGAACATAGGTTTCCTGAGTGTGGAAGAATGCATCATACAAATTATCTGCTTTCTTACTGCCACTTTCACTGAAACATATTTGACTGACTTCCTTTCATTCTGTTACCTCTTAAGCCAACAGAACTAGATACTATCCCAAAACTCCTTACTGTCCCATAAATTGGAATGGATAGCAAGTAACTTGGGTGGTTGAATGGCTGAAATCTTTGGATATTCTGACTACTCATCTCATAGGAACATGTATGCTCTCCAGGAATCCATGCTTGCTGAGGTTTAAAATGGAACGTATGTTGTTGAATAAATAGATGTGGCTGTGGCTGATTGTTTTGTTTATCTAAGAGGCAATTTAGGATTCTCCTTGTTTATTGGAAGAAGACCCAGAAGATTCTTACAACAAGAAATTTAAAAAAAAAACCAACTGTGATGACATATGACAATTTTCTTCTGTTATCGTAAGGGTTGCATTAAGGCAGCCTGCGTTAAGAAGAAGTCTTTGCTTATCCTGATTATCCAGATTTGGATTGTTGATAGCTTCACTCAAGGAAAAAGGAAAAAAGGAAAGGAAAGGAAAAATGAAGCATTTCCCTTATCTAGATACTTATGTAGATACTTTCATGAAGTGCTAAGCAGATATAGAGCAAGAAAAAAGAGGAGCAATTATTTTGAAATAACTTTTAAGTGCTTCCCTGAAATGATAATCTCAGAATCAGACTTCACAATGCAATTAATGTGTTGTGTTAAACATCTATTTTCTATTTATTTAAAATAGAAATCATGGCAGGGAGAAGACTACAACTGGGACTCTGGTGTACACAAATTAACTCTTTCATGCACATAGCAGTCCAGTTTAAAATTGCAGCCTCAAACTAGTATTTTCACTGGAAGGAGCTACAATTTTCATTTGGGAAGAAGTTGAACCAATCTTTCTTGTGCATTAGAATCTGAATTCTTATCCTTTTCCCCCATGGCTGCTATATAGAGCAGAGAAATTAGATAGGTTAAATGCAAACAGTATTTCATGTCTAATTCGGCATTCAAAACCACATATAAAGCCCCAGTCCTGCTATTCAGCTGCAAATAATCATTCCTTTATAATGCTGGAGATGTTTTATATATTTTTTGTACCTCTGGGCTTTATACATTATATTTAGATTAGGTGAAGAATGTACTTCAGTATTATAAAACTGAGTTACCTCTAATAATGGTACTTCCATATCAGGTCTTCTCTCTATAATTGCAGCCATTATTTGTTTAAATTCCTTGCCAGTAGTATGGAATGGAAGTGGGATGTCATATAGCATGAGAACATCAGAAACTGGATCCGGATAATAATATGGTCAGCATATTATAAAAAAGATGTTAAGATTCTAGAAAGAGTTCAGAAAAGAGCAACAAAGATGATTAGGTGGCCGGAGGCTAAAACATATGAAGAAAGTTGCAGGAATTGGGTATGTATAGTCATGTTCCAATATTTGAGGGGTTGCCACAAAGAAGAGGGGGGAGGGGCCAACTTATTTTCCAAAGCACCAGAAAGCAAGAAAAGAAAAATGGATGGAAACTAATCAAAGAGAGAAGCAACCTAGAACTAAGGAGAAATTTTCTAAGAGTGAGAACAATTAATCAGTGGAACAACTTGCCTTCAGAAGTTGTGGGTGCTCCATCACTGGACAGCCACTTGTCTAGAATAATGTAGGGCAGAGGTCCCCAACCTTTTGGGCACCAGGGACCGGTTCCTTGGAGAAAGGTTTTTCCACGGACCGGAGAGTGTGTGGTTTTGTGTGCTGCCTGCATCCCACAAATGGGGCTTTGCTTGTTTGTGCGGACCAGTTGCTAGCATGCCGCAGCCCGGTACCGGTGTAGGGTTTCCTGCTTGAGCAGAGGGTTGGACTAGAAGACCTCCAAGGTCCCTTCCAACTCAATTATTCTGTTATTCTGCTAAATTGCTCTACCCAGATGGCAGTGGATATATATTAATGAATATACAAACATGTTAATGTTTTTTTGTAAGTGGCCTTTTCTTTTAAGAAATTTGAGATCAAGGTATCAATTTTATTGTTTTTGTCTTTTTAGGGATAAAGACTATACCTTTTGAACAGCTACATCTAGAATAAATTAATAAATTGCTTATTAATTGTAAGGAGGGAGCAATGGGGAAAGCTTTCGTGCTGATTTCTATCTCTTACTAGTTGTTAAAGGGCAAACAGTTTATTCATAACAATTTGAGTATCAAAAGAATGCAAAAAAAATAATTATTTATATTTAGTAGGGATAAACAAGTGGGTATCATCAGTGAGCATATTCAAGCTTTTCAGTGTATGGCTGCTATAAAAATTTATTATGCAGTCATAAAATGGTTGCTGTGGCAGGTGTGGCTACCCAAAGAGTGTTCCCCATCACAGGCTATCGTTCTCATTTCTTTAAGCAGCTCTTTTGTTCTTTATAATCTATAACTGCCAACAATTATTATTCTTTCTATAGACTAGGGTTTATTCTATAAAATAAAGAGGAAACCTGAACCTGATACATTGTGGAATATTAACTTTCTACCTTATTCTTTTGAGAAGGGGGGAAGGAAGGAAGGAAGGAAGGAAGGAAGGAAGGAAGGAAGGAAGGAAGGAAGGAAGGAAGGAAGGGAGGGAGGGAGGGAGGGAGGGAGGGAGGGAGGGAGAAAGTGAATAAGCACTGAGTATTGCTTACTTATCCCAGGTCTACAGTATATCTTTTGGCTTCCTGGTATGTATTAACTCTCCAACTACCCAACTTGTTTTAAAGTGGAAGTGGTCCAACTCAAGTTTTATTCCATATTTCCATTTCAGAAAAACTGAGCTCTATTCCCATCAGAAGTTCCCATCACAGTTCTCAAAGTTTCCAGAAATCCTTTGTATGCTCTGTTTGATTGAGATACGCTCCATTTTTCCTCACTTTCTCCAAGAACTCTTTATGCTGCCCAATGAATGTTTGAGTACATGAAAAACAGAATGTGAATATTGGGGGAGAAAAAAAGGGGTGAGGAGAGATACTTCCTAATGCACACATACATACAAAAGTATTTCTATCATTAAGGCTAGACCTGGACATGGTATGTGACTTTGCTTAAGAGGACAACAGTAAAAAAAGATTAACATAATTATTATTTTAAAAGAAATTAGTGAAGTATTTCCAGGAGATACCAATAAATGAGAATATTTGTAGCTCAGGGTTGAAATGAGGGGTCCTTGGTGCCATCTGAACTTGGTTGTTTTCTTGCAGACGTTTCATTGCCCAAACTAGATAACATCATCAGTGCTAGTAAGGAGTGTGGTTTGCTCTCAGTTTATATTCTAGTGGCTTGCCCTGTCAATGTTGTTCCATGAGAGATAAATAAATGAAAGGACAAAGGTAATCCTTAACTTACAACCATTCATTTAGTGACCATTCAAAGTTACAACAGCACTAAAAAAAGTGACATATAACAGTTTTCCCCACTTACATCCATTGTGGCATCCCCATGGCCATGTGATCAAAATTCAGATGTTTAGCAACTGATTCATATTTATGACCGTTATAGTGTCCCAGGGTCATGTGATCTCCTTTTGCGACCTTCTGACAAGCAAAGTCAATGGGGAAGCCAGATTCTCTTAACAACTGTGTTACTAACTGCAGTGATTCACTTAACAACTGTGACAAGAAAGTTCATAAAATGGGACAATTCAAGTAGAAAGTCCAGTAGACATTGAGATGTAATTGTTAGTAAAAGAAAATATAATTCACCTCACCCAGCCAAAGATTGTGATTGGGTTAACCGTGAAATAATCACAAGTACTACTCCAATTTTCCATTCCTAATGCCTCTTCCAGCAAAATGTTTTGTATTAGTAAGATTTTTTTCTCTTTTTGTGCCTTTGACTCTGTCTTGACTTTTGGCAAGTACCTGGACAAGTCACTGTACGTTTCTTAGCAAAATTTCAGAAGGGGTTTGCCATTCCTCCTTCCTAGGACTGAAAAAATCTGACTGGCCGAGGGTCACTCGGCTGCTTTATACCTAAGGCAGAATTAGAACTTGTAACCTCTCAGTTTCTACCTGGTGCCTTAAACTCTACACTTAACTGGCTCCTATTAACTAAACACTTTTAATTTTTTCTCTCATATTGGTTCTATCTTTGACGATACATCAGAAATGAGATTTCACAAAAGATTTTGAGTTTGGGATACAGTAAGAAATTTCACATGAAATGAGTAAAAAGTACCTTTTGGACAGTTTGCCCTGAATTGAAGCACAAGCTACATGTTGAGCCAAATGGGCCAGCCAAAAGTTATTCTTGTAATCTTGTTTGTTGCATATATCTTTAATATTTACAGACATGTAAAAACATAAGCTGACTCTCATCCATGTGAACAGTATTAGATACATATTCTTCATGGCTAGTGAAGGCTTCCCAGGAGATGACATGTGGCTGGATTTAGACAGTGATGAATTCTTCCTTGAGAGAGGGAATGATTCCTCCACCTCTTAAGAAAGTAGGGTTTGCTTCCTTCTCCAGAAATTATTGAACCATACTCAACAATTTTTATTCTTTCCCCTCGGTGAAGTGGATTATCTGGATCCCTTTCAATTCATGGTCATGCTTTGACTTCAGGTGGAAGCAGATGATGGTAGTGCATCCCTCCTTATTCTTGATTTCTCAGCTGTCTCTGGTATCATCAACCATGATATCCTTCTGGATCAGCTTCAGAGTGTGGCAGCTGTATTTTTCTAGTACTCCTTCATGTCCTGAGGCCAGTTGCAGTAGGTGTTAATTGGAAGGTGAGAATGCTTTGCAGGGTTCTGCAGGGTTCGGTACTCTCGCCACTGCTGTTTAATCCAATAAAGGAGAATATTTGTAGCTCAGGGTTGAAATGTGGGTTCCTTGGTGCTCTCTGAGCTTGCTTGTTTTCTTGCAGACATTTCATTACCCAAACTAGGTAACATCATCAGTGCTAGTCTTTTTTTGCTGACTTTCTTGTGCTATTTTCCATCCAGCTGCTCAATTGATTGGAGGTTTGTATATGACACTGTTAGGCAGGCCATGAAGGTGTCCTGTCTTGGTTTCTGAAAGCTCTGGGGGGTTGGATAGGGAACAACAGACTTCAGTTCAACTCTGGCAAAACTGAGTGGCTTTGGTTTGGGGAGTTTCTGGTTCCAGGGATTTATCATTTTTTTGTTCTGAATGGGGTAGCTCTGCCTCAAAACAGATTGTGTGTGGAATCTGGGACTCCTGCTTGAAGAGTAAGTGAAAGCCCTGGCCAGGAAGGCCTTTGTACAAGTTCATGTTGTGCACCAGTTGCATCCTTTCCTGGATCAGGAGGCTCTGCTCTCCGTCCCTCATGCCTAGTTTGCCTCCTGAATGGATTACTTAATGTGCTGTACATGGGACTGGCCTTGATGAGAATTTAGAGTCTGCAGCTGGTGCAAAATGCAGCATTGTGGACAGTTATGTGTACTCCATAAGTTGCATTGACTACCAGCATGCTTCCAGATGCAATTCAGTTCTCTCACATCTACCCATTCCATCAGATCCAAAAGGAGAGGCATGTTATGGGTCCTGTCAACTAAGGAATGGCAGTGTCATCATGTTTGGGACTCTAGTAATAGAGGAATAGAATAGAATAGAATAGAATAGAATAGAATAGAATAGAATAGAATAGAATAGAATAGAATAGAATAGAATAGAATAGGACAGGACAGGACAGGACAGGACAGGACAGGACAGGACAGACAGAACAGACCAGAGCAGAACAGAACAACAGAACAACAGAACAACAGAACAACAGAACAACAGAACAACAGAACAGAATAGAATAGATTAATAGAGTTGGAAGGGACCTTGGAGGTCTTCTAGTCCAGCCCCTACTCAGGCAGGAAACCCTATACCATTTCAGACAAATGGTTGTCCAATCACTTCTTTAAAACTTCCAGTGTTAGAGCATTCACAACGTCTGGAGGAAAGTTGTTCCACTGATTAATTGTTCTAACTGTCAGGAAATTTCTTCATAGTTCTAGGTTGCTTCTCTCTTTGATTAGTTTCCATCCATTGCTTCTTGTCCTGCCTTCAAATGCTTTGGAGAATAGCATGATTCCCTCTTCTTTGTGGCAACCCCTGAGATATTGGAACACTGCTATCATGTCACCCCTAGTCCTTCTCTTCATTAAACTAGACATACCCAATTCCATCAACCGTCCTTTATATGTTTTAGCCTCCAGTCCCCTAATCATCTTTGTTGCTCTTCTCTGCACTTTCTAGAGTCTCAACATCTTTTTTACATCATGGTGACCAAAACTGGATGCAGTATTCCAAGTGTGGCCTTATCAATGCATTATAAAGTGGTATTAACACTTCACATAATCTTAATTCTATCCCTCTGTTAATGCAGACTAGAACTGTGTTGGCTTTTTTGGCAGTTGCTGGTTCATATTTAAGTGATTGTCCACTGGGAACATTTCAGTAGTTGTACTGAATGGGATGTATGATTGTATTCACTGCTGTGATTATGTTTTATGTTTAGCTATTATGAGCTTTTAGTGATGGTTTTAATATGGTTTTTATTTATTGCATTTATATTTGTATTTGTATTATCTTTTCTCACTGTAGTTTTTAATTGTTCTGTGCTGCCCAGGATCACATAAATAAGAAGTGTAGCTATACAAATCTAATAAGTAAATAAACAGCAATCTACAAAGAGAAAGGAAGCAAATAAATAATGTCATGATGCAAATATTGCAATTTATGTTCTGCTTTAATTATTGTGATGCAAATAATATTTTATGATGACATTATCATGTACATGTCATGATAGTTTGCATTGATGAATCTGACAGGAATGTAGCCTTTCTGAGTCCTACCAATCAGTTTCTTAGATGGTTCAGTCTCTTTAGTTAAATAACCATTCTATGGCCAACATCTTTGTCAAATGAAAGTTGTAAATGCTGGCTATTTGCTAAGATGCATGATTCATGATTTGCGTGTCATGTTTACTTTGAATTCAACCCTGAAACCATTCAATAGTGAGTCCAGTCCAAAAACATAAAATAGTAATAAAGAACAGAGAGCATTTCTGGGCATTATTATTTTTTAAAAAATCTTTGAGTAATTAAAGCCATGACAATAATTCCAGCTGTTCCCCCCCCCATCCCATTTTATTTCTGGCAAGCAGGTATTTCAGACACCTGCAACATTTAATATAAACAGTAACAAAACAAAGTCATATGTATGTACGATATAGAAATTACTCCCAAACCATTTCAACTTCATTAAGAACGTCCAAATGCTTAAACATTATTTAGCTCAAGCAACAAGGATACTGCTAAACAAGCTGCTCCTATTATTCCACTGGGGTTTGCAGAGATCAGAATGTTGGAAAGGAATTGTGTGAAGAACTAAAACTCAGAATACTGTCCATCAACAACACTTCGAAATCAGGAAGGGACTAAATGCATCCTCTAAAAGAGAGAGTTTGGCAGTACCTCTAAATGTTGTGGTCTCCTCTGCTCTTATGCCTCCATCCCCTTCATACCATTCTCATCATTCTGAGGAGAGTTATTGTTGAGGGATCAGAAAGAATTCCAGAAGCTGTGCCTTTTGTGCTTTTCCTTATTTTATTTTTTAAATAAAATAGTTCTATAAGGATAGTTCCTTATAGTTCTGAGGTATGGTTTTCTTTGATGCAATATAAGCATTGCTTACATGATTGGCTTGGGAAAAGTCTTCAGAGTTTGGAGTAGTTTCAAAAGAAGTGCTTGAATCTTTGAGCAAGGGCTCTATATTTTTCTAAAAGTCCTGCCCTTGGATAAACAGTGCTTTTTTTGTCATAGAACGCACCGGAACGGAGTTCTGGCACCTTTTTTCGATGGATTTTCCAAGTTTTAAAAGTAACTTTTGAAAATTTGATCTTTGGTCCACGTGGACTTGAATCGCCCTGTCGAGCATAGTAGGTCGGCGGCAAAATCATTAAAATGGTGCATGAGGGCTGCTTGTGTGTCCAATGCATGTGTACTTTGTCCACACTGGTTGTGATGGCACTGCTTGGCTTGTGGCACTGCTCGGCTTGTGATTGGTCGTGTGGTCACGCGCTGAGTGCTTACTGCGGGAGGCGGCCGTTATGTTTTGTTACACAACTGATGTGTGTGGGTGTGTGTACTACGTGCGAAAGGTAAATTTATGTTAAGGACTGAATATATAATTTTTTTAATAAAAGATAAACAAGATGTGAGTTCCAGCACCTTTTTTCTTACAAAAAAAAGCACTGTGGATAAGTATCATAAACTACAAGCTTTCACTGATGACTTTAATCATTTATATTGACCCCAGAGGACTTTGATAATTATTTAAAAAGAACTTTTAAATTTATCATTTTCTATTAGTTCTTACACATGATCACTGGCTCTAATTCTTTTTTTTTAAATATATTTTATTGATTTTTTTAACATAATCACCTTAATATTTGGTAAACAGCATGTTGTCTGGTTTATATTTAAAAAACAATCAATAACAATTAGTTTCTATAATTCTATAGTCCACATAATAGCTTTGCTTGATTTTCTCCTCTTCCAATAATATTCTCTTTTGCCAAACGTGAATACAAATCTTATTATTTTGATAAATAACAATTAAATATAGACATTTTTCTAATATTTCTACAAATAATAACCACATCAATATAAAGCTTCTTTTCTAACTGATAATTCCTCATCATAGATCCTGTTTACAAAATTCTTATTTAAATTTGTTTTCCCCGCAATGTTCAAAACATTCTTACTGGCTGAGATTTTCTCAAAGTTAATTACACTTAAGTATTTAAGTCTTTTTCCTCATACAGGCCATCCCAACACTTTTACATTTCTCATGTCTTAAAGAGAGAGAGAGAGAGAGAAGAAGAAAAAGAAATAAGAAGATAATATACTATTTAAAATACATGTCCCTCTTAGACTAATGTACATTTATATCCAGAATTTTTCTCTTCTTTTTAACCATATTCAAACATATGTTTAATCTTTAAATGTTCCATTTAATAAATCCAATTATCTAATCTTTTAGATCTATTCAAAAAAAATTATCCATTGAAATTTTCTCAAGATCAATTACACTTAAGTACCTAAACATTTCCTTTATATAAACCATCCCAAGATTTTTATATTTCTCATGTCAAAAAACAAAAGAAAAAAGAAAGAAAAAATACTATGTTACTCGAGGGGCTCATCCCTCTTAAACTAAAATTCATTTATATCCAAAAATCTTCCTATTTCGTTAACCATATTCAAAGAGAAGTTCAATTTTTAAATATTCCCTCTGATAAGTCCCATCATCTAATTTCTTAATTCTCACTTTAGCCTTTTTTTTTTTTTTGCCAAACATCTTTCCTGATCAATATGCTCTGCTGAATCAAAGAGTCTTCCCATAGTCTTGTAGATGTTGTAGGTACAAAAGGCAAACCAAGTAAGATGTTTTTATGGGAAGGTTTCGCCCTTCATATTCATTGAAAATCTTTTCCTTTATTTCTCTCTTAATTTCTCTTATCATTTTTTGTCTGTCAAGTTCTCATAGTTCTCCTGACAGCTCTGTAATCCATTTTGTCGAATCTTTTTTCTTGTCCTCAGATTTATTTTGTGATCTTAGAGTATAAGTTATCTTTTCCATGTCCAATATTTCCTGCAAGTTTTTTTCCACCTGGGTTAAGTCATACTTCCTTCTATTGTTAGCTTCCATCTTTAAATCTCTTTCCTCTTTATATTTTATATTCAGTTGTCTGTTTTACCTGCTTGCTCTCTACTTTTATTTTTTGAGAGTTTTTTTGTTGTAAAGTTAAATTGGAGATGTATTCATTTATATTTTCAAAGTTATTTTGAATTTCCTTGTGGTTTGAGATCAATTTTGTTTGAATTAGTTGCAACATAGCATACATTTCCTCCTGGAAAGTGTTTGTTTTTTCTTGGTATATTCTTTCTGCAGATCTCTGATTTTCCATGATAGCCAAAAATCAGGGTTTTCCTTTCTCTGAAAACAGCTTTAGAGTCACAATTGAGTAGGTATTTATAATCCAGAAAGGTCAATTTTTTCTCTCTAAAATTTATAATTCTCACTTTGTAGATAGCCCAAAATGTTTTCTTTTTTTGTTACAGCTGTTCTCTGTTATTAAAACATTGAAGGTGACCAAACCAAGTTATCTTTTCCTGGACTTTGCCAGTTCCTATATTGGAGCAACTACTATTGTATATTTTTATCCACCACTAGATGTCAGCACCAGTTCATTTTTCAGTTTGCAAAATAAAGAATTGCTTTTTTCTGTTTTCATGATTTAAAAAGAAAATCTTAACAAATTGCACCAATTTCAAACTTGTCCAGATTTAGGTCTTATATTCATTTCATTTCAATATATTTCTGTCCCCCATAAAAAGGGGGTGGAGCAAAAATCCCCCTCTTTCTCACTTTTGGAGGCTTTTTGCTTCTTGGTTGTTGTTTTTTCAGGAAATCAATTATCAAGTAGAAGACGGAAAATCAATTGTAAACATTGTTTACAATCAGCTTAAAATATGCTTTTGGGCTTCAGCTGCTTGCAGCTTGGGCTAGACTCTGGAGTTAAGCTAGCCTTTCTCCTGCTGGTTTTGGAGGACTTTCCCTGAATGACCGGATTGACCGCTGTCTCTCCATGGTTGGTGGGGCTTCCCTCCTTCTTTGTCGCCTCTCCGGAGCGACTTTAGACCCATTTAGGGTCCCCAAACAGAAAGAAATCAGCCCTTGGCTACTTGCACTACTGCACCCACTGGCTCTAATTCTTCGTGCTTTCTTCAACTCCTACTATACCTCAATTATTCTTCACTCCCTCAAATTTCACATTTTATTTTACTTTTTAAAATTATCAATTTATAAGATTTCTGACTCCAAAATGACTCTGGGCAGATTACAGCTAAAAATATACAATATTCAATATGTAGCTAAGATGATGATTAGGTGTGTGTGTGTGTGTGTGTGTGTGTGTGTGTGTGTGTGTGTGAGAGAGAGAGAGAGAGAGAGAGAGAGAGAGAGAGAGAGAGAGAGAGAGAGAGAGAGAGAGAGAGAGAGAGAGAGAATCTTTATATATAGTTTTTATAATCCATTGTATTTCCAATTGTCAAGGCATCAGTAAAATCAGTATTTTATAACAGTTCTTTTATTCAGGGGTCAGTTGTCAACCAGTCAAAATTGCAATTCAGTTTATTAAGCCACATTGAGTCCTTCCTGTAGATTCCCCCCTAAAAGATTAGCCCAGAGTCAAAGTTTTTCTTTTTCTGTAAGTAATTCTTGAATTTAGGCAACAGTCAAAGTAATTCTTTTCCTTCAGACACTTTTTAATCTTATGGCTGGCCCAGTATATATTCTTTTTTTATTCCCATCAGCTGTCTTCTCAGGGTTATTAAAGTTCAAGGGTTATTAAAGTTCAATTCTTTGTTTCTGGGCATCTTGCCAATTTCTGAGTCAGTGTTATTAATGTTCTATGTTCTAGTTCTCCACTAGGTGTCAGTAGTTGTTTGTTTTCCAGCTTTTTCAAACAAAAATTATTATTATTTATTATTATTTTTATAGTTTCATCAAAAACCTTTAAAGTATAATCTTAGCAGGTTTTTTTATTTCTAGATTTATCCAGACTGTAGTATTTTAAATTTGATTTCAATATATTTCTTTCCCCCTTAAAGGTTAATTCGCCACTTCGGTCTATGGGGGAGTGGGGGTGTAATCCTCTCCCTTTACTTTCGGAGATTTTCTTACTTTGGGGATCTTTCCCAAGGACTTAGTTACAGAGCAGAGGAGAGAAGATCGATACTCTCACCAGTTCCAAGCATGCTGTGCACCATTGTTCTGGTTCATGCTCTTGGACTTCGCTCACAAGTGGCTTGGGCTAGATGCTGGTGTGCAGCTAGCCTTTCTCCTGTTCGGTTAGAGGGCTTCCCCCATCTCAAACGGAATGACTGCCATTGTTCCGTGATCATCGAGGCACCCCTCTTTCTTTGTCACCTCTCCGGGGTGACTTCAGGCCCATTTAGGGTCCCCTGGGAGGTTGAAATCAGCCATGGGGTATGGAGCTCTGCAATCCCGCAGCCAAGAGCTACAGCGCAAAAACTCCCTACTCCTGCTTTTGATTGACTTGGTTTCCTACACAGGAATTTGAAATGATGATAATCCGTGGATATTAGAATTCCTCCAGTGGCCTTGATCAGTTTATGGGCCTTATATTGTGCATATCTATTATAACAAATCTGATTATTATTGGTACATCACATAAAAACATATCCATTTAGATCAGGAAAAATCATTCAGTAGTTTTTATATTTCCTCTTTTTGTACATTTTTGCACTGTGCCATATGCAAGCAACTGGTAGTGCTTCTAATTCTTAATTGGGTCTTTAGCCTGCATACAGGCAAATATGGAACTTGTCTTCTAATGCAAAGCAATGCCTGAACAAGTGTTTTAAGTTATTTTGGCCTGTCACTGCAGAGAGTAATCATCTCACACAGCATGAAGCTGGCGCTTTGGAAGTAGGACGTTGTTGGCACAGTGGACTGCTGGAAAAGAAAGCAATCAGTGACCTTTCTGTATTCTCTTTCTCAGCTTTATCCTTAAAATAATATTTGCCTCAATTGAAACCCTTGGCAGGAAAGCGGACAAATGTTTAAATCATTGGCTCCGTAGGTACAATATAGATAATAATAATATGACTTAAAATTGTGCCATTGGGAAGTTCTGCCTCTGAACCTAATATGCACATGTTTGAGCAAAGGAAACAGTTCTCCCTATAATATATTGTCAATAAACTGTAGGTGCCATCTTCCAAAGTTTAAAATATCTTTCAAAGTTGGCCTTCACTCACTTGTGTCAAACAGTTTTTGAACTGCACAGATGCTTCTGTTTCAGGACTTCCCATTTCTGCTTGATAAACAAACCATCTAGAATGTAATGAGCTGATGAGTTGAATTGATGCTATACAGGTAGCCGATTATAGGTAAAAGAGCTGAAAAGATCAAAGAATGATAAAAATTGGAAGGAGTTATTTAAACCATCAGCATTCAGTGCAGGGAATGATGGTCATTGACCTTCTAACATTTTATTTAACTTTACCTCTGTAATATACATTACACCATGAACTAGACCAAAAATAAGAGTGAGCCTTATTGTCGGCAGTCTATATTGATTACTCAGTTAATAACTATGTTATCTGCTGTTCAGAAAAGAGCTATTATAGTCAAAGAGAAAGGTCCTGGACTGTTAATATTCTCAGTGAGAAAAAGATGTGTCCACTAGGGCTTCTTCATATTTTTCATAGCAAACCCAAGATATTCAGGGTTGTTACTGATTTACTCTGCTTTCCCAGAAAGCCCAGTTAAATTAACCTGATGAATGGATAGGAAGGTCATATACTTAATGATTCTGGATAGATATTCATTGAAGAGATAAAGCAAAATATTTGGATTCTACACACAGAATTTTAAGCACTTCTGGGAATGAATCAATTCAGCCTTGTGAGTCCTTCAGCACAAGCTTAGGTGAAAATATTGTTCTCACGGGTATGACCATTTGAATTGATACATGTACAGACATGTTTATATGTACTATTACAAAGACAAGAATGAAAGAATCTAAGAGGTGTGGCACATATACAGTAAACTTGTGTACTATACTTCTAGATGTGGGAATATCTATTTCAAGGGAGAAAATTAGCTCAAGAACACAAATATAGCAGAATATTTTAATATTATTCTGCTAATATTCTGCAAGTAAGAGCAGAATAAATATTACAAGTGTTGTTTATAACGAACATTGTATAAAGAGAAAAAACGTCTAAATGCATCTACCAAATGGATTGTTTCAGTGCTTGGAAATTTCATTCACAGTTTAAAAGTTGTTACCTGCTTAAAGAATTCAGTCAAATTGATTCTAAATGATAAAGGTATCAGTAAAATAAGTATTCACTTGCACATGATTGAGCAAGGATTTTTGGTTTTAGATTTTGCATGTATGTGCTGCAGCATGTTGTAGCATGGAAAAGTATATCTGGCTGTTATGGGAACAGAAGGGCAGGAAGACAGTTGAAGAAGTGCTATTGTTTTGAGAAAACAGATGCCATGTCATTGTAAGAAAAACTGGAGGTCTAGAAGGAAAACTAAATATTGAAACTGAAGAAAGTTGAAGAAAAATAGATATGAAAGTCAGCAGAGTGGCTGAAAAATGACAGGCACAAAACAAGAGAAGATGATATGGAAGGAAATCAAAGAACTGAGAAGTGGAAGGGACAAAAGAGGCTGAGGAGATACTAGTAAGTAGAATATTGTACGAGAAATCAAGAAACCTTGAATAGGAGAAAAAAGTATTTACAGACAAGAGAAAATTCAAAGTTGCCAAATGACAAATAACTGCCATCATGCTGTGCTATCTGGGGAATTCTGGAAGTCCACACAGCGTAAAGTTGCCAAAGTTGAGAAATATTGGGTTAAACTATGCATTTTTCCCTATAGGCTTCTAAATTTATAGGCAGCATGGAGCCAAAATCTTGTTTCAATAGCTTGAAACAAGCTATTGAAGCTAGGAAAAAGAATAGACATCCTTTAGTGTCAGAAAAATGGATTCATTTTCATTTTTATTTTTAAAAGGAATGAAAGGTGGCCTGCAGTTAAAAATAGTTTCTGTCCTTCAGGTTAAAAAATTAAAAAAAAAGTTTTAAAAATAAAAATGGCTAGCTATATATGCACCTTATTTTTATGTGTACTATATTATGAAATTATGTAAACAGTATTTAAACACAATTCTAAAAATACAGAAACCGAAACAGATAAAGCAAAATAAAGCAAGTAATGAATAAATAACTTTCAGCGTAGCACTGTCAGTTGTGGGTTTAAGCTTACTTTCTAGGGGACAGTTTTGAACTTTACAAGTTTCTAGCTCTATTTTCTTTGCATGAGAAAACTATTGGAAATATTGCTATTTCCATCATTTCAAGACAATGGTTTTGTGTTCCTTAATGATATCATCTGGATTCCTGAATGCAGAGTGAAGAACTGGAAAAAAGTTTCAGTGAAGGAGCAACATATCCCATATCTTAATTATTGATAAAAGAATTACAAATATTAGAGGAAGAGCACTTTTATTTGCAGACTATTGCCTCATAATTTCCAGATTTCTTCTCCATTATTTAAATTAAAACGAATTTTACTCTGGCTTATGGATGGAATCAGAGTTCCATCCTGGTTTTTCTAAGTCATAGAAGAAGAAGAATCTAAAGGGGTTCTGCAGTTTTAGCCATGACTGTAGTTGCCTGAAAATATCCATTCACCAGAATAGTCTACCATAGCACACATGTAACCACTTGTCTCTGACATTCTTCTAAGTGGTGAGAATTTTACCACACATTTACAGGCAGTCCGGAAGCTAGGGAATAACAAAATTCTCCATATCACTTGGCAGGATATCATAGGCAATCTTCTTTTCAAGTGGTTTCATACACACTTTGTGGTAAGTTCCCACTAAGACCATGGTAGAATAGGGTCAGTCTAGCTTTTACTGACTTTGAGCCAAAGTGTCAAGAAAACATTTTGTCTCTACCATTATACAATAGAGCCTGGTCCAAACAAACTGTGGAGTTGTTGCATTAAGCTTCTTTTCTTAAGGTCATGACTGAATTCCATGGTCCCTTATGTTTTCCTACATACTCCATGTTTTGCTTCACATTTGACAACAGACTGCCTTCTAATGCCTCTTGAGCAGTTGATCAGCCAGCTTGTGAAAATAATGTATGTTAGCCAAAACAGATCTTATTTGCCAAGGATGTGGGGAGCAATATTTATCATCTACCATGCCAGCCCTAGATGACCTCAACGTCTCATCAGAGTTGAAACAAAATATTTTAAGAGGAGAAAAGTAATGGGACTTTGTCTGTATTCACAGATCTTTCATAAGGATGCGAGTTATCTTCATGACTAATACAAATGATAGCAGATGGTGTAGGAGACAGTGAAATACAGCCGTATAGCCCTTTTTTATTATTATCATTAAAGGGAGGGTCTTAATTCCAGTCTAGGAACTCAAAACATTTGAACTCTACCCAAAACTTTCATTTTTTTAGCCAGAAATACAGCTTTAGAGATATGTAGTATGATAGCCTTACACATAAAAATATTATAACAATATTACTTTCTGTCTGGAAAAAAAAAGAAGTTGTTTGATCGATGTGGAAAATTCCATACTTGATACAACTGTTTGTTTTTATTTATTTATGTTTAACAATTTTTTAATTCTCGGTGGGAGATACTCAATTTTTTTATATGGAAGTCCAGAGAATATCAACAACAAACAAGACAATGAAGGTTTATTAATCTAAAGCAGGAATCATATGTACAATATCTTGGGAAAAAGTCCTAATGAACTCAGGTTTTTAGTGCCAAATAACTTTTCAAAAGACTGTGTTATACATGAAGTATCACAATTTCTTAAGAACTACTGGTAAGATGACAGTCCCTGAATGAAATACATATCTGGCAAAGTGGCAAGAAACTCTTGGTTCAGTTTCAAGTCCTAATTGAAATAAAGAGTATCCTTCAAAGTTGTTAGCAAGCAACATTGAGGCAATCTCCATGCAATGCCATGAAGCAATGGTCTGCGTAAGTAAATAATCAAAAACAAGCTCTTTCCATGTATAGACAAACTTATGGAGCAATGTAATAATATATTGCGAGTTTTATTATATTTTATTTGGTAATCTCATTTCTGTCACATGCAAGAACATTTCATCTTATTTTTATGTAAAATAAAAGCCATGTTCTCAAGTGCTGCAGCCTGCAGACTCAACTGAAGCAACCCATTAAATACATAAAGGTTTTCAAAAATCTAATACTGGTATGGTTGACTCATAACTTTGGAATTTTTTAAGCTGACACCAACAATGAATTTGCAGAATCTTAAACACAGAGAAAAAATGGTGCCTTTTAAAACCCACTGTTATATTCCAGCTGCACCTGGATACTCTGCTTTTTAATGCTGTTGGGAAATGTTGCTGTTTAACTTGTTTGGCTTCCAACAGCATCAATTTTTCAAAGAGATGCATGTTGTTTTGACCTGGGATGTTGACCTGGGATAATTTTGTATCTAAGCAGTACAAAATTGTTTAGCAATGTCCTGTTCTTTAACCATTTCATAACTGTTTGGATTTCAGTATAAGGTCAACATGCTAGCAATTCAAATCCAAGTCAAAACACATCTTGACACCCACAAAGTTTCTGTTCTTGTTGGAAGATACTTAACATATGAAAATATTTGCCTGTTCTACTTGCTACAATGCCAGCTAGAAAGAATGAGTGAGGGCTGAAGCAAGACTGATAATAGAATGCTTTTGAACTAAATATGCACTAAAAATAAAATATTGTTCTTTAAGAAATCCAGAGTACTAGAGTTAGATTTTATAGTATTAATTTACCTTAGTTGTGACATGATATGACATGACATAACATCATAACATAATGTAATGCATTTGCCTATTAAGGGCAAAACCCATAAATTCTCTGGGAAGAGAAAATAAGTCTAAATCATTGATTACATTTCCATTTCAAATATCACGATTAAAAATGAGCCCAATAATTATTTGCATGTTTCTTCTTGTCATTATACTTCAGAATAGTTCTTGGTGCAACTTAGTGATTGTATCTGAAAGTGCCCAGTTGCCATTGTCATAAAATTATATCCAAGTGTAAGGCCATAATTCCTTAAATATCAGACACATTTTCCCCCCTCTCCTTCAACCTTGTTTCCTCGATTTTTAATCACAGATTTATAGAATGAGAAGGGACTATAAGGATAACCTTGCCCAACCTGTGGAATGTCCAGAAAACCAATTTCCTCCATCTTGTTGTAGAGTTGTTGCAAGTTTGAGAGGCAGCCCATTAATCCCATCTTCTAGGTCATTATTAAAACTATTGAATAATACTGCCCTCAAAAAAATCCCTGCAGAAACCCATTATTAATGCTCTGCATCCTGATATAGAGCTATGAATGCTGACTTTCTGGGTGTGGTTAGCCAACCATTTATGGATCCACTTTATGATAGTATTAACACACTTTCAGCTTGGCAATGATAATATCATTGACATAATCTTGAATAATCTTGTTATTAACAAACATTTAAAGATATACGCCTACATATGGATTTCAAAATATTACCTTTTTTAAGTTTTCTGTATTGTCATTGCAAAATATTTCATTGTTGATTATTGTCTTGTTAACTAGATAAACTTGCCTCCTACAAGTTTTAACTGCTTCAGTGTTGGTATATTTAAACTTATTTTTATGCTGTGTAAAAAGTGGGATACATAGCATTAGAGAAATGTGTATGAACAGGAAACTATGAGCAGTTTGTGCCAGATTGAGAAAGAAAATGAAAAGTTTTAAGGAAATCAGTAGCTACCTATTCATTTCATTCATTAATAGCATTAACTGTTTTATGAAATATTGAGTTCTGATGATTTCAGAAACATTATTTATATCCCTACAGGTATATTGGGGCCCTAGGCACAAGAGTGATCTGTGATAACATACCAGGACTAGTCAATAAACAGCGGCACTTGTGCCAGAGTTACCCAGATATCATGCAATCCATAGGGGAAGGAGCTAAAGAGTGGATTCGGGAATGCCAGCACCAATTCCGTCACCATCGTTGGAACTGCAGCACTTTGGACAGAGACCACACTGTTTTTGGCAGAGTCATGCTCCGAAGTAAGTCCCTTGATCAGCTCAGTGATGATAATGCAGTATGAACTTCCCTCTCCTCTTCCATTCTCTCTCTCTCTCTCTCTCTCTCTCTCTCTCTCTGTGTGTGTGTGTACTATCTTTCTCTTTCTTCTGCCACACACTAAATAAATAAATAAATAATTCTCTTTCTTCAATGTTGCTTTGATTTTACATCTGAGATAAAAATGTAGGGATACTGCATTGCTTTAATTTTGTTCTTGGGCACAAAAATTTCATAACAAGTAGTAAAATAGCCAAAACTGATCACTGCTTCTTCTTCTTCTGTCTTTTCCCACTGACAATAAGATTGCTTTCTGAATTCTTTTCCATCAGTGGTCATCCAGATGCCTTGAATAACCTCACAAACATCTCATGATGAGAACTACCCTCCCTGCTTTCTTCTCCCAACATCTGTTAAAGTCTACATCTACAGAAAATGTAGGACATATGAAGTATCTGTTGATAAATTTGTACTCTTGAATTTTAACTCTTAGAAATCCTCGAAGCAGGTGATCATTAGAGAAGACAACCTCTCTTAATTAAAGCTATTATAGAACAGCTTAGGAACAACTGATTGTTCATTCCAAACTTTTTAGCCAGTATTTGAACAGACAAATGTTATTTAAAATTAGCAATCTACAAGTCTTAGTTCTAGTTAGAGAAGATCAGTAATTCTAGAGTCAGATATTGACTTGCTACAGTTTTTAAGGCACATTTAGCATGTGCAGGTTTAAATGGAAAATAGATTCATTGGAGCTGATTATGTTTATCATGTGAAGGGCTTTCGAACTTTAAGCAAAAGTTTTCAGTATGGTGGAAATGTTGCAATGAAGAATTATGACTATTTACTCATCTGTTTACTCAGAGGTCTTATTATATTCAGTGAGATTTACTTCCATGAAGAACTGCAACCATCTTTTAGCAGGAAATGGCCCAACTTTGTAAGGAAATGGCTTTTCTCACTGCATAATAAAATACAAGTTTGGCATCAAGTTTCATCAAGTTTACAAGTTTACAGTTTAAAATTTGCAAGATACTCTTGAAAGTTGTAAACAACTGAGCTTGGAGTAGTTCTTCAAGGTTAAAATAAAGTGTTTTCTTTATTTAGTAAATTTGATTATTTCATTGCAAAAACCTAAGTTTTAATATTTCAGATCAATACAATTTTAACAAACTCCCTTCTGAATTCTTATCCCAAAGTACCTGAAATGCCTCAGATTTTGAAAAAAAGTGGTATGTGCAAATTTGGTCCAATTCATTAAGTAGGTTTTATTCATCATTTTGATTGGTAGCCTGCCTTTCTACTCGGCTCACCCCCCAAGATAACTGGCAGTAATTAAAATATAGAATACAAGATGAAAACTACAAACAAATGCAAACGTTAAGGTTAAAAGTCTAGAAAAGAGCTGTTCTTAAAACAGAGAACATTTTTCTTCATTCTATTTTCTGTATGATTAAAAACAAACCAGACAATAATGACAACTAAAAGTCTAATTGGCTTAAAAATGAACTGAAACCAGAAAGAAGAGAGACAAAAAACTGATTATAAATTTACGGGAAGTTGAGATAAGGAGGCTGGCTGCACTGCCCCACCTTCACAGGCAAAAAAGTCAACTGCTAAAGGCAAACTCTGTAGTCACCAAACATAAAGCCCATGCCACAGAGCTGACCTCTCTGTGATGGAGGAATTTAGTCGGTGTTAACTTAGTTTTCTTATTTTTGCATGCACTGGAGTCATGTGCAGGAAAAAAAAGTACTTCATTTCAAAACATGATGAATGGGAATACTTTGAATCTTTCACAGCTTTCATGCCTGAAAAGGTGTGCACATGTATTTTTATGTGATTATGCTTTCAACTGATGAAACTTCTTGGATGAGAAGCAAAACGTCTTTTTCTTTCTCAAAAACAGTCCAGTTGCCTTTTGAAAAAAAGCACCTTGGAAACAACTATGACCTGGATGGCTGAGAATCTCCATAGAGATGTTTTTATATACTCAGGTTTTCTATGGAAAATATGCATATGCATCTACAAGCTCCCAATCTCTTGGTCTTCTGCAAAGGGGTCAAAACCTGTCTGTGCAGCCTTATATGGGGGACACCGGGCTCACACAACCATGAAGCTAGTTGCCCCTCCCATGAGAACCCCCACACACACCTGTATTAACAACTGCTAACCTCCCCATCTTTTTTAATTTTTTAATGTTTTATATTTTTTAAATTTTTAAAAATATTCTGCTTTTAATGCTTAATTTTATTGATTAAATTTTACACAGCCTGGAGTCCTTCTCTGAGGAAATTAGGCAGTTAAGAACTGTGAAATATAAATAAATAAATAGGTTAATGCTCAAAATAATGTGGGGTGATGATGCATTCACACTGTGAAAAGATCATTTAATAGAAAGGAAATCTAGATACAGCAGTCTCTTTACATCTGAATGCATCAGTTTTGGAGCTTTGATTGTCATCATTTAGATTGTTTACAAACTAACTTGGAGTTGGGATCCACAACAGCTCATTATTTCTATATAAACTGAATTAAGCTTTTTCTTATTGCTGCCGTTATTTGGAGGAAATAATGATTATTTTCCCCAGTCTGTGTTATAGGACAGAATCTACCTTGACTGTTCTGATGGAGAGGGAGTGCCATTCTCTTACTTGATAGTTCAGCAGCTTTTAATACCATCAACCATGGTTAGCTCTGAAACAGCTTCTGCCCATCTAAGAGAATAACATTGGAAAACCATAGAATTGCTTTCTAACAGGCTTAGTACTAAGACATCCCTGGATATGGTTACTAGGGGATCTGAAGCAAAAAGTCATTTGTATTGATGTCACCAAACCATATATCTCTAGATCAGGACAACTTAGGCCACAATCTAAATTGATGCTTGAATACACAGGCGGGGGAGGGGACATGGAAACTTAAGCTGAGTTGCATCCAAAAAGATGGAAGAAGGACAGTTTCTAAATCCAGAAATAGGAATTCCTTGCTATGCTTGGAATTTCATACTTTAGGGCAGGGGTCCCCAACCTGTGGGCCACGGTCTGGTAGTGGGCTGCGGGCTGCTGGCCACTGGGCTGCAGGACAGGCTGGCTAGTATGCACATGTGTGTGTGCACACACACCCCATTTGTGCTAGCGCTGCAGCCACGGGGTGCAAAAATAGGACACCGTGCCGCGCGGTGCAAAAACAGGATGCCGCCGCACCTCAGGGCGCAAAAATGGGACATTGCCGTGCCACGGGCCATGAAACCGCGATGCCACACTGCCGTACTGTGCGAAAATGGGCCAATGCCGTGCCTCAGGGCGCAAAAATGGGATGCTGCCGCGCCTTGATGCACAAATGATGGGCCGATGCCACACCTCAGGGCACAGAAACAGGGCGCTGTGCACAAGAACGGGGCAGGGCTAGTGAGTATCACTCAAGCGCTAGCCCTGCCCCATTTGCATCACGCAGATGCTTGCGGCCCTGTGTGTGCATACGCATGTGCATGTGCGTAAAATGCTTCCCCCTCCCTTTTCTTCCGGTCCGCCAACCAAGAAAGGTTGGTGACCTCTGCTTTAGGTGATGCTCCTACAATCCTTTCAAGCTTAGGCTATACATCAGCTGCACCATTTCTGGACAGAAATAATTTACTACAATTGGTCATACATTATTAATCTAAATATTGCAATAGGTCTGCTTTTTGAACTTATCTGGAACCCACAATAATATAGAATAAAGAAACTGGGTTCCAGCACAGAGTTGTTATGGTATCTATATTTCATCTGTGCTAAAAGAGCTACATTGGCTGCCAATCTGCTATTGAGTCACATAAAAAATATTACTATTAGTACATAAAGCTCTAAACAGTTCTGGGGCCTTAAAATTTTTCCAAGTATTTAAGTCTCTTAGGCAATTAGGGTCCTGGCAGCAGTGCCAAATGAGCTTTTCCATGGTAATATCTGATGTGACCTCCCTTTCAGTGCCAACATGTTTTAAACCTCTTTCAAAAGCTTACTTTTTAATGTAGTCCTTCTCCAGCCATAATCCACACTAAAGTTTTTATTTTAAGGGTTTTTTTCCCAACTTGTTTTTAATTTAGTTTTGCTTTGTTTTAGCCTGAAATCTCTTTTGGAATTATTGTAAACCACTTCTGGATCTTCTATAATATAAAACAGCATAAAAATGTTTTAATAAGTGAACAGCCTTTAAAAGGATATATGTTAACATTTTTTAATGCTGATTGTGCTACTAGTTATAGAATTTTGCTTTAGTTAGAGTGTACAGATGACAAAAGTCAGAGAATATTCTATAAGACAGTGTTTCTCAAATTTGGCACCTTGAATTTATGTGGATTTCAACTCCCAGAATTCCCCAGGCAGCATAATATCCAAATTAGCTACCTGGATTCAGGATGCTTGGGTTGGAGAAATGGGGAGATAGCCAAATCTTCTGAAAAGAGACCTCCCTGGTTTCCCTTAAGGCAAATAAAATGCACTGTTTGCTTTGAATGAAACTGATTAAATGTAGGATGTTCTTGCAGCATACAGTGGTATGTTTTTGATTTGCTCTTGCTTTTACAACATTGTAAAATCAGGTGCAAATTTAGAGAAGAACTATAAAATATTAGCCAGTAGTCTGTGCTATATGTGGACTTGCCAAACAATTTAATATTTCTGGAAGAAGTACTTCTCTGTTTTTCCAACCAAACACCTCACTCCCTGACGGTCGCAGATGTGAATGAGTTGGAATAATAGTTGCTCACATTCAAAGAATATAGTCTACAATCAAGCAGCTTCTATAGTGATAATAAATAAGCAAGGGAAACCCTTGAAAAGTGTAATACAGAGCCCATGATGGCTATCTTCCATATAACGTCCTTCAGCTATGTTCAGATTACAACTCTGGAATTTATAAAGTCCTCCCAACCTACCTGAAAGGCACTGATATAGAGGCATACAAACTGAAATACCTAAATTATCCATTCCAATGCATAAAAAAGAAAATGAAAATAAAATCTTATATTGCTTGGACAGAACATTTTTTTCCTAATTAGGTCTCACACCCTTGAATGTTACGCTTCTTTTGTAAGATAGTACATAGCTAAGAAATCCATTTTTCTGGCATTCTCACCAGATGAAATTTTATAATAACTTGGGTTTCATTCTTCTTTTGTTTATCCACTCCTAATCCCTGTTTTGATCCAGAAAATATTTTAGAATATTTGCTTGGCATGCCTTAGTTTAGCTACTCCTATAATATGAACTGATAGTTCATTGACAATACAAGCATTATCTCAATTACTCATGAAATGAATATCTGTAGTGTTACTGTTATGTCATATTTTCAGGTTTCCTAAAAATATTTTTCCGACTAGTAACTTATCTTTTTCTGTTCTTGCTAACTCAGAGCCTTTTACTTGGAGCTGTTAGGGACTGAACATGGATGGGAAAGGCTTTACTTTTCAGATACGTATTCTATTGTTGAGATAGGTATATCTTGCAAAAGAATTGATTGAATCATCTGTTATTCTCTGAACGCATCACTTAACACCTCTTATTTTGGCATGTAAAGATAAAACATCATGTGTGCATAGTTCCATTGATTTCTAACCACTCAGTTATTAGGTGGATTAAAAATACCATAAGACATCCAAACAATACACAAACATATATACTCTTTTCCAAACCATCTAGCTGTTTCCTGACTCACTCATGTTTATTTCTTTTATTTATATGGCAGGTAGTAGAGAAGCAGCCTTCGTGTATGCAATCTCCTCAGCTGGAGTTGTATATGCCATCACCCGGGCCTGCAGCCAAGGCGAGCTAAAAGCCTGCAACTGTGACCCCCATAAGCGGGGCCGCTCAAAGGATGAGAGAGGGGACTTTGACTGGGGAGGCTGCAGTGACAACATCAATTATGGTATAAAGTTTGCAAAGGACTTTGTGGATGCCAAAGAGAAAACAGTGAAAGATGCCCGTGCTTTAATGAATCTGCATAACAATCGTTGTGGCAGAACGGTTAGTAATGCCAACCTTAAGTTGGAGGGAGGCAATTTTTTGTAGCATAGGACTACAATATATATGAATGAATGAATGAATGAATGAATGAATGAATGAATGAATGAATGAATGAATATGGAGAGAGGGGGACATCTAAAGACCACAAAAGGGTTGACTGATGGCATGTCAGCATCATCAGCAGATGGATTGGGCTGAACTTTTTTCTTTTGATGGGTTTGATATTTAAAATGAATAATTGGAACACTGAAATTTGTGAGAAAGGTGAAAATGAAAAAAAAAAGAAAGCACCAAAAGTAGTTTTACTACTAAAACCCACAGGCATAATGTGGGGATAATATCATACTTTGAGAGAGGAACAAATTATCTAACTCGGTCTTAGAGACTATATAACCGTTCGTATATTATTATCTTATGCTTTGTAGCATGTTATAATCAACCTAAGAACTTTTCAGACAACAAGAAATAACAGCATCCCCAACTTCACAAAGGCCTAAGAATTTGTTACTGGAACTTTGAACCTTCTTCAGATTCTTAGCCACATTCAAGGATTTTCAGTTCACTTTGATTAAAAGGTCTGATACTATCAATGTCTAAATAGAGTATAAATAAAACAGGGAAAGAAAAAGAGGCAGATCAAGGCAACAATTTCTAATTCTCTCTCTCTGTCTCTCTCTGTCTGTCTGTCTCTCTCTCTCTCTCACACACACACACACATCAAAAAGAAGTTTTTAGACCAATAGCTGCCACTTCAGTAAAGCCAACATAAGATATTTATTTCATCTTGGCATTATATATATACAGTATACATAAACTCCTTTCATTCAAGTACTGATAGATACACCTTCCAGCAGAAGCATTTTTGTGGGATCACTGAAGGTCACCTCTATTATCTTTCAGTCAGAATGATTCTCAGCTCTAATTGACCAGATAGAGATGTATCACAAAAGAGAAGCTGTAAGTATTGCTCATAGGTCTGGAAGGTCATTATTGTAACTAGCAAAATCTAAGTAGAAATACCGAGTCTAAGAAATAAAGCAGTATCTCTCAGAAAAAGCAGCAGCCATTCTGAGTATTATTAAAGTAATTTTTGTCTGTTCCATCTTAGATCTGACATTAAAACTTCTATTTCAGGCTGTGAAGCGTTTCCTGAAACTAGAATGCAAATGTCATGGTGTCAGTGGTTCCTGCACGTTAAGGACTTGCTGGCTGGCAATGTCAGACTTCCGCAAAACTGGAGATTATCTCCGGAAAAAATACAATGGTGCCATCCAAGTGACTATGAACCAAGATGGCTCCGGATTTACTGTGGCCAATAAGAACTTCCGGAAGCCCACAAAAACTGACCTTGTGTATTTTGAGAACTCTCCTGATTATTGTGTGATGGATAAATCTGCAGGTAAAACAATATTTTGATATTTTGCTTGCAATGGCCTTCCCCAATTTTAGCACCTACCCTCCAGAGGGCAGATTTCAACTCCCCAAATTTTCAACCTTGATCATGATGGTTGAGTAATTCTTGGAATTGAAATTCGTACATCCCACTTAGGAAAGGGTGACTTGGACACTAACATTGTAGGAAGGCTTCCTTGTCTTCAGAATTCCTATCTGTGTGAAAATCTCCATGGAAACTAGCATCTGAAATATAAAGTGTACATATCCAAGAATTTCAATTTTACTTCCAGTTAATATTAAATTATGAGAAAAAATATACTTGCAAAATGTGGTTGAAAGAGTTGGATTGATATCACTCTGTTGCTCTTGCTACCTAATCCTTACCAATATCACTCACCAATATTTCTTATTTCACACCTTTCTTGAGGCAGGAAATGATACATTTTCTATTTCCCATAATAATAATAATAAAGTTGGAAGGGACCTTGGAGGTCATCGAGTCCAACCCCCTGCTCAGGCAGGAAACCCTATACCATTTCAGACAAATGGCTGTCCAGTCTCTTCTTAAAAACTTCCAGTGTTGGAGCATTCACCGCTTCTGGAGGCAGGTTGTTCCACTGGTTAATTGTTCTAACTGTCAGGAAGTTTGTTGTTAGAAATTATTCAGGCCAAGGGGTTGGACTAGAAGACCTCCAAGGTCCCTTCCAACTCTGTTATTCTAAGATTCTTAGGTTTTTAACAGATCTAATTGTATTACTACTACAAATTTCTAGAATTTGCTCTTATAAATTCTATAGAGGGAAATTCATTACAAAAAGTGACTTCAATTCTATATTTCCCAAGATCCAGTGCCAACATCATGCAAGATTAAATAAAACTATTCTTCTTTTCTTACAGGTTCACTAGGAACTGCTGGTCGTGTATGCAACAAGGTATCACGTGGGACTGATGGATGTGAAGTCATGTGTTGTGGCAGAGGTTATGATACCACTCAAGTAACTCGAGTCACTAAATGTGAATGCAAATTCCATTGGTGTTGCGCTGTTCGCTGCAAGGAATGTGAAGACACCGTAGATATTCACACGTGTAAAGCACCAAAGCGTGCAGAATGGATTGACCAAACTTGAGACAGTGCTGGACAGATCCAGAAAAGGAAAGGAAAGCTGGTGCTGTGCCACCTGTGGGCCTGAGAATTCTGGGAGTTGTAGTTCAACTGCATGGCATTTATTTAACTCATTCTCAAAAATAAAGAGAAGACTATATTTCCCAACGGATATTAGTGGGCTCCTTTGCTCACCAAGCAGATTTTCACACCCCTACTTTTAAAAAAAAGCGAATTAGCAAATGACAGTGAACTGTGCAGCTTTCTCTACTTGGTATTACTGTTCCAAAATAGGAGAGTGAAGTTGCTAATAAACATAGGACACTAAGAATCAGGCTGTGATTTAGTGCCTCATTCTAAAAAAAAAAAGTTTACACAGTAAACTATAAATATCATATGCACCCAAAAGTAGGAGAAAATAACCACAATTATTCTATCCAATCTGGAATAAGCATATTATTTTCATCTTTCAAACAGAGGTTACCATGCCTGCATTATGGACATCAGCTGAAAAAGAGCAACTTTGTGTAAAGGGACATTCATTATATTCATTCTCCAACTGAAATTAAACAATGGAATTATAAAATTGTTTTCAAAAAGAAAATCAATTCTACAGAGAGGACAGAATAAAAAAGGTGAAAGAAAGTTGAGAGTATGTGTATGTGTCTGGACAAGTTGTAGACTCTAAAAGAAGCTAATATAATATTTGTTTAAAATAAATCCACTTGTTATATGCATTGCTTTAAATACTTCAGAAAAACAACATAAAAAGTACTATCAGAAAATTATTCTCTTGGATTTGATGAATTTCTGCACTTATGATCATTCGTGATTAATTGGGTAAGTGATGGATAAGTCTAGTTTTTCATTATTGTTTCAATTCTGTAAACTCTGTGATTTTTGACCACTGAATCAAAGCAACATTCTTGAAAAATAGGACATAACTTATAACTTCAAAATAACAAATATCTGCAATCATAATTTTTTTAACTTTTCTTTTTTTTCTTTTTCCCCATGTCTCATTGTGGCCATTCTGAAATTCTACCTTTTCCCAGAGCCCAACATGCTGTGTTTGGGCCTCCACTAAGCTTATCATGTACAATCACTATCATATCCTCAACTTCCTTTTGCTTCTAGATCCGTGGAACAAAAAAAAAATCAGCCGGAAAATTAAACCTCTGGTCTGGGTGACCAACCAGACTGGATCCTGCAAAAAAAAACAAAAAACAGTCTTCAACATTATTTTCACATTACTTTGGACATCTCACAAAAGCACACAAAAATCTTTGGTCCAGCTCAGGAGTGTCAAACTGCCGGCCCATGGGCCGGTTGCATCATATGGAGGCCGCACCCACCCTAGCTCCGGCAATGCAAAAAAAGTCGTGACACGTTGCAACACATCACGTGATGCGGCGAGTTTGACACCGGTGGTCCAGCTGCTTCAGAATTCAGCAGCATGCAGACTTTTGAGTGTCCCATAGTTCATCCAAGTAACACCACTGCTGGATGAGTTTCACTGAGTTTTAATTACTTTCTGGGTGCAATTCAAGTGCTGGTTATCGCTTTTGAAGTCCTACATGGCACAGAGCCAGGTTACTTGTGGGACCACCTCTCCCTGAGGGTATCTGCCTGTCCTACTAAGTTAGATAGATGAGCACAACCCAGATCTCCTCCCTTAATATTACCACTTGATGGGACTTTGGACCTGCACCTTCTCAATAGCTACTTCAGCCCCATGGAACATCCTTCCACCTGAGATCTGAGGGATCTCTTCTCTTTTAACCTTCTGGAGGACTATAAAAGACCTGGTTCTTCCTGCAGTCATTGTAGTAGGATAGGGTTGATCTGTTGAGATGTTTAGTCTGGCACTGATGGGGGAGGGTATTTTTATCATTATATGAGATAGACAACCATATAAGTCCTGTAAATAAATAAATAAACTCTAATCTAAGACAGGATTTGACTCCTTTGGGTCTAGCTATTGACTTATGTCCTATAAATTTTGATCATTCAGATGATACAAGAGTTTTTGTCCAGACTCTTCTGCTCATCCAACCTGTAGGTGAGGGTGTGCACTGGTAAAAAATATATGTTTGGAAATTATTAAAGCCCTTAGCTATAAAAGTATTTATGAAAGAAACTGTACTATGTTGACTTCAAATCTATAACAGAACTCAGAATTTTAAAATCCATTCACCTTCATCACATTGCTAATTAATTATTTTAAAGCACTATGGCACTCCCATCTCAATTTTACTAGGATACTACAAAATATTCAAAAAAGTGCTTCCTTTCTGTTGCCAATGCCACATGCATACAAATGTCCTGGAAATGTCCTTGATACAGCAGTACTAAAACTCCTTACTTCAACATTTACAGGGACATCAAGTTTAGCAAAAAGTTTTGTTATATATTTACCAGGCAGGACACAATAGAGCCACAGTCAGACTAAATGAATCTGTGTACCTCTGTTAAGAAGCAAGTTCCAATGGAAAATATTCCTAAGTAAAATGTGTACAACATTATATCTTACTTCAGGTAACATAATTCTAGATCAGTGATGGCAAACCTTTTAGAGACCGAGTGCCCAAACTCCAACCCAAAACCCACTTATGTATCGTCAGGTGCCAGGGGGCGTGGCCCATTGGGTGGGCATGGCTTCGGTGGTAACGGCAGACTGGGCGGGACTTTTTAGAGACCGAGTGCCCAAACTGCAACCCAAAACCCACTTATGTATCATTGGGTGCCGGTTGGGCGTGGCCCTTTGGGTGGGCGTGGCCCTTTGGGTGGGCGTGGCTTCGGTGGTAACAGCAGACTGGGCGGGACTAAAAAGTTCAATCAATTGCAACTTTGTGAGATCTTTTTTTTTTCCCGTGAGAAGTTGAAATTGATTGATTGATTGAACCTTTTTTTTTTTTTGCACACGGCGGCCGGGGCCTAAAGCGAAAAGGTTTTATAAAACCCAGCTGAAGGTCTAGAACTGGGGCAACGGTGCGCGTGCCCACAGAGAGGGCTCTTTGTGCCACCTGTGGCACGCGTGCCATAGGTTCGCCACCATGGTTCTAGATAGTGTTAATAACATTAGATGATACAAAATATTCAACCATTTCTATAACATTCCAGTTTTAATCTATAGCATTTCCAAGCAGGTCTACAAAAGGCAATTGAAACCCTGGAGCGCAACTGCCTATTATGATGAGTCCTGGGCTAGATAGGCCTGTCATCTAGCAAAGGCTAAGATTGTTTTCTATGTACTAATTCCCTACTTTCAAATGGCTGCTTTTTCTCAGAAGCAGGAGGATTGGAGATAATAGCTTTATAGAACCAAAACAATCCAGAATTTAGAGAAAAGTTTGTCTCCTGTCTGGAAACAGTATCTAAAATCAACAGTGGATTGACCTTAATGAAAATTATCAGCACTGTTAACTTCTCTGGTGCGCTGGTTAGTAAAGAAAACGTATACTTATTTATGGCTCCACATTTTAATCTGAAAAGAAGTTTTCCCATCTTCTGGAAGATATTTTATATGTATCTTTAAGAGACATAAAGGTAAAAAGACAATAATTCTTTGGCAAAATGGCAAACCTTGTATTTTTCAAGGTGCTGCAGCAGCTGTAGCTGTTCTCACTGTTCAAATTGAAAACAACAGGATCATTTGGTAAATTATTGCCAGCCGAGAATGATTAAATGGCAACTGTATATAAAGCAGACTTCCTATATGTGCTCCCCTTTTAAATCTCTTTTTTAACAATTAGGAAAAGGGATCATCATTAGATCATCTCTTATCTTATGAAATGGTCTACTGAAAGGCTGCCAAAGCTATTGTGTGCTTGTAAAGGGATGCTCACAAGAATGGAATAGGTCTAAGAAATGTTAAGAATAAATGTCATACAGGTTTCCAGTATATATTACAGAAAATGGCAGAAGACCTGAGAACATCATTCTCTGCTTCCATAGCAACAAGCAGCAAAACTTTGAAAATGCCCTATCTTTGCAAGGTCATAATTCATATTCTTTTATAGTATTGTATTGGCATAGTTTGCTATTCGTCTATGAAATCTTTGATTATGAGACTGCATCAGGCAGTATGAACAAGATGGAGTTTGGTGTATTAAAAAAAAAGAAGAAAGTATGTCTTGCATTTTTATATTCAAAGGCTTTCTCATATTTATATTCACTCTGAGTAATACTGCCTTTAAAATTCCTTGGCCTATTTTTATCATGTTTTCATTGGAATCTGTAATACATTTCTGCATTCTATAGTTGATATTTCAAAACTGTTCTTCACCTGTCCTGCTTATCTTTATTTGTCCGACTTATGCATAATAATATTTTATTTTTTATTTTTTTATACACACACACACCCCAAGGCAGCAAGCATACCTAAAACTCCTTCCTCCTCCTCTTTTCACCACAACAAATAACTCTGTGAGATGAATTGAGCTAAGAGAGAGTAATTGGCCCAGTCAGCCAGCCAGCTTTCATGCTTAAGGTGGGACTGGAATTCATGGTCTCCTGGATATGTAGGTACTTCTTTTGAACATTCCAAAACAGGGGCGTCAAACTGCCGGCCCGCAGGCTGGATGCCTCACGTGGAAGCCGCGCCCACCCCAGCTCCGGCAAGGGGGGAAAAGTCGCGATATGTCACGACACATCACGTGACAGGGCAAGTTTGACACCCCTGTTCTAAAATGTTTCATGTACATTATCTCAGCCATCCTTCCTTATAATCAACCATCTAAGATAGAACAATGTTATTACTTAAGTAGCAGCTTAAGAAGAAGTTGAAGCTAAAGGACTGCAATTAGACAAACCGTTACAGAAAGTTCTGTATCATTACGGAAGGAGAAAAAGGATATAAATTATGTTTTGCATAACCATTGAGGCTCTACTTCCATTGCCATTAAACATTTTTAAAATTCAGGATAAGTGTGAGTTAGCATTACTACACCAAAAAGCAATTCTAAATAAAATATTTATGATATATATTTAAACTGCAAAAAATAATAAATATATATCACATTCTAAACTATTTTTTTCTGCCTTCTGCATTCTCCTTTAGACTTAGTATTTTTATAACTTTGATAATTTAAGGAACATGTACTGTTTGGTTAATCTGGTATTTTATAAAATTTGCCATGTAAACAAATGTTTCTACATTTTTCATGTTTCTACATAAAAATCCTAATATAATAAAGTAAGGATATATTGATCATTAATTTATGGCAATTAACCATGAAACATATGATGTCTATATACTACCTCTGTCATATGCCTCTAGATATTATTTGCTGAGGAATGAAGTAGAAGATAATCTTGCGTTGTATTTTGCTTCTGGATTTAGCCTAAGCATCTCATTGTCCTCATAGCTGTGGGCTAACAGCTGTTTATTTATTCTTATTGTTTAGGGGTATCTCTTGCTCCATTTTTCACATTGCTTTGCCATATTCCCGTTACTTGAAGTACTTCTACCAAAACACACAATGTCAGCATTTATTGCATTTACATTGCATTTCATTTGCATTTCCAAATCTTCTATTTATTATCCCCACTTATTAGATTAATATGATGAAGTGTAAGCATACAGTCAAATTACAACAAAGTTACATACATTCATGAAACTGCAATACAATCCTCTTCGGTAATAATTTAACATTGATGACATTTGTGATATATTTTGTTCTTCTGGTTTAAAATAGCCATGTCTGTTACAGCCAGGAAACAAAACCAAATAATTTATTAAGAAAAAATGCCACAATGCACCAGTTTCTCAACATCATTCGATATATCTGTCCTTCTGACTGAGATCATATGATCTCTATTAAAATCATGAAAATTAACATCTCTATTCATGATTTATTGTCAGACTGTATTAATTTTGTTTAGAAAACATACCAACAATTTTAAATAGTTAAAAATATAGGTAGTCCTCAACTTATGACCACAATTGAGTCCAAGATTTCTGTTGCTAAACAAGACAGATGTTAAGTCAGTTTTGTTCCATTTTACAACTTTTCTTCCCACAATTATTAAGTGAATTACTGCAGTTGGTAAGTTAATAACACGCTTGTTAAGTGAATCTGGTTTCCCCATTGACTTTGCTTGGCAGAAGGTCACAAAAGGGGATCACATGACCTCCTGGACACGGCAACTATCATAAATGTGAACCAGTTGCCAAGCTTCTGAATTTTGATCACGTGACCATAGGGATTCTGTGACAGTCATAAGTGTGAAAAATAATCATAGGTTACTCTTTTCAAAGCCATTATAACTTTGAACAGTCACTAAATGAATGGTTATAGGTCAAGGACTACCTGTATAGTAAATAATTTGAAATATTTCATGGACAAGTCCTTTAAAATTTAGGACTTTCCTTTTTGTGATGATTGTTAACTGTTAAGATGGGCTATTCAAATTCTGAGAAAAATTCAAACTTTTGAAATGTGTCCAATGCCAAAATAATGTTTATTCATCAGTTCTACATTTGCTAATTGTAATCAATAATGATCAGAGGCTATAGTGACTGCAGAGGTTTATTTTGCTTTCTTTAGTTACACCATATGCCAAATATATATCAGCTTCCTTTTCAGTTTTAAGAAACTATTTAGCAAAACTCAAGAGCATTCACAGCTTTAAGAGTATTCATTAAATCTATTTGATGTATATGCCTAATTAATTTAAGTATTTGAAATTAAATTGGTTCTTATGTATTAAAATTATATTCTTTACCTCTTGTATCAACTATTGTTTTTTATTTTTAAAAAATCAAGAGAAGCTAACTTAATAATAAAACAAAAACAAAATCACTGCACAAAAATCTTTCTAGCATCCAACACTCTATTTCAGATGCTGCTTTAAAATGAGAAATTACTCTGCTGTTTTTTCATAGCTCTTCATATTGTCTTCCGATATATAAATACGTATTTTGTTACTTAGTGTCATTGCTTTGATGCTGATCAATTTATCCATTTTACTTACTTACTTACTTACTTACTTACCTACTTACTAACTAACTACATTGTAAACTACCCATCTTGCCTAGAGGTGACTTTGGGTGGCTTACAAACCTTAAAAGCCAAAACATTAAAGCAATAATACATACACATACTTGTTCTTATCAAATAGGTAAGTAAGAGACCTGGGACAAAATAAGCTTACTGAGAGTATTACCATTTCTAGAATACTTTGATCTGAAAGAATGTTTAGATCAGATGTCTCACATTCTGTTTTGAAATTGTAATTCTAGGACTTCTGGAAATGGGATGACTCTGAGATTAGTCAAATGCTCCAGGTGGTCTGTTGGTTAAACTGGATGCTGGCAAGTTCAATAGTAGATTTTGAGCCTGCATGTAGAGTGAGGCTGACTTTTGGGAATACGTGGCTACAGTGCAGCTGTAAGGCTAAGGCTTAGGCTGATGTGCTCCTTGTGAAGGTTCAGACTATGCACTTGGACAGGCAGTAGAAGAACTTTGCGTAACACTTGCTGTACCAATGACTGAAATTCCTGCAATTATAAAAACATTAAGCATGATTTGTCTCTCCCATCTTATGGTTCAGGTTTATGTCAAATCTGGATAAACTGCAGCCAGGTGCCCTCATCTGAAATCTTCCAACTCCTTCCAAATGAGGCTAACCCTAACCCTAACCTTTCCAAATAGCATTATTGGAATTTTTGTAGGTGAAAGGGGAGAAATTGAATTTGGCCCAGAGATTTTCAAACCTTCCCTAACAGACATGTTCATCGGCCCTGAGATCTAATCTATTGGAAAGAACTCCCTTAATCTATCTTCATTATTGCCCTACCTGCCATCAGTTTAGAATTTAAGCCTCCCTCCACAACAAAGCAAGACTTTCTTCTCCCCTGGAGGGAAATGTTCACTCAATGGGCTGGAAAAGTTAAAACTGTTGAGGGGGAATGGAAATAGCTGAGAAAACATCTTCTCTTTGCAACTATTGGGAAGATCGTTCTGTCCAGAATGCCAGACTTTACACTACTTAAAGCTGACCTGATGAATAACAAGGTATGACCTGGAGACACAGAGAGAGAGGGGGGGGGGAAGAGAGGAAGAGAGAGAGAGGGAGGGAGGGAGAGTTTTGATTTGCCCTAAATATTAGTCCAGGAATATTTCTTGACCTTGTGTAACTGTGTACATGCCATAAGCAGTAGAGAAAAATCACCCATCATATTTTGGGAGCCTATTACTATAGAGAACTCTAGGAACAAAGCAAAGGCGTTATCTAGCTGTTCATGGGAACTGGCTTTTAAGTTTTTATTTATTTATGTGTTTGCTGCCTATCTTGCCACAAGGCGACTCTTTTTTCTGCTCATTCACTAGGCTTTTGTCTGCTAGGTCTTTAGTGGAATGAAGCTGATACATACTTAGAAGAGGGAAAGATGTTGTTGCTTCTACTATCCAAGGAGTTCAGTAAAAGGGGTATCTTCCCTTCCGCAACTTGAAGCATTGTTGGGCCTGCTGGGTCTGCTTCCCACTTGCTCTGCTCTGTACTTGATCAAGAATGGGTTGCAACTTAATTGAGATAACACTCTGAGGTACTAAGAAGAACAAAGTAAGAATCCTCATCAGGAGGAAGACACCTTATCCCATTGTTTCAGAGAAGTGTGACAAAATGACACTTTTTGTAATTGTGGCAATGTTTCCTCTGAAGCAGAAGTCAAACTGGCTAATCTGGCCAAAAACCCAGTGACACAAAAACATAAAAGAGCAGCACCAATCTCAAATTCCTCTATGGAAGGAACCTCAAAGCAAGACAAAAGTCTGACAAAATAAGCTAGTAAATACTTTTATCTTTCCTGAGTTACTTAAACCAACATTCCTCATTTTGCTCTTGTCCAGTTGATAGGAAATGTGGAGTGCACATCTGGAGGGGTCCAAGATAGGAAAGGCTACTTTAAACTGTTAGATGAATCAGTCAAAAGGACAAATCTTCTCTCTCTTTTGGTAACTCTAATAATAATCAGAGTTTTCTATGTACTTTTTTACATAATTTATCTACTGCTCTCATTTTTCCACTGAATGTGCACATTTCTCTCTTAAAAGCAGATGTTTCCTATCTAGTGCTGCTTTTAAAAAGGGATGAGTCTTGTCAGGGATTCTCTGTTCTACTCAGATGGCCTTTCTAAATTATGCCTATTAAGAGTCTAAAACAATTGCCACAAAAGATCATGTTCTAATAATCTTCAATTCTTACGTGTCTGATATAAGCAGCCAGTGGGGGGAGGTTAATTGGTTTAAGGATGGATCACAAAGAACTGGGACAGAGCACTTGGAGAGTGAATTATGCCATGCCTGCTAGGTAATTTAGCATGCAGATGCAAGTCTTCTGAATATAGGATGAATAAAATTAAATGTTAGTCGCAGCCCCAATCATTCTTGGTAATATGCCATCTTTATACCATTAGTTTGATAGTAATAAAGAAGTACAGGTAATTCTTGAGTTACAACCACAATTGGAACTGGAATCATTGCAGTCATAAGGTGAGTCAGACACAATTTTATGATGGTCATTACAAGTGTTAAGGAATCAAACTTCCCCAATGGGCGATTTTGCCAGAAATCAGCAAAAAAATGTTGCAAATCACATGATTGCAACAAGTCATAAATGTGAGCCAGTTGCCAAACACCCGAACTGAGATCATATGACCACCGGGGTGGTATCATGGTCATAACTGCAAGTACAATTGTAAATCATTGTTGCCAAGGCTGTCATAACTTTGAACCATCATTAAATGAATGGTCATAAGTTGAGGACTACCTGTATCTGTAACATGAGCTTATCCCACCTTTATTACTTTATAAGTAATTCAAGGTGGCAAACATACATAATAATCCTTTCTTCTATTTTCCCCACAATAACCTTTTACAGAGTGATACACAGAAATTGGTATATGAATGCTTTTGCTACCCTGTATTTATTGTCAGCAAAAGCATCAG
The DNA here is from genome assembly GCA_023970755.1 of Azemiops feae. NCBI lineage: Eukaryota > Metazoa > Chordata > Lepidosauria > Squamata > Viperidae > Azemiops > Azemiops feae. Next base: position 810,419 of record JALGBA010004200.1, on the reverse strand, counting down.
TTATTACATAAGGTAAAGACTTTTTAAAACGGTGAACTGCTACCTTCAACGTTATGCATAAGTTACTACATGAAACTATATAATTGTTTATGTTAACTGTAGAATCAGTGGGTGGGTCACAATTTTGAAGCAATAACGCTCTGAATTTTTGAATGTCCTTGCTTAAGGCCAGCAGTAACAAATTTGCACTCCTAAACAAAATCCTTTATTCCACTGTTTCTCTATAGGGCCAACTTTTCTACAGTGTTTCACCATCATCACTACCGGACACTAACTATTCTGTGAAGATAGATTATGATTATTCCTCTTTGGGGTGATCAACAGATTTCCTATGTTTGCACAGTCAAATGTCTTTCATAAAAGTGAGGGTTTTGTTTTTGGGCTTTGGAGGACTTTTCCAAACATTGGGCTTTCCTCAAGTAGGCCAAAAAATCTTCTCCACTTGTTCTTCAGTAGTTCCACTTTGGATACAGTTGTTCGTTTTCATCAACTGCTTCTGCTATGAATCGAAGAATAGCATGGCAGCGAGGGCATCTCTATGTGAAAATAGAAACAACCCTACTACAATTGTTATCATGGGTTCATGTCTATTGCGATATGTGAAAAAGTCTTCAATTCCTGTCCAAATCAAAATGCCAATTCTCTTGTACTTTTTCTTCTGCACAGAAGGAATTCAATTTCACATATCCTAACAGCCACTAATTTTCCTCTTGAGGAGAGTAAGATATATGCCATGAAAAGAGGTGACTGCTGGTTTGCCCCCCCCCCCCCAAGGCAATTTATGGGGATGTTTGAACTAATATTTTTGTAGCCTGCCATGACCTGTCCGGGAGAGGATTTTTTAAACCTAGTCTTCAAGTGCATTATCACTGCACAGGAGACCAGCCAGGGTGACCCAGCCAGCCACACTGTGGTCAGGAGCAATGACTAGTGGGGAAAAGAGTAGAAAAAGGTTTCTGCCTTTGGTCTTGGCTGAGAATGGGACTTCATTCAGTTGGTTGTGCAGCTAGACTGAAAGGAAAAACATGGAACAACTCCTCCCCAATATTCCCAGCCCCCACAAACACACATCAATGGTCAGCCACTAGTTTTAGCTGAACAGGAAATGATCTTAGGGCTCTAGTGGATTGCTCAGTGTAAATATTAACAAGTGAAAATTGAGGGTACAGAATGATTAAAAAGAATTCTTGCAAATCTGGGGAGAGGGCACTTCACTATTCTCCCCACTTGCCTTACCAACAACAGTGTTGAATATTTACATTGCTAAACTCTGCCTGATAATAGATCACTCATGAGTAGTGGATAATAGATCAGCCAATTGATTACTTAAATTGTTCTACCAGTAGCGCAAAGGGACAAGGAATCTGAAACTCACTGCAATACATTACAGCATATACACCCATCACACAAAACCCTCCAGCTATGCATAAAGTTTATTCTATTCATCTGTCACTGTACAGATTAACCATGTACCTACACACCACAGAATAAATTATCTTGCTTCTTTTCCCTCACTAAAAATGTCTTTACTCCTGTGTGAGCTTCTACTAATCTCTTATCATTGAGATCAGTTTGAGCTCTTAAACGTCTATCGTTAAAGGCCAGCCACCTTTTTATGAGAAAGAAGAAGAGATACAAAGCACCCTCTGAGTTTGCAGGGCTCGGAATTCAACTATTGCTTCTTAAGTGAAGAATAACCTTTGAGCTAAGGACCTATGTAATAAGCAGAGACAAATAAGTTCAGCTACCACTGCAGAATTACAGCACCAGAGAACAATTTGCTGCATTCCTTCAAAGGCCTGTATGAACCCAATCTCCTAAATAAGTACCAGACACCAAGTGCTCCATAAGCAAACAGAGCCCCCGAAGTGCATAAATGAAATAAGTAAAAAGCTTCACATTACATATAAACCAGCCGTTTGCACCTTGTTATTAATGGTCTTGACTGTGACCTCTGAACCTAGCTTTGCTTGGAGTCACGAATCCTCAAGCCTTGGCACTCCTAAATGTAGGAAAGGAATAAATAAAATTGTTCATAGATGTTTAGATTAGGTCATAGAAAACAAAATGTAATTTTAAGAACTGCATCACTAACCTTTTTCATGAAGAAACTAGTGAAAGTTGTGTGGTATAAAACAACCATGAATACAAGCTGCCTACGGTGGACTGACTTCCAATGGATTTTTAGGTAAAGGACATACCTAATACAGTATGTATTAGTAGCTATGCAATGGGCTTTTTCCAAACTTTCATTCAATCCATTTCCACATCATAGAATTCATGCCAGGTTTGCTCTCATTTTTAATTTCTTAGGGGTGTGTAAATCAGCTAAGTTCTGGTTCAGATTTGAGGTTCAAAGACAAAATTAGATTTTTGTTAGACCTTAAATAAACTTAATTAGACCTTAAATAAACTTAGAGGAGGTGACTGGGGTAATATGAAAACACCCTTCAAGAACTGGGCCTCACTAGTTCTTTATACTCATCTGACCTCAAGATAGAGAAAGTTGTATTTCAACTGAATTCAAGAAAAGTTGCTTAAAGGTATTTGAGGAATAATTAGAGGAATTTGACAGTAATTTGACAATTACTTAAAGATGAGCTCTTCTATACTAGATGCATTCAGAGATGCTCAGGAAGTTTATGGGGCACTTGGTGACAAGTGACTTTGCAATCTATGTATTTTAGTTTTAGATTAGTTTTCTATTCAAGAGTTGAAAGCTTAATTAAGTGAACTGACAGGATGTACAATTTTAATAATACAGGTAGTCCTCGACTTATGACCATAACGGAGCCCAAAATTTTTGTGGCTAAATGAGACATTTGTTAAGTGAATTTTGCCCCATTTTACAACCTTTCTTGCTATAGTTGTTAAGTGAATCGCTGCAGTTGTTAAATCAGTAATACACTTGTTAAGTGAATCTGGCTTTCCCATTGACTTTGCTTATCAGGTTACAAAAGGAGATCACATCACCCCAGGACATTGCAATCGTCATAAATATGAGTCAGTTACCAAGCATCCGAATTTTGAACACGTCACCATAGGGATACTGCAAAGGTCATGTGTGTGAAAAACAGTTGTCACTTTTTTCAGTGCCATTGTAACTTTGAATGGTCACTAAATGAACAGTTGTAAGTCAACAACTACTACAAGTCATGTACTTGATTATGAGAAGTACAATGCAATTATCTTTTAATTACCCAGGAGAGCAATTTAACCCACTGATCTGTATAAAATGCTTCTTTGAGGAAGTTCAAACCTTCCTTAGGAAGATCTAGCAACTGAAATATTTTATCTTCATCACTTGAAAACCAGTCTATAATAATGTTATGTACTTGGTGTTGCTCTTCATGACTGCAAGCTACCAGGCAGTACAGGATACAATATCTTGTCTACCAACAGTTAGAGACACGGTATGGTACCTATTGCAATTCCTCCTTTCCTTGAAGGTATACATAAATTTTGCATACTTATAGGTCTCTTTCCATTTTTTCTTCTTGAAGAGAATTTAAAAACATTATTTTACCTCCACATCACATTTGGAAATCTATGGACCTACACTTAATTTTAAAACTATTCATTCAGGAGACTGGTAACAGTAATCTAGCTGTTCTTCTGGCAACTCAATTAGCAAAGAGAGAAAAAAACAAGCAGTAAATAAGTAAATAATAACGGTGAGAGTGCTCATACAACTAGTAACTACCATGATGACTATAACTTTGGACTAGTAAAACGTAGGATAAATTTAACACATAAAAACAAGGAGTGCAAAATTAAAGCAAGATACCCAACACAGAGCAAATAGACTCAGTGGAGAACATAACATAAATTTTACACCTGTGTTAAGTAAATCTGCAATTAGAGGCAATGCCATAGGTACTGTATATGAAGTGGCATAAGTAACTGAAGGCACAGCACAAGGTAATATTTTAGTAGATGAAATGTGTGTCTCTGTGTTATGAAAGTAGGACAGAGTAAGAATTATTGATAGCAACAGACATTGCAGAACATTGCCAGCCCTGTTTGCAAGCTTATCCCACTCTAATATGCTCATGTCAAAGAGAAGACAGTGAGAAAAACCAGCCTTAGGGAGTGATGCACAGGAGACTCTGCTTCATTTATAACCCCACACATAAGTTGGAAAAGATTCAATTTTAAAAAGCATTATGCTGCTTACCTTATGGGCCTCTGTGGATGGCAAAGTGAAATTGGATGAATACAGCATGACCATTAATCATCACAGAGATACCACCGTGAGAAACTACCCCTGTGGCTTATGCTCACTCGGCAGATAACATTTGAGTTTTACCTCCTAGTTGCTGCATAGATCCAGCAGTCCGTTTCCTCTTTCTTGTCTCGTCACAAATGAATGCAAACACCACTACAGATAGAGTGGTAAGTGACATATTTATCAAGTAGTAATGACCCCAAATAATCAAGAACATTATCATAGGCTTGTAGATAACAAGCCATTATCTCCCTTGCAATATACATTTATGAAATACAGCAAAGGAAAATACTGTAAGAGATAGAGAAATGAATGATCTTCAAAACATCTATGAAATATAACTTTGCTTCAAAAAGAGCTGTCATTTTGTGTAGACGTCAGTGTGTTTTTGCAACAGATAAACTTCTTCTATCCTTATATGCTGTGTATGTATGCCTTGTATTTCTTCTATCCTTGTATGCTGTGATTACACATCTGAAGTAAACTAGCCATGCTTTAATAATATCTAACAGCAGTTGGGAAATACACCTGTCATCCAATACTACAATGCTATTACTCAAGCATTTAGTTCTCCCACTTTCCTTCATATAGTTGCTGTTAAAAACGAAGACAGAAGATGGGAGAAAGGGGAAGGGATAAACTGAGCTTTATAAATGACTCAGGATAGTCAAAGGTCAAGGATAAAAATCAATTTTGTCTATTGATGTTAGGAGAAACTCCTCCTAAGGTATCAGTCTCCATCAAGCTCTACAAATGGTTGAGCAATTTAAGAAACAAGTGCAATTGACTAATCCACTTATTAAATTCTGATTTATTGCTTGATGAACAATAAAAAAGTAAAAACACCCTTGAGTCAAGCAGTTGTCTTGGCAGAGTTAGTGTTTAAGTGTTTGCAAACTCTTTTGAATTTTCAGTATTTCTGGATAAACAGTGCCAATTAAATAAATGAGTTAAAAACATTTGTTCATTGCTTTATTGAGAAAAATGATCCAAAGCTACATATCTGTGTGTGGCAAGTATGTGAATCTTTGCTTTCAGTCACTGGCATGCCCCCACTGGGCAGCAATAACTGCAACTAAACATTTTCAGTAACTGATCAGTCCTACAGATTTGTGTGGAAGAAATTTTAATGCATTCTTCTTTAGAGTATCTTCAAACTAAGGGATGTTGGTGGACTTCCTCACATGAACTGCTTACTTCAAGTCCTTCCACAACATTTCTTTAGGATTAAGGTCAGGACTTTTAAGTTGGCCACTCCAAAACATTAGCAATTACTGAAAGCAAAGTTCACATACATTTTGTGACAAATATGTAGCTTTGTATCCTTTCCTCAGCAAATAAATGAACAAGTTATGTTTTAGACTCATTTAATTGGTTTTCACTTTATATAGTTCTAAACTACTGTGTGGATGACAGATCACATTTTAGGTCATATTTATAGAGAAATATTGAAAATTAAAAGAGTTCATAAACTTTTAAGGATCACTGTATAGAAATGGTTTGCCATTGCTTTCTTTCAGGACTTTTTTAAACTTCCTAATCTGGCCAACAGTTTCAGAATTGCCAGGTAGTCTTTCATCCAAATGTAAGCCAGGGCCAATCCTGCTTAGCTTTTGTAATGGGCAATGGTTGGCTAAGAACTGCTACTTGCTTGGGGGAGGAGATGGACATATAGCAACTAATTAAACTTTTAATAAAATGACTAGGCTGCACAGGCTATGTATTTACTTATACCTAATAAATGATCCTGTCCAAAGTATAATTTATGTTCTTTCTTAACTTAAAAGAACTATTATAGGGGCATGCTTTCTATGTCACTCACTGTGCATGCCCTGTGGAACAGCATATTCCTGAGACATTGATGGCCCCAATACTAATGGCCTTGTGCAAGGAATTATACAACTTGGCTTCGATTTGTGTGTGGCCTAGGCATGACATATGTGTGTGTGTGTGTTTGTGTATTATTCCCTTTGTGATTTTATTGTTAATTTTAATTTACTGTTTGCTACCCAGAATTAAATAAATCCAAGTTAACTGTAATTCAGATAATTCTCAAAAAACACAGTATGTAGTGACCAGTTGGAAGATCCTCATAATTAAGAATGGTTCAGAACCAAGTTTCAGCAGAATTATCTCTTGCTTTCAAGACTAGCATTAGCAACGCATCTCTATGGTACTTCTTGGTCCCTTTTCTTCATCTTGCTGCCTTAGATCAGGAGAGAGAGAGTAAAGCAAGTGCAGGCTATGGTTCTTTCTTCTTGTTTTTCTGTTAACTGCTCCCTTCCTTAGGAGTAAACAAGTGAACATGCAGCAACAGAAAGAAGCAGGAGACTTGATGTACTGGCAGTGGGCCCCCTACTGGGCTGTACATCTTGGCAAGTGGTCAGTAACACAAGCCCTGTGGGTTAGATTCTTGGCTAATAAACATAAGTAAGCATATCTCCACTTCAGAAGGAAATTTCAACATAGGATCTATCAGATTTATTGCTTTCTGGAATTTCTGAGAGAGAAAGCAGTAGCCTTAAGTACAACAATCCTCTCCCCACCCAACCACCCAGACATTGAATTGTGGATTTTAAATCTACAATATTTTAGGCTTACGAAGGAGTACAGAAAATGTTTAACAGCCTGTAAAACAAAGCTAAGTAAGTCTTCCTTCACACTCTTAGTTGCCAATGCTTTTGTAATCAAGAGGCGCTGATGTTAAAGTTCATGTGAACTGAGATGTGTTCAGATTTGGGTCAGCTGATGCCAGAGACCAGAAGGCATGAGGCGTTCAATCTTCTCCATCAAGAAGCTCAAAGGTGACAAAAGAGTTCCAAAAAACTGAAAGAAAGAAAAAGCTGTAATAAAAAATGATGCTGAAGTTAAAGAGAGCTATTCAGATGTACGTTACCCCAAACTTCGGCCTCTGAAGAAAAAACAGGAAATATTTTCCAGCCTATATTAGTGGACTTCACTGAGGATGGGAAATAGTCTAGGTATCACACTATAATAAACTTGGGACATTGCCTGGCAGAGAAAAATTATCTCCTTTTCATTTTTTTAAACAAAAGACTATAAATATTTGTGTAAAACTTAAAATTTTAAGTTCGAAACATACAATCCAATAAATGTGGAGAATGGAGCAGCTGGTACTTTAAAAATAAAGATTTAAAAATGATGAGCCAAGCTCCCAAAATGTTCCAACAAACAGGAAGATTTAATCAATGTTTACGGAAGTAGTAGAATAAAAAATATTTTAAATACAGGTTTGCATATTCAGAATGTTAGGGGTTGTTTCCCTTAAAGTAATTATGTCAGTTTCATTACTTCAAAACTATCCTTATTAGACACAGACACTTCATAAAACAGTAATAATAGTAATCTTGATTTTTAGCCCAACTGTTAAAACTGTTATAAAAAAAGCCAAGTAGTTTAAGAACGGTAGATTCTATGAATTTATTCAGCCATCATTTATTAATCTCATTTTTTCCAATCATGACTGCTGTCAGCAATCTGAGGCATTTAGTAGATCATACATCATAAAATTAATCCAGAAAGTTAACATAGCAAAAAGTCATGCTAACATGGACATATTATCTGTAAGGCTTTGATGCAGAATTTTTTTTAAAAAGCTGACCTTATAACAATTTCACCATACTATCAACATACTACAACTCTTCGTGTTTCAGAAATTATGCACCGAAACAAATAAAAAATTATCAACCTATGGATGCCATTCTTCTCTCACATCAATAAAATAAATTAACAAACAATTTATAAAGATACATGGAATTTATGGAGCTCTACTTCAGATGGTTTAAATATAGAATTGGTTCATTACACATTTTAAGCCATATACATTTCTTGTAGATAAGCAAAAGCTTCTAATGTTTATAAATCTAAGATGTTCAGCAGCTGTGGAACAGCTTAAGTCTTCAATGTCACTTAATGAGCCTTAACAAAACAGTAAAGATATTTATTCCAGTTTTAAAATCAGATCATATTTTAAAAGGGCTGATTTTTTTTGAGATTCGAGGATTACTATCTATTTTAGATCTAAATAGAATCCAGATTTTTAAAAGAATATGTGTTGAACCAAACAGATTAAATGGCAATTGGGTGACAATTTAGTATAAAACTAATCTTATTTAAAAAGAACACTTTGAGGAAAAGTTGAAATTTCTTTTCGGAAAACTATTTCATACATGTTATAGCAAGTGGAAAAAAAGAAATCAACACAATTCTGTAAGACTTAAATTCTGTGACACTAAAGAAACTTAAGAGTTCCTCCTAGAACCAACAGACGGCAATAGAAAATACTAATGCAGATTATGCTAGCTATGAATTGATGCCTTCTGATTCTCACCAGCATTAAAAACTTCCACAATAATAAAAGCCCTGGGATTACAACTGGTATAGCTATACCTATAGAAAATTCAGAAAGTAACTCTGGATGTTCCTGCAATGGAGTAGTTGAGAAATTGAGGAAAGCAAAAATTAGTAAAGCAAGCACCTGTTTTTTTCCCCAAGTCTACACAGCAGTTTCAAGAGCAGCTTCTGAAACAACCAAGGAGGCCTGAAGCAGGACATGGCTTCTTTTAACTATATAAAAAGAGGTATTTCAAGTGCACTTTATTACAAGCATTTCCCAATGTGTATGGGTGTGAGAGTGATCATGGCACTAGGATGATCCCTACAAGAAACAACTCCAATAAGACATGGAATAACATTCAAAAACAGAAATCAGTGTAAGGAAGCACTCAGTTTAATAGCCTGATTTTAGAAAAGATACTTTTTCCCCACTGCAAGCATTTTCTGCTGAAAGCCTCAGAATTCACATATGTGTCCTGGACCCTTGGATCAAATGCGAGGTCAATTTAAATGTTATGGGATGGAAAACAGAATCTACACAGCAATACAATTGTTCTAATATACTTTTGTCTTTAGTTTTTCATTAGTTAAATTAGGCACAGTTATTTTGGTAGTTAAGACTGACAGCCTGAAGTGCTACAAGAAACTGATCCTAGAGTTTGATAATTACACATATAAAATCATTAGAACTGAGGCAGAACTCTTGTATATCTTTCCACAGTTTACAACATGTAGCATTGGCATACAAGAAAAACCATGCTGGCTTCTTAGAAAAAATGAAATAAAAGAATTGTAGTGGAAATTAATCTGCTATGTCATTAAATAGATACATCAATCAAATGAATCAGTACAACAATCTGGAAATAAACTGTTATTTTTTATCTAATATAACATTTTTAAAAAATAAAATATAACAAACTGAATATTTATTAGTCTATAGTACCTTGAATTTTCTAAAATTATATTCTATTCAACTATTTTTTTTAAAAAAGTTGGAAAGCAGTACAACAAATTATTACATGATTATAATTTAAGTTAAGTACGTCATAAACATCTTGTCATAATAGAATTCTATTTTGTTATATGCAGATGAGGCAGCCATTCTTCCAATCTCATTTATGGCACTTAGAAAACATCTCCAGGTCTTTTGGTTTCTATGGTGCTGAAGAAAAGTTCATTCTAAATTAACTAAAGACCAAGTCTTCTCTAAAACAGTAGCTCTTAATAAAATATGGCTCACGGATAAATGAATATGAAATACTACAAGCTAAAACCTTTGGATTCCTAGATGCTGTTTTATAGGCCTTCTGACTGGAGGGGAGTGAGGCATAGATTATGCATGCTATGAAGTTCATCCTGAAGTGTGTAGCTTTCATTCTCAGGTTGTTTTCAAAAATGGTGGCTTTTATATCCCCTCTATAATTAGAAAGTTTCAAGACAAGGCAGAATGTGGGCCTGTATCCCCAAGAACTTTTCCCTCTTGGAGTTTGATCTAAGATATTGAAGATCTTTAGGATCCCTTGGTTGTCCCAGTACCACCTTTTGATTGAACGTAGATCTCAATTCAATCATAGCCTGAGCTTGAATAAGTAAAATCAATCTTTGGCTTAAACTAACATTCTTCCCTGAGGGCCCAGACCTACTGACGCTATTAGATAATTTTTATTCAACTTGGAAGACCACCTTGGAGATAAAATTACAAAATATTGGCTTATCTATAACAGCTCTGCATTCTTTGGGTTTTTCCAAAACTAAAGAAATTGCCAAACAGCAAATAATTGATTTGCACAGAGATAGTGCTAGGAACTTCCTTTTTTTAACTTTCTTTTTTAAGATGGGGGACTAAAATAAACCTTTTGCCCTGGCTAAATATTAAAACAATCTTGCTACTGCAAAATATTGTAGGGTCTTTGCCCTAGCATATTTTAACTTGTCTTCATCCTTCCTGGAACATAATGTATTCATCTCAGAGGGAGGGTCTGTCCCTGTCATTTGGGAACAACTGAAACTATGGGCCATGTACTGCTGTGTTACTAATTTTATGAAGAAATTTGTCACTTGCATTTTACTTTATTTCTAAGCACGTTCCCCAGTAGAATACATCCTACATTTAATTTCTTCTTGCAAATTGTAATTGTAATCTACCTTTAAAGTTGCCAAATTTTGTTTCAATTGGATTATTATTTAATTCAATTGGATACTGAATGATTGGAACACAATAACTATTATTCAATCTGACCACAAACAAAATATGTAATCTGGCAATTGTATTCGAGTATCTGTTTTTTTGTTTTACCCTATATTATTTTATATTACTCTGAGTATGGTTTTTTGATAACATTGTAAAATATTTTTACAATTTAGTGATTTAGTCTTAAATATTTAATTTTTAGTGTGTTAGTATTTTTCATACATTTTATTTTTTTCTAATATAATTTGAAATGTTATGGATTTCTATATGAAATCTATAAGCTCTATTTCACAAATGTGCACAATTATAAAGCTATTCTGTTCAACTGTAAGCTGAAAGAATAGCGGATCCTTCTTTTTCTTTGGATTGGATACAAGTGCAATCACATCAATTTTTGAAAAATCAAAGAAATGAGGTGCTTTTTTTAAAAAAAAAAATCCAGTTACACAAGGTAAACATGCAAAACAATGCTATATTAACAAAAGAGTAAATTGTTAATACAGGTAGTCCCTGACTTACAACTGTTCGTTTAGTGACCAAAGTTACAACGGCACTGAAAAAAGTAACTTATGACCGTTTTTCACATTTACGACCTTTATAGCATCCCCATGGTGACGTGATCAAAATTCAGATGCTGGGCAACTGACTCATATTTATGATGGTTCCAGTGTCCCAGGGTCATGCAGTCAACGTTTTCGATCTTCATATAAGCAAAATCAATGGGGAAGCCAAATTCATTTAACCACTGTGTTACTGACTTAACAACTGTAGTGATTCACTTAACAACTGTGGCAAGAAAGGTCGGGACAAAATTCATTTAACAAATGTTTCGCTTAGCAACAGAAATTTTGGGCTCAATTGTGGTTGTAAGTCAAGGACTACCTGTACATTACTGAAATCTTACAAAAAATATGTAACAATATACTGTATATGCTTCATCAGATAATTAGCTGTTATTTAGCAGCTCTAAGCAGTGGGGGGAAATTCATTTTTTTAATAGAAATTTTGGGAAAATTAGAAGTAATATTTACTTTTATTATTCTTTAAAAATACATTGTTTCCTTATCTATTATAAATGTTATACATATTTGTTTGCATATTCATGAACCACTTCAGTCATGTTAGACTTTAATTATGTTTACATCACTAAAATATGGTTTATTCAAACAATAAGTTTAGTTTTGCCACAAATTTTATTAGTTTATAAAAATATAAAGTACAAAAATACAAAGAAAAATGAAAATAAGGAAGTAAAAACAAGAAGGGGAAGAGGGAAAAGTCTGGGGTAAAAGGGAAAAAAGAAAAGAAAAGCATTGACTTCCGACTCTTTTTGGCACAGTAGAATAAGGTAACAACATGTAACCTCAACTTTTTACTTTTATAACATTTTATACTAAACATTTCTGTAACAAATCCATCTAATCAGCAAGCCCTAATAATTATGAGTTTATTGGCTGAATGTACTTTAAAATGTACTCTTTCATTGAAGATAGAGGAACTAGATGCTAAGCTCTAAGCAATATAGTAGCACATCACATTTAATTCTTTAAAAAAGGCAGTTAGGCAAATTGTATAAAACAGACATAAAAAGAACTGATTTTCAGATTTTCAGGAGGAATGAAGAAAAAGATGGAGACACAATTCTCAGGCCATACATTTTGCACTTTCTGCTTTTATGGAAAAGCATAATCACAACTCATAGTACCAATCATCTGAATACTATTTAAAAGTGTGTGTATGGAAAAGGTCCCAATTCAGCTGAAATCAAGTTAGCATTAAAGACAAATCTGGAGAAGTTTTAACTGAGCATAATTTTAATTTGTGAAAACAAAACAAGAAGTACCTACAAATAAATTACAGTGGTCAATTAAATGAGCTGAAGTAGAATAATGCCTAAGAGCGACAGCAATTTAAATCTTGTATATACTCAAGAGTGAACTATGTTAAAGGCTGTGTAAGGATTAATTAGATAATTTGAAGCTCTTTGCACACAAGAACACAACAAAAACAAATATTTTACTTGATAAATCTTCAGATTACTTAATAATAACCTGAATGGGTACAGGAACTGAAAAGCCTCAACATATATATTCATCTCTTCATGCTAGGTTTTAAAAAGTGTATTAGAACAGCCATTTAAAGCATGCTGCACAAAATAAAATTCCTTGGTGTTTAAGAGTCAAATTATACTATACTAACATTAAAATCCAAACACAATTATTATATATTTCTAATTTGTGATATGGGTAAAATCCTTATAAAGTAAACCAGAGGAACAATTTCACTGAAAGCTACATTTATTAATCAAAGCAAATTTACAGGATAGAAAAGTATTATAATTGATTTCTCTATACCAACCCTAAAACTACTCAAAATAATGGATTTTACTTCTTAGTCTTAACTTTAATTGACTGCAAATTTCATAGGAAAAAGAAATCCATTTCCCTTAGCATTCAAGACTAGGGATGGTTCTTAAAATTAAATGTAAGCAAATGCAAGTTATCAACAGGAAAATGTTCCATACCTTGGAAACTGTTTTGCATTGCTTCGTAATAAAGCTACCCCTGTTACTTCAGCTCTTAGGAAGTACCATCTAAGATGAAAGGAGAGAGATATCAGATGGTCCTTAACTGTTGCATCCTACTTGCATCTGTAATAAGGCTACATTAAGATGAAGACTGTTGTACAAAGACAGTATTCCATGTATAGGTTTTCATAGCATATAAATCTACTGCAGATTTGCTTGTTTTGTAATATAGAACTCTAAGACACACTACTGGTTTTTCCCTCTTCATGTTAAACAACCATGCAGTTCAGTTATAGTAACCCTACTTCCCAGTGGGGCAACCAAAGCTTCTGGAAGGCAGGACTTTAAAATCTGAAGCCCTTTCCAGCTGAAAGAAAAGTTGACCAACATTTCTGTACCCCACTGGACTCCATTCAGTTCCATTGAGCGACTCTGCCAAATCTGGGCTATTTGCTGTCATATTCCATTGTGCATACACTACAGCTATTAAAAGATTCTCTGTGGGTTTTGGCTTCTCAACAAGTTTTTGCAGTTTGGCTACAGTTTTGTCTGGCAATCTGATTGTATAGGAAACAAAGGAAATATGACCCAGTAAAAATATTAAAACCATTGCTATTCCACTAAATAAATATATTAAGTTTTGTTCTTTTACAAGATTATACATCATAACAGTACTGATTAGCTAACTGAGATTATCTAATATGTCCACTTAAAATGTTTTTAAACTGAGATAGATAGTGGCAAGCTGTTTTTTTTTTTTTAATACAATTTGTATTCATGAGCAACTTGGAACAGACTGAGTATGTACCAACCTTTAAAATTTAGAAACAGGGACAAAATCTTATGAGCTTCTTTCACACACAACATTGAGGGAAATTGTGTCTGGAATAATCAAATTGTTCTAGCATACATACCACTGAATTCAAATTCCCTCTTAGCCATGAACCTATAGTGATGTCTCAAAGTTTATGAACTCTTTTGAATTTTCAATATTTTTGTATAAATATAGCCTAAACTATGCAATTAAACAAAAAAGTCAAAAATATTATACTTGTTCATTTATTTATTAAAGAAAATGACCCAAGCTACACATTTCTGCGTGGCAAAAGTATGTGAGCCATACAACCAACAAGCAGAAGAAAGTTAATATTTGGGAGTAGTCAAGTCAAAGTCCTGACCTTAATTCTAGAAATTAAATCCTTGTGGAAGGACCTGAAGCAAGCAGTTCGTATGAAGAAGCCAACCAAGATTCCTTAATTGAAGCTGTTCTGTAAGGAGGAATGGGCTAACATTTAGAACTGATTATCAGTTGTCAGAAATGTTTAGTTGCAGCCCAGGGGGGCATGTCAGTTACTGAAAGGAAAGGTTCACATACTTTTGCCACACACAATTATGCAGTTTGGATCATTTTCCTCAATAAAACAATGAACAAGTATAATGTCTTTGTTTAATTAGGCTTTCTTTATTTAATTTCAGGACATGTGGACAACAGATCATGTTTTAGGTCATATTTAGGCAGAAATATTGAAAATTGAAAACAGTTCACAAACATTCTAGTACACTGGGAATTAGGTTGGTGGCTAAAAGCCACATTTCATTTCTTGGAAAATGGGCAGCAATCAAATTCATCACATTCAACCAGAACAGTTTTTATCTAATAATTGGGGGGGGGGGGGACCCAAGCTCACTTTCATGAAATATAAAATCTATTTAATGTCCAGGTCAATAGCCAAATAATCTAGAATCCATATTAAATCTGTTTTATATGAAACACAGGCCATAGCATGAAAATAAATAAGGAAGCAAAAAAAAAAAAAAAAAAGGCTGAGCTTGGTATGGGATGTCCCAAGGGGGACAATTACAGTGCAGGGTTTTTGTTTATTTTTTGTTTTGTTTTTATGATTGCTATTTATTAGTTTTATGGTTGTTGTAAGCCACTCAGTTTTTGCTTAAGCAGAATTGCTTAAGATGGGTGGCCCTATACATCTTTTATATAAATAAATAAATAAATAAATCTTATGGTTGTCTTAATATTTAATTTAGCTTCAGAGATTAAAAATGTCTAACTGGGTCTTTTTAAAATAACTTTCAGTGTGTGTTAAAAGTTCAACATAGCTCCAACAACAGTTATTCAGCTGCTCAAGATCTTCTACATTTAAAATGCGTAAAGACAAAACGAACCTTAACCTTTTAGAAGATTGGAAAATGAATGGATTCAATTTATAACATCAGGGTAAACAGAATTATGTGAAGCCTAGTAACTCACTATACCAAAAGGAACACCTTTTTAGCACACCTCTTACAAATAGCAGTGCCTTTGGGGCACATTTCAAAGATTTGATCTAAAACACTGAGTCCATAAACTAATTTCTGCACCATCACAAAAGTTAATTATCAACAGACCATACTTTTGTGACTGCAAAAGGCAATTCAGACACACAGTACACCAACTGCTGTGATTCTAGGTCTCCTCATAGCCTCAAAATAGCCATAATACTTTCCCGAGACAGTGCACCATTTTAACTGGCATTCAAGAGACTTAAAAACACAGGATTATTTTAAGATAGGTGCAACCTATGTATTTTAACTGACATCCAAATTATGAAATAATATGAGAAAATTAGATAAAATGCTAATTTAAGATTTTATTCCAGTTAAATAATGTTAACTTCATGGAAATGTCTATATGTTTAAAAGAGTCTTGCTAAAAAACAAGATTATTAAGAATCTCCAATACCTATTCAGTATACTACCCATGATATTCCATTATTTTTTCCATCCCACTTAATTTCTTCCACCCAAAACAATCAATATCTAGCGGCAAACCAATACAATAAGTTATCACTGGGTTATTTTTGTTTACTGATTTTGAATAGAACTGGAAGGGACCTTGAAGGTCTTCTAGTCCAGCCTTCTGCTCAAGCAGGAGAACCTATACCATCTCAGACAAGTGACTGTCTAGTCTCTTTTTAAAAATCTCCAGTGATGGAGCGCCCATGATTTCTGGGGGCAAGCTATTCCACTGGTTAATTGTCCTCACTGTCAGGAAGTTTCTCCTTAATTCCAGGTCGCTTCTCTCTTTGATCAGTTTCCAACCATTGTTTCTTGTCCTGCCCTCTGGTGCTTTGGTGAATAACGTGACCCCCTCTTCTTTGTGGCAGCCCCTCAGATACTAGAATACTGCTATCATGTCTCCCCTATTTCTTCTTTTCTTTAGACTAGCCAAACCCAAGTCCTGCAGCCATTCTTTGTATGTTTTAGTCTCTAGGCCTTTGATCATCTTAGTTGCTCTTCTCTGAATTTTTTCCAAACTCTCAACATCTTTTTTGTGGTATGTTGACCAAAATTGGCTGCAGTATTCCAGGTGTGGTCTTATTAGGGTTTTATAAAGTGGTACTAATACCTCTCGTGATCTTGATTCTATGCCTCTGTTTATACAACCCAGGATTGTATTAGCTTTTTTGGCTGCTGCTGCACACTGCTGGCTCATGGTTAAGTGAACGTCCACTAGGACTCCAAGGTCCCTCTCACAGTTACTATTCTTAAGCCAGGTCTTGCCCAATCTGTTGTACCTTTGATTTTTCCTTCCTAAATGTAAAACTTTGCTTTTCTCCACATTGAAACTCATTTTGTTGGATAGGGCCCATTGTTCAAGTTTGTCAAGATCTTTTTGGATCCTGAGTTTGTCTTCTGGGTTGTTGGCTACTCCTGCCAGTTTGGTGTCATCTGCAAATTTGATGAGTTCCCCCTTTTTTTTGCTAAATATATTTTTTCTATAAAACACTAGAATTTAGTAAATATTTTGTTAAAGATACACACAGAATCACATTAAGACGCATTTCTTTTAGCTTCAGTGATGTAATTTATTTTATATAGATCCACTAATCCTGAGAAATAATTGAATCCATAGCCTTATTAGATTTAGATTTTTAAACTGTAATTACCCTTTCTTCTGAATAGACAATGAAAAACCTACACTGTATCAATTAACCCAGAATTAAATATTTTTTAAAGTGTAAAAGTAAAGGTTTCTTCCCCTGTCCAGTCGTGTCAGAGGGGAGGGCGTGCTCATCTCCATTTCTTAGCTGAAGTAGCCAGCTTGTCCAAAGACATTTCCATGGTCATATGGCCAGCATAATTATATGCTGAGGCGCATGGAATGCTGTTACCTTCCCACCAAAGTGGTACCTATTTTTCTATTCGCAGTTGCATGTTTTCAAATTGCTAGATGGGCAGGATCTGAGGCAAGTAACGGGAGCTCACCACATTGAACAGTGCTCAGATCTTAATCCAAGCTGTCAGCTTTCCAGCTGACAAGCTCAGCATCTTTAACTGCACAGTTATCACACTCCCTGTTTTTAAAATATACGTAATTACAAAAAAAAACCTGTAGGTAAACAGTCTTTTTCTTTCATATAGGTGGTGATGATTAAGTGATTATAAATAATGAAGTATGTTCTTTTCTCAGAAATGTTAAATATGTCTGGATAACAACAAAAGTCATTACTACTTTAATGAAATGACAGCAGTACTAATCACACATGATTTTCCAATTCCAGAGCAAATCACTTTGTTATAATTATAAAAAATATGGGAGATGATAAAACTGAAATTAAATAGAAATTTCAAAAAGGCCTTCCTGCTGTCTCTTTTGCCAGTTCAAACATTGTTCAGTGATGTTTTAAGCATCAATTTCACTGGAAAAGCTTGTTCAACAAGTAGAACTTTGAATGTCATTCACATATAAAATAACCTATCTAAAAGCAAACATAAATCACTTCAAGCTTCAAGCTTTCTATACTAATAATTATCATATGCTATTTGTTAAAAGTACTGATTGTACCCATCCGTTAATTTAATGGTAACTGTTAGCAGTCTGCTTCTGAATATAGTACTGAACTAATTTTTAAGGTTGGGGGCGCCCTCTGGAGCAGACTTGTAGCAACACAGAGTGGAAGAAAGCAAATAAGCAATTATTTGTTGCTTGTTAATGTAACATTTTATCTTATTATACAATTTGACTGATACATCTTTTTGCTCTTTCTTCCCATCAACAAATCAACATTTTTCTATAATAATTTTTACATTTGGTGCTAACTATATTTATTTATCATGCAAACTTATATTAGCAATGTCTAATTAAAATAAAATACTGATTACATGAGACTTTGATACATAAACTAGCAGTTCTGTTCAGTTTCAACACTTTATTCATTACATTATCTGACTACTTGCTGAAGGAACAATTCTTTCTTTTTTTTAGCTTATATTTCAATGTAGCTCCTTTTTGTTAATTTTTTATGTTTTATTTTATGGTACCATTTACTAATATGAAATCTTTCAATTTGTATGATAATTAAAGTTTGCTTTTGGGGTGAATTTTTAATAAAAATTACCATTTAGTGTCATCAAAACCCATCATGGAACAGAAACTAAACATTACTAGAGTGAATCGTATATTATTTTACTAACAATAATATGTACTATTTTAGATTCAAGTTGGTGCCATAAAATGGATATCATGAAAGTTAATTTTGAATTTTATTAAAGGGAAAGAACTCTTGAGGACAAGTTCAACTAAGTCTATCAATATAATCTAAGGACATAAAATTCATTATTAGATACTTATAACAATATTTTCTTGTTTCTTTTAAATTAAGGTGATTTTCCTGCCACCAGATTCAAGATTATGCAGGATGTTCATAGTTCTATACTAATTCTATACTAGTTCTATACTAATTCTATTTTCCTAGCTAGTTCAATCCTGTTTTTTGAACTCTTTATTTAAAAACTCATTGAAGTCCACTATTTCTCACTGGTTTGGATATAGTTGGGACAGCAGTTTTACAATAATAGAAAGCGAAAAAGGAAAGTTTGGTAAAAAAAAAAAAAAAAAGTATTTAGAAATTCATACAGATGAAACTCTGAATCTACCAAAAAGTTGAGTCTAAAGTGATGCAATGAGTTGGAGTTGGATGACAGGTGAAACAAAGTCTCTTTTTCTCTCTTCAAGTTAACAAGTGTCAAGATTACCAACAGAACAAGAAAACGGTACATAATTTCAGATTTAACCAATTGTACAAACAATTTGAATTTTATTTCCAAATTTCAATAAATATATATGTTCTGAAAATACAAGTAAAAAATAGAAAAATTCTGCATGGTTCCAACTTCACTATATCAATCAGTCTATTACATTATATTCTACTTGGGGAAGATGAAAAGTCTTCAGACAGACTTGAATTTATGGTAACATCTAGGTCATAGCACCATATTACAAATTCCATTCAGTTCCCCCCAAAAGTTTATTTAGTAGGCAATGAATGTCAAGGAGAAAAAGATACAATTATTTATTATAATATATTTGTCTAATAACAGGAAGGGATACTGACGGAAAGTTTCTTCTTGCCCAGAGAGCTTACAGTCTAAATATTTTCATGCTGATGAAGTAAACATTAATTATTAACAAATCCTAAGTTACAAAAACTTTATTTGAAATGGCATAAGGTTCCCAACTTTAAAATTCAAAAATTGTGACACATTAAACACTGCTTCTTAATTTAAGATGGCCTAAATGAACCTTAAGATTTTCATCTGATCTTTAATAAATCTTTCTTTAAAAGGAAGGTGAGCAACCACAATCAATGTTGAATCAGATTTTTAGATGTCTGTGGCTCTGAGTAAAGGTCTGCAGACGAAGTTCTCAATTTCATTCAATTTCTGTATGCCTCACAAACATCTTAAGTAAACCCTGGAGTAGAGACAATACTTACAGCTTTAGCAAAAATGACCATGAGTTCAGGAAACTGATGTGTGAGGAGGGCTAACATTGCTGTGAAAGAACATAGCCCTGCTGTAAAATGGATGAAAAAAGGAAGATCTTTCTGGGGGTACACAGATACATCATGAAATGCTGAAATAAATAAATAAATAAAGGAAAACCAATTATTTGATGAATTAGGAATTTAAAATGATTTTATGTTGCCATATTTTCCCCCGCAAAATCATACTGGAGCCTTTTCTACTATAACGACAATTATAATTGTATTCTTAAATTTCATTTTAAATAAAACATAGGAGTTGAAGACCAACCATTGTTGGTAAAGTCTGGTCTAAATAAAGATTTCTAAAGGGGTTGGTTAAGAGCAGGAATAAATTTTATCAGTCAAACTGCATAAAGTCACAAGCTGAAAGAGGGCTCTAAAAAAGATTGTGAGTATCCTTTCTACCTTTCCTAAACTTTTTCTAAATTACACATGAAGAACATGTCAGGGCAGTTTAAATATTTGTAAAATATTTCAATTGCTATGATTATATATTGTGTCACTGCAGCTATCTACTGGGTTAGAAAACACATTTATAAGGCAATATTATCATGTTATAAATAATACCTATCCTCCATTTATTTTCTTATTTTTAATACTGATTTTTATATTTTATTTTTATAGCTTTAAACTCTAATTGCATTGGGATTCATTTAATGTATTTATTATTAAAGTTGGAATTTAATACAGTAACTGGATGTTAAAATTGGGTTTTATTGTCACAATTGTACTTTATTTTATTTATATATGTTGTTCCGAGATCTTCAGTTCATAAGGGATTAAAAAATCTCCAGGTTTTTCTTTTATATTATTACAGATGAAAGTCAGTATAAATTTCTGAACTTCTTTTTTAAGTCTCTCTACTTTAAACTAACAATAATTTTGTATCTTATATTATTCCATCCAAACAGAGATTTCCAATACATTTAAAAAAAAAAATCTTCCTTTTTCAGCTAAAAAAGTAAGCACTACTAATATTACATTTTTAATTAATATATATTGTTTATTTAAAAAATGAATAGGCTACTGCAAGTAACATAAAACTGCTCTGTCAGTCTGATCTAATTTTATAATGCATTGTAGCTCCATTGAGCAGACTCTTGCATTTTAAAATATATTTTGAGATCATTGTCTTCCATATTCTCACCATTGGTAATCATCTACCTTTGAGAAGAAGAGATTACAAAATAGAAGTTTTGTTCGGCAACAGACCATCTATTTGTTTGCTTGTTTATGAAATAAACTCAAACAATGTGACTCTAAGCATATAGCATAAAAATCAAACAATAAACCAAAGAACTATCCCCCACAACATTAAATATGTACATCAATACAAAATATAAAACAATGCTCAAACAACATAACAAAACAGCCAAAAAGATATTCCAATTCAAGTGGACTTAATAGCTTTCCTAAAGGGAGCAGAGCTGGAGCCTGTTGAATATGGTCTTTGTGTGTCTTGGGGTTTTTTGGGTGTGTGTATGTGTGTGTGTGTGTGCATGAGTAGATCATTAATTTGAAAACTCCCTGACATTTAATCTTGGCATTGAAACATATTATGTTTAAATACAAAGCTGATCATAAATAAAATGAACAGGAATGCATGAGTTACTGTGTTGAAATGTCTGAATGCATAGGAGTTTAATTATAATGGAAGCTTACTGCTTAGAGTTATCCACTAGCCAAAGTATTCCTTGTGCAATATCCTGCATGTGTGAGAAATGAGTAATTTAAAGCAGTCTGGGGAATATTTTAATTAATTTTTAAGTACAGCTTTTTAAGATTTAATCTTTACCAAATAACATCTATCCAAATCTATCTATGGCAGATGTGTTCCTTGGCTTTAGTTATAAGCATTCCTTATACTTTATTTAAAAAAACAAGACTGCCTAAGTTACCATTTCATAGAACCTCAACAGCAACTACTATGAAACAATGCTTTATAATGCTTTACATTATGTGAAAACTTTACACCCAGCAACAGAAAAATTAGTAACGTATTTTCAGACTGCCTAACACCAGTCAATCTTTACAAACCTAGCAAGGGTTTAATTCATGTTTATGATAAACTGGAACAGAACCACAGTGCTGCAAACAAACAATATAATCTTTGAAGCCATTATTATGCAAATACTTAAATGAACAGCATTCATTTAAAAGGAGTTTTTAAATTATCTGGAACATTAGACATATGCATTTTAGGAATTATATGTAAGAACTTTTAAAAGATATTATCTTCAAATCCATAATCAACTAACTTGCTTAGCAATGGAAATTCTGATCCCAATTGGGGTCGTTAGTCAAGGACTACTTAACTGAACAGCATAATGGCACTATAGTTAGCATGAAATACTGCATATAGTGTTTGTATAAAGAGGGTAACCGTCTAATTTTTATCTGATTAAAAAGGATTATATAAAATCTACAGTTGACAAAACTGTGAGCAGTGGAGTCACTATCTAATATTCATGATTCCATTTCTTCCTTTCATACATTCCGGATTGTTTGCTTAGTTCCAGGGTAGTACATTATGTATTGCTTGTAAGATTCAAAATATTGCAAGACTCAAAAGAAAGATATAGACTTGCATAACCTTAAATTATATTACTGAGTAAATTGTCTATGGTGGATAACAATAGATAAAATCCCTGCACAGAATACTAACTATAGAAGGAATAGGTTTAGCCAATGGACTTCATAGGTGCATATGGTATAAAGGAATGAAGAACTGAATTTGAAGAGACATATTTTAACATAATTGTTGAAAATGTGGAATCTTCTGAAAACAAGAAAAAGTCCAGTGATCTTTGTGCTCGAAGTAAAGTACTTTTACTTCAATATATCCTCAATTTTCTATATGAAAGAGTGAGTTGGAAATGTCAGAAGAACATAGAAATAAGCTGAAATAAGTGAGAAGGGGTTGCTAAAGAAATGGATGTAGTAAAACAAAAAAGAACAAGAAATAGGCAATGAATGAATGTGCATACAAAAGTGACTTATACAAAATAAGTATGCTGAGATGGCATGGTCACAAAGAGGGAATACATAGGAATACACACAGACACACACACACAAGAGGAATGAATTCCAATTTGTGTGTGTGTGTGTGTATCTGTATGTGTGTAATAGAGAGGAAAGGAGGACCAAGAAAGTCATGGCTGGATGGAGTTAGCAAGGCTTTCTGAATGAAAAATATAAGAATTTAAGGAGGGAAAGACAATATAAGCAGTAGCATGTGGACATGTTGAAACCACGGATGGTTTGAAATGAAAGGTATAATGAGCTCTGTTGGTATAAAACAGATTAATTTTAGTTTAATTTTATTTTTTATTATCTCCTACCTCCAACTCTTTTAGTTATTACTTTTTATTTCCTTCTTGCCTCTCCAAAAATGAAGATGGAATCTTTGTATATCATTCTATTCATATGTGTTCAGATTGCCAGTAGAAGAAGCAGCAAATACTAACTGAAAATGCCTTGCTATTAACCCAGACCCTTTAAAACAGGTCAAACTCATTTTCATTGAGAGCCGCATCAAAATTGTGGTGCCCTCAGGGGGGCAGGGGTGGGGCATGGCCCACTGGGTGGGCATGGCTGCGGTGGTCACGGCTGATTGGGTGGGCGTGGCCACCTCAACGTTGCTCGTGGGGGGTGCCTGTGGGTTAGGGTTAGGGAAGGTGGGGCAAGGCAAGGCCAGAGCCGGGGCAGCTGCTGCCTGACACCATCGGCCCCCGCACACAGAGGCCAGCAAGCGCATGGGAGCTGACGGTGTCCGTCAGCAGCCTGTCGGCCCCTCAACCGGCGCATTCTGAGGCTCTGCAGCCTGCTGCGAATACCGGGCCAGCCCTCCAACAGCAGGTGGAGTAGGGGAGGTGGAGGCACGTGATGCAGACCGCCGGATGCACCTACTCCTTCCCATCTGTTTTTGCTTGCGGTTGGAGAGCAGGTCGCTGCTGGTCATCTCCTCTTGCCCTTGGCCCGCGTGTGGAGCCTGTTCCACAGCAGCTCACGCAGATCCATTAGGCTGTCGCTGTCGCCCAGAACAGCAGGCCCGCCCAGCACAAAGGAGGCGAGATGGTCGGCTAGGAAGCTCAAGTAGAGGTGGTAGAGCACGTCCAAGCTCAGCAAACAAAAGGCCACCCCAAGTGGGGAAAGCCGGATCCCATCAGTGCCATGGCCGCCCAGTCCCAGTCAGGATTGCCTGCTAGGCCTGGGCGGCCATGGTGCTGATGGGAATCCGGCTTTCCCCACTCGGGGTGGCCTTTTGCCTGCTGGCCCTGGGCGTGCCCTACCACCTCTAGTCGGGGCTTCCTAGTTGACTGCTTCGCCTCCTTCGTGCTGGGCAGGCTTACAGCTCTGGGCGGCAGCCTAATGGACCTGCGTGAGCAGCTGGCAACTGCGGCGGGTACTGAGGTGAGGGGAATGCGCTCCACCCGCGGGCTAAGGGCAAGACCCGTGAGAGGGCTGAGGAGAAGACCAGTGGCGACCTGCTCTCCAACCAAAAAGATATGGGACGGAGTAGGCGTGTCCAGCGGTCCGCATCACATGCCCCCGACTCCACATGCTGCCGGTGCCATCACAGCACTGCTACTGGACGGCTGGCCCAGTATTCACAGCGGACTACGCAGCCCCTGCTGCCGGACACCATTGGCCCCTGCACGCTTACCGCCTCCTTATGTGTGTGCCTTGTGGGCCACCAGGCTGGGTGGGTCAGGGCCAGGGCAGCGAGGGCCAGTCACCCACCATCTCCAGGCCAAACAGTCAATCACGGGCTGCATCCGGCCTGCGGGCTTTGTTGTTTGACATGTCTGCTTTAAAACATTAAACCCACAAGATCACTGATAAATTTGCAATTCCTATAGTTTGAAAACTTTGTTCAATAAATACTTCAAATGCTTGTTCTGATCCAAGGATATGAGAACAAGCAATACATAATATAATTCCCTTGAACTAAGCTATCAATCAAGAATATATCAAAGGAAAGTTCTTTTATTCTGTTCAGCTGAAACAAAAAGAGGACTTCAAATATACAGAACATTTATTGCATATTACTCTCTTACATCTTGGAAATAAAGGAATATTGCAAGTTACTCTCATGTATTATTTTACAAGTTGTTGGACTCCAAATGCTATTAGTATACAATTCTAACTTTTCTGATGACTGATTATTCAAGCCATTGCTAATGGAAATCAGAAGACCAAGAACAGCTTAAGGAACTAAGGCTCCTCATCATTCTTTATAAGGTAAAATTTTCAAAGTAGAAAGGGAGCTGCACTGCAAAGACTGCACATTGCAAATTCAACATAAAGAAAGACTCTACTATAGCAGATCAATACTATCCTTCCTCACTGTCACATTTAAAACTAACAATATTTAAATCTGCTGATATATTGAATGTGTTTGCATAGAAATACAGTATACAAATGCTATACAAAAAATGTATGAAAAAATCCACTTACTTGGTAATAACTCTCTGTCTGCTGTCTCTGTGCAACTGGGATAGGGATAAAATAGATGTCCCTTTTCTAATGGATATGGAATCATTCTAAATGCTGAAAAAGAGGTAAAAATAATGATTGGCATCAGATCATGGAAAACTGCTTTATAATTTCTACAAATTCATATATATGATCTTGGTAAAGTCTTTTCTCAGTGTAAAGTCTGTTAAAAGGTTACAAGGATAAGAAACTTGTCCATGAGAATTTTGAAAGTAATCCCAGTATAAAATACAGTGAGATTTGACTAGCAGCCATAAAAAACACAAATGAGGGTTTCAAAATAGATATTTAACAGGAAAACATGCTTAAGTTTTCTTGAACGAACCTGCAATCAAACTGTTTATAAGCAATGTCATCATTTCCTCAGCAAATCCACAAAATTTACTTTTAGCACCCTAGTGACCTTCTTCACAAACCGAATGGAATTTAAATATTGCAAATAGCTTGATATTTAACAGTATAAGATCACTGTGATCCAAATAAATAGGATGATGCTTCTGACCTCTTTGATTTCAACACTTGCCTTCACAGTGACCTCCAAGTACTGTTAGACGGGGGGGGGGGAAGCCTCAAAATACCTTACAAACTATATTGTGTTACTTTGATATAGAGGCTTTGCCTTCTATATAGCCTAATGATGAATTAAGCACTCTATTCCACTTAGACAAGCTTTGTTGGATGACATGGTATAAACACAGCAATAATTTGCTATGCAGCTATTTTGAAAAAGTATGCCACAGTGGGATGGTAAAAAATGATTTCTGTGTTTCTAGATACTAGATTTTGCCACAATTTAAAAGTGAGAATTTCAAAGACTGTCTGGAAATTGTTAGTGAAACAGATGTTAAAATTAGTTTCTGATTCTATTTCTATAGTTTAAAATAATCATCTCCAGAAATCAGCATTTTCCTCTAAGTGTTCTGAAAACAATAGGATATAGTTAAAAATATATTATCAAACATCGTCTCCAGTTTGTTCCACAAACATGGCTGCTTGTGATGGATTTATAAGAAATCTAAGATTTCTTATAATCCACCTTTTTCTAGATTTCCAACAAATCTACAATGAAAATAAGTTTGAATTAAGTTTCCCATTTAAAAAAAAGATTAAATTCAATGAAATTTGGGGAGTTTAAGAATGTCATTTTATTTAAGTGCATTTTATTTAGAAGCTTTAAAAACAGAAATGTGGAAAAGCAGACTAATAAGTATCTGTTCAAAAGAGAAATATGGTGAGTGAATAGACATTTATAAATTCTTATTTTCCTTAGAAAAAAATAAACTTCTAAAGCTGACATCAATTCCGTCTAAGGTTTGTAATGCAAACTCTAATTTACTATCAAGCTGTCGTTTACTATAAGCCACCAACAGATTATGGCTTTAAAGTGTAGTCTACCACCATTAAAACAAACTGATCCATTCAAAGATCCTGCTATAATGTGTCAGAGCACATTTTATTGTATTAAGTTATTGTATTGTATTAAACTAGTAAAAAAAAATAAGTTCGTACTACTGACAGAAGAATACTTACTGCCTTCCCATGTGCAGTGCAGCAAGTTAAGGGCCCCTTCTATTCGTTTCCAGTGCTGAAGATGGAAGAATGCATAGGCTACTGCTTCACTGTCCCCACGCTTCAGAATGTGCTCAGGAGGCAAAATTAAGCTTTTCATTTCTAGCAAGTACTGGAAGAAAAAAATGAGAAGTGATGAGAAACTATACAGAACGTAACATTTAAGTGTTTGTAAGTATTTTTAATTTAGTTTAATCTTGATTTGTGTATGAGAAAGAGAAAGCAATAATTGTTAAGAAAATGTGAATTATTTGGCAAATTCAAATTTAAAAAGGCATTTTTGTGAATCTTTCACAGTAGGAAAGACCGTATCAATTTAATGTGGATATTTTATTTGAAAACAGTATTGTTTTGCACAAACTGCTTTGTGCAAAAGTCTGATAAAGATTTATATTATGTGCCTCCAAAAATATTATCCTGGTAAAATTCTGATAAAATAATGATTTGTGTACAAAATAGAATAGCAGCTCAAGCAGTTTACTAGGGGTGTAATGCAAGTGTTAGAGACGATTACAAAAGTATAGTGCTTGCTCATTTTAGTTGGATTTATCCATTTCCAAGTAGGTTTCAAATTAAAGTCTCCAATTCCTATGTTGTAAAAATCAGCAAATTTAAAAACTGATGGTTTTGCTGCAATATCCTTCCTCCTGTCCTAGTATTGCAACTGAAGATACTTTCTTATTGAGTTCATTGTTAGTTCTAAACCTGAAGCAGAATGGAAGATAACTGCATATAATAAATTATTTCCAAATACTTAGAATTCACTTGTAAATGACACTAATAACTATCTCCTTCCAGCATTATTTTGGATTCTTTTCACCCAAAAACTACAGTCATGCCCTGAAAATATTTTATGCATGTGAAATATGTCCTTGAGGAAAGTCCAAATATTTGTAACCATTCAATTAACTAATGTCTACAATTTATGAACTAGCCCATTCCATTTATTAATGGTTAAATCAATTTCATATTTGATAATATAAAGTATTAGGTACAATATTTGATTGTACCCAATACTTCTGCTGACTTGCCACAAAACTCTTAAGAACGTAGCCAAGTTGTTGCTTGCAGATACCACAAACAATGAGATTATTTAATAACCGAGTTTACAGAATTTAACTTTCCCCATTCTGGTTCTTGAAGGAATGTAGCCAAAGCTGTGATGGTCAAACCAAATGCATTTACTGCCTGACTGATTCTTCTCTTAGTGCTTGAGTCAATTTACTGGAGGGCAATATTAACTAATCCTATTTAATCCTTCTTATTTTTTTAAACCAGTAAGGAATCACTCACATATTGTCATAATGTGAAAGTGGCTTCAAATATCCAGTCTCTGCCATAATTGTTTTTAGTTCATGAAATTATTAGCTTGGTATTTGTTTATAGTTTTTAGACCCACAGTTACCTTTAATTAAAATAATATTTTAATCAAAGATAACAGTGGGTCTAAAAACTCTGATATGTTATTTTCTACAGCCCCTTGACATATAACTCACAATAATGCAACTGAAATCTTAAAGATTTACTAGATAAGAATATAAAATTATTACTATGACACACTGGTTTTCTTAATATGTGATGCCAGTGAGAAGTACATAAAACATATTAAACTCCTCAAAGACACAGTAGTCCTGAAGCAATAGGACAGACACCTACTGTAATTCTTGGATAATGATAATACATCCCAGTCTTCCACCCTAAAGGCAGAGACTAGAAAAAATGAGACTGCCTGAAATGAATTTGCTGTGCTTTGATCAGTCATGCAAGGGAGCAGAAAATCCTTACAGCAATTAGCTCTCCCAATGCATAATCAAAGAAAGAAAAGACTAGATGAATAAAGTCAAACCTTCAAGGAAAGAACCATTTGGACACCCTGATTATCAAAAGAGGATTAAGTCTAGGGATAAGCCATCCTTCTATTACTAAGGCTACAAGGGTAATATATTATCAATGATCAGCCATGGCTATTTGAAGTTCCAATTACTGTATACAATTTATTTAGGAAAAGTTGAACTGGCATAACATTTCTCATTTTTTTTCCATTGCGCAGTACAAATTTTACAGACAGGCTTTTAATCTGTTACACTTCTATATATTAAAATAAATCAAAGTATTCCAAGTATGCTCACTGTAACAAAAATAATTAAGAATAATGTATTTATATAAATTATTTTTATAGTTCCCTTATACAAAGGATAGAATCCTTTGCTTTACATACTGGGATAACCATGGAACTGCCAATGATAGAAAGAATGCTTTTTCATAATGGTTGTGAAAAATTACGGTTACTGGGATTTACAGTTATTTGCCCACTTGTAAGTGTAATCATATATACAAATCATTCAAGATTTTCTTGTGTCTGTTGCAGACTTTGCAACAAAAGTATGCTATCATAACTTCAGTGTTTCTTTAAGAGTTTGGAAGTTTGCTAATTGCTTAAAGATAAATTGTAGCCTGTGACTGATAACTTAAAAATGAACTGCTATAAATTATATTACCTATTTAATAGTATTAATAACACATCATTAACACAGATAGACAGATATATAAATACAGTTGCAGAACTATGACTTGAAAGTAAGTTAGTCTTACCCAGCTAGATGGCAGCACCTAGCTGTCTTTGACTAATCTCATAATAGTAAGAAGCGACAGAGGTCACAAAAAATACAGCCCAAAGAAATGAATGGTAAACTTCCACTTTTCTGTGTGCACATCTATCATATCACAACCTTCCATTACAAATTGCCCTCCCATCTAACCTACTATAGCTCAACCTTTTCATCTTTTTATACACATTTTATGAAATTTTACAAAAAATAAAAACCATCTTAGTTGGTAAATGGATTAAAAAATAATAAATGTATGTTACAAAAACTGAAGAAATTAACACAGGCTTTTGTTTAATTACTAAATTCGAAGCACTTTTGAAATAGGGTGCTTTTCAAGTTAAATTCTGACTTAGCACTAGTCTGTTAAAATGAGTTTGATTGTAAATGGTAATATTATTATTGATGTTAATATTTATACTGTCTTGTTTTTCTGCATGAAAATATTACCATTACATAAGTCAAATCAGCAAATGTTTCTACATTAGCTCTAATTCTGCTTTCAGAAGAGTTACTGATAAATTTTTCACACAAAATTTTTCACTCCCAAAATTCCTTTATCAATACTGTACCATTGCACTAACGAGTTAAATAGCCAATTTGTAGAAATATTTTATGGCATCATTTATTCACCAGTGAAGGACACTTAATTTTGTTTTGTTTTATCTTCATGCACATTTCTCCTAATACTGCTGGGTGATCTTGAGCCAGTTACTCTCTCTGATCTTACAGGAGTGTTGTGGTAAAAATAAGAAGAGGAAGGAGTACTATGTATGTTTGCTGCCTAGAGTTATTTATAAAAATAATAGAGGCAGGAAATAAATAAAACATGAAATTTGTTTTGCATTTTTTGTGAGTAGATTTTCCTGCATAATTTGTACAATAGCCATATATTCTAGGAAACATGACTAAAAAAGTATAATATTTGGAAATGTGAATAATAAAGTAATTGTATTTTGGTTCTTATATTGGTACAAAGATCACATTTATATATAAACCAAATTACTGCCACATCACATCACGGCTGTAGATAACTCTATGAAACATAAGCATGCTGTGTTCGTCTTTCACTCATGGGCATAGCCCTATTTCACCAACATGGACAATGAAAGATCTGTGCATGTTCCCCATATTCTCACTTATCTACAAGAAATCTGTATTCATGGACTTACTTTGGAGTTACAAGGGGCAGTAGGGACATAAAAAGCTGAAGAAAAGGACTGAAATATGTGAATTTCCCCTTTTTCTGTCCTGATCTATTCATTATATAACAAGAAAAATGAACATATAGTAGCGCATATATTTTAAAAAAATAAAATCCATTGAAAAATGCTTGATGCAACTTTCAGCCAAAACAAATAACACACCAAAAGAAAATATATATTTTAAAAGAACATTTCTACCCTTAGATAGCCTGGTGCCAAGTGCATTGTTTTCAAATGTTTCTTTAAATTCTTGCTTAACTATATTGGGATCTAAGCTCTAGCTCAATACTCTTTTGAACCCTTTGGACATGTCAATGATGGATAAACAACTCCTAAGATGGGAGGGATTGATGCACTGGTAAATACATTCTTGAGAGAAGGAGCTACCTCACCAGCTTCAAAAGGGGCGGTGTTCCTCCCAACCCTAAGAAATCTTTGCTTGAGTCAACAGAATTTGATGATTTTTGTCCTACTTTGATCTTAGAAGGTAATCTTAGCTTTCAGTTCCAAAGGATCCTAGAGGAAACAGATTATCCAGAACCTTTCCAGTCTGATTTCAGACTGGGATATAGCACTAGGAAAATACTGGTTGTGCCTACACACGGGCCTTTCCTGATAATTTAATAGCCTTCAGTGTTGGAGAGTGTTATGGTGGTTCTACTTCTTCCTCATGCTTTTTGCCCATGTTATATCCTGGATTTGATCTGGTGATTTTAATGGGCTTTATTGTAAAGTTGTCTATTCACACAATAAGTGGCATAATCACATTTAGTTTGATAGTGCTTTCATGATTATTTAGCCTTCAACTTCAGTTGACTAAACAGTATTGACTCACGATAAGACAATATTTTTCTACAGTGATGTAGTTTAAAAGTGGACTTCCTATACTTTCAAGTTGCCATCTATTATCAGCTTATCTCTGATTAGATAAGTAGCTTTCCCTATGTTAATAGGATCAGCTACCAACACAGGATTGGATTATTTTGCTTGGCACTGTTATGGCATAGTGTGAGCAATCTAATGTTGAAGCTGGAGAAGCAGCTGCTATATAATGGAAGCTATTTTCACTACTGAACAGCTTTTCACTCCTCCTTTCTATCATTTCAAAACTAAAATGTTTTGTTAATGACTACATGGCTACGCAAAGGAATTCTTAATTAAAGTTAGGAATTCCTAACTAAAACCTTCCTTTCAGGCATGTCTGAAGAGTTATTAAGATTGGATGGTAAATCTGAAACATTCTTCCCTTATAATTTTCCTGCTATGGCCAAGTGAGTTCCTTAGCAGAAAGGCTTAGAAAGTCTTCAATTAGATAGGCTGACTAGCCAGACTGATAACAAAAAAGCATAAACCTTTTCAGAGATCCAATAAACAATGTCTCTTTGCTTCATAATTCATAACAATATTCTCAGATATTTGGGATAATCTGGATGGGAATGACTTCTATGAAATTTATTCAACTTCTATTTAATGCTATATGCATCCAGTTACTCTCCCGCTGTTTATCTGTGGGTTTTTTTTTACTACATTATAGATTCATAATATTTTCCTAATAATATTTCATGCTCAATATATTATGTAGAGAAATGATTTAAAAATTTATAAAACACACAAATTATCGGCATTTAATCAACACTTGTCTGTGGGGGGAGGCAAAGGATGGTTAGGGATGTACTTACCTTTGGAACATGAGGGTTAAATTCTACTGCTCTATGTATTGCTTCTACAGCATTAATTTCGGCTGTGCTAAGTCCCCTTCTAGAAGCAGTTTCTGGAGAAAACCTACAGCAACATTCCAAAGTTTGTTATATTACATAATACGATAGGAGCAAAAGTTCAAATTAGTAATATAAATATCATTATACCAGAAAACTGTAATCCAATAAAGAACTAAGCACTGTTTCTACTTGTCAGATAAAAATGTATGAGCATCTCAGATACACGAAACTTTCCTTGCTTCACAAATTCCACAAATACTAATAAAGATTGATTGGCTTTATATGTTATAAGAAACCAGCCATTGTTGTGTATTAAGTATGGTTGGTGTTTTGTAATTCTACTTATGGCTATCCAATAGGTTATTGAATAAATACCCATTGAATAACCATGATTAGAATTGCAAATCACTAAATAAACCCAATATACAGCTGAACTAGCCAGGAAAGCTAAATCAAACTTAATTTTTAATTACTCTACGTAGTCTCAACCATCTACCTATATCCACAGAAAGCAAAATGGCTCACAAAATTTTAGGTATAGCCTCCAAAGTCCTCCAAAATTTTCTTCTGAATTTTAATTTTAAATATATATGGAGAGTATTCATATCAACTATTTAAGTCATTTTATTTACATTTACATTTAAGCAAATCAATTTTATGTTAACCGAGTTTTATACCCTTTTGAACGTTGTTCGCAGCATTTCACTCAAAGGATATATGTTATCCTTGACTTGAATAAGATGGTATACCTCTGGCAAAGGCCACTGCTAACTCACAATAAGAAATTAGACAACCAAATATTTGTAATTAGCTTTGTCACTTCCCATAATAGTTTTTAAGTGGTTGTTTAGAACTGAATATTATGGGTATCTACTATATATGGCCACAACTGAATTCATCTGCCTATATATTGCATATATTCCAATAGGAATAATTTAGTAGGAAAGTAAGATGTAATGACAAAGATTGGCTACGTTGTCCTCTTTTTTTAATCGTAGCCAATCTTTGTCATTACATCTTACTTTTCTACCAAATTACTCCTATTGGACTATATGCAACATATAGGCAGATGAATTCAATTGTGGCCATATATAGTAGATACCCATAATATTCAGTTCTAAACAACCACTTAAAACAACCACTTGAAACAACCACTTGTCCTCTTTTTTTAAAAAAGAGGACAAAAGAAATTTGATTTATCCTTTATATCAATTTGGAAGCAAAACTGCCATGACTTTTCACTGGATGTAATAATGAAAACATGTTATAACTGCTTTACTGTAAATTAATATGCCTATCAAATATTTCACTTACCTATCTGAAACTGCTCTCGCTTTTAAGAGTGCTGCTGTGTAACATATTGCTGCTGATTTTGGAAGGCTGATATCTATGGAACAATAAATTGTTGTCTTTAGATCCTAAAGTAAGAAACATTTCAGAATCATTCCTTCCCCAAACAGCAATTTATACAGGAAATTATCTATATATTAGATATATATGATTAAAATCTGAAAAACAAACATCAATCATATACTTCTTTATAAAATCCTAGTAAGACCACATCTGGAATACTGCAACCGATTTTAGTCACCATATTACAAAAGAAATGTTGAGTTTGGAAAAAATTCCGAGAAGAGCAACTAAGATGAACAAAGGCCTGGAGACTAAAACATATGAAGAACGGCTGCAGGACTTGGGTTTGGCTAGTCTGAAGAAAAGAAGAAATAGGGGAGGCATGATAGCAGTGTTCCAGTATTTGAGGGGCTGCTACAAAGAAGAGGGGATCACATTATTCTCCAAAGCACCAGAAGGCAGGACAAGAAACAATGGTTGGAAACTGATCAAAGAGAGAAGCAACCTGGAATTAAGGAGAAGCTTCCTGACCGTGAAGACAATTAACCAATGGAATAGCTTGCCCCCAGAAATTGTGGCCGCTCCATCACTGGAGATTTTTAAAAAGAGGCTAGACAGTCACTTGTCTGAGATGGTATAGGTTCTCCTGCTTGAGCAGAGGGCTGGACTAGAAGACCTCCAAGGTCCCTTCCAGCTCTATTCTATTCTAATTCTATTCTAATATTTCTACATTTAGTATATTCATCCAAGGTAGTATTGCAGTGAACGTATTAGATTTGTGCTGGAGAGATTGATTGATTGCTTTTACAAATTTATATAGCCACATATCTCACAATGAAACTCTGAGCGATGAATAGAATATAAAACATAATATACAACACAATCATTTTAAAAAATAAGTTGAGGCCACTATAAAAAGCACCTTATCAACATATCCCTCTACAGGCAACAGGCTCCATTAATTCCACTGACATCCCTACAACAGTGCCTAGGGTAAATCAAGTCTTCATGGCTTTCCAAAAGCCCCTCAGGATTGGGGCCTTCCAAATCTATAGGACAAAGCTATTCCATAAGGCAGGTACTATGATCAAGAAGCCTGGCTTCCAAGAACCCACCAGGTGATACCATTTTACCAAGGGAACCCCAAACATGCCCCACTCTATTGGATTTAGTGCAGGGGTCTTCAAACTTGGCCCTTTTATGACTTGTGGACTTCAACTCCCAGAATTCCTCAGCCAGGCACGCTGACTGAGGAATTCTGGGAGTTGAAGTCCACAAGTCATAAAAGGGTCAAGTTTGAAGAACCCTGATTTAGTGTAAGAGAGAGAAATCTTTTGCATTGCAATCATGCAAATGACCTTACCCCATGTACTCTGAATTAAATTCAGAAGCATACTGGGACCCAGCACAGATAATCTGACAGTAGTGTTTTACATGGGCCCTCCAATACTGCATGTGCTACATCATTCTGGACCAACTAAAGGTTCTGAATGCTTTTTAAAGGTAACCCCATGTAGCGGGCACTGCAACAACCCAACTGGCAGGTGATTAGGGTATGAGTGACCATGACCAGTGCCTCCCAATCTAGTGCAAGTGGAGCATAGGATACATTTGTGCAAAGGCCTACCTGGTCACAGCTTTCACCTGCTAAAGGCACTAGTGCAGAAAGATTCCAGATCAAGCACCATGTTTGAGGAAGTGTTAACCCATCCAAAATTAACAACGGAAGATCATTAGATTCATGGCGAAAGGGAAGGCTTAAAACCCACAGCTATTCAGTTTTGAACTAAAGAGATTCCAGTCCCAACTTGATCACAGAGTTCACTAAGTGACCCTGAGCAGTCATTTTTTCTCAGTTTAACCTAGCTAACCAGTTCATGCCGTAGAAATAAAAATTACAGGTAGTCGAGTTACGAGTGTAATGGAGCCTGCACATTCCATTCGTAATTCGAAAATTTGTAGAGTGAATCTCGTACCTCGAACGAGATCATTCCCTTGCTCGTTAAAACGCAGGCGACTCGTTAAGTGCATATGAGGTATCTCAGGGTGGGGAAGGCCATGGGGGGGCCTAGTGATGGAACAGGGCCCCAAGGCCTCCTCGACCCACTGAGATACCTCCCTGCTTGCCGCACCGGACTCACTTACCTTGAAAAGATCCGTCTCCTCTCTGCCGCGGTTTCTGCCTTTGAGGGACAGGAGAGTTGATGGAAGCCGCTGGGTGCCGTAATATTGCGCGAGTTCAGGCACCGATCCTCTTTCACAGCGAATGGGTGCCTGAATTCTCACGCTGTTTGCGGTGCCTACCTCCTGCTTCCCAACTCCGGAGCAACGTGGCTGCCGCCCCCGGAACAGAAATGGGGGCGGGCTTCTGCATGCCTGTGAAGGTTGGATCCAGCCCTCAGAGGGGTCTTCCTAGCTGCATGCAGAAGCCCCCCCCCGATC
This sequence comes from Azemiops feae, assembly GCA_023970755.1. NCBI lineage: Eukaryota > Metazoa > Chordata > Lepidosauria > Squamata > Viperidae > Azemiops > Azemiops feae. Next base: position 773,901 of record JALGBA010004200.1, on the reverse strand, counting down.
TTCGCTGCTTGGAGGAGGCCTCCGAGGCTCCAGGGAGCTAGATGCAGGTGCACCCCAGTGCGGTGAGCTCCAACTGGCTAGATGCAGGTGCGAGGGGCCTGGCCTTCTCCCTCAATTGAAGGCTTCAGGCCTGCCGTCAGGCAGAAAGGAGTGGGGGGCAGGAGCAGGAGACAGGCACCTTTCGCATAGAGAATGAAAGTTTCTGAGGTCCGTGATTTGGCGCAACTTCAAACACTCACGCAAGATCACGAACTCCAGAAACTTCCATTCTCGGCACGAAAAACATTTCCAAGCTGAATCTCCTCTCCCTCAAAGGGAAAGAAACCGCAGCACAGAGGATTTTTGCAAGGTGAGTCCGGCGCGGCAGGAAGGGAAGGGGAAGCAGTTGTGAGGAGTGTGGGGGGGAATAGGGTGAATGTTGCAGCATCACTGAAGTCGCTCGTAATATTGCAGCCCTTGTGCTGCATTATTTGTAATTTGGAGACTTGCTCGTAAACAGTAGGGGGCGCTCATCACGTAACTTCGAACAAATGTTAAGTGAACGCTCTTAACTCGGGGATTACCTGTATATACAATCTTGAGCATCCAAGAGAAAAGTCAGGATATAAATGCTGTAGCAATAAATGTAGTAATAATTACTAATGGGTTTCTACAACAAAAATTCAGAGATCCAAAGCAGTAGACCTAAGGAGCTTTTGTTATGTTAAGTGATCTACCTAAGACGTAGGGACGTTACAATAGTAGGCCATATGTAGTTTTAAAACAAATTTCACATGTTGTTATTATTTGAATTATAGGTACAACAATGAAGAAATGCATGATCTATATTCTACTCTTTTGAACCAGTTGCAAATTACTATTTTGTTTCACAACTTCATATTATCTATAACTTTTATTTTTCTGGATTATTAAAGATCTACACAGCCAGTGGTTTTGCTTCATAAATATGTGTTCCCAACATTCATTTATGTACAACAACTTTCTTTACTTGAAACAATCACCATCACCTAATTTGCTCTCCTACACAATCTTTCTACCCCTCCCTTTTCCACTGTTTATTGCCAATGCAGAAACATAAACTCCATAATTATTATACATTCTTACCATCATACTTTGCTAGAACTGCCTGGACATCAGCATAAGCCTGTAGCTCCAAAAGTGTTTCTAGGAGGTTTTCATGGATATTCAATACACTTAGGACAGGAAATTCTTTCATTAACTATAAACAAGGGGGAGGAAAATATTTTTATGTACAATTATACTTTTGGTAAATATGAGTGTAGAGTGCAGAAATGTAGACAATACAAATTTGCAAGGTTTTTATTTAGTGCTAGAAGCTGAGAGGCAGAAAAGGGTAAGCAAAAGTTCTTTCCAACATGCAGCTATACAACATACAAGCCCAATCAGTACAAGACAGAAAAAAGCTGATTTCATTTAACCCAGCACTAAGTCACAAAAACCCAACTCAGCTCTTAAAACAAGCAAAGTCATTTAATTGGAAAAGTCCTAGAGTGAAGATGACCTGAAATGAATCCAGATAATCCTTAACATCCAAATAAATTAAAGGCAGAGGCCACCATAATCCATAATCGCTTTAAAATATTCATATGCAATAATGATGTACAACATACTGTGAATTCAAAAATTCATTTTCAAGTTATGAAGCCTGTAAGCTGACCCACAGTCATTTTGACTGTGGCAGATAGAAGTATAATAATATCAAAAATTGTTATTTCAAATTAATTACATCTCTTTCATATTCAGAACTGATTAATTTGACCATCCTATTAATGTTTTGAGTTCAATTTACATGCCCTTACTATGCAAATTTAGACCATTATAATTATTTTTAATCACAATACACTAATCTTTTTTACCTAATACGTTAAAACTGAAAATGAGAAAATGAAAAACACAGTATTTCTTTGAACTCTTCCGTGCAAATATCTTACTTACATCCCTCATCATTTTTGTTGCTTCTTTAATTCTTCCAAGCTTTCTTGCACACATAGCTAGTCTTCTTTTCACGTAAACCAATACATTGGTATCTCTTCCTGAAAAGAGATTCATCAAATGTATCGTTGGCAAAAGTAACCATTGTCTCTGAGTTTTTATTTACATATGTACAGTATATTTTGTTATTTTGTCTAAATATACTTACTGACCATAAAAATATAAAATGCAGAGAATACAGTAAATATGACATTTTATTTTCATTTTTTTATATTCACTATATATGTAATTCTAATAGAATACTTTTACATTGGGGGAAAATATATTTTTATGCAGATGTTGCTATATAGAAAGATTATGTTTTTTAAAAATAAAAGAAATATTATTCAATGATCTTGTCTAATATATATAAAATGGAAATAATTCCTTAGTAAGCTTAAGTATTATCAAGTTAATAACATGTCCATTTGGACATACATGATAAAGAGAATATTACATTCTCTGAAAGAAAAATGGAAATCTACAGGCATGTGAGATTCTGATCCAATATGAAATACAGCAGATCCAAAGGGTTCCTAAACCTGTTACTATGGAATCAGAAACTTGCTAACAACCTCTCATCCAAACAATAAATCATATTTGTTTCTCCATTGTAATAGTAATTGAAGTCTGAGAACTTTTTATGACTTCAAAAGTAAGATATTACATTCCATGGCATAAAACACCAAGAGGAAGAGAACGAGAAACAGAAAAGGCTATAGTAATCTTGATAGCTTATTGGAAAAAAGTCAATAAGTACATACCATACTTAGACTAGTTAGCTAACTCTTTAATGATAGCACTGGGCATAAGATAATGTACTATTAAAACCAAAATTGAGTTATTTCAATGAACTTTCCAGATTTACATGATGCTATAAATTAAGTACAGTAATGCAGGAAATTTTTTTGACAAATAATAGGATAAGCTTTTAATAAGAAAAAAATCTTATCTGTTCAAAGGGTTTGTAAATGGTTAACTTCATTTCTACAAACTTGAAGTACTGAGAATAAAGAGTAAAAAAAATACTGTCTTGTCCAAAACTGCTACAGATAATATAGTACAACAATCCTTTTATCTTCATTTCACAAAAGAGGAAAGAAAGAAAAAAAATCAACTGTTTGTCATTTCGGTCCCATGATAAAAAGAGGAAAAATTAATGAAGCATTTACTTATGTGCTCTGGGCTACTCACAGACTTCCTTATAGAAATTAAAGCTCTGAATGGCTAAATGAAACTATATATATGCTTTCATATGTGAAAGTACCCTTAGCACTGATATAAATTACTTACACTGTTATTATTCCATTAATGGAAGAACCTTTTTTGGCTGTTTCATTTCATGTAAGTGCTTCAATTTTAGTTGCAAACTGTAACATTTGGGACATAGGACTAAGGTTGAAATCTCATACAATGGAGTAATTCCATTGCATTAAATTTGACTATAGGTAGTCAATAACGGTAATTCAGATCAAATGCTGTGGTAGTAAAGCACAACGTCCTATGGCTGCATTACTTAACTATGGCAATCCTGGCAGTCCCTGCTGCCATCATTAAGTGAGACTCACAGGTTGTTTAAATGAGGATCTCCTCACAACTTCTTGCTGGCTTACAACAAACAAAGACAACATGATATTTTGCAGGAAGTTGCAAGGAGGTCCTGGACAGGAGTAACTGATGACAGGGGGCAGGCAGGGCATGCAAACAGCTTCAACGGCCCAGTACAAAGTCCCAGTTGTCCCGGCCCACAAAGCCCCAGCAGTCTAGCCTAACTATGTGGTACAAACCCCAGCTGCTTCTTCCCAAGGTCTTGCAAGGAAATCACTACATGCAACCTCAAGGAGGAGGTCTTGCATGGCCAGGAACTGCCTCACAAAGGGTCAGGCTGGGCATGCTTCATCAGCACCAGGAGCAAGACAACAGTGAAGGTCAACTGGGGGGGCAGAGCACTAAGTGACATGATCTGTAGAGTGCAAGGGACCAGGGTGTGCTGCCAAGCCTTTGAATTTTGATCACATGACCATAGCAGTGCTCTAATGGCCAAACTTTGAGAACCAGGTGTAAGAACCATTCAATTATCGCTTTTGTAACTTTGAATGTTTGCTGAACAAAGAATCATTGAGGAAGATGTGATGGAATGTGCACCTGAAGAAGCAGAGGGGAATCTTTGCAGCTTTCTCAGGAAAAAGGCAATACATTTCAGAGAAAAACCCAAACTAATACACTGTGCAGTCCCAAGATGAATCGGAGAGGGGGGAAAAGTTCAGGGTAGCTACACCCTAGAATCTCTTAGGATATATCTATTAGGGTAGAGCTTTAATTTGGCAAATAAACACTGAAGCAAATAAAACATTGGACTCAACTGGATTTCACTGTGTCATCTTTGGGCTTGACAGATTATCTGTCAAATGGACATTCATAGGTTGCTCAGTCAGATCAATTTTACTGCTTTCTGTTGCAGTAAAATTAAAATGCACAGTAATCAGTTCTAATCTATGATTTAGAATTTTGTGTTATATTGGTTTTAACTCCTTATCATTTAAAAAATATTAGTTTTTGTGTTAAGGATTACAGTGAGACCAATCTCAAATCTACCAATTTTAAACAATTTGTGCAACAATACTTACTAAGCTGTGCCTCATGGTGTGGATTTTGTGAACTGCTATGCTGAGACTTTTTATAAACTGTTTCTCCTGCCCTCAGAGCTTGTTTAAAGTATTTTTCAGCTTCTAAAATAGTAGTTGCTTCTTCCTCAGCCAGAAGAATGTATGCTGTGGCACAGCTGAAAGGGAAGGGGAAAATTTTGTAAGCTGCCCAGAGTCATTTCTGCAGTGAGACGGATGGTATATGAATTTAATAAACAATGAAATATTGTGTTTAAATAAAAACTAGCTTAGGATTTATTTTGAATTTGGATATTATAATAACAGCAATTAAGGTTTTCTGAATAGGAAGCTTATAGTAAGTCTGAGTAAGGCATATACTTTCCTAGTTCACTGAAGGCAACATAGCCAAGAAACACATATTTACTTCCACTGTACTCTTTCTTTTTAAGAACTAAACCACAGAAACAGATCTAGTATCTTCACATTATCGCTTCATACTTCATTTGAAGAGTTCAGCCTCTAAAAAAAGGCTGGGGCAACTTTCAAGAAATTAGAATGGTTATTACACATATCATTTAAGTCTGCTAATATGACTAGGTAATATAAAATTATATTTATGCCTTAAATTTAAAATGTAATTCTAAAATTCAGAATTTTAATTCATATAATTTTTTTTAGACCATGCATGTCCCAATTTCTTCACTTGCCTAGGCCACACTGAGTAAAGGAGTGTTGTCTTGGGCCACATATAAAGTATATAATATTTAACGTACATAAATAACAAGCTTCCTTTATTTTTGTACATTTTTATTATATCTTGTGGGGCCACATTAATAGCTGTCCAGGGCCACATGTGGCCTTCGGGCCATGGGATGGACACACCTGGTTTAGACTGAGCATGCAAACTTACTCATTATTTAATTCTAAAGCTTGATACGCTGCTTTGATTCGGGCCTGAGGATTCCTTTCCCGCCATGCCTTTTGCATAACTATTTAAACAGAATAATTTATGTAAAAATTAGTTAAATATTCATGCAAGAAACACATTTCAGAAAAATAAAACTTTATGACAATGCTACACATTTCTGTGAAAATTAATGTCCAAATAAATTTTATGTATGTTTTCTAACAAGAAAATGTTTAAAAAGTGATTAACAAAAATATACAAAAGCAATTACATTCCTCATACACACACATATTTTTAACAAATGACCCTAATTATTTCGTTCTTCCTGCCAATAGCAATAGCACTTAGACTTATATACCACTTCAATAGTGGTTTACAGCCCTCTCTAAGTGGGTTTACAGAATCAGCATAGTGCCCCCAACAACCTGGGTCCTCATTTTACTGGCCTCAGAAGGATGGAAGGCTGAGTCAACCTTGAGATGGTAAGAATCAAACTGCTGGCAGTCAGCAGAGTCAGCCTGCAATACTGCATTCTAACCACTGCGCCACCAAGGGAGGCAGTTTGCACTAGGTGACTTGAATTTCTCTTGATTTGCACTGAGCTTATTTAGCTATTATATCAGAGTACTTTGCTGAGGATCTCGCTCACTTGTAAGAAAGTGAGAGATTTTCAGTATAGTACTTTGATATAATAGCTAAATTCATTTAAAAAAAAAACAAAAAACAAATCTCTAATTGTGAAAAAGGTTATAAGCAAAAGATTGTGACCTGAAAAAAATACCTACATCTGCCGTAATCATAAAAAATCATGGCTAAATCAACTCTACTAAGATCCATGGGGCTAACTGCAAGACAAATAAATGCAAGATTGCAGTCTGAATATCTAATTGCCCTTAATTTTGGCAAGAAAATTAAAAAATCCATATATGTTTCCTTTGGAAACAAAAATGCAACTGTCCAACAAGAATAATGTGAAAAATGCTGAAACAACTTTTTGGAAGCAAAAAGTTAGCTTTGGCTTGGTGAGTGAGATAATAGACTACATTAATATAATCCTGCTCTTCTAGCAATGGGCATTATCACTGGAGTAACATAGATAGTAAGTTGTGATTGATAGATGAATTGGAAAGCATTAATGCATTAATTGCCAAACATTTGGTGTACAACATTGAGTGCCTTTGTTTCTCTTTTCTTTTTAAAAAAGGTACAGGTAATATATAACTCCCAGAGAGATAGCATGATCAGAAGTTGTAAAATCTCAGGCTCATTTTTTAAAAGACATTTGTAAATAAGTACAATTTTTCATTTTTTACTATTTCGAATCTACAAACTTTACAAGAGTATTCTATCTTATAGACCGAAAAGTAACTTCATTTAATTTGATTTAATTCAGACAAAGAGAGAACGAGCCCTAAAAAGAAATTAGCCCAGTTTAAAATAATTTTTCATTTATTTTATTGACATAAATCAATGAAATAAGGGCAAAGCTTCAGGAAATGACTGTGTTACAGTTGAGATGCTGAAAGCTGGTGGTCACAATTTACACAAGATAGTAGCAAAACTATACTTGACATGCCTCAGAGAAGAAAAAATACCCGATGCATAGAAAAATGTTGAAGTGATTCATACACAAGCAAGCATAATTTGGCTTAAAAATAAACCTGAAAAAGAGCCAGGTTATGTTTAATAAATTCACCAAAGAATTTTTTTTATATCTGGAGAAGAACTAGACATAGTAGACTACATATACATATACCTTGGCCAACGGATCTCAATGGAAGGTGATACAATAAAGGAAATTAACGGCATGTTAAATGTGGTTGGCAGGCATTCAGCAAGTTAAGCATAATTTTCAAGAACATCTCTCTATGCTTCAAAAGTTTTCAATCAGTGTATGTCACCTGCTCTAACATATGCCAGTGAAACATGGACACTAACTTCACAATTGATACAAAAGCTACGAGTGGTGCAAAGAGCCATGGAAAGATACATGCTCCGCATTACAAGACAAGATAGAAAGACCTGCACATGAATTGGATAACAAACAAAAGCATATGATATCATCGAGACTACAAGAATTGAAATGGAAATAGTCACATAGCAAGAACTGATGGCAAGGTGGACCAAGACAGTCATAGAATGGATCCTATTTGATAAAAAGCATCCACAAAAGAGACCTAAAACAAAATGGATCAATGACATCAGCAAGTATTGCCTTCATCCTGCAGTAGATAGACAATGGCCAAAGTGATGATGATGATGATGATGATGATCTGCATATAAAATATGGGTCTCCAGTCATCTCATCCAGACTGCCCCAGTTATAAAATGGAAGTTTGCACCAATGGGAAAAAATGAAGACTACATTTTAATATTCAATAAATACATAGTAATAGAAGAGTTGCTTCTTAGGTTTTCCCTTCATATGCTTACACCACATCTATGGATGGAGTAAAGACTGTAAGAAGAATAACTGTTTCAACAATAAAAATATATCCTTATTTACCTTTTTTCTTCTTTCACAAAGAAAAATAAATTATACCTGCATCTGAAGGTCTAAGAGAGTCTGTTTCACAGGTAAAAAAACTCTGATGATCCTGAGCAGATAAGTTCATATCATAATATGTTAGTGGCTCCTTTCCTGTCACCCATGTATATCTTCAAGAGAAAAAAATGAGCATCATTAATTCCATAATTCTATGTATATCTATTCAGAACTAGTTTCTTTCTAAATGAAAGTACTTTTAAAAAACTTTTTTATGCCTTCTAGTCAATCCTGAGCCTAGACAGCTACATGGAATAATCCATATAGTTTTCTTAGCAACATTTTCAGATTTGGTTTATTAATTTATTTATTTATCAGGTTGTCTTCTTAGGGCTAAAAATGTGTCTAAGGACTAAAGACTCCCAATCTTCCATTTTCTACTAGTGCCATTAACCCTAACATTAATTGGGTCCTCAAGCCTATATTATACTTCAGCCTTAAGGAAATAGTAACACAAGAAACAGAAACGTAAGAAGTATATTTAACTGAATAGCTTGTTTTTTTTCCCTGTGCAGCATAACCCAGATTGAATAAATAGTAGCCTAAGAAAGAATAGAGATTTAGAATAAGTCTTTATCATAAATTTCCAAACAGGCTGGGATTTCAGAATAGTACACTGGAATTCATGATAACAATTATTTTTTATAATATTCTGAAAATGATAAATTCATGGTATCCATTCAAACAATTATTTCCACAAAAAATGAAGAAAATAATTATCTGTATGTGATTACCTGTGCAAACATTAATATACCATATCTTTGGGTATGCTGAAGATTAGAAATAATTTGGAACTGGTGGCTTTCTTTTTATTGTTTAAACAAATAAGGTATAAAACAAATAGAATTGTTGGGTACCTGTTATATTCTGCTCCTCTAAAGAGATTGAGTGGATTTCTCCATACTTTGCACTCTGTTTTAGAAAAAGATAATTTAGTCTTAAAATTAATCTAGAACTACCCTTACTTAATAAAGCTATCTTTCTAAATCCTGAAAGTGGGAAATCACTAAATCTAAACTGGGTCGATAGAACTTGTTGTTCAAATTGGAGTGCCTTTGAGTCAGTCTTGAGACCTGGCCACTGCCTGGATAAGTCCATGTAGTTTTTCTTGGCAGTATTTTTGAATCACAAATCATATGGTTTGGCAATTAACAGATTTTTCAGGATTCCAAATACTAACTGTCCAATCAAAAACTTTTCCATTTCTTTTTCATGCATATATATGTCCCTTTAAAAAAACACTTAAATAACTTAAATATATAGGCTAATTATTAAGTACATTTAATAATAATAACAGAATAATAATAATAAAGTTGGAAGGGACCGTGGAGGTCATCTAGTCCAACCCCCTGCTCAGGCAGGAAACCCTATACCATTACAGACAAATGGCTGTCCAGTCTCTTCTTAAAAACTTCCAGTGTTGGAGCATTCACAGCTTCTGGAGGCATGTTGTTCCACTGATTAATTGTTCTAACCGTCAGAAAATTTCTCCTTAGTTCTAGGTTGCTTCTCTCTTTGGTTAGTTTCCATCCGTTGCTTCTTGTCTTGCCTTCAGGTGCTTTGGAGAATAGCTTGACTCTCTCTTCTTTGTGGCAGACCCTGAGATATTGGAATACTGCTATCATTTATAGAAACCTAGTATTAGAAACAATCACCTGAGAGATTTTGTCTGTTCATTTCATTTTCTCCACTAGCAGCAGAAAAATTTGCCTGTCCAGAACTAGCATTCTCTGCCCCTCCAATGAGTGGTCGCAAATGACTCACAGAAACCTGTTCGATAAAAGACATGCCATATTTTCTGAAGTACCACCATTCAAATATCTGGAATAAGAAACAGAAAAATATGTGGGATGCAATTATTATGACTGGTAGCACAGAGATAGAGATATTTAAACTGGATTTGGCATTTTTATTGAGTTATGTTTTTATCCTGCATTTTCATTTACCCTTCAAAGAAAAAAACTGACCATTTCCTCACAGCTAACCAGACATAAAAACAGAATACAGTATCTCAAAACTTTTCTTTTTCATTTCAGAAAGAAAATATATTTAATAATTGGCTTCATTTTCCAGTTCACAAAATGAGCCTCAGCATATGAGATATAATCTAAACAAATAATTGTTCTGAGTAAATCACAAGCTATTTAACTTGCAGAATTCCTCACAGATGAGTTTCTTATAATTTTATAAACTTTTTTCTTGCAAGACTATATTTTTTATTCTATCAAATAGCACCATCTGGAGTTCAGCTAGTATATCAGATGCACTGTGTTTTCAATTTAGTGCTAGCAGTTTGCATAAAATCTAATTTTGAAAATCTACAGCTTTGATGAAATGATACATCAAATTATATTAGGCATGTTCTCCATCGTCCAAGTATTGTAAACATTTTAAAAGATACCTAACTCCTTCTTGATTGGTATATACATAAATATAACATGTTTTTAAAATTATTTTCTCTGCTTAGAGCAGAAATGTAACAATAGCAGGGGCAAACATAGTTTAATCCTCAAAGCAAGCCAGGAACCAAGTTTTTATTTGCAGTTCAATGAACATAGGATTGCTTCTAGCTTTAGACAATTGAAACTGATGGGATCCAGACAAGATTAACTTAAGGCAGATTCATATCAGTCTGTTCTAAGTATAACAACTGAAACTAACCTCTCGGGTATAATGATGAGGTAAATAAAACCAGTCTTATATGAATATGTAAAGCATTCCTCTAATACTCAAGTTTGCTTCCAGTGTTTTCAAGACCTATGAACTCAAGCAACAATGTAGCTCACTTCTACTATATTTCTTGATTAGTTAAGGAACACAGAAATGCAGAAAAATACTTACAAATATCAGACCAGATATCAAAGATGAAGTTCCCGTAAGTGCAACATAGAATTTTGGAGTCAGTGTGCTCAAGAAAACAGTCACTGCCAATGAAAAGATAAGTCTTGTCAGTTAACAAAGTTGGATTTCACAATCTTCAGGCGAATAAAATGATGAATATATTGATCAAGGCAAGTGGTCTTGTTCATACATATTACAATATAAACCATGGCTAAAGCAACCAAACTGTCTGGATTCACTCACCACATGAGGCTAAAACCTTACAAATCACAATATGGCATAACTTACTCTATTCTCCCAGCCGGTGTTAAGAATTAATAGCAAGTTGCTCTATTTTGAGAAATTCAATACTTTAAAATAAATAGCTGAAAATACTCTGTAATGTTTTAGTGAATAGACTCAGGACCTTATCTAGGTAAGATTAAATCCCAAAATCCCTATCTTGAGAGTTATAATAAATGAAAAGTGTAAACATAAAATAATGGAACAATAGAATAAGCAATGAAAAAGAAAACACTGATATAGTGATAAGAGAATAAAAGATGTGGAGATGAGAAGGCAGAGAGCGAGGGGGAAGGTCAGTATGCCACATCCAGTGTGGAACTCCCTCAGTCCAACAGGCACAGCTGAAGAGTCAGGTCTTCAGGCTCTTTTACAGAAAGATATTATGCAAATCTATCCAACTGTAATTCAATAAACAATGCTTAAATGATCCATGACTAAATGATCCTATGTTCTAAGTATGTTCTTTTGCAAGGAAACCCCCCCCCCCCGGTAGGCTCCCCTATCTCTGCCACCTTATTTCTTTTGCTCCCTCAGAGCTGCTTTACAACCCCGGCGCGACCGTCCCCTTACCTGCCACTAAGTTGTCCCGCAGCCGAAGCGGGCCCCGCAAGAAATAAAGGAGACCCAGCGCCACCAGGAAGCCAAACGACCGCGCCCAGGGCCCTGCAGCCAGCCTCAGTCGCTCCCATCGCCGAGGACCGGGCCCAGGGCCAGGGGACTGGGAGAGAGACGGCGCGGCATCCTCACTCCCAGAATTACTCTCCGCCATGACTCCCGCCCTCGGCTTGCTGAGGCCTGGCTGGCTGAAGGAGGCAGGAGGGCGGGATCAACCAGGCGCGCCGCCGCGGCCGCTTCGCCCCGTTTAATGGAAGCCGGCACTCGCAGCGGGTGGGTGGGGAGCCGGATAGGCGCCCTCGCCGGCTCCCTGTACTCTCCCTCGTTCGAATTCGCTTTCAGACATGCAGCTCTCCTGTTTGCTTTATCGAGATTGCCATCCTGCTCGCGCTGTGGTTACAGGGAAGTCCTTTTGAACAAAACTATATCTTGCCCAGTATATGCTGATATATTGGCGCTATTTTTCTGATAGGAAATCAGGATTAATATACTTGGTTGAGCACAAGGTTTATTGTTTGCGCGTAAAGACGGGCATTTGGAGAGAATTAAAAAAAGAATGAAAAGGAAAACACTACTCATATGAAACGCTGCCTTGCAATTGGACCAAAGTGGTTCGATGCAGTTATCCTGTAGGGATTTGCTGAGCAAAAACCGGGATTGGGCCCGGGGAGGCGGCATTAATGAGCGAAGGTGTAGGATAGCATCCACGTTTCAGAAGTGGTTCTTTCAAACGGCCCTTTCAGGCGCCAAGCAGGCCTGTATGGCAAGCAGCGCCCACAAGCCCCAGTTGATAGTGCCCATCCCCCTGCTCCTAACAAGGCAGTTATCGCCTTCTGAATAAGCCGGCCACATCCGCTCCGCTGACATCCGGCCGGCGAATTTCTGGCTCCGCCCCACGTTCCCCCATCCCGACGTGCCGTGCGCGGGATGACAGGTGGGGCGACTGATAGAAGGCAAAATGGCGGACTACGAAGATCGGGTGTCGGATGAGGAGAAAGTAAGAAGCCTGGGGTGTTTGGGATGTGTTTAGGAACAGAAGAAAGATAATTTTTCTACTCTGAGTGTACAGAGATTTCTTTCATTGGTTTTATTTTTCTTAGCCGGACTAAGATTCTTGAAACTGAGGAGGTTCGTAAGTTAAAGAGGACCATTTTTGTCGGAAAATTAGTTGACAGGAAAATGTTCTGGTCTTTCTATATTTCTTTTGTTACTCCACTCGAGTGTTTTTTTTTCATAAATTAATGGGGCATATGGTTAAACTGTCCTCAGTTTCTGTGGACATTGGGAAAATGTTAATTTTACATTGGTATGATTTAATTATAATTTTCCATTTTGTATTTTAATTCCAACAGTTCATCCACTAAATACTGTGGTTCTGATAGTTACTGAGTTTTTGGATTATGTTTCAGTGTTGTCCTTCCTTAAAGGAGGTCAGGACAGAAAATATCCTTGTCCTGTGATATGCGATGTTCATTCTTATTCCTTTGAAAAGACAAATTCTATAAATATATGTTCCTATGGAATATGCCTGTACTCCAAAGAAATTTCTGGAGTTGTAGTATATTTCAATAATATAGCATTCTTGTTTACAAATATTGTCCCCTGGTATTTCATCTAGTATATTTAATATATAAATAGATGAATTTGACCATAAAATCCTAACAAAAAGATTGACTAGGCTAGCAAGTGTTAAAGGTAAGAAATATTTTTGAAAGAGAGAAGATTCCATTATTTTGGAATATACCACCTTGATATATATTTGTCTCTGTGGTTTTAAATAAGCTTCAAAACCTGGATAATTTAGGCTGTTTCTAGATGAAGAAATGATTGTTTGCAAATTGAAATTTTTACCATTCTTCCTTTAAAAGGCTTATTGTTGCAAATTCAAGTGTAAATATAGGCAGTTTTTGAGAAAATTGAAAGCAATTTGAAATAAATATTGTTTACTTGTGTATATAAGTTCCACTGTTGATCTCATTGAAGCATTTTCGCATATCTATATTTTTTCAAAAACTTTGAAAGCACATCTTCCCAGAAACAACGCAAAATTTGTAGTTCTAAGTACTTTGATTATTCCAGATGCAAACATGTCTTTTATTCTGTAGAAAACATGCTTATGTAAGTTGTACTATTTTCTCATCTGTATCTCACATGTGGAATAATGGAAAGGATTTTTATTTGATCCTATAATGTTATACAGAAGTTGTTAAGGCATAAAAGAAGAGCATGTATCTTACAGAAGCTTGTGCTGTAGATAAAGAATGGAAGCATTTGATTTTGAAAAGCAGTATATTCCCTATTAGAACTATTTTATCTTTGAATAAATGCTTCAGTATAAATAGAATTTCTTCTTTATCGTTTCATAGACATTATCTAAATTTTATCTCACAAAATGCAAAATATTTTATAATATTTTGTAACACTTCCATGCCTATAACATTAAGTTTGAATTGAGTTGGATACAGATGTTTGCTGTACTGAGGGTGGCAGTTGTACGTTCACATTACAAGTGAACAATACACTTCTTTAGAGGTTCAGGATAACTCTTGTAATAAACAGTTATTTATAGTTATAAGCTTTACTGGAAAACATGATGATCTTATTTGCTTTAGTATATAAATTCATTCAGATGCATGCTTAGAAAATCAAGCATAAAAATGTTTAAGTTTTCTTTGTTGTGAATGAGTTCTGGCAGGCTGAGCATACTACGGATGTCCTCCATTGAATTGAATAGAATTGAATAGAAATAGAAATAATAGAAATAGAAATAGAGTAGAATTTATTTTCATTGTTTAACTCACAATGAAATTAAGTGCTGTCCACAGTGCACACTACTCACAAGTAAAACCCACAAATAAGAACATACATTATATACACACATCCTTCACATTCTATGTCATCTAATGGGAGACAGGAGGCATGCCTTTTCCATCACGTTATGTAAAATGATGTGCTCTGCCCTATGCAACAGCATATCATCTAAGATTTGAATGGCCCTAGCTTTTCTGACTTTCTGTAATACATTAAAAACTTGGCTCTTCCCCATAGTTTTAGGCCTGAGTATTGGGTGAGCCAGTTTACTATTATGGCTGTTAGCATTTGAGTTATGTACCATGTCCTCCATGTTTTTTTAACTTGTTTTTCATGGTTAAAGTGGTTATTTATTGCTTGCTAATCACTCAGATGCCTGTGTTAATTGGGGTGGCCATATAAATCTATGTAATTAATAAATACCCTTAATAAAAACAAAAATGATCCAATAAATTAAAATAGAGATACTACATTTAAAATAGCAATTAGCAAGTTTTGATATCACATATTAATTTCTAAGATTTATGTCTACACTTAAGCTTCAATTCAATCTAATCTACACTAGAAAATATATATAGTCTTAACTATTATGGAGGAACTGAGATAGACAATACATTCTTGATTTTGTGTTTTTTGTGAATACTGTATGTTGTGTGTTCTATTTTACTTGTGCTTTACTGGGAATTAACTATGGAAACTCCTTTCAAGTCTTGCATTCAGGGATAAGTATGAGTACCTTCAGGCTTTTTAACCACAAACATACCTCAGGTCGGCCCAAAGCATTTTTAGAAGCCTTCTCCTTACAAAGTTCCTGGTTTGGGTTGTTAATAGAAAAATTATACACTTGCCTTCCGAAATGTCCCTTGCCTAATTCAATACTGTCCCTTTGGCTGTTAATTATGAGAAAGTTCTACATGTGCTGTTAGCAATAAACAAGTGCACATTTTTCTATTTGTTTTAGCATCCCTTTTCTTACACAGCAGTCCTTTAATATTGGCTGATACAATTACAGTAATCTTTACAATGATCTCCTGACTGCACAGAAAAATTTGTATACTTTTGTAGACCATGTATTCATATCTGTGTGCCAGATACATTGGAGAAATATACTGTTTTTGTAATATTATTTCTTTTAATGCTGCATAAGAATTCTCTCAAATGCCAAAGGGTAATAGAGACAAGAAGCACAAAAAAAACAGATCAAGTAAAAAACGGGAGAGGCAATTAAGCTCTTTTCTGTAAACATTAATGGTTTAAACATACCAAGAAAAAGAGTACAAACGTTTAATAAATTAAGGAAATTGGATGCAGACGTGATATGTCTTCAGGAAGTTCATATAAAAAAGGATTATAAAAAACTACTAGAGAACGTAAAATTAGGAACACTATACACAACACTAGCACAAAACAAGAAAGGAGGAATTGCTATATATGTCAAAGAAAAAATAAAATCAAAATTAATATATTCAGATGAAGAGGGGAGAATTTTAATGTTGGAAATAGAATTAGAGCAAAAACAAATTTTATTAACGGCAGTATATGCACCAAATAATAACCAACATGAATTTTTTAAAAAGGTACATAAGAAACTAGTGGATCTGGATTATGAAAGTATTTGTATGATTGGGGATCTAAATGCAATAGTTGATGTTAAGAAAGACTATAAGAGTAGTAAAAAGAGCAAAAAGGAAGAAAAATATATTACCAAAATCGTTCTTTAACATGGTAACAGAACTTAACCTTCGGGATATATGGAGAGAGACACACAGATCAGACAAACAATACACGTTTTATTCGTATCCGCATCAATCCTGGTCTAGGATCGATATGGCCTGGGTAACAACAGAAGTACAGAACGGGATAGAGGAAATTGAAATAGGACTTAATGACTGGGCGGATCACAACCCAATAACAATAAAATGGAAAGGCCAGAAACAGAGAAAAAGATGGTCAATGAATCAAAGACTATGTAAAGACAAACAATATATACAGATGCTAGAAAAGGAGTTGACATTATTTTTTCAGGTAAATAAAAAGGAAGAGACATCAACACAAAATTTGTGGGATACTACAAAAGCCTACATTCGGGGATTGACAATTGCATACAACTCTAAGAAAAATAAAGATAGGAGACTTCAACAAGAAAAACTACAAAAAGAACTTAAAGAAACAGAAAGTGACCTACAGAAGGATCCACAAAACAAAAAGATAAAAGAAAAATGGAATATTATAAAACACAAGATTAATCTGACAACACAAAAAGAAATGGCACAGAAAATTAGGATGGCGAAACAAAATTATTTTGAAAACGCGAATAAAACTGGTCGATGGTTGGCCTATAAATTAAAAAAAGAAAAAGGCAAAAGAACAATACATCAACTACAAGATGAAAGTGGAACAGTACAATATAGATGGGAAGATAAAAAGAACATAATACAAAATTTCTTCTCAAAGCTATACTATCAGGAAGATATAGCAGATGATAAAGTTAAACAATATATAGAGGCAGCAAAAATGAGCAAAATCACCGAAGAACAAAAGGAAATGTTCAATAGACCAATAACCGTAATAGAACTAGAAACAGCATTGAAAAAACAAAAAAATAATAAATCACCAGGCCCAGATGGAATTCCGGTTGAGTTTTATAAAAATACACAAGAGTCACTACAATGGATAATGTTGGAGATTTGTAATGAGGTGCTGGAGGAGGCGAAGATACCGGCATCTTGGACTGAAGCAATTATTACTCTCATCCCTAAGGAAGACTCAGACTTGCAACAAATTCAAAATTATAGGCCGATTTCTTTACTGAATACAGACTATAAGACATTTGCAACAATAATAGCAGAAAGGATTTAAAATTTTTTGAATAACTACATCCACCCAGATCAAAATGGATTTCTACCAGGACGACAGATAAAAAATAATATGAGGATAATAATGAACACCTTAGAATTCTATGAAGTCCATTCTGAAAGACAAGCTACACTGGTTTTCCTTGATGTCCAGAAGGCATTTGATAATTTGAATTGGAAGTTTATTATAACACAGTTGAACTACATGGAATTTGGGACAAAATTTGGAAAGATGGTTGAGAAAATATATACTAAACAAACAGCTAGGGTAATTATGAATGACGAAATGACAGAAAAAAATGATATAACTAAAGGAGTAAGACAAGGGTGCCCACTTTCTCCTCTTCTATTTATTTTATCACTAGAAATACTTCTGACAAAAATCAGAGAGGATCAAGAAATAAAGGGTTTAAAAATTAAGAAGGAAGAATATAAGGTCCAAGCCTTCGCTGATGATTTGGTATTTATTTTGGAAGACCCATTAGAAACCGGCCCTAAATTAATTCAAAAAATAGAAGAATTTGGTGAGGTAGCCGGACTTAAGATTAATAAGAATAAATCCAAATTGATAACCAAAAATCTTACAAAGGCACAGGAAAGCGAATTGGAAGATAAAACAAAAATAAGCGTAACTAAGAAAATAAAATATTTAGGGATTTGGCTTACAGCGAAGTGCTCCTCGATTAAGGAGGATAATTATGATAAAATATTACACCAGATAAAAAAAGATTTAGAAAATTGGGAAAATCTACAAATTTCATTTTTAGGGAGGATCGCAATGGCCAAAATGAATATATTGCCAAAAATATTATTCCTGTTCCAAGTTATTCCAATAAAACTAGGGAAAACATTCTTTCAAGAATTAAATAAATTGGTTACTAAATTTATATGGCAAAGGAAAAAACCTAGGATTAAATTAAAACTCTTGCAAGATAAGAAAGATAAAGGGGGATTGGCATTACCAGAGTGGGAAATATACTACCAAGCATCAAGCCTAACTTGGCTAAAAGAATGGATGGAATTGAAAAATACCAGAATTTTAACACTAGAAGGACATGACTTGCAAGCGGGGTGGCATGCATTCCTATGGGACGAAAAATATAAAATACACAGATACTTTCAAAGACACATAGTTAGGGATGCATTGCTACAGACTTGGGAAAAAATAAAACAAAAACATTACATAAGAATTCCAATGTGGTTATCCCCAACAGAAGCTCTGAAACACCCAAACTTACTGGACATAAATAAGATAATTAGATACAAGGAATTGGTAAATGAACAGGGAAATCTGAAAACAAAACAAGAATTGGAACAAGATGTAGGCAGAGAGATTGATTGGTGGACATTTACACAAATTCAATCTAAATATACAGAGGACAAAAAATTATATGAAATACAAAAAGAGCCGCAAGAATTGGATAAAATTATACACGGAACAGAAATAAAATTAATTAGTAATATATATAAATATTTACTGAGATATAAAATGGAAGACGAGGTTGTCAAAGACACAATGATTAGATGGGCAAAAAATTTCGGATACAACATAGAATTGGAGAAATGGGAAAAAATATGGGAAACAAACATAAAATTGACTATGTCTGCGGCATTCAAGGAAAACCAGTTGAAGATGTTTTACAGATGGCATCTTCCACCAGCAAAACTTGCCAAGATGTTCCAGAACAACTCGCCGACATGCTGGAAATGTAAAAAGGTACATGGAACATATTATCATCTATGGTGGACATGCCCCGTTGCGAAAAAATACTGGACTAAAATAAGAAGATGGATGGAAGAAATAATAGATCAACCTGTAGACTGGAAACCAGAGATCTTCCTGCTGGGTATTTTAAATAGAAAATATAGTAAAGAAATACGGTACTTAATCTTACATATAACAACGGCAGCAAGAATAGTTTACGCACAGTTCTGGAAAAATGAGAATATACCATCAGAGGAAGAAGTGATAAGGAAAATCTTAGACTGTGCGGAGATGGACAAATTAACAAAAGAGATAAAAGAAAAGGAAGACACAGAGTACTATGTAATATGGAATAAGTGGTATGATTGGTTGGAGATTAGAAATAATAAATGAAAATAAACATGGAAAGGTCAAGAAAGGGAAAATGTGTGTATAATAATGTATAATAATGTATAGTAATAATATGTATTATTCTAAGTATGAAGTATAGTATGAAGGAAGAAAATGGAAATAAGAAACAATGGGACAACAAGGACAAATATTTTTTAAAGAAGAATAAGGGGGGAAAATGTAAATAATAGAAGATTACCGTTACGAAATTGCTGTTTAAAAAAAAAAAAGGAGTATACACTGTGTGTTTATGTGTGTTATGTTTTGTTGTTTTAAAAAAATAAAAATATAATAATAATAAAAAAAGAATTCTCAAATGCCAAGGAATAAGAATGCAAAGTACTTTGACTTAAAAATCACATTTGATTGAATTTAGTTTCTGAAGTTTTATCTTGTGTAGCAGATATGAGAATCATGGTTAGTGGAGAGTTGGCATTTCTTTCCTGATTTCTGAGATATGGTGTATATTGCTTAGAGATGTGGCACCTTTTTGAAACTCAAATACTTTGGCCACCTAATGAGAAGGAAGGACTCACTAGAGAAGAGCCTAATGCTGGGAAAGATTGAGGGCAATAGAAGAATGGGACGACAGAGAATGAGGTGGCTGGATAGAGTCACTGAAGCAGTAGGAGTGAGCTTAAATGGACTCCAGAAGATGGTAGAGGACAGGAAGGCCTGGAGGAACGTTGTCCATGGGGTCGCAATGGGTCGGACCCGACTTCGCAACTAACAACAACAACATGGCACCTTTAGTTCATAAATGTTAATTTTAGTCCGCTTCAGTAAATACATGAGCAGTAGTTAATAATAATAATAATAATAATAAAGTTGGAAGGGACCTTGGAGGTCATCGAGTCCAACCCCCTGCTCAGGCAGGAAACCCTATACCATTTTGGACAAATGGCTGTCCGGTCTCTTCTTAAAAACTTCCAGTGTTGGAGCATTCACCGCTTCTGGAGGCAGGTTGTTCCACTGGTTAATTGTTCTGTCAGGAAGTTTCTCCTAGTTCTAGGTTGCTTCTCTCCTTGACTAGTTTCCATCCATTGCTTCTTGTCCTGCCCTCAGGCGCCTTGGAGAATAGCTTGACTCCCTCTTCTTTGTGGCAACCCCTGAGATATTGGAATACTGCTATCATGTCCCCCTAGTCCTTCTTTTCATTAAAACTAGACATACCCAATTCCAGCAACGTTCCTTATATGCTTTAGCCTCCAGTCCCTAATCATCTTTGTTGCTCTCTCTGTACTCTTTCTAGAGTCTCAACATCTTTTTTACATCGTGGTGACCAAAACTGGATGCAGTATTCCAAGTGTGGCCTTACCAAGGCATTGTAAGTGGTATTAATACTTCACGTGATCTTGATTCTATCCCTCTGTTAATGCAGCCCAGCACTGTGTTGGCTTTTTTGGCAGCTGCAGCACACTGCTGGCTCATATTTAAGTGATTGTCCACTAGGACTCCGAGATCCCTCTCACAGTTACTACTATTGAGCAAGGTACCCCTATACTATACCTGTACATTTGGTTTTTCTTGCCTAAATGTAGAACCTTACTTTTTCACCATTGAATTTCATTTTGTTAGATAGCGCCCAGTGTTCAAGTCTGTCCAGGTCTCCTGTATCTTAAGCCTGTCTTCTGGAGTGTTGGCTATTCCTGCCAGCTTGGTGTCCGCAAATTTGATGAGTTCCCCATCTATCCCCTCGTCCAAATCGTTGATGAAGATGTTGAAGAGCACTGGCCCAGAACAGAGCCCTGGGGCACCCCACTGCACACTTCCCTCCATGTAGATGCGGTTCCATTGAGGACCACACGCTGAGTACCGGTCAGCCAGCTACGAATCCATCTGGTGGTGATGCTGTCTAACCCACATTTTTCTATCTTATCAAGTAGTAGGTTGTGATCTACTTTATCAAATGCCTTACTGAAGTCCAAGTAAATTATATCCACAGCATTCCTCTGATCCACTAATTTTGTCACTTGGTCAAAGAATGCAATAAGTTTGTCTGGCATGATCTTTTTTGACAAACCCATGTTGGCTTTTAGTAGTGATTTTGTTTGCCTCTAGGTGTTCGCTGATTCGTTGTTTGATTATCTTTTCCAGAATCTTCCCAGGTATTGAGGTCAGGCTGATAGGTCTGTAATTTCCTGGTCCATTTTTTCCCTTTTTTGAAGATGGGAACTACATCAGCTCTTTTCCAGTCCCTGGTAGTTCCCCAGTGCTCCAGGATCTTTGAAAAATATAGTTCAATGGTTCTGAGATCACATCTGCCAGTTCCTTGAGAACCTTGGGGTGTAATCCATCTGGTCCTGGTGATTTGAACTCGTCTAGGCTGGACAGGTGCTCACTTACCATTTTCTTGCCTATCTTAACTTGTGTTTCTATTCTGTTTTTTATGGCACTATTTTTGATAGGTTGGTCTGTTTTTTCCCTTTGTGTAAAGACAGATGCAAAAAACGAGTTAAATAGTTCTGCTTTCTCACTATTGCTTGTCACCTTCTTGCCACTTTCACCCACTAATGGACCAATCATTTCCTTCACTTTTTTCTTATTTTTTACATGTTGAAAGAAGCTTTTTTTGTTATTTTTGACTTTGGTCGCAAGCCTTAGTTCATTATGAGCCTTAGCTTTCCTCACTTCATCTTTGCAGGCTCGGGCTATTTGCTGATATTCTGACTTTGTTATGTGCCCCTCTTTCCACTTTCTATACTTGTCCTTTTTATCTTTCAATTTATCAGAGAGTTCTTTATGCAGCCATGCTGGTCTCTTTTGAGAGCTGTTATTTTTCCTCTTTGTTGGTATTGTGCTAGACTGGGCTTTTATTATCTCGCTTTTCAAAATTTCCCAAGCTTCTTGAGCTGTTTTCCCCTTGAGGATTCTCATCCATGGAATCCTTCCCAAGCCCTCTCTAAGTTTATTGAAATTAGCTCTCTTGAAGTCCAAGACTCTAGTTTGACTGTGTTCTATTGCTTGTGCTTCCATAATGTTGAATTCCAATATTACATGATCACTACCTCCCAAGGTTCCTGTGGCTTCAACACCTTCTATCATTTCATCTCTGTTAGTGAGAATTAGATCCAGAATGGCTAGTCCCCTAGTTCCCTTCTCTACTTTTTGGGAGACAAAGTTGTCTGCTAGGTTTGTCAGGAATCTGTTTGATCTTCCACTTGGTGCAGAGTTTGTCTCCCAGTTGATGTCAGGGTAGTTAAAAGTCCCCCATTACTATTGTGATGTGCTTCCTACATACCTTAGTTAGCTGACTAGCAAAAAGTTCGTCTATTTCCTCTGTTTGGTTGGGTGGCCTATAGTATACATCTATGGCAATGTCATTTTTTCTCCCTTTTATATTGACCCAAATGCATTCAAGACAGTTTTCATCATTGTTGTGCTCTATTTCTGTAGAGATGTAGTTATTTCTTATATAGAGAGCAACTCCACCTCCTCTTTTATTTGGTCTGTTTCTTTTAAATAATTTAAATCCCTCTAGCTGTGTGTTCCATTTGTGGGTTTCATCCCACCATGTTTCCGTAATGGCAACAATATCATATCTGTCCTCATTAACCTGAATTTCTAGTTCACCCTGTTTGCTGTTCATACTCTGTGCATTGGTGTATATAGATGAATGCATATAGAAGGCTGAGAAATCAAGCCAGAGGAAAATAAGATAATGAGAGTTACGTTATTAATTATAGCCTTTTATACAATATTGCTTCTTATATACATCCTAATATAGGTAATCCTGGAATTACAAATGTTCATCTAGTGACCATTTGAAGTTACAATGGTATTGAAAAAAGTGACATGACCAATTTTCACACTCACAACCGTTGCAGCATCCCCAAGGTCATGTGATCAAAATTTGGGCACTTGGCAACTGACATGTATTTATGACAGTTGCACTGTCCTGGTGCCATGTTTGTAACCATTTGTAACCTTCAGATATGCAAAAACTAGAAGCGAGATTTCCTTATTGACCACATGATTCACTTAACTGCAGTGATTCGCTTTACCATTGTGGCATAAAAAGTCATAAAATAACTCACTTAATTGCCTTGCTTGTATTGCATATTGTGAAGTTTCATAAAGACCATTATTCCAACTGATGTACTACAATTCACTGGTTTCCTTGTATGTTTCTTCATTCAAAAATGTTACTTTTAAATCACTTATAGCATCCTGAAATGTTCCTTTACTGATCTGAATATTGCTATTTTACTTTTTGAATTATTATGATTGGTTGCACAGTCAGCCAGATGTTTAGACTGGATTTGGCATTTCTTCTGTCCTCAAGTCCTGGGAGAAGCAGATGTTATTATTTGATGGTATAAAGGTATCATTGCTGGATGTAAACTATTCTAAAAAAATTGCCTTTTGCAATTGACTTGATGGTACTTTTAACAATGCTGGTGGTGTCCAAGTGATGCTCCAGATATTTGGGGATTGCATCCAAGGCATCTATTACCATTTGTACTATTTGCTTTCTTTTGTCATAGTCATTTTGTTTTTATTTGCAGTTTTGTCAGTTTATAATATTTAATTTAATCTGAATTAATATAGTCTCTATAATAAAAACCAAAACTCTTCTTCATGTAAAACTTTTTGCAAAGTGCAAGAAAACTAATAGACTGAAGTCTTTATGAAAATTACTTAAGTGTAAGTAGCAATGGACAACATTAGCATTTTTATAATATATTCTATATATAATAATTACAAAGATCAGCAAGTATATTTGTAGATATCCATCTTGATAGATTTGGAATTTTATATGATTACCACAAACTGTCAGAATGTATTAATCATGTTTAACCACATTGTTATTATTTATTTATTATTTATTAGATTTTTATCCGACCTTTATTACTTTATAAGTAATCAAAGTGGAGAACATTAATATATAATTATGTTATATATAAGATTAATATTAATACTTAATGTATTAATGAGACATGTATCAATATTTCCTGATTAGCATATTGTCATTGTATGTGCCATGCATTTATGTGAATGGTGATGAAAAAAGATAGCTTTTTTTGGACAGACTCAGAGAAGGCTGAAAATGGCAAACAGTTTAATCAGGAAAGTTTCAACTAGTACAACATGTGGAAAAGTACCCAGGCGATGATTTCAAAGAAAACACAACAAGATATGAGATGCTCAGTTCTCATAATAAATGATGATTCTCGACATAACAGAGAATTATTTCCCTGGGAACAGAAGAGATAATAAATATTTAGTACAAAAGTACCAAAAAGAGTGAGAAAGGAAACTGGTCAAACTTTGTTGGACTGATGAAGCCTTGTTGGAATTATATTAAAATTATATTCCTTTAGGAATATTTTATAGAACAAGCATTTGCAGAGATTCAGACTGGATTTTACCTGAATCTAAATCTAGCCTGGCTATCTGATCTGTTGAAAGGAATGCATGGATATCTAAGTGAAAATTTTAATTCAAAAAGTGATCAGTAGAAACTCAAGTGAAACATGTGTTTCTATGGTCTAACTCTGTGGATAAAATTCCAAAACAAAACAAAGTGCTTTATAGTATTCACGATGACAGAGCATAATTGCAGGGCTAAAAGTAGATCCTGAAACATTAGATACTGTCACTTGCCACTATTTTTTAATGTGACACAAATATATAGCTAGAATAGAATGGAATGGAATGGAATGGAATGGAATGGAATGGAATAGAATAGAATAGAATAGAATAGAATAGAATAGAATAGAATAGAATAGAATAGAATAGAATAGAATAATAACTTTATTGTCACTTTAAATGTACACTGATCGGCATACATTAAAATGAAATTTCATTGCATTCAGCTCTCAAAGGGTCACCACCTCCGATATACACTATATAAATATGACATAAATAAATACAGAATTATGCATATACCTACATATATGACACAGTGAAACAACAGTCTAGTTCGGGTTATGTATACACGTACATGGCGAGAAAAATGAATCTTGCGAGTTCACCAGATAGATGGCATAGGGAACAAAGCTATTACAGAATCGGGTAGTCCTGCTAGAAATTAAATCTATTAAAATTAAATACAATATGTTTCTTGGCTCTGTTCACTTATTTTCATGGTTCTACATTAGTTTCTTCTCTACACATTTTTCCTTCAATACTGCACAGTATTACTATTGTTTCTAGATAGAAGTTAAAAGTATTTGCTAATGGAATATACACCTTTTAATATATTCTTTTCCCATATTTGCATTTGAGATAAGATCAGGAAAGCATTGACTAAAGGAAAATTTAACACTTCATGGTCTCCAAGGACTGTGTTGATAGTAATTCTCTGAGTAGACAGATATTGAGCATGATTATAAGAAACAGTATTACAGTAATTTAAAAGGAGGGTTTTCATTGTGTCAGTATTGTTTTGTATCCTTGTCATATTCAGAGATTCTGAAGAAAACTAGCTGAGGATTTGATTCTCATGCTATGATTTTCTATTGCATTGGCTGTTAATATTAGACTAAGTAATATATTATCTGAGTAGCAGTGCTTTAAAGCAGGGCTTTTCAACCTTTTCACCCATTGTACCACTTTTCGGATAAGGCAATATCCGAGTACCACCACTCGCCCAGCAAGGTGTCAAAAACTTGACCAAAAAAAAAAAAAAGGAAAAAATGAGAAAGTACAGGTAGTCCTCGACTTACAACAATTTGCTTAGTGACTGTTTGAAGTTACAACAGCACTGGAAAAAGCAAATTATGACCATTTTTCACACTTATGACTGTTGCAGCATCCCCAGGGTCATGTGATTTACATTCGGATGCTTGGCAACTGATTCATACTTATGACGTTCACAGTCCCAGGGTCATGTGATCAATGGTCCGGGGGCGTGGCCAGCTGATTACCCAGGTTGCAGGGTGCCTGTGGGGGGGAATCTGTGGGTCTCTGGTGGAGGGGGATGGGACTGGGGTGGGTACCTGGCTTCCTTCCCTCCCTTCTCTCCCATTGTCCCTTCCTTCCCTCCCTCTTTGTCCCTTCCTCCTTCCCTCCCTCCCTCTCATTGTCCTTTCCTTCATTCCTTCCTTCCTTCCCTCTTTGTCCCTTCCCTCCCTCCCTCCCTCTCACTGTCCTTCCCCTCCTTCCTTCCTTCCTTCCTTTTATCCCTTCCTTCCTTCCCTCCCTTTCATTGTCCTTTCCTTCCTTCCTTCCTTCCCTTTGTCCCTTCCTTCCCTCCCTCCTTCTCATTGTCCTTTCCTTCCTTCCTTCCCTCCCTCCTTCCTTCTTTGTCCCTTCCTCCTTTCCTCCCTCCCTCTCATTGTCCGTTCCTTCCTTCCTTCCCTCTTTGTCCCTTCCTTCCCTCCCTCCCTCTCACTGTCCTTCCCCTCCTTCCTTCCTTCCCTTTGTCCCTTCCTTCCTTTCCTCCCTCTCATTGTCCTTTCCTTCCTTCCTTCCCTCCCTCCCTCTCATGGTCCCTTCCTTCCTTTCTTCCTTCCCTTTGTCCCTTCCTTCCTTCCCTCCCTCTCATTGTCCTTCCCCTCCTTCCTTCCTTCCTTCCTTCCTTCCCTCCCTTCCATTGTCCTTCGATACACCGTCCAGATCCCAGCCTGGTTTTGGCAGGCAGCGGTGCATTCTCACCCCACGGAGCGGCCGGTGAGGTGAACCGGCAACATCATGGCCCTGCCTGTGCGTGCGCAGAGGCAGAGGAGAGCGCATGTGCCTCAGCCTCTGCGCGTGCGCAGGCAGGGCCTGGATGTCGCTGGTTCACCTTGCCAGCCGCTCCGTGTGGTGAGAATGCGCCAGGCTCGGTGTGTGCAGCTACAGCTGAGCCACCCGCGCTCAGCAGCCGCTGGGAAGCCCCGCGCGGCCCGGCCACCGCTGGGAAGCCCCGCGTGGCCCGGCCGCCGCTCGGAAGCGGCCACCGCGCAGAAGCTTCCCCTTCACTCCGGCCAGCGAGCCAGATGGGCAGGGGCGCAAATTGGCGTGTGCTCAGGAACGCTGATTCCGCGCCCCTGCCCAGCTCGCTCGCTTGCCGGCGCCCACAATCTGCCCGGGCTCCCCTCTGCCTGCTTTGCACAGCTCCTCCTGGGCCCCCCCACGCCCACCGTTAACCCTCCCGTCACCATGCAGTGTAAGGTTGGCGCCCCCGCCCAGATGCCCTCGACTCCCCCAAGCATTTTTTTACTCACCTGCTTTCAGCTGCACTCCCTTTATCTTTTTGCTTCTCTGCCTTCGCCACGTGCTTGTGGGTAAAAAAAAAAATTCCATGAGACTTTCTAACTTCTCACGAGAAGTTAGAAAGTCTCATGGAACTTTTTTTTTTGTCTCACAAACACATGGCGAAGGCCGAAAAGGACAGGAGAAAGGGAATGCTGCTGAAAGCACGTGAGTAAAAAAAAACGCTTGGGGGAGGTGAGGGCATCTGGGCGGGGGCGGGGGGCAGGCAATGCGTCACGCAGCTCCGGCGGAATCTCCCCTGAAGACTGCGTGAGGCTGCCTGCCACCCCCAAGGCCGCTGCGGCCGCTTCACCTCATCCACTTTTACACTTTTTTAAAAAAAAAAAAATTTCAAAAATATTTTTTTAAATATTTTTTTTACATATTTTTTTTACATTTTTTTTCAACCCATCCTACGCGTACCACCAGCCATGTGCTCGCGTACCACTGGTGGTACGCGTACCACCGATTGAAAAGCCCTGCTTTAAAGTAATCAGAGTGTCATGATTACTGCTTACAGGTGCAGTTTCTAATAAAAGCTCATACTATAGCTTGAAGGAAACTTTTAACCATCTGGAGCAATGTTCTAGAAAGTCTGTAGGGAATTTATGAGATAGGGCTTTTCTTCTCCAAATTTGTTTTAAGTATTTTTATTTAATTTGTCAATTTTTGATGCATCAATGGTAAAGTAATTTGTAGTCACTGAGGTAACTTAATAAGAGCAGCATTAGGTTACAGATATTCTTACTATAAAATTAAGAATAAGGTATCATTATATCAGCACTGTCAAAAGTCAGACAACATACTAAAATATAAAGTAAAGTAGATTAGAAATATATTAACTGGATGTATATGAGAATTGATTCCTAGTGTCTTCATGTGTGTGAGAAAAATAAATTGTTATATGAGGTTGTTGGATATTGGGTGCTACTTTCAGTGATATTAAAAACTGATTTCCATGAATTTGGAGAAAAGTATAATGCGCATAGATCAATGAAATTCTTGTATACCAAACTGTCCAATAAAGCTTTTGAACCTGTAATAATTGAGTATAATAGAGTATTTCAGCAGCATATATGAAACTATACTTTGTGGGCAGCTGAAAAGCTTTATTCATACACACGACTGTTAAAGGTTTAATCAATAAATTAGAATACATCTCTTTCATCTAATAATATTCCAGTTGACACTTTGATGAGGCGAAGAGATGAAATTGAAGAGATGAAAACAAGACATTTTCTAGGGTGGAACAGTTGAGGGCTATAGGAGCATACTTTACTCTTTGGTTTTGTATGTTATTCTATAATTAAAACTAAATACCAATTTAAAAACTACACTAAAACTTAACTTACTTAGCTCACATGATTTTTTTCTATAGGTTCGTATTGCTGCAAAATTTATCACTCATGCACCCCCAGGGGAATTCAATGAAGTGTTTAATGGTAAGTAAAAGAACAAAAGGTTATTGATGTTTTTCTGTATTGTTGTTAGTAAAAAATTTACAGACTCTATTTTGTTTTTGTTATTTATATTCTACGTAATCTGCATTGACTCCTAGTTGTTTAAAATAATAAAACAATATTAAAGCAAAGACACAATGTCAGTAATAATACACTACAGTAATAAAAAAGGTATTTATCCCAGAAACAAATAATCTAGAACAGACTTGTCAAACTCGCAATGTCACGTCGCTCAACGTATCGGAGCTTTTTTCCCATTGCCGGCAATGGGGTTGGTGTGGTTTCCTGGTGACTCATCCGTCCTGCGGCCGGCAGTTTGACACCCCTGATCTAGAAAGCCCTATCTTTGCTAGATTCTAGAAAGCCATTTGATTTAGAGTAATAGAAAATAACAAATCATTTAAGACTTTTCCAGTTTTTCTTGGTGGGTTAATTGTTAATAATATTCAGAAGTTGGGAATATTTTAGGAATCTCACTTGTATATCCTTGGTTCCTCATAAATATTCTTGGTTCCTAAATCCATACAATTACTTGGCAGTGTTATCTTGTATTTGAAATTTTCCTGAATTTGGTACTTTTTCATATGCCCACTATATATGGATTTACTTCTATAAAAATATTTGGGTTTTTGTCCTTAGGTAGTCTGGAAATATTTTAAGTAAACACATTTCTATGGCCATACATTTGCCATTCAACAATTTTTTACTTGAGAGTCACACATGTTACACATGCATTGCTACAGTACAAATGTTGTATATTGTATAAATTTTTGTGGAGTCTAGACAAGAATGCTTACTTCAGCTAGTCTGATCCACATTGCCTTCTCTCATTATTTCTGAACTTCTCTTACTACTGTACTATGTCTTTTTCCTGAAGACCTCATGAGGTCATAATTTAGTTTCTCCCTCACAGTAACAATAATTTTATGCTTAGAACTTTTTTAAAATTGAGAAATCATGAATGGTAATTTTATGAACTTAATAGCTGAGAGAAATTTTATTCAGGATTGCCCCATTTTGCCCAATTGATGTTCTTTGGCTTTCTTACGCACTTTTTCAAAATGACCTGTTTTTCTGGCAAGGCATAAAGAATTACTAAGACAGAAATCTACTACAATAGCCTGTAGTTTAGTGCCTGATTGGGAAAAGACTGATGAAGCTGTATGTGTGCTTGCAGCTGGCTGAACAATTCAGTTACACTAGTGCAAAGGTATCCTGGGAGCTTTTGCCATCAATAGCACATAAAGATAAAACTAAGCTATCCAGATCATTTTCATTTTTACCCATTCTGTCATCAATGTTCTATATGTCTGTCAGTATTTATCAGAACTTTTTGGAATCATTTATAAAAATGCAAAATCTCACATCAGGACACCATACCTCTTACATGCTCATTTTGTGAAATAAAAAAAAATAAATTTATTTAAAATTAATAGATAGAGTATTAATAGTTTTTAGCTTTTTAAAGTTCAATTCTATTTAAAAATGAATCCATACACATTTATATTTATATTCCTTTTGGTGTATATTCTTTAAAACCTAACTTTCAGAGCAGATTTCAGTGACAGAAATATAATCTTCAAAAAGTATATATGAATCATGAAAACATTCTATGTGGAAGTGATAGTTTTCATATGTAAAGTCTACAGTATTTTCTTTTAACATCCTTTCTATATTTGTGTTAAATTCTCATGTTTCTAAGAGAACCTTATCAGTTCCTACTAAGAACAGTAGTTCCTCTTGAGAACAATATAGAATATGCTAAGCAACTTTTTATTCAGAGATGAATCTGAATGCCAGTTGACATTGCTTCAAAGCCATAGCATTTTTGCTAATCTATATGAATATTTTCTTTTCCTTAGATGTTCGTTTGCTGCTCAACAATGACAACCTTCTCAGGGAAGGGGCAGCCCAGTAAGTACTATGAAAGTGTAATTGTTTCTGAAATTGTTCTGTTGACGTAAACCTAAAGTTTTAATGTAATTTGTTTTCCTATAGTAGCAAAATATTAATTCAAAACCATAGTTTTATAAATACTTTAAAGAGTGTAGGGTTATGTGCCTATTTTTCTATAGAATCAGAAGCTAATGTGTACTTATCTGTTTCTGACAGTGCATTTGCACAGTATAATATGGATCAATTCACTCCAGTAAAGATAGAAGGATATGATGATCAGGTAAATTGTAATTATTCTTGTCATCTACTGTATTTGTTTACTGAATTTCTCAAGTAATTACATAGTAAAATCTTTCTATAGAAATATGTATGGAATCCTTCTTTTTAAAACTGTATATCATCATGTGGTATTCTCTTAAGAAATAGAAGATTGTTGAAGAACCAGCACATAGAGAACTAACAGATATGTGCTTTTCAGCTTAGATAACTTTTGCCCTCCTTCAATACTCTTTACAATCTCTTTTTCCCAGTGTCATATTGAGTATTCATGATAGTGATAACAATATACTATGGCAGTTTCACATGCTTAGGCTGCAGCATTTTGAATAAACTGCTGTAGGGATGCAGCACTGTCCTAAAGTCTGTTCAGGCCTGATGATTAAATTTAGAAACAGTAACAATAAAATGAGTATAGCAAGGTGAGGGCTGATGTAACTACAACATGAGACCTGATAAGAATTATCATGATAGCAAAGGGGAAGTTTGGTCATACAGTATTAATGTATTATTTATTCAACTTGAGTTGAAAAGGAATAGAATGTTTCCTGTTCATAGAGAAATAAAATCTTTCAAGGAATCTTATCCTTGAAAAATGTATAATCGAACATTGAACAAATTCATTCTTAAGAAAAGAGACACTGTGTTCTGAATTCGTTTAGGAATTGGATTGCATAGTATTTCTATGAAGTGGTTCTTTCAGTTGCAAAGTAGCAAAGAATAATTTATCCCAAAAATTGATGACTTGGTATAAATTAAATTGTACTGAACAGATGTTTCCAATTCAGAAGCAGAGAAACCGTTGCTTACTTGCTTTTTAAGTTTTTATCTTAGAGCAGGGGTGTCAAACTGCTGGCCCGCGGGCTGGATGCATCAGGCCGAAACCGTGCTCACCCCATTGCCGGCAATGGGGAAAAAGTCACAACACGTCACGTGACGTTGCGAGTTTGACATCCCTGTCTTAGAGGATCATAAAAATTAATCTGTTACAGAGATAGTAGGAATTAAATATCAATCCTGTTTTGAACAATAGCAATTTCTGCCTGGAGTGTCACAGTAAATTATGTCTTCCTTTGAATAATCTGTAGAATTTCAGATATTTTCAAACAGTACAATCTCTATTTTATTTTTAAGGTTTATGTGAAGCAGATGACAAATTTGTTGTGGGGTTTTTTTTTCTGTTAGGTCTTAATCACAGAACATGGTGACCTTGGTAACAGTCGATTTTTAGACCCAAGGAACAAAATTTCCTTTAAATTTGATCATTTGAGGAAGGAAGGAAGCGATCCTCAGCCAGAAGACGTAGATACATCACTAAAGTCCTGGAGGGATGCCTGTGACAATGCATTAAGAGCTTATGTAAAAGATCATTATCCACATGGATTTTGTACTGTTAAGTATATGCCTCTTCCTATGCTAAAACTTTATCCTTATATTAATTATTGTAAAAAAGCATTTTGACTGATAGAATCAGAGTTATTAATTTTTCAAAGTTGGAATCAGTTATATAAAAATATATTCATTTATAAATTACCTCATAGAGCAAAGACATGTAACTTTTTCCAGGGAAGGGCCATGCTGATACAGGAAAGTGTTTCCCACCCATCTTACATAATAGCTAAGGACAATTGGATTTGCAGTGCTTTTATTTTTTATCAATGTAAATATTTTTCTTTGAAAATAGGTTTATAGTAAAACTATAGATGGACAGCCAACAGTTATAGCTTGCATTGAGAGTCACCAGTTTCAACCCAAAAACTTTTGGTAAGCATGTCTCTAATTCTTTAATTTATACTCAGCATACAACTCTCCATATTATTAAAAAAACCTATATGCTTTCAATTAATTGCCCATATTCCTTAGAATCTTAAATTTCTCAGAGGAAGTTCATCTTTTGGGGGTGTCATATATGAAATTATATTAAATAAATATTTGTATACAGATAGTGTTTGACCTACAACCATAATTGAACCTACAATTTAGATTGTAAGTCATAAAGCGGGTCACATGACCATGCCAGATTTTACAACTTTTTGGTGGTGGTAGTTAAGCAAACGTGGCAGTTGTAAAGCAAATATGGAGATTAAGCAAACCATTGTTTGATATGAGGTATTTTTTGCCAGAAATCACAAGGGCGTAAAGCATGGTTAGATAACTGCGGGATGCTGCAAACACTTCTAAATGCAGGCCAGTTGCTGAGTGCCCAAAATGCAGTCATGGGAAGTGGGATGTCAGAACTTGGAATCTGGGATGTAAGTAGCTTTTGGAGGAGGTCTGTTGTAACTTCAGATAGTTGCTAGGTGACAGGTCATAAGTCGAAGACTATATATGCACATAAAAGTGCAAATGATATCAGTAAGGGATGGGTATTTAGAATTACTGAAAAAATGGGGAGGAGAATTTAATTCTGATCCACTTAACTTGGAATTTGCATTAAAAGAAAGATTCTATTGGCTGAATACACTCATCTCTCCTATCTCTAATGATCCCGGTAACAATAAATCATTACTTTGTAATGGTAAACATGTACCTCCAGCATAGTTTCGACAGTTACTTCTAAAAGATTGAGTCAATATTGTAGAAGTTTATGAAGTATGACAGTTGTAGTCAAAAATATGTATAGAGCAGGGGTGTCATGACGTATCGCGACTTTTTCCCTCTTGCCAGAGCTGGGGTGGGTGCGTCTTCCGCATGACGCATGCGGCCTGCAGGCCAGCAGTTTGACACCCATGGTATAGAGTATCAAGATTGCATATTCCTGTGCAAATGAATGGTATTTACCGTTTCAAAATTCTCTCTGCTAAGAGGCAAAATTAAATACAGATAATCCTCATTTAGCAACTGCCTCATTTAGTGACTATTTACAGTTACAATGGTACAGATAAGTCACTGAGTATTGATTGTTCTTTGATGCCTGTTTTATTATAATAAATAGAAACAACTGCCATTCTTCTTTGTAAGAGGATCGACAGACTCTGAATAATTCTTATATGATTATATTTTTAAATACTAGGTATTATGACACTTTTTCTGGTGCCTGAATAGATAAATAATGCAATTTGAAAAATAGCCATACACTTATGACTTCACCAAGTCTCATCACTTTTGGAGGCATTTAAAATTATTTTTCAGCCCTATCTATGCTATTTTAGGGCAAAGAGCTTGCTACAGTAAATGTGTAGACTCTAGGAAACATTACATTGAAAGGAATAGTATTAACCTGAAAACCATTTAGAGGGAATAATTTTCAACCCATTCCCCCCATTCCTATAAATAATTGTAGTTTCTGTTTTTGGTAGGAATGGACGCTGGAGATCAGAGTGGAAATTTACCATCACTCCACCTACAGCTCAAGTGATTGCAGTGCTCAAGATCCAGGTTTGTTAAGCTATACAGAAAGTGTACCAATAACCACCTTCCAAAATTTGATTCTCTCAAATAGGAAATTACATGTCTATCTGCTGGAATTGGTTATGTCTAGTTTAATGAAAAGAACTAGAGGTGACACGATAGCAGTGTTCCAATATCTCAGGGGTTGCCACAAAGAGGGAGTCAAGCTATTCTCCAAAGCACCTGAGGGCAGGACAAGAAGCAATGGGTGGAAACTAATCAAGGAGAGAAGCAACCTAGAACTAAGGAGAAATTTCCTGACAGTTACAACAATTAATCAGTGGAACAACTTGCCTCCAGAAGCTGTGAACACACAAGCTCCAACACTGGAAGTTTTTAAGAAGAGATTGGACAACCATTTGTCTGAAATGGTATAGGGTTTCTTGCCTGAGCAGGGGGTTGGACTAGAAGACCTCTAAGGTCCCTTCCAATTATTTTATTCTGTTCTGTTCTGTACTTTAAGGACAAGATTCTTTTAGGCTTGTGTAAACAGTGGGTGCAACATCTTAAAATATGCCACTGTTTCTATTTTAGTATCAGGTTAAAACTAATGAATTCTAAGGCCTCTTCTAAAACTTAATGTTATTCAGCCTTATTAATATTATTTAACAAGATAAAGGCTTTGTATTAGGAAAGTCTTATACAATGAGCTATTTGAAAAATTAAAGCATAATGTGCATTTCCTTCTATTGGCTTGGTAATCTACAAATGGTTATTGCTCAGCACAGCTTTCTTGCATGGCTTCATTAGCTATACCACAAAGCCTTTCTCACTGCTATAAATTTGTTATTGCTTACCTAGCATTATTTAGAAATGGTCCAATACATTTAAAGATAGTAATATCCTTTGGAAATAAATTTGGTTTGTGTTTTCTTATTGCTATAATGATGTTTTATATAAATTAAGATAATTGCACAATATGGATTTGTGTAACTATTATGTAGAATTTAATTGAATAGTTACAAATAATGAGCAAAGTTTTAAAAGTGCATTCAATATAAACTAATGAGCATTTTTAAAAAGGTAATGTATTATTTTTATAAGTAAAAATATCCTATATCGGTGGTATGCAAACTTGAAACAAGGCCATTTTGCTTTGTCAAAACTTGATCAGAAGCATCAAGGAAAATGTTTTTCTCTTTAAATTAGGAAGGCAGGCTTTGTCCCTGTACAATATTTAGTACAAAGCATTTAAATCCTCAATGGTTTCATTTTAATATAGGTGCATTATTATGAAGATGGTAATGTGCAGCTGGTTAGCCACAAAGACATACAGGAGTCTGTAGCAGTTTTGGTAAGTGAGGAAATTTACTTAATATATCATTATTTTTCTGTCTTTATTACATGCAATTCTCCTTTCAAAGATAGGAATCTTCATGAAGTAGTTATTCAGTAGTGGATAGTATTTTGCTTAGGGAGAAACTGCTGTGAAAGATATACTTTACTCCAGAACGTAAAGTAATTTCTTCATTTCAGAAGTGACTTCTCTTTCCATCAGAGAATTAAACCTTTGTTTATTACAGCACATAAACAAAGAATACTCTATACCAGGGGTCTGCAACCTTGACAGCCAGCATAGCTGGCTGAGGAACTCTGGGAGCTGAAGTCCACAAGTCTTAAAGTTGTCAAGACCCCTGCTCTATACAGATAGTCCTCGACTTACAATCATTTGTTTAATGACAGTTCAAAGTTATAACAGCACTGAAAAATGTGACTTATGACCAGTTTTCACTCTTATGACCATTGCATCCCCATACTCACGTGATCAAACTTGGGTGCTTGGAATTAGCATGCATTTACAATGGTTGCAGCATCCCAGTGGCCTGGGATTGTTATTTGTAACCTTCTTAGGGAGCTACCGACAAGCAAAGTCAATAGGGAAAGCCAGATTTGCTTAACAACTACAGGGTTCATTTAACTGTAGTGATTCACTTAACAACCATGGCAAAAAAGGTTATTAAATGGGATTTGAGTCACGTAACAATGCTTAGCAATAGAAATTTTAGGCTCAATTGTGGTCATAAGTCGAAGACTGCCTGTTATCAAAAACTTGGGTTTTCCAGCTGCCCCCCAGCATTGAGTCTGCAATGATAAAATCTATGTATGTAGGCTTTTTCAGTAGATGAAATATTATATTGTCAATTTATCAATCTCTATGGAATCAGGGTTTAAGCAATAGTGTATCATTACATTACACGGGGCACCTTTCCTATATTTGCGAACAGGCCTTCTTCAGGTGAGAATATATTGTGGATACTGACTATCTTGTAGATTTCTCCAGTTTATGTGGTACTCATATTTTTGGCAAATGCTAAAAGAGACATCAAATAAGTATTTTCAGAAAAACTAAGAAAAGGAAAATTTTAACAGCAATTGCACTTGTATCATCAACATATCTTTTGAAAAAAGAATTACTGCAGAATAATAATAAGGCAGTCAGAAACATGTTAATAAAGGCATACTTGATGATTTGATAGTGTATTGATGGTGATCATTGTGTCAAAGGGTGAGTCAGGGTGGCACACTGGTTAAGGTATTGGATGTAATTGGATTGAGAGAAATGAAATTCAAAGCCAAATTACTTTTATCTGTAGAAACTCACTGGATACCTGTGCCCAGCCCGAATCTACCTGATGTGGTTTTTATTTTATTTAACGTATGACATCTACAGAGGTCATGCAGTCACTGATGACGATACAACCTGATGTGTTATTATGTAGCTTATAATGATAAAATATCCCCATTTAAATTGCCTTGAGCTCTTGAAGAAACATTAAAATAAGAAAACATTTCAAAACACACTAATGGACTATTACATCCACATTAAACAATTGATTTCAGTTTATACAGCGTTTCCTTCCTATTTTTCTTTGCTTCTCTCTCTCTCTCTCTCTCTCTCTCTCTCTCTCTCTCTCTCTCTCTCTCTCTCTCTCTCTCTCCCTCCCTCCCTCCCTCCCTCCCTCCCTCCCTCCCTCCTCACCCTGTTCCGAAGAGCTGACAAGCTTACTGGGCGAGGCTCCTCCCTTTGCTGCGTCTCAGCAGGAAGGGCAGGAGAGAGCTAGCTAGCCCAGCTATGTTGACTCAGGAATTCTGGGAGTTGAAGTCCATGAGTCATAAAAGAGCCGAGGTTGCCTACCCGAGCTTGTTGCAGAACAGCTTGAAGCCAGCTTGCCAGGTGAGCAGAAGATCGGAGAGAGGGAGAGAGGGGAGGGGGAGAGAGAGAGAGAGACAGAGAGAGAGACCCTTTTGACATCTAAAATGAAGATAACACTGCATATATCCTTTTTTACCTTTATTTTATATATATGTGTGTGTGTGTGTGTGTGTATATATATGTGTGTGTATATATGTGTGTGTATATAGTGTGTGTGTATATATGTATGTGTATGTATATGTATATATGTGT
Source organism: Azemiops feae (assembly GCA_023970755.1). NCBI lineage: Eukaryota > Metazoa > Chordata > Lepidosauria > Squamata > Viperidae > Azemiops > Azemiops feae. The sequence goes on along the minus strand of JALGBA010004200.1, from coordinate 735,740 downwards.
GTGTGTATATGTGTGTATATAGGTGTGTGTATATATATATGTGTGTATATATACATATATATATATATATAAACACACACACATACACATATATACACACACACATACATATATATAGATATAGATACCTATAATAAAGGTAAAAAAAGGATATATGCAGTGTTATCTTCATTTTAGATATCAAAAGAGTTTTGCGGCTCCCAGTGTTTTGTTTTTGGTGGGAAACGGGTCCAAGTGGCTCTTTGAGTGTTTTGGGTTGCCTACCCCTGACCTAGACACTTACCAAATACAAATCTATTATTTAATAATGATTTAAAAATTCTGCAGTACGCTTCAGCCCAAACTAAATTTACAATTTTCATCCAAAACCTAAGACCTGAGGCACCAAGTTCAGTTCAAAATTTAGGAATATGTATTCATTATGCCATAAAATTGAACATAAAACATTAAAAAAATCATTTTTTGTTTATTAGTTTTATTCATTTATTACATAAAATGTGAAAATACAAAACCAAATAGTAAGGGATAACTATAGAGAAAGGGAAAACAAAAAAGATGTGAAGAAAGATAGGAGAAGAAACAAAAGGCATTGACTTCCGACTCTCTGTTGCAGTAAAATCAGACATTAAAATCAAATCTCAACTTTTTACATTTCTATAGTAGTATGCACTAGCTATTTCTGTATCGGCAAATCAGTCTAATCAGTAAAACCCAAAATCATAATATTATTTTTTTCCACCTCAAGCACAAAGTCCAGAAGTGGTTTCCAAGTAGAAACAAAAGTACTTACGTTCTTTTCTTTTATCAGCACAGTCAATTTGGCCATCTCTGCTAATTCTATCAGCTAAAACATAACAAAATCCTGAAGAATCATACAGTGTAAAAGACTAATGTTTACATTGTTTTTGTAGAATGATGTCCAAACAGCAAAAGAATTTATTAAAATCATAGAACAGGCAGAAAATGAGTATCAGGTAAGATAAAATGAATATTTTTCTTATTATTAATATTATAAAAATGCATTTTCAATCACATCCTATTTCTTTTGGAGTTCTCTGTTAAGCGAGGACATAGAACTTAATTCTTTCCATCCCAAATTTTTTGGCCCCAGTGGATACAATTACTACAGTAAGCAATAGTATGCACTACAACAATCGACACATACAACAATCACACAGATTGACTCAAAGTTTCAATACAGCTGTCCTTTAATACAGTTCTCAAGTCTGGTACAGTTAATTAGAGCTGCATCTTGCGGATCAACATGAGTTTTCCAAATAAAATAAGCAGATTATCTAAATTAATAATCAGATACTTATTTCACTCATCACACCCAATTCCAGTTCATTAAAAAGTACCAGTCCTAAGACTTAGTGAAGCTATGTTGGATTGTGTCTCCAAATGTTTGGTAATGTTATCTTTAATAGTAATTTCCACTGTCGTCTCTGAAATGAATATTAAGTTGACAGATCTATAATTTCTTGATCTCCCTGTAGGTAGGCCTTTCTTAAAAACTGATGTTACATTGGCAACTTTCCAGTCTTCAACTATAGAAGGTTGAGTGTAAAGACAGGTTGCATATGTTAGTTGAAGATGCACACTCTCGCCTTCAAGTTCCTTAATACCTTTTGGGTTGAAGGGTTATCATCATCAGGGCTGGTGATTTGTTGATGCACAAGTTGTCAGTAAGGCTTCACAGTTCTTATTGCTGCTATATGGCTCAGTTCATCTAATTCCCTTCCTGAGAACAGGGCTTGGGGATCTTCTCTAAGTTCTGTGCTTGAAGATGAAAGCAAGTAATTGCTTCTGGACAATTTTGTTTTCTCTTCCTAACATACCTCAGTCATTGGATTGGATGATTTCAGGTGACAGTTCTTCAGAAAAAGTAAATTGACCATGCCATCCATAGGTTAATTTTTCTCAATTCAGGCAGAAGCACTCTGCCCCTCTTGGAGAATGGGATTATTTGGAAGGGTATACCAGTAGTCCTTTTTCTGCATGGGGAAATGATCTATCTAAGCAGAGCATGCACTGAGGAAGTAAAGAGAATGTACTTTTATCTTGCTTTAACTAATCTGGCAATGTGCATAGAAGGATGGCTTAAACATCTGTTAGTAGTTAATCAATATACATTATAAATATGTACATTTGACATTCTAACCTCTAACCCATTGAATTATTTGCAGACAGCAATCAGTGAAAATTATCAGACAATGTCAGATACGACATTCAAAGCCTTGCGTCGCCAGCTACCAGTCACCCGTACTAAAATTGACTGGAACAAAATTCTCAGCTACAAGATCGGCAAAGAAATGCAGAATGCCTAAGAGCAGAGATGCTGTGGGAAATATTAGCATGCAAAATAAACAGAGCAAATATGGTCCTTTGCCAAGTAGGTGGGTTTCCTGAAATTGGCATTTGTCTCAGGCTTTTGGCGTTAACAGATTTTATAGCCTTATAAAGGACTGTTACAGACATAACATTTTGTGTGTATTCCTGCCTTGAAAACATCTGGTGTAAGAGTTACAGTGCATTTCCTAGTAGGCTTACTTAATATAGCCACCCTGGGATAAGTACTATCCGTCCTTGTAATTTGCTAAAAAGTGTCTTCGCTAAAAGAGTCTTTCTAGAAATGCAGGCTGGAAATATTGGACTTACAGTCCCGTACTTTTGCCAGCGCAGGTATTAAATGCAGTTCAATAGAAATGCTGGCAGCTTTATGGTGTTGCTTTACACCAGATACAACTTTTCCTTGCTTGTCTCCCCTAAAAACTGCCAATCACCAACTAGCAATATCTTCTAGGCTTACCTTTTTCATGTTTGCAAAGTGTTTATAAGACTCTTCCCAGAAATGCCAAGAAGGCCAGGTCTTCTTAAATGCTGTTTGGGGATGGTTGTTTTTGTTTTTTAAATCCAAAGACTTGAGCCTCATTTTCTTCGAGTAAACTATTTTTCTCATTTGTATTCCTGGAAGTACAGTTAATATAAATGTCTGCATTTTTACAGGATGGGTCCTCCATTTTTCTTAATACATGTTTGCTGCTCAGATACTTGTTTAGGTGGAGAAGAAATTACAAAAAAGAAATGCTGTAAATGTTTAAATATTGGATTTATTGTGCTTTAATGCTTTGTGGCAAGCTGATGGTATTTTCATCAGAAATGTATGAATGAACATGTCTAAGTGAGTCAATAAAATATTTGCACCAAGGCATATTTTGGAGTTTCTTGTTTATGTTAAGATACTTGGAGAAATTTGGTTTGTTAGGAATATTTCCATATCATGTTATGTTAAATTGGAGCTAATTAAATCATAGATTATACAGAACCCAAATACTCCTCCTTTGGAGAGCAAAGCAGATAAAAATAGTTAAGTGTTTTACTTAAAATTATTTCTTTAATGTTTTAAAATTTTATTTCTCCATGTATGCAAGATTTGTAGCTATTAACTCTAGTTCCAATATGGCTTAAAATTCTGTCTTGTTCATAAACTATAAAGAATTATGGTGGGCTTAGATATTACACTAAGCTATTTTACTTACTCTTATAGGCAGGTGAAAGAAAATGGGAACAAATAAGTTGCAAGCTGCAGAATGCAGCTTGGACACATTGACTGTTATCTCAGCAGTTTATAAGGTTTGGATAATACAACTGTTGATTCTTTTTTCTTTCCCCTACCCAGGAATGTATGTGGAGAAGGTGATCTATGGCCTTTAGAAATAGTCATAGGAAGACTAAAACTATACCTTATTGAAATAGGCCAGTGATGGCGACCCTTTTAGAGCCCGAGTGCCCCAAAACTGCCCCACACCGCCCTGCTGTGCCCCACCCCCACCCACCCGCAGGGCCACCCACCACCTCCACGGCCCGCTGCAGATTGCCCAGGCGGCCCAGCAGCACCATGGCGGCCACGCCCTCCACCCGTGCCCTGCAGCATCATTTGTGATGGGGCGCAAGGGTGGAGTTTTGTTCCCACTGCCCGGCTGCCATGTCCTTGGCTGCGCTGCTCCAGGCGGGCCGTGCCTGGGAGCGACTCTCCTCCGGGGGAGCTGCTGGTGTGGAGGGGGCCACGGGGGGAGGCGGGGCTGGGGCGATGGCACGTGTGCCCACAGAGAGGGCTCCGAGTGCCGCCTCTGGCACTCGTGCCTTAGGTTCGCCACCACTGAAATAGGCAATATTAACAGCATCTTCCAAGTCTGTATTTTTCTTTTTTTCTCTCTCATACCCCTGGATAGCTTTTTAGTTCTTAAATTAAAACTGGCTCAATTGATTTTGAATCACTATTGATAAAGCTTCTAGTCCCAGTATCACTGAGGGTGAAGAGAGGCAAAAAAGATGTTAATCACACTATCCATGACTCTCTGAAGGTCATAAATCACCTTCTCAGCATACATGTGATTCAAGAGATCAGAATGAGATTATTAGACGTATACTAAAGGCTCTTCATTGTTCCCACAAAAAAAAAAATGAGATAGTATGCTATCTGATACATCAGGTACACAGATTTTAGATAGAATCTCTGAATACTATCATATTCTTCTAAAGCTACCTGGCCCTGTTAGGCTTACAGACATACCTACATATTCCACTTTAGCCATCCCATTGGACGTTACTAAATTTCAAATAATAGGATGCTCTCTTCTGGTATCAAGTACGGCATGGATATCCAGAGCCAGATGTAGGCTTAGAGGACTGGGGCTTCTTAATCAACAAAAAAGCATATCCTTCAACCAATTCATAGCCTCGAGCACCATGGCAATTGTGGACACTAAGAGGCCTGATCTTTTTGCCAAAGTCAAATTACTCTCACCAATATTCAGGCTCAGAAGATGGTTCAGAAGTTGCTGCTATCCCTTCCAATGAACTCTCTTTCCCTTTAAAGCCTAATAGTGTAATGATCCCAGGGATCCTAGAGAAAATTCAGGTAAACCTGAAAGAAGCTGCTATTACCTACCTCGATAGGTGTAGTCTTCCTATGATTATTTCTAAAGGCCATAAAGAAGCTGATGAGGCCTCTTAAGTTTCTGAAAACACATTATCGCTTTCCTGCTTATTTTATCAGCTAAAAGAACATTGTACATCTAAACGCTCATGGTAATAGCAGACAGCTGCATTTTGTTATAAAAGCATTGGATATTTTGAGAAAATATTCTGAACACTGTTCCAAAAGTTCAAGGATAAAGCATATACAAAATAACTTGCATGATTGGCTACAAATTTGCAGAAGGCAATCTCTCTTTTATCCACCAACTATTTGTTTTGCTTCCAGAATGCACACAAACTGAATGACTCAGGACGGGAGGGGTGGCGGTGAAGGCTTAGCCATCTAAACTATGTCTTAAGAAGCCAAATTCTTACTGGACGTAGCTTTTGAGTGTATATTATATTATAATACAACATAAAATTGCATTCAGAGACGTGGAAGGGAAAAAGACTTTCTTTTTTTGTCCTTTTTTCGTCTTTATTTAATTTACAGTATCAGGTAAATATAACTCCATGATTATTAACATAATTAACATAATTCCATGTTACTTAAAAACAAATATAAAACTACAAAAGAATCTACCATGTAAATAAATCATATTCACATACTATATATGTGTGAAAATTCAACATGCTGTATATAAGGAATACACCAGATTACAGTCTATTGCTATTAAAGTAAATCATAAAATCCTACAAAGTTTGATAAAATTGTGGTTCCTGTTTCTGAAATCTCACTATTTTAAATGTATCTGTGATTTTTCTAATGTGGCAATTGAAGAGGCACAAATCCACAACTAAGTTTTTATATTATCTAAAGTTTTCCAGTGTGGCACAATTATTGTTTTGGCTGTTATAATTAAATAGATAATCAATTCTTTGTTTTAGGCTTATGATCAATTCAGTTCTTTGTTTAGTGATGATACTTACTTCTCCAAAAAAAAAAAAAAATTGCCCAAATGGTATAATTTTATCACATGACACAACACAAATGAAATAATGATCATTTTTTGAATAAACTATCCAGCATTTGGAAGAATATTTTTATGTGTGTGCCAGCCTAAGAGGAATTAAATACCAACTAAATATGATCTTCCACTGCATTTCTTTAATGAAGCTGAAGTGAATCAACCTGGTTTCCATAACTGCTGCAAAATGCCTCCTACATGAAATTATCAAGATCAGCATCCCAAGCTTCCTTTAATCTATACGATAAATCTCCTATTTCTAATAGAATAGAACAGAATAGAATAGAACTGGAGGGGACCTTGGAGGTCTTCTGATCCAGCCCCCTGCTCAAGCAGGAGAACCTATACCATTTCAGACAAGTGACTGTCTAGTCTCTTCTTAAAAATCTCCAGTGATGGAGCACCCACGATTTCTGAAGGCAAGCTGTTCCACTGGTTAATTGTCCTCACTGTTAGGAAGTTTCTCCTTAATTCCAGGTTGCTTTTCTCTTTGGTCAGTTTCCATTGTTTTAGTAAAAACATTTTTAATCTGTTTTCTAGAAAACGTTTGGATAAAAACACCACTGTGTTATAAACTTATTTGGGTCTGACATAGTTTCAATTTGAATCCATGGTTTAAAGGAGTCTTCCATAGTAAATGGAATCATATGCCATAACTGTGCTGCTTGATAATGTAGTGACAAATTGGGTATGCCCCTGCCTCCCTGTTTCTGAAGTCTAAAGCTGAACTAAATGCAAACAAACTTAAAGTATACAATCTAAAACGCCTCCTAAAAATAAATACGACCACACAAAATAAACAAACTGCACTCTTTTCTAGTCTGCTTCTGAGTGCAATTCAAGATGATGGTTATTAGCTATAATGCCCTACATGACATGAGATATATTATTTGAGGGACTACCTATTTCTCATGGTTTCTGCCTATGAAAAGACAGCTGGCATGCTCCAAGTCCCTTTGATTAAACTGTTTCATCTGTCACATCCCAATAAGTATATCTTCTGTCACAGCACCTACCGTTTGGGATGAGATCCCCCCCTGGGTTGCAGAACAGTTCTTCCAGGCTTTGGGTTGATACGGATGAGGCCTCTTGTTGGACACATCTGTTAGTTTTGTTTTTATTTCTATATTGTTTCCATATCCCATCTAGCTTTGATTTGCGTTGGTTTCTATAGTATTATATTGTTAATCACTCAGTTGGAATAAGGCAATGCCTAGGTTAAAGCAAGCAAGCAAACAAACATTTCGCTGGTCTACTAATTTAGTCACTTTGTCAAAGAATGAAATAAGAATGGTTTGACATCTGATTTTAGCAAACTCATCTAATACTTGATTTAAACCTGATTGTATCATAAAGAAGAAAATTGCAGTTCATGAATGAGTTAAAATTCATGATCAGTCAATTCTCATTAGAAGGGAATTCTGGCATAATAGTTTTATTTAAGGATTTCCTGCCAAGAGTATTGTGGTTTTCTTTTCTAAATGCTTTGATCACAGTGGAGGTTGGGGAGAAGAGAACAAACATGCATTTCTTTCTTTAAGAAGTTTTGAAGCAGAAAAAAGCAGAAAAGGATATAGAAAATCTGGAGTTGTGTTTCCAAACATGTAGAGTTTATATATAAGATTTTGAAAGTGGGCATGGTCAGAGAGAAAAAATTAAAACAATGAAATACTGAGAACTGAGTATCAATTTAAATTATTTAATATAATGTAACCTCTCAAATACCAGAATACTGCTATCATGTCAGCTCTATCCTTCTTTTCTCTAGACTAGCCAAACCTAAATCCTGCAACCATTCTTCATATGTTTTTGTCTCCAGGCCTTTAATCATTTTAGTTGCTCTTTGTACTTTTTCCAAAGTCTCAACATCTTTTTTTGTAATCTGGTGACCAAAACTGGATGCAGTATTCCAGGTGTGGCTTTATAAAGCAGTACTAATACTTCATATGATTTTGATTCTATGCCTCTGTTTATACAACCAAGGATTGTATTAACTTTTTTGGCTGCTGCCACACACTGCTGGCTCATATTTAAGTGATCGTCCACTAAGACTCCAAGGTCCCTCTCTCAATTACTGTTTTTGAGCCAGGTTTTGCCTAATCTGTACTTGTACTTTTGGTGTTTCCTGCCTAAGTGTAAAACCTTGCTTTTCTCCACATTACATTTCATGTTGTTGGATAGGCCCATTGTTCAAGTCTGTCAAGATCTTTTTTGATCCTGAGCTTGTCTTCGGGGGTGTTGGCTTTCCTGCCAGCTTAGTGTCATCTGCAAATTTGATGGTTCCCCTTCTATTCCCTCATCATTTAAGTCAAGTCATTTATGAAGATATTGAAGAGTACTGGGCCTACTTTGTTCTTGCCATATCATTGAAACAGCAAATGGTATTGATTTCCAAGTTTCTCTGAGCCAAGGTCCAAGGCCAATAGCACATCTTTGCACAACAAATGTGAGAAGCCCAGGTTTTCTCTTCATCACCAATCTTATAACCAAAGTACAGTTTGTACACTTTCTTAACAAGTCCAGCTGTGCAATGCCTTTGAGGCTTTAGAGTGTACTCACCATAAATATAGCAGAATGTTTCAAGGTTGTTCTGACATTGGCAAGACATTTCTGCTATCACCAATGGTCCAATAGCAAGTCTATTAAGTTGCTTATTGTGTAAATTACATGGACATAGACAATTCTATGCATTGAAACAATCACATCAAAATACATGGAAACTGATATCAATGAAATAAGTAGCATTTGTGCATGTGAACTTTTATCGCCTTTCCAGGCAACATCCATCCAGCCTAGGCATTCCCAAACTATATCAGTTCCACAAATATTATGCAGTATGCCCCAAGTGCATGCCTGGATGGGCATGAGCTACACAAAAATCTTTGTTGTCCTATGTTCTAGGATTGTATCTAAGGGATTGTGCTCCATCAGACACAGTAGGGTCACAACCTGACAACCCTCAAGGACCAAAAGAAGCTGTAGTCTGGGAGGGTTTTGCCTGGCTGCTGCTAATATATATATATCTCCACTCCAGGTCCAACACTTAACAGAATAGGAATACCAAAACAGTTTTAAGAAGCAATGAAAACCAAACTACATGGCCTGTATTACCATCAGCTAGATCCCTGCTAGCAACAAAATTGTAAATATTTGCTTGAAATCAGTTTATCTCCCATACAAGTTACATCCAAAGTTAATCATTTGTGGGTATAAACTCTCATATAAGAATGAATAGATGTTAACATTTTTTCATAATGACAATAGAGTCACCCAGGTGTTAGCAGCAATATTGTCTGAAAACTGCTAAATTAAAAGGTTTTGGCTAGGCGAAAACCAATGCAAGGACTGGACACTAATTGACTTATTGTGGACAGGAAGATGCAACACAAAACTGATCTCACTTTAAAACATAATGTAGATTTAGTAGCAAAAGCAAATGCCGTAGTTAATCATATCAGTTTTATGGAATGTCTGGTTCACAATGGAAGGTCATTTGGTTGCAGGGAAGTGCTGATAAGGCACTTTATGTATATTTGTTTGAGGGTCCTTAGCGCTCTCTGAGCTTGGTTATCTTGCAGATGTTTCATTATTCAAACTATATAACACAAATCATACCTAAACTTTCATTATGCAAATTATATAACAAAATGTATATAGGGCAGCTGCTTGTCCAGAACATGAAAACAAAATCATCTTAATCAAAGGAAGGATATGTGTAAGTAGCTAAACAAATGTAAAGGCTCAGTTTAGGGATCAAAATTAGAAAAGCATTGAATAGAGCCATTAGCTCTTGAAGCTATTTTAAAAAGTAATCATATTGTAGGGTAGTAGAAATCTTTGATATTTATTCAGGAGACAAGACCACGAAGGGTTGGAGAATCAGGTTTATTTGCGCAAACGGTTCAGAGCATTAGCATGACAGATTCTGAACCCCGGGCTACACCCAGGGTGTCACTTTTATACAACTTGTCACCCTTGCTTCGCCCAAGGGGTGACTCTTTTCCACCTTTAACACAATAAAAGGGAGAAGTTTATATCTAGCATTCACACAAGGAAAAGGAGAAGTTCATACAATTGGTTATCTTACCACATTGCCATACAAGGGTATTATCTTACATCATCTGTGACTTTCGGTTGACACTTCTTGTAATATATTTCTAAACAGAGTTGCACATAGGTCATCACATTCAACTAGTTCTTAATATATGTCTAAAGCTTACAACATATAACTTCTGCTAATTCAGTAAATATTTTTATGTTATTTTTCCATCTGCCTCAGTAGCAGTCTATCATACAGCATGTATGATTGAATGTATATGAGACACCATTTTTAATCTGCAAAGTGTATTTTGTGCAATAGATCACTACTGTATTGCAATGATGCATGTTGGGCTTATACATTGGTAAGTAATGCAATAACGACCAGTTTCTACCGATCTGAGAGACACTAAATCTAGTCCCTCCTTAACCATGAAAGCCAGCTGGGTGACTTTGGGTCAGTCACTCTCAGCCCAACTCCTCACAGGGTTGTTGTGGGGAAAATAGGAGTAGGAAGGTGTGTTGCCTACAGTAACAAATGCCTTGAATCATTTGTAAAAACAAGGGTGGGATATAAATTAATTAGTTAAATAATCATTTCGATGGGTAAGGCGTAAATTCCGAATCCCCTCCTCCTCGGTGTGATAAAAAACAACAACAACAATTGACACAGCTTCGATTTGTCTAATGAAATAATTCCGGAAATATCTGTAATAATGATGAGGCTTCATTTTATGTGTGACATTTATAACTTTTGGTATTTAGGGGAAAGTACCTCCTTTTCCGAAACTTCAAACGAAAACGAAAACAGATGATAAAATGTGCTTTTCCAGCTTCCGTATCTTCTTTCCTGGGCCAACAGAGAGGAGCTCCAGGGAAAACGAGGGGGAGTGGCAGAGGGACCGGTGTGTTTTCAGTTTCGTTTCTTCCTCTTTCATGTTTTAGCTTTCAAGAGGAGGAGCTCAGGGTCGGCACTTACTTCCCCAGGCGAGAGGAAGCGGTCCCGCCGCCTCCGTTTACGAGCAATCGAGGGAAAGCGAAGCAGTTCCTGCGAAACGGATCACCATGCCCAAAATTCCCTTTAGGGAGAGAAGGGAGGTCGGAGAACAGTTTGTACAGTTCCTGCAGGATTCTGGCAACCAGCAAATGAACAGCAAGGTTGCCTTGAAAGCACTGTACAACCAGGAGTTCCGGAATCGGTAGGTGGTTGAACGCTTGAAAAATGGGTCTGCAGAGCACTGTGATATGACCACTAGCTTTTTTGTAGGAGTGGGTCCCGTTTTCCTCTGAAGGGGAGTTTAAACTTATTTCTCGTTAACCGTAAGCTCGAAGGCATGAACTTCATGGGGCGCCGGCTCCGTTTTTTCGGCGTCGCTTAATTCCGGCGCTGCATCAGGTGGGCGCTCGGCGCCATCTAGAAATGAGGTGATGAGGGGCGGAAGACCGCGATTGTTGTAGGAAGATAGGGAGCTAACAGCTTTCCATTCAATAGTAAATGCTAGCCTAGAAAACATTTTTGGGGGCAGAAGACCGCGATTGTTGTAGGAAGATAGGGAGCTAACAGCTTTCCATTCAATATTAAATGCTAGCCCAGAAAACATTTTTGGTAGGCAGGAAACCTTGAGCAAAGTAACGAAGATCTGGGGAGGAAACAGTATGGAAGGAGAAATTAAAGAAAGCGTTGTCTTTGCAGAAGATCTGAGTGGAATTAATTCAGACTGCGAAGCCCAACCGTGTTTGGTAAGATTGTTTTAAACGAATAAACTGGTTTTCGAAAGTTTCTATTGGAACTAGCCATTAGATAAGCCACTTTGGGTATCCTTGGCTAGTAAACCTCTCCTTCTCGGTGACTTACAGCCATTTTGTCTGCCTTTTGTTTTTTTTTAACAATCCAAGCCAAGAAACCTGATTTATCCTTAACTAACTTCCATTAAAGTAGATGGGTTTGATGTTACAAAAAGACAGGTATAAGATTCTGTGCACAGTAGATTTGGACAATTCACTTAGAAGGAACTTATTCCCAAAGAATTAGGCCTACTTTGAGACGTGTCTCTTCCGGTTCTGTATGTTCTTCTGCTGTTGAGGAGACCATTCGCCTATTTTTATCTTTGTAACGTGTTAGTGAATAAACCACATGTAATTTCCATATCTTAAATAACTTTTATGAGGAGGCTCTGTGGAGGCCTTGGTACTCTTTCAATTTGTTTGTTTGATGAGGGCTCTAATTAAAGGCATGCTCTCGATCTTTGTTTTCCCGTTCGAATTTCTATTGTAAGGAAAGAAATCTATGCGCCTTCGTTAAACCAGTTCAAAAATCATCCCTCCACAAAGAATGAAGACAGAGTAAAAACAATGGCAATCAAACAATCTGTGATTTGTAAAATTAGTTAACATATGAAAGACTGCAAATAGTTTTTCAAGAGCAATTATTTTAAGACCCTTGAAGAAGCTGAGGACTAAATTTTCCCTGCCATTCTGGAATGTAGAGAATTTTTTATTTTATTTTTTTGAGAACTGGTAACAGGAAGAGAGATTCTGCCACTTATACTGCTGTTCGGACAGTCTCCAACTCTCCACTTATTTCATCACCATAACTTGGATTTTTGCCTGGCTTTGCAACTTGCTGCACATTTTTCCCCAAAGGGAAAAAGCAAAGATTTGAAACGGTTTGATCTCACATCCAAAAAAATGGAGAAGGGTGCAGTCTCCATTTTGTTTATTTACTCCATTAATGAAGTAGGAACCTGTTTGCTGTAGTAGTTAAGGTACTGATCAGAAATCAGAAGACTGTAAGTTGTAGGCTTCCTGTAGGAAGCTTGTGATTGCATTACTGAGGTAAACTCCCCCATTCTGTGGTATGCGTTTAATGTTTTGTATCTTGGGTCAGTCCTTCAGTTTCTATAACAAACTATTTCCAAAAATCTCACCAGAAAAACTACTGGTACTCATCCAAGCAGTCACAAGAAGCCAAGACTCATTGAAGATATATGCGCCCAAGCCCATTCACAGAGACATACCCCAAACCTCCCCCAAGATTTATATTTGTTAATTTTTTTTCTGGATAATTTTAATATTTTTCATCTTGATTTGGACTTGGTGTTAGATATTTTTTTACAGCTATGCAACAGGTGCACTCTCATCTACTGCTAAACAAAATAGGTTGTGTATCAAGCTCCTTAACTGCAGACCATAATCAAGAAAGCAAGATTCATAAAGCCTTTCATTAATGAAATTTAAAGTCAGGAATTAGTGGTCAGAATTCAAAATCTTAAAAATCAATATAGGAATACAGTACTCTAGTCCAGTGGTGGCGAACCTATGGCACGCGTGCCGGAGGCGGCACTCAGAGCCCTCTCTGTGGGCACACATGCCGTTGCCCCAGCCCCACCTCCCCCCACGGCCCCCTCCTCACCAGCAGCCCCCTGGAGAGCCGCCCCTGGGCACGGCCCACGCAGAGCAGCGCAGCCAAGGACCGGGCAGCAGGGACAAGACTCGGCCCTCGCACCCCGTCGTGCACAAATGATGCTGCGGGGCACGGGCAGAGGGCGTGGCCGCCATGGCACTGCAGGGCCGCCTGGGCGAACTGCGGCGGGCCGTGGAGGCAGTAGGAGCAGGGGTGGGCGGGCGGTGGGGCAGGCAGCAGAGCGGGGCGGGCAGGGGGCAGGGCGGTTTTTGGGCACTCAGTGTCTAAAAGGTTCACCATCACTGCTCTAGTCCTTTATTGCTGAATTTATTAACAAGATATTCTTGAAGCTTTTGAATTTCTTTTCCCCAGGCTGTGTTATATAATGGGCTAAGAATCTGTTTGATAAACCAACAAGGATGTCTGTCATTTCCCAGTTGTTTGCGTCTAGCGATACTCTTAACCACAGAACAATCTCTTACAATCTAAAACAGCAGTTCAGTTAGAGTTTCTCTTAAATTAATTCAGAGCCATTAATGAATATTTACTGGGTTCATTAATAGTAACATCATGGGCAATTTTTTAAAAAACAAATGATTTTAAAATCTTAAACATTTTGTTACAAACAGGGCTTGATGATCATGAACACAACTTTAAATTTATTAAGTTTGCAACGTCAATAACAAGTCTAGTAACTTACCTGTCTGTAAACTGTACAAACAGAGGTTAATAAATAGAAAACAAATACAGTACAGCCAATGAGTCATTTGCAGTATAAAATCCACTTCAGGAGAATAGAAAGCAAAACATGTATACATAAGAAATTTGTGCATTTCTAAGATTGGAAAGCTAGGTTTATGATCCTGAAGTGGGAGAGTATTGAATTTTCTACACTGAACTTTATCAGTTCAAATATTTTTGGCTACTATAGAAGTTTGACATTTATGTAGCAAATGAAATTTTAATTGGATATGTGATTTTTTTTTTATAATAGGTCAAATAAAACACTGAAACTGAAATTTAAACTACAGTTAAATCTGAGATACTGCAAAAAGAAACTCAAATTGTAAACATATTCCTTTGGGTTTTGTAACTTAGTAATCCAGATTTCTGTCTCATGTTAAATGCATTTATAAAAAAGAACATACCTGGGCGGTTGTTTTATTATTAAAAAATTAAGGTGGGAGATTCTTATTTTCCTGTTAGAAAAATGTGCTTGCCCTTCCTCAGTTCTGTAAATCCAGAACATAGCTTTTTATTTGTGCCATGGCAGAAAGAATGGTTTGAAACTTAATTTTGCAAAATCCTGAGATTTCCAAGAATAATAACAAAACCCCTCTAAAAAAAGGGAGCTAGAACATATCCAAGAGAATTGAGCTGCTCAAAACTGTGTTTGTGTGCTTCTGCAGGTATATACAGTCCTTTTGCAATATTTATCACAGTGATGTATTATTATTATTACCAGGTACACTTCGAACCTTGGCCCTCTCCCCCTAAGCTGCTACTGCTGATCCTTGGATTTTATGCTTATGAGTATGTGGAGTATTTGATATCCCAAAGACAATGACAGATTACAATATGTCAGTAAAATAGGCCTCACAATTAAATAGAAAATATTTGCTGCTAAAATTTAAGCATTCTAGTTGAATTTATATAGTTTTCCTATTATAGTACTGATAAATATCAAGCAATATCAAGGTTACCTAAGCCTCTAGTATCCTTGGCTACATCCCTCTAAAAGTTTGCCATTGAATTGTGATGTTAAATGTGGTATAACATTAATAACAGTTATTATTATTTATTAAATTTCTATGCTGGCCATCTCCTTGACAAAGTGACTCAGTATAACATTTAAATTTAACTGTTTTTCTGCTTCCATTTATTTTTGAACTTGTCTCTCCAAAGTTTGATTTTATTAAAAAAATGGAAAAAGCTTTGCCTCCATTATTTATTCGAAAGCAATGTTTATTGAACAATATTCTTCATATTGATCCATATTCCTTATGTAAATCAGGATTAACTTTTTGTACCAGCTAGTACTTGCAGTATCACATAATAAATTGAAGGGGCTATATGACATACATGTATATATCCTTTAAATTTGTTTGTATGTAGCCAAAAAAGGGTCTGGAGACTAAAAGATATGAAAAATGGTTGCAGGAATTGGGTATGACTAGTCTAGAGAAAAGAAGGACTAGGGGTGACATAACAGCAGTATTCCAGTATTTGAGGGGCTGCCACAAAGATGAGGGGATCAACTTATTTTTCAAAACACCAGAAAGCAAGACAAGAAACCATGGAAACTAATCAAAGAGAGAAGCAACCTGGAATAAAAAAGAAACTCTCTAACAGTGAGAATAATTAACCAATGAAACAGTTTGCCTGCAGAAGATGTGGGTGCTTCGTCACTGGAGGTCTTTAAGAAGAGAGTGGAGAGCCACTTGTCTGAAATGGTATAGGGCAGGGGTCTTCAAACTTGGCCCTTTTATGACTTGTGGACTTCAAATCCCAGAATTCCTCAGCCAGGTTTGAAGACCCCTGGTATAGGGTCTCCTACTTGAGCAGGGGGTTGGACTAGAAGACCTCCAATATCCCTTCCAACTTTATTCTGATTGATTGAACTACACACACATACACACACATATAGATACACATTTTTTCCAAACTTTGGAAAAAACCTATGTTGAGTTTTAACTTGCTTCTTCCCATGCAGTGCTGTTCCTTTCCTGCAACTTTAAATGACAGTAGGTTTAGCTTTCAGGATCCACTAAGTCTTTGAGCTTCTTAAATTTATTTTATTCATAGGCATTGTGCTAGCCCTGAAGGAAATACAGCTTTATATTCTTTTATATTCTAAGTGGCTTTCATCTCTCATTTATTTTTCTGATACTTTGTTCTGTAATATAGTTGGCAGGAGCAAACAAATAGAATTGCCTGTTTGTTCAGTTATATTTCTGTATTGTATTTTTAGTATTGTGGACTGTTTAGGTTAAGAAATGGCTTCTGATCTTTCTCTTAGCAGTAGAGGATCTGAGATTGAGGAGTACCCAGAACACCATAAGTGTGAGAAGGGATTTGTGTATGTGTGAGTAGTCAACTAATGCACATGTTTAGTAGTTGAATTAAAGTTATATTCTATTGTCTGACAGAGATAATATAAAAAGACCCAACTTTTCCAATGTGCTCTATGTGCTGAGGATGTCAAACCGTGCTTTTATCTATGGTGATTACGTGAATTTTTTTAAGGTAAGAAGGTTCATTTGACTTTCTGCATCATTCTTTGATAGTTGATGTTGAACAACTGGGCTTAATGGATTCTTATGGATTCCAAGGCATTAAAATAAGGTTCTTTAGATATAAGATCATCATGGAAAGAAACAAAACTAGCTTGTTGATTTGTAGTCTTTTTGCAATTTATTTATACCGGTGGTAATTATAAGTAGTATTCAAGTTACAACCACTCCTTCAGCGACTGTTCAAACTTGCAACAGCACTGAATGAGGGGGACTTATGACCATCCTTGTAATTCTTGCTTGCAGCATCCTCATGGTTACATGATTGTGATCCAGGTGCTCAGTTTAGGATTACAACAACACAGGGAGCCCTGGTCATTTGATCATAATTTCTGACATTTCCTATGGGTCTACAACAACTCACCGTGGCCAACTCACCGTGGCCAATTCACCATGGAACACCTCACTATGGCCAACTCACCATGGGACACCTTGCCAGAGGACAAGAATTACATTAATATTGAAGAAATAGTGGAATTAGAATCATTAAAGAAAGGATACCAAAGGAAGGTCAAAATTAAATGTGAATAAAAAAAAGTTTTAATTATTTTAAATAATTGAATTGTTGAATTATCCTGAAGTGAGTTGTCCTGCAGCAAGTTGACCATGGAGAGTTGACTGTGGCAAGTTGGCTGCCGTGACTTGTCCCATTCTGATTCCCTTCCAGCTTCCATTAAGCAAAGTTATTGGGGAAACTGACAAGCAGTCAGAAGTTACAGTTACTTGTGGTCCTCATTTAACAACCTGCACGGTCTTCACTTAACAATGGCAATCATAACTGTTGTCACTAAGCAACACATTCATATGGCAGCATGCTTTATGACCACATCATTTAGGGACTCACAATTATAATCCCAATTGCTATCATAATTTGAGGACTGCCTATAGTATTAATCTCAGTACTACTGAAATATGATTCTGGGATGTCAAAAAAAAAAGTGGTAGGATCAGTGGATAAGATTCACCCGGTGGGGTTCATCTTGGACAATTTCATGGCATAGAGCCTGGACTAGCCCCGTTTTAGCAGTTTTCGAATTGATTTATTTGTTTTTAAACCAGAGACCATACCAAAACTATTAAAATTATTGTATAGATTTAGAACCAGTTTTTTATTGAAAATATTTCTAAATGGTAAAATTTACATGATAAACTTCCCTTTGAATTTGATGAGTGTTATTATTTGTTTCAGATTAAGTAGTGAACTACTTTCTGTGTATATCTTTCCAATAGTCTACAATTTGTTGCAAACCATTTTTCTATTTCTTTTTTGCTTCTCTATAGGAGAAGAAGAAACGAAGGCTTATTGATCAGTATTGGAAACCAAAAGCTGATGCTGGAACTGAAGACGACTCTACCCAAGATAAAAACACATGCAATAATCCACTTCCCCCTGGAGCACGTGTTAAGCGCAGGTATGTAATGCAAAATTGAATGGTGTAACTATGGGAGCAAAACTTAAGGGGACTTAATTTTTTATGTATTCTCAGAATGTTTTGTCCTATGTTGTAAATGAAAAGTTTGAGCGTTGGTATTATTTTCAGAAGTTTTGAATTCTAAGATTTATTTAAGAAAAGAATGCTCCAACTCTTGTAAATGCCAGAAAAAACCCTATTAAGCAGAGAAAATAGCAGAATTTTATTTGTCTGGATATTTTTCTTTACATTTTTAAAGGCCAAGATGCTAATTACATCCCAAATCTTACTGCTCATTAAATGCCCAAACTTTTTGAGCCTCACTGCACCTCTGCTTTGGGAGGAACATACATTCATGTATGTATCTTCCATATATTTAAAAAAAAACTATTTTTAGTTGGAGAGTTTGATTGGTCATCATGATCTTTGTACACCATATGCATAGATTTTGCATCTATGTGGTATCCTTTCTTGGAACCTGTACCAGATATTTATGGAAATCTACCCCATATTCATATAATCATAGGCAGGGCTCCCATTTTTTTTTTCAATTTGTTTCTGAAAATCACAACACCATGATAATGGATTTATTCAGTTTTATCTAAAAAAATCATGGAAATTTTCACAATGAGCCATCAACTGTTCTGGTCCACCCTATCTTATACTTATAGATGTTTTATAGGGGACATGCCACTTAGTACAGAAAAGCAGATTCAGCCTGTTTTGTGTGGATGCTATGAAGATACATAAGTAAGCATTCTTTGTTGATTCTTCTATCACAGAGAAAGTCTTTGTGTACAATTTGATTTGTCCTGAGATAGCATATACCTGTGCTACAGCTGACATCCCTTTTACTTCGTGTGCCCTTCTGGTGCCAGGCCAGCCCCTGCGGCCCCGGAGTGGCCATGCTGGTCGGTGGCCAGGCCAAGCAAAGCGGCAGGTGGAGCGCCGGAGGCTCGGGGAGGGAGGGTGGTGAAGCGGGTGGGTGTCCTACCATCAGCACCCATGCTGGCTGCCCCTTCCCCTTGGAGCTGGAGAGCTTGCCACACCACCGCCCAGATGCCCTCGCTTCCCCCAGGAATTGCATTTCTTTCCTTACCTGACTTCCAGCTCCATCCCGTTTCTCCTTCACGATCCGCCGCCGCCACGTGCAAGGAAACAAAAGAAGTTTGTGGGGGGGGGGAAAGGTCAATCAATCAATTCCAACTTTGCGGAATTGGAAGTTGGAATTAATTGATTGACCTTTTTTTGTCCATTGCCAATAGATGTGTAAACAAGTATTTTTGTAACTTCTTTCCTTATCTACTATGAGCTGTGTTTCCTGCTTATGTAACCAAGTGAAACTAAGAAACCTATATATACTTGCTTAAGTGTGCATTTGGGGTTCTTCCATCTTTATGGGAGTACCCACTTTTATCCACACCTGAATAAACGAGTCCATTTACTCTTTCTAAGTCACATGTTTATATGTCCCTTTAAATTATAGCTTTCTCCATCTCCTAGTCTCAATTTGTTATATAACAGCTCCTATCACTGTCATCTTGCCGATACCATGCCGCCTTGAAGATGATGACAGTTAGGTTTTTACTTTAAATTTTTTTTAAAATATTTTTATTTTCTGTTCTAGAGTATTATTCATATCTTCTGAAAATGTTAAACCTTTACCATGGAGCAATTAAACAGAATCCTGAATGTGTGCACGTGGTATTAGAAGTTGTGGGAAATCTGATTCCTCAGTCTCTTTATTGCAGATCAAAATTTGTGGCCAGTAAGAACGACGTGAAAATTATTTCAGAGTATGATGGACCATATGGTAAAATCCGATTCAACATTTCTCCAGACCAGTGTGTGACTATTAAAATTGAGGTGAAGAACTATGGAACAAATGAAATTATGCTGGAAAGCTACAGACTGAATAAACGCTGTGAATTCAGCTTTGTAGTACCTAAACAATCTTTGCCTGTGAAACTGCCACCAGGTAATACATGTTTACATTTGTTGAAACATTGCTAGAGCCCTTAAAAGAGTTGGCATGGGTCACATATTGTAAAACCATTACAGAACCATTAATAATGCAAAAAATAAATACTGCCAGAAGTCTCCTTCTGCAACATGAGCCTTTAAAACTTAACTCAAAATGCTTAGGAATACATGCGAAAGATGCTCAGATTTGTGCCTTGATAATTGTCCAAGGGTAAGGCCTACCATTAATGCAGACCTAACCTAACCAACTTGTGTATTCAAATGTTTGTGTATTCAAATATTTTTCTCCAAATATTTTCCCATAAAAATTTAACAGATCTGGTGCAAAACAAAACAAAAAAAGACAGAAAGCATCCATACCCAAGTCTTTCTTAACTAGAAATTTATACTGATCTTGAGACATGAAGAAAATGTTGAACGTGTACACTTGAATGGGTCCTAAATTGAAGTAGTGTAGTATCAGACATTCATCTAAGAAGACTGAGGGTGGATTTAAATGGATTTATCATTAATGTTTTTTTTCCAGAGGAAAGTCCCAGTTAATGGTAATCTAAATTGTTTCCAAGCATTGGCTATAGATGATATGTAAACGTGGAATCATTGTCTCTAACCAACTTGCATACACTTGAAGCTATGGCTCACTTTCAGCAGTATATTAGATTTGGGGACCATTGATTAAAAAGAAAATTATATACAAATGCCTGGAAGGAAATGCTGTTTTTACCTGGATTGAGAATAGTAAATAAATTCTCATATTTTAGCTTAATCTGAACCACACTACCCAGCAATATGTCTACTATTGTGTATGACACCATGCATCTATAATTCATGAACCATCAGAAAGAAATCCATGAGGACTAGAGAACTAATGTAATCCTGTAAGAGATTGTGAAACTGTTCATTTCTTGTCTGCACAATTGCTACCGTAGCCAGGACTGTTTATGACAATTATGTCAATAAGCATTAGTCGAAACTCCATGAGGTATATCTGTTGAAAGTAATGGGAGATTGAATTAGAGAAGACATGCTAATAGCTGTGTAGCATAACTGAATAATGTCATTGTAGACTTCTAAATAACAGCATATGAGATTTATCAAAGTTTCTACAGGTCAAGGTGCATAAGAATTAAGCACTTATTTTCCAATTTGTTAGGTTTTTGAAGCACAGTTGGAAACTGGGATGTGCTTAATTTCTTATTCCCACTGAAACTAAAAGCTTTTTTATTCTGGGATATAATGTAAGTTTGGGAAGATACAATACTAGAAAGAAGCATCTTTATCATTAAACTAATTAATGAGATAAATATAAAAAAAATTGCTGCAAACTTTAGAGAATATATATTGTATATACTGGAAATTCCATGTTCTTAATTTCAAATCTAGTGTTAGAAAAGAGCCCTCTTCCTTGCTGTTTTGTAAATGAAAAGAGGTTTCCTTGTCTTTAGGATCAGTCCATGCAATCCCAATCATGTGTCAGGTACCGGACTATGGCTTCTTCGAAGTTACCATGGAGTTTGATTTCACCAGTGAACAGACTGGGAAATTCAACATTGGACGTTTTGTGCAGGCTGTTGCCAATACTAAGTTAGCACAACAACTTGGTCCCTCAGAACCTTATCAGCCTTATCAAGTCAAACTACACAAACCACAGTTCAGATCTATAGAAGATGGCTTTCCACCAAACAAGTACGTGAGGATTCTCTGCTAATTTTCTCCCTTTACTCTTCCTCTGTTTTTCCTGGACATATTGTCTCGGTATCATATTTTTTATCCAACTCCTTTTTCTGAATTTTTTCCCCTCTTGCCATATAACTATGTTTTGCTCATCCATTTTGCAATCCTTTGTTTTCGGATTTTCTTTTTTCTGTGTCTTTTCCAATTGATGCAGTTGGCTACATGGACTAGTAATAGCACTTATATACTGACGCATAGTGCTTTACAGCACTCTCTGAGCAGTTTAAAGTGTAAGCATATTGCCCCCAACAATATGGGTCCTCATTTTACTGACCTTGGAAGAATAGAAGGCTGAGTCAACTTTGAGCCCCTTCAGGATCAAACTCCTGGCAGTGGGCAGAGTTAGCTGGCAATACTGCATTCTGTCAACCATGGTTTCATTAGCCATATCAGGACTAGCCATACCATTTTAATTTTCTATATCATTTAGCACTCTTATCAGTGCTAAATAAATTTTGAGATAAAGACTGGACCCCAAGTCCCCTCATAAAGACTGGAGCTAAATGGGATGCAGCCAAAACTATTAATTACTGTTTGTTATATTTATGAAACTTTGAGAGTTTTAATCTTTTTCATTTTTATTCTCCTAAGCCTTACTTGAAATTGGTTATTGATATCCCAGCTACACAGGAACTGGCTAAGAATATCTAGTGTGTGCTAATATAAGAGCAGGAAAATATTCTGCAGTGTATGAAAATATACCAAATGACTTTTTTTCAAAAGTTATATGTTGATTGCTTTTTTAGTCCTATCTTGCAGCCAAGGTTAATTATATTAAATAGTTAATCAAAATTTTATAAATTAAAATAGCAAGGATACAATTATAATAATTTATTTGCTCTTAAAGAGACCAATTTTTTCCCATTTGTATTATAGTATTTCTTATATGTAAATCATATGTGCAAATTAATACTGGATATTGGTGGAACTAATATCTGAAGTGGTGTCATGGAAAAACCCAATGAAAAAAACGAGACAGCAACACAAAGCAATACTTCTTACTTTAAGATTCAGAGGCTTATTTCAGCAATAATTTGGAACACACACATAAAAATACTTACATTAGTAACCCATTGCAATGAGGTCCAATGACATAGCAGTTCCAATAAGGACAGCTATTGGCCAATGGCAAATCAATCAGGTCCAGTCCCAACCTTTTATACCCTTTTCCCATCCTAAGACTGTAGACAGATGGTCAGCAATCTTACACTTTCTGCTGAACATATCTTTGGAACTCGCATCCATCAGCTACTTTCAGTTCCCTATTTATTATTGTTCCAGTCCTTATGTTCTAAATATATTTAAAACAAACAAGCTTAACAAAATCATATTAAGTAAAGTACAATTGCAAATTGCAAAATTAAGCATAGCACAGATTTTGGTTCAGTACTTTTCCATGAGGCCTGATTTAGTTCACCTGGGCCTAAACCTTGCATAGAAGAACAATAGCCAATATTTTCATTTTCTACAGAGGGGATGTGACTATTTCTCACATTTTCCTTTTTTTTTTTTTTTTGGTAAATATTTTTTTAATTTTCTAGTTTTAATAATAATATAATAAAGTTTGGAAGGGACCTTGGAGGTCATCTAGTCCAACCCCCTGCTCAGGCAGGAAACCCTATACCATTTCAGACAAATGGCTGTCCAGTCTCTTCTTGAAAACTTCCAGTGTTGGAGCATTCACCACTTCTGGAGGCAGGTTGTTCCACTGTTAATTGTTCTAACTGTCAGGAAGTTTCTTCTTAGTTCTAGGTTGCTTCTCTCCTTGATTAGTTTCCATCCGTTGCTTCTTGTCCTGCCTTCAGGCGCTTTGGAAAATAGCTTGACTCGCTCTTCTTTGTGGCAGCCCCTGAGATATTGGAACACTGCTATCATGTCCCCCCTCGTCCTTCTCTTCATTAAACTAACATACCCAATTCCAGCAGCCATTCCTTATATGCTTTAGCCTCCAGTCCCCTGATCATCTTTGTTGCTCTTCTCTGTACTCTTTCTAGAGTCTCAACATCTTTTTTACATCGTGGTGACCAAAACTGGATGCAGTATTCCAAGTGTGGCCTTACCAAGGCATTGTAAAGTGGTATTAATACTTCACGTGATCTTGATTCTATCCCTCTGTTAATGCAACCTAGCACTGTGTTGGCCTTTTTGGCAGCTGCAGCACACTGCTGGCTCATATTTAAGTGATTGTCCATTAGGACTCCGAGGTCCCTCTCACAGTTACTACTATTGAGCAAGGTACCCCCTATACTATACCTGTACATTTGGTTTTTCTTGCCTAAATGTAGAACCTTACTTTTTTCACCATTGAATTTCATTTTGTTAGATAGTGCCCAGTGTTCAAGTCTGTCCAGATCCTCCTGTATCTTAAGCCTGTCTTCTGGAGTGTTGGCTATTCCTGCCAGCTTGGTGTCGTCTGCAAATTTGATGAGTTCCCCATCTATCCCCTCGTCCAAATCGTTGATGAAGATGTTGAAGAGCACTGGGCCCAGAATAGAGCCCTGGGGCACTCCACTACACACTTCCCTCCATGTAGATGCGGTTCCATTGAGGACCACATGCTGAGTATGGCCGGTCAGCCAGCTACGGATCCATCTGGTGGTGATGCTATCTAACCCACATTTTTCTATCTTATCAAGTAGTAGGTTGTGATCTACTTTATCAAATGCCTTACTGAAGTCCAAGTAAATTATATCCAATTTTACAATCAAATACTTAATAAAAAACGTGTTGTCTGGGTCCATTAGTAATTCAGTGGTATGTGTTAACCTCTGCAGTCTAGATCCAATATTACACCATCAAATGTTTCCTTTCTTCTTCTGGTAGTACCTGTTTTCCCTCACTAGGCAAATACAATTCTTATTGTTATTAGTAAATATACAACTAAATATAAACATCTTCGTTACATTTTTCTCATAATATCAATAATGTCAGTTTTAGATAACTTTTCTAACCAAAACATAGCTTAATTGCATTTGCATTTAACATCCATATATTCAATCAGTATCCTGTTTTTGCTTTTTTTTTTTAAATTTCCCATCAGTATTCAAAATGTCTCTGTGTTTATAATTTCCAAGTGAGTTATATTTGGGTAACCAAAAGCTTCCCTTATTCAAACTTTATAACATTTTCCTGTTTCCCTTCTCATACCTAAGTCTAATATTTTAATTACAAATCTTATCTTTCTAGTTATAGTAATACTTCTATTTCTAGTAATTATCTATTCTCTACCATATTCAAACATCTAATTAATAATATAGTATCCCTTCTAGTGGATCAAGTCTTTTCTTCAGTCTTACTCTAGCTTTCTTTGCCAACTAACTTTCCAAGTCAATGCATTTGAATCATCAAGTAATTTTTCCTCTGTTTTTGTGTATGTTGTTTGGAATAAGAAAGATCATTTGTTTACGATATGTTTGGAAAAACAAACCCATTGATATTCATTAAACCGCCTCCCTCCTTCTCCAATTCCCCACAATTCTCCTAACAGCTTTATCTTCCATTCAATCAGTTCTTCTTCCTTTTCCTCAAATGTATTCTGAATTCTTGATTGGTAAAATGTCTTTCCCATTTCTGATATTATTGCTCCATCCTCTAGTTCTTCAGTTGTCTGAATCTGTCAATTGGTTTCTTCCTTTAGGTCCTCCATCTTAGGATCTCGTTGCTCTAGTTTTCCTTCTATTTTCTGCGTTGCTAATTCCTTCTTTATAGTCATGTTCTGGGTTTGTAAGTTTAGATTAGAAAATTGTTCTTTTATCTCCTATGTATTATTTCTACTTTCATCATGGGCTAAAGCAATAGTCTCTTGTATTGATTTCAGCGTGTTAGAGATGATTCTTTACCATTTAAAGCTGAATATGGACCATCCCATTTCATTTTTTGTAGGTGGTCTTTATAATAACAATTGTTCTTCAATCAAAGATTTGTAATCCAAAATATTCCATCGTCTCAGGTAGTGATGTGTGTTTCTCCTGCAGGGAAATAGTTCCACAACATAGCTCTGAAAGTCAGTGAATATTTATATTCGTAGTTCAGGCAGGCCGGTTTCAAAATAGTTCAGTGTCTCTGCCACACCAATAAGCAGCTCAAATGTTTTCCTTTTTCCCAGCTGCAGTTTGAAAAGTGAAAGCTTCCAAGAACAGCAATAGTCTTATCTAAATCTGGGCCCCAAGCCAAGTTTCCTTTAGGCATAACAAATTATAGTGCCATAGTTCACCACTAGATGTCATTAGCACCTTTTTTCAGTTTTTTAAATCTAAACTTAGAGGCTTTTCAAATCTCTCTTTTTTTAAAAAGAAAGTCTCAAAAAGCACTTTTAGTCCCCAAATTTCAATGCCATGTAAATATATTAGTTCCAAATTAATCTTGTAGTTTTCTCTTTTTCCCTCAAGTTTCTTTTTTCCTGAGGGAATGAGGTAAAAGTTCCCCTTCCCTCTCTCATCGGGGAGGGTGCTTTGGGTAATTTTTTTCAGGAAGAAGTCTTAGAGTCATAAAGAGAGGATAAGGTCTCACCCAGTTTCATCCACGTTGCTGATAGTTTGCTCGTTAGTGCTTATTTGCTTCGGCTGTCAGTATGTATATAGCCAGTCTTTCCCCCCGCTGGTTTGGAGGGCTTCCTCAGATCTAACGGAAGGGCTGCCACCCTCCCACAATCAAACAAGGGTCCCCTCCTTGCTTGTCGCCTCTATGGGGCGACTTTCGACCCTTTCCAGGGTTCTCAGCGGGGTGAAATCGAACACGGAAGATGGAGCCCCGTCTCCCTGCGCCCGTTCTGCCATGACATCAAACCAGAAGTCACACATTTTCCTTCTAATGTTACGTTCCGATAATCTGGGATGCCCTTTATTGAATTTTTAGGTAAGGATGAACAATGTTTGAAGAGGAAACCACTTTTAACTTTTAATTTTTTTATCTCCAATGCCCAAAGACATGGGAGAATGGCAAAGATTCAGTAACATCAGCAGAGGACACAAAGAGTTTCCCCCTATTTGGGGGAGGTAGTTTGAAGATGAAGAAAAGGATAAAATATCCATGTTTTTTTCATATTTGTCATCAAAATTTAGGGACACAGTTTAGGACATGATGTAAAAACTGAGCTGTAAAAACATAGTCCATTGATATATCCATTACTATAATAGAAAGAGGAACCCATGAGTCTATCGGAAAACAGCTGGAAATTGTTTTCCTTGTTATGAATATCTCTGATTAACGTCTTAAACCATGCAACTTGGTGCTTGTCTTGTGTTTTTAGCACTTCGTGCATCGAATTGGAGCGAAAACCTTTGGATCAGTACAAATACCCAAGCGATCTGAAGGATTTGATTGTATGCTTGAATGAAGGTGATGATGGTACCAGTGACAAGATTGCCCATCTACAGTAAGTTCCTACTAAGTAAGAAATTGTCATTCTCTTCACTTTCCACCCACCTCTTTATCTTAAGGAACAGAGATCTACCCATCATGTTACTACAGCATATTGATGCAATAATTAAAGTATGCAATTATAACTAGCAAATCCTAGACAGAAACCTTGCTTGACCATGAATTCGTGGTGAGTTTAGCCCAGTTGCTATCATTCAGACCTTGCTTTTCATAGGATTGTTCATGTTTTGAGAATACAGTAAGGGAAAATGTTTATACTTGTTGGCTTGAATTCCCAGAGGAAATATGGGGTATATAAATGTAAAAAAAAAGTCATGATTTTTTCTCTTCCTGCTTAATGACCACCAAGATTAATTGTGATATATCAACCCCGCCCTACCATCTATTCTGATTGCGTATAATAGGATTGGTAAGAGAAGGCTCGTGTTGGAATTAATGTGTGACTTCATAAACATTTGTTCTTAAATATCATTTTTTCTTGTGTTTCCTGGTTTAGACTAGCCTAGGGATAGCTAATATGGCACTCGTGAGCAACATGTGTCTGTGAAGACCGACACCTTTGTCTATGCTATGTGGTGTGATGATAAAATGAAAAAAATTAAGAGGAAAAAGTTATAGCTAGGCTTGAATATTGGGCTGAAACAGAAAAGTAAAATTTATCAGAGAGAAATTTAATTCCTGCTTCTGGTGGTAAAAAAAATGAGTGGGAGCAGTCTGACTTTATGGTAGGAAGTGTGAAAGGAATATGGGTTTGAATGTAACCCACCAGTGTGATGCAGTTGATAAAAAAGTTAATGCCGGAGATCTTCAAACAGACTGAATAACCACCTGGCTGAAATGCTTTAGCAGAACCTGCGCAAACCTGCAGGGGTTTGGGCTACATTACCTCTGAAGTGCCTTCCAACTCTTATGGAAATGAAAAAGTCATCATACTGCAAATCAAGATATTTTTAGAAAATAAAAATGGGAGGAGCTGCAAATGATACTGTGCTTGGCAACAGGTCCTTCAGTTTTTTTAAAAAAAAATGAAAATGAGCTGGGGTGAGAGGGAGGAGGTAGTGTGCGGAGGAACAAACACATCCATTGATATTTGGATACATTGATCACAGCAGCTATTTTGTGGACAAGGATGCCCCTCTTTTTTTCATGGGAAACACTAGAAATACAGCAATATGTAGAATTTTTGAAACAAATCAAACAATTTCATCACAGTTTCTACTTTCACTGGAAGTGTTATAAACTCAATGCTCTTGTTTTGAACCCTGTTTCATATTCAAAGCACTTCCAGTAAGGTCAGAACAGCGGCTGTTCTGAGTTTAGATTGGGTTCACGATTCAATCTCAGAATGTTTTGCAGAGTTTGAACAGCCATATGGTGAAGCACCTATAGCTTGCTTTGAAATTCCAAATGTGGAAGAAGATTTCTTATTCAAAAAATCCCTGTGTGTTTGTATCCCGCCTTGTAAAAGCAAGTCCTTACAATGGATATTCATCTCTTCATTTTGATTTTATTGTTGCTAATATTTGTATTCACCTCTGGGTGTTTTAGATATTTCAAATGTTGAGATGTTTAGAAGGATTAGCATTGCTCAACAAGAGATTTTAAATAACTTAGAAACTAGTAGCTGAGCAGCCTCAGAGATAGCTGTGTAGATTCAGACTGACCCTCTTTGAATGGCAGTCCTTTTACTATCTCTTGGAATAGCAAGAAGCTGTTGGGTAGTGGGGGTCCACTTTTGTTACTGCCCAGTTTATGTCATCTTTTATTCTTGTTCATTGTGTACTATTTTATTGTTTTTGATGTTTTATTTGTCAACTGCTCAGAATCATTGGAAGCTAGCTACCAGCTCTTTTTAAATACCAGCATTGGTTTGTCTTGGGCTAGTACCATATTTTACCTTTCTCCAAATACTAGGAAGTTCAGATAGCTCACTTGTCTGCATTCATGTGCAGAAAGGAGCAGCAATTATCCAGGATCATCCAAATAAAGTAGGGAATATTTTAAGGCAGGCATATGTTGTGGTTTTATCTCTCCCTCCCTCCCAAATATTATAATAAACTCTCCCATCTCTGATGAAAAGAAAAGTGATTCCGGTAGGGGTGAGCAGATTTAATTTGATAGAATGCTACCATATACTTCCAAACAGGAGCAGTCTGGAAGCCCCCTTGCAATTTGACAATTATTCTGAGAAGTTTTGTCTGCTTCTTCACTTGGAAGAGATCCAAATGGAGGTGGACATCCATCGATATGATATGCAGAATGTTAGCATGTATGGAGACAAATACAATAAGAAACTCCTTGTTCTGAAGGTGAGTGACTTATACCTAGAGTCTAGAAGAAATCCTTATTCTGTGAATGCAGTAGAGCACAGATGCTCAACCTCAGCTCCTTTGCTTGCCATTCTTAGTTGCTCCTGATTTTCAGTAAGACATCATATGGTAAAAATGGGAGAGTGGTTCAAGGCAAATGGATTATACTTATAAAATTATGGATGAGTTTAAGAAAAAATAGGAAGAAAAGAATAGGAACCTCAAAAACAATAAAAAATAGAGAAAATACAGGATCAGTCTCCCACAAAATAAAAATCAAAGCTGCTTGTTTCAAATAGCCTCCCACAATCTCTCTCTCTCTCTCTCCCCCCTCTCCCTCCCGCTTGCCTTCTCCACATCCCGCTGCTAGCAGTTTTCTAACAATTTAGATTCACCTTTTCATCCCCCAAAGATCTGTACATACAAGTTAAAGTATTTCATATGGATAAAAAGATTCTTCAATTGGAGCTCAAAGCAAACGTCATGGAAATGTGAAATCTAAAGTGATCAAGGTCAAAAGCAAAGGACCTGAGACCAAACTGCTCTGTTACACTAACAGTGCACTCATTCATCAGCTTCTTACTCTAAGAAACCAGTGATGTTCCACTACAGCATCAGGGCAAAAGAAATTTAAGCCTAGGGCTTGAGTCTTAGAGTTGTTGTTTTTAGTTCAAGAGTTGTTTTTCTTCAGTATTAAGGGCTTTTTAGTATCTGTGCTTAAAGTATCTTATTCAAGCTAGATCTTTAAAAATGGCTGCAAGCATTATGAGTGAATTAGTCTGGGTGAAGCATGACAGTTGCAATACTAAATTGTACAGATAACTTTAGCTGTACAATTGTACAGATAACTAATATCAGATTGCACATACAGTATTGTTTGTACTCACTAGCTGTTGAAAATTAAGTTTAAGTCATGTAGATGAGAATAAGGAGAAAGAAAAGAGAATGAGAAGGAAGAGAATGTTGAAACTCTAGGAGAAAAAAATACAGTAAAGAAATAAGAAATCAAGGGGAAACACTAGGCATATTTAAACTGTCACTCATAATATGTTATAACTTCTAAATTCAAAATTGTGCATGAATTGTGATGAAAGAGAAGGTTAGGAATATTCCCTGCCCAACCCACCCAAATGTCACACTGAATGCAAATAGCAAATACATATGATTTAAATTCATTTGCTCCAGCAGAAGCAATTGTCTGTCTGTAACAAGGCATTTGATTTGTTATTCAAGAGCTTCGTTACTCAGGCAGGAGAATTAAAAAATTTGTGCTTCAAATTGGTCTGATTCTTTGTTCCAGGCACCTGGTGTGGCAGAGAACCGGCCTTCCGTGTTGAGAGGTGACCATCTGTTTGTGAACTTGGTTGAAGGGCAACCAAAATACCAAGTTCCCTTCTATAAAGGTTATGTCCATGCTGTGGAGTGGGACCAAGTCAAGCTGGGGTTTTCTGAAAAGTGAGTACTAAAGCTTCAGCCTATGGTTAGATTTCTTTTATGAGAACTAAGATAATTGGCTCCTAATCCAGCATGGATAGTATGTAAGGCTTTCATTTTAACTGGGAAAGGTAGGAATAGCATTTAATAGGCATAATTTAATAGAGTATGATTTAAATTATGCATATTAAATTAAAAATATTCAAAAATTGACAATTTTATATTATGGGAATCTTCATTGCCATAAACTTATTGTCTGTTGTACAGTTTAGTTGCTTGACAATTTAATATTATTGAAAATCAAGTGTACAGGAAAGTTCAGCCTTCTTCAACTTGGTATTCTCTGTGTTGAAACTCGAATTTCAGAATTCCCACCAGAATTCCTTCTGGTAGCAAACTGGGGAATGGCTATAACAAGAGATTACCAAATATTGTTTACAGTACTTATGTATGGAATAGAGGGATCAGCAGTTTGAGAAGTGCAGCTGTGAAGCAAATTGACTTAGATCAAGATTATTTTGAAAGATGGGTGAGGCCAAGGAAAAATAAACAAGTATGATCATGTGGAAGAAAATCGTGAGGCTCCTGATTTGGGAAAGGTGGCCATAAGCAGACCAGGGGAAAAAAACCCAACAAGCTGGGAATCGAAATGATGGTGTAGATTGAGTGTTGCATGTTTAGCCTTAGGCTAGCAATGCCATGTTCTTCAATCATCCATCAGCTTCCTTTTCTTTTCCTAGATTACTAAATAAGTTTGTTGATAACATGAAGTTTGATGTGGAATTTACTTTCAATCGTCTGCCCTTACGCCTTCAGCATCGGGCTGTTACTCTTGCCCAGAAGAGGCAACTGTCCCATCTGCTCTTTCCATGCTTCTCTTACAAGAAATCACTCTTGTCTACTAATGAGGAACTCCGGTGAGTAGGGACAAGAAAGGAGGGAGAGAATGTCAATAGACAAGGGGAACACAAGAACACTGCTGAATGAACTGGTCAAATAGTCCAGCTTTTTCTTGCCACAACGACTAGCTAAATTTCTGTGGTAAGCTGAGTAAAAGCTTTTACTTATGTTCCATAGCAGATGGTTCACCAATTACAAATAGCTGTCACACCGCTGATTATCTTTTTGGTAGCCTTGTGAAATTCTTTTTAAAACTCTCAGATGTTGTGGTACATCGCTAAACTTGTAGGAACAATGTTTTTAGCTGAATAATGTAATAAGCAGAAATATTTACTTTTATCCATTCTAAATATCAGCTTCATTAGATAACTCTGGATTCTAATATTTTGAATGAGGGAGAATTTGCTTTTCCTACATTATTCATAGTTTTATGAGGGTATATATTTCTCTTTCCTCTGGGCCCCAGTAACTTCTGTCTTTTTCCAAATTAAAAATGACAGAGATTTTAGGGAAATTCTAGTCCATCCTAGTCCAGCAAGGCCAGGGCAAGGGATAGATGTCTTTTTCTGTTCTATAACATTTTTTGAAGCATGATTATTGGACTGCTATATTGTACATGGTATTTCAGCTGTGATTACTTCATAAGTTTCTGAAAATGCATTGTGATGTTAGTTGTTCTCTGTTTCTTTGTCAATATGGAATCTACCTTTTACAAAGCAGTCAGATATTGGTCAGTATTTTCCATGCCATTATAACCTGAGATACTCTTAGGTTATTCTTATCTAGTCCTAAAATACAACCTAAGATACTCTTAGGTTGTAAAGTTGCTACACTTCATCATTCACTACTAGCTCTGATCCCATCAGCTTTTATATAAAAGCAGGATTTTTTTGCCCTATTATGTACCACTTCATATGAAATTTCATTTGCCCATTGGAAAGATACTTAGGGATCTAAGATACTCTATCACAATTGTAAAAAATAGATGCTGACTTGCAAAACAATACAGGTAGTCCTTGCTTAACAGCCTTTTTATTCAACAGCTGTTAACGACAACGCTGAATGAATAGTACTTATACTTGTTCTTTGAAGCTATGTCTGTTGCAGTGTCCCCAAGCTCATGTCATGAAAATTTGGGCATTTGGCAGCTTGCTTGCATTTATGGTGGCAGAAGAATTTAAATTACTCCCCCTCCCCCCATTCCTGCCATTTTGGCTACGCTGCATTCCACCACTCCTGCTGCGCCCAGCTGACCTTCCCCAACTTCCTCCCATCTGCTGACAAGGCACAGCCAGCCCAGCTCCAATCCTTCATTAGGCAGCTGCCACCTGAGGCCTTCTCCTAAGTTCACACCTAGCCTGCTCAAAGTTGCATGAGGTCTTCTGAAGCTTCACAAGAAGGCTGGGCCTGGCCTCGGGACGAAAGCCTTTTGTAGCCAACAGCTACCCTACCCCCAGAAGGTTCAGGCTGGGCATGCCTTGTCAGCAGTGGGA
Organism: Azemiops feae; assembly: GCA_023970755.1. NCBI lineage: Eukaryota > Metazoa > Chordata > Lepidosauria > Squamata > Viperidae > Azemiops > Azemiops feae. Next base: position 702,414 of record JALGBA010004200.1, on the reverse strand, counting down.
GGAAGAAGATAGGGGCAGGTGTGAGTGGCAGAGCTCAAGACAACTTATGCACACTTCTGCCCCTGGTAGCAGCCATTTCTGGCTTGGCTGGCTAACATTGCACAGCAGCAGCCATTTCCTGCTGGCCAACCTGCCTGCTTGTAAGCTGCCTGGACCTGACAACTTGTACTGGCTTTCCTAATGATTTTGCTTGTTCAAAGCTGGCAGGAAGTTTTGAGGAGGTCCTTGCATAACAATCCTTGATTCTCACTTAACCACAGTGATGGAACTGCTATCACTAAGCAATGCAAGTCACATGAACGAATGAACGAACCTTTATTATCAAAGTATAACATGTATACAGTGAGATTGGCTGAGCCTCCCTCCGTGCCCCCCCCACAACTCACAGTGACTACAAACCCCCAACTTATTACACCCTGTGAGCTAATTGCACAGCACGCCGGCCTCACGGGTCTGTCATGCATGAAATTATTATGTCCCATTTAAGAGCCTGACAGCCCATGGATAAAAGCTGTTCTTCAGCCTGTTGGTACGGCTGGCTATGTTTCTGTATCTCCTACCCGATGGTAGGAGAGTAAAGAGGTACCAACCAGGGTGTGAGTCATCCCTGAGAATTTTCCTCACTCTACTAAGGCAACGGGCCCTGGCGATGTCATCCAGTGGTGTCAGGGAACAGCCCACAATGTTTTGTGCCGTGCTCACCACCCTCTGTAGAACCTTCCTGTCCGCGGCTGTCAAGCCAGTATACCAAACCACAATACAGTATGTGAGAACGCTTTCAATAGTAGACCGGTAGAAGAGGGTCATGAGTCGTCGTTCTACCCTGTTCTTCCGCAAGACCCTGAGGAAGTGGAGTCTCTGTTGGGCCTTTCTGGCCACCTGGGCTGTATTAATTTTCCAGGTAAGATCTTCACAGAGATAGACTCCCAGGAATTTAAAGGAGGAAACTCTCTCCACACAGTCCCCTCCGATGTAAAGTGGGGCAGGTTCCTCTCTTTTCCTCCGGAAGTCTAGCACCATCTCCTTTGTCATAAACATGACATTGCAATTTACAACCACATTGCTTAGTGATGGAAATTCCACCCCAATTATCATAATTAACAGAGGCCTACCTGTAAATAATATTAATCAGATGTAGTTTTGCTCTTTGGCCTGGGCTTTGTTTCATTTTCTTTCTTTTCTCTCTCTGTACCCTCCAGCCTGTATAATTCTAACCTGAGCAAGAATGCGGAGCAAAAGGAAGCTGTCCGGCAGGTGGTGGCAGGGACTTCCAGACCAGCCCCATATCTTATATTTGGGCCTCCAGGTACTGGCAAGACAGTCACTATGGTGGAGGCCATTAAGCAGGTGAATACACTTTTGTCACAGATATAATTATAATAAAAGTGTGAAACGGACTGAGGAGGAGCAAAGAAGTCTTGCTTACAACCTTGATGAATATGTTCCTAAACCAAGAATCTTGTGGAGATCCAGTTCTATTTTGCATCATCCTTAAGGAGCTTCCTGCAAAGCTTGAAGTATAAATAAAAAGTATTCTTTTTTTTTTCTCAATTAAAAAGGCTCTTATTTGTGCTCTTGTCCTTCTCAGGTTCTGCAATGCATTGAAGGTGCCCATGTGCTTGCTTGTGCTCCTTCCAACAGTGCCTCAGATCTGCTCTGCCAGCACCTCATGAAACATTTGAATAGTAGGAACATCTACAGGATGAATGCTAGCAGTAGGGATGACCGTACAATCCCTGAGGAGATCAAGGTGTTTTCTAGTTCTCTCTCTCTGAGCTAAGCATTCTGTTCTGGCTAAGATCTGCCAGGCTAATAGCTGGTAGCATTCCCATATGTCTACCATCTAAAATTTTGGGTTGATAAACTTAAAAAGAATAGATCTCCATTCTTGGGTGTTATTTAATGCCTGCTTTTGTTTTTAGCCTGTGTGTAACTGGGATAAGGTACAGAATTGCGCTATATTTCCAAGAAAGGAACAACTGCAAAGCTACCAGGTCATTATCACCACGCTAGTGACAGCGGGAAGGTAGGCCATATGTAAATAACTAATGAAGATGGGGGAGGGAATAGATTATGAAATTATTATGGTGAGGCATAGTGATTTGGAAGATGTTAGTCATTTGGAAAACGTCATTAGAAAATGAAATTTGATTTGTTTTTTCAAAAGTTGCATTCACTTTTGGGAGATGAAAAGTATAATTAGCTAAGAAGGGAGAAAATTAACTTTTTATAGCCACCTCTTCTCAGCACATATTTTTAAAGAAATGATTCACTGATCTCTGAAATTTTCAAACACAAGAATTAAGTTATTAACATGGGTTAATATTCACCAGATGTTGTACAGATTCCACCACCCCCAACAAGTATATTAGGAATTATAGTTTACCAACTCTGGAGAAAGACTGTTTTTAGGGCATTATTTCACATAGTTAAACATTTCTGCTGAAATACCAAAAAATGGGCAGATTTGTGACATTTTCTTGGTTACTGTGTGACAGGTAACAGATCCAAAGGCAGACAGTCAAGAGCATTATGTTAGTATTCCCAATTCCAGGAAAGGGCATGAACCAAAATAATGGATCTATACTTGGTTTGCTTACTGGAATGTTAGGCAAAAGTAAAGCATTAGCCATTCTGATATAAATAATAAGTTTCAAGGGTGTGAGGCTAAAAACAGGCTAAATTAAAATTTTGTGCTTAACTGTACTACAAGATGTTAAGATCTTGGGTAGTAATGGTTAAGATGCTAGATTCATCCTAGAGAGACAGAATTTCAAATTTATTCATGTCAGGAATTTCACTGGGGGTGACTCTGGATCCTATCATTGTCTCTTAGCTTAATGTTCTCTAGAGCAATGTTTCTCAACCTCAACTACTTTATGTTGTGTAGATTTCAATTCCCAGAATTCCCCAGGGAATTCTGTGAGTTGAAATCCACACATCTTAAAGTTGCCAAGGTTGACAAACACAGGGTTCTTTTTGTGGAGAAAACTACTGGATGAGTATTGCAACCAAGAAAATCTCACAAACCTTCCTGGAAGAGATGCAGTATATAAATTTAATAAAATAAGTAATATTAGACTACCCTTCCTCAGTGTGGTTGCTGCAAGAGGATCAAGGATCACAGTTCTCTGAATTCTTAGCCACATGAGAGGTGGGAAAGAAATGAATATTTCCTTGAAGTCTTTAGGTAAAGGATGCCAAAATTAGCTTAAAGGGTAGATAAGGAGTTGGTGAGATTTTGTTTATTTTTATGCAGAGAATTTTCATATCACTTAGGGGGAAAGGCCATTTGCACACATGGAAGAGGGGATCTAGGGTAATAGTGTTTTCTTGGAAGCAGAATATTTCTGCATGTGTTCAGAGATTTTGTGTACCTCTTAATTAGATTGGCTTCAGCTGAATTCCCTCAGGGACATTTTTCTCATGTCTTTATTGATGAGAGTGGCCATGCTGTGGAACCAGAGAGCCTAATTGCCATTTCAGGTGAGGAATGATTTTTCTGTAGCTTTTTTCCCCTTTCTCTTCTACACAAGACTAGCATGTTGATTTCCAGTAGGACAGAATGGAAATGATCCATTTCTTTGCTCTGGTTCTTGTCAACTAACTCACACTTCCCCAGTCTGGCATTTGCCAGAGGTATTGGGCTTGTGGTTCCAGAACTTTCAGTAGTTTCAGTGTTTTGGGGAGACAGAGTCCTGGGGAAGTTTGAGGAAGCCCATTTCTAGATATGTTTATGTTTTGCTGTTGAAGATACAGAATGTTTTGAATGGCAATTGTGTGTTTATATAAAGCCTTCCAATAGCATTTAGCATATCGTGTTAGCGTCTTAACAACTAGAAGTTGTGGAGCTAATCAGTTCTAGGTTTAATACTTATTGCTGTGATGTGGAAATAGGCATAATCTTTGCCTATTGTTGAACAATCCACAAAGGGAAACTTTGTGAAGCGGGCTTCTAGGACAGGCCCTTCCCAATTGTGCTAACAGAGGAAGTTTGTTACAGATCCCATCAGTCAAGGAACTCTACTGGCAGGATTCAGTAGATTTAATAATTAAAAAAACCCTAGGAATTCTTAATTGTAGATATGTTGTATGTTGTATGTTGAAAGGCTATTTGTTTGCTTAGTTCTTTTATTTATTCTCTTTCTAACTTTTTATAAGTGCTAATATTTAATACTTGTTTTCTCATTTTTAATGTTGCTTTATCTTATTCCATGCACATGTTTTAATATAAATGGTTTTTATATTTAAGTAAGCAACCGAGAAAACTTTGTAGAAAAAGTTAGAAGAAAACGCTAACAAAGCAAATAGGTGTCCATCTGTCTTTCAGATATTCTTGCCATGATGGACCCAAAGACAAACATCAATGGAGGTCAGCTGGTTTTGGCAGGGGATCCTCAGCAACTGGGACCGATTTTGAGATCTCCTCTGGCTGTTGAACATGGCTTGGGCAAGTAAAAGGAAGTCATATTTTAATATTGTACCAATTTATATGGTGCAAAATAGCTAAGGGTACAGAAAAAAATGTAAAGAAATGTAAAGCCATTGAACTCTCACGTGGGCATTGTATAACCATAGTGCTGGTGATGTCTGTTTCAAAAATAGCTCTGGGCGACTCTGTTATCTTCCCTGAATTCCACTTCAGTTTGTCTTTAGACTTAATTAATGATGTCTCTGAAGGGGTTGTTTCATTGCAAACGAGCAATGATGTAGTCTTCTTAAGAAATTCTACCTCTGTAGCTTAAGATTGTTTCAAATGTATCCACAAAATGCTCCAAGAATGTATGTTATATGTTGGGTTACTTTGGCTGAAATAATAGGAGTATTCTATTGTATTGATTAGAGTACTGATTAGAGAGGTAGTTACCTTGTTGTTTCTGTTTCTAGCGGTAACCAACATATAGGATTTTTCTCTAGATTGGATTGTTGTACTGCTCTAAGAAAGGGAAGTTGTGGAGGGACAACTGTCTCAATTTGTCAACGCTTATGAGGCATTTTTGCTTTTGTAGGGCTTTCTTTGCTGGAGCGGCTGATGCGGTACAACCCATTATACCAAAAGACGAATGAGAAATACAACCCACAATTTGTCACTATGCTGCTGCGCAATTACAGGTACATTCCATGCTCTTAACTTCAGGTTAAAATCAAGAGTAGGTTTTGCTTTGCCACAAATCCGTCAGTGACATTGGCTGAATGAGTGGGATTTCTTTTTGGGAAATTTCTCCAGTGATAGTTTACAATAATAATTGCACCCGATGGTCTGAGAGTTTCTTTTTAAAGCAAAAACTACATGTAAAGAGAGGATTGTGCAAATGACACACTGATATATATATATATATATATACACACACACACACACATATATACACACACATTGCAGTGAATCATGTGATCATTAAGTGAATCTTGCTTCTCCCATTGATTTTGCTTGTTGGAAGCTGGCTGGGAAGGTCACAAATGATGATCACATGACTCCGGGAATCTGCCACTATTGTAAATACATGCCAGTTGCCAAGTACCCAAATTGTGATCATATGATTGTGGGGATGCTGCAATGGTTCTAAGTGTGAGAACTGTCATAAGTAACTTTTCTCAGTGTCATAATATCGAATGATTGTTAAACAAAGGACTACTTGTAATAATATAAGTACCTGGGTGACCAATACCATGTAGCTTTTATAAAATTCCCTGTTCACCCTAAATCACCGAGCTTGATCTACCCTGCAGGCCTAACTTAGCTACTGAATTCAGTTCAGATAGTACTGTGATATTAAATCAGAAATTAACCAGACTTGAGTTCAGCTATAATGAGGTAAATAAGATCAGCATGTTGTGAAAATGGAACGGGTACAACGTCAATTGATTTATTTATGTGTCTCATCCAAACTCAGCTAGGCAGAAGTATAAGCGCCTTGGAAAGAGTGCAGCTTTTTAGAACATAATCTGAGAACATTTATAATACATATGGAAAGCCAGTGTGCATTCCATGTACAAAGTTCTGTCCTGTACTTTGCTCAATCTTCTCCACAGATATGCTTATGAAGAAAGGCCTGCTTTTCCAGTTTTGTAAAAGGAGGTTATCTCTGATAGACTTGACCATGCTGTCTAGAAAGTCTGGAGTAGCACAAGAACAGGCAACTAGGGCCTTCAGGTTCTAATCTGTGGTAGGAGATAAAGAAAACATCATCCTTTTTCTTGTAAGTTATTCAAGTTTGCCTAGATGCTAAAAGTTCAGTCTTCAATTCCAGGTCTCATGAAGCCATCCTCGAATTCCCCAATAAAAAATTCTATGATGGTAAGCTCCTGACGTGTGGTGATCAACTAATTACTCATTCCTACTGTGATTGGAAAGAATTGCCCAAGCCGGTGAGGACCTATATACATTGAGCAGGATCACATCTGCATAATCACATACATGTATTGTGAAATACTTAAGGTTTTTTTTCTACGTTTCTTGCAGAAATTTCCCATCATCTTCCATGGGGTCTGTGGTGAAGACCAGCGAGAAGCGAGGAGCCCTTCATTTTTTAATACTGCTGAGATTGATGTGTTGATGTATTATCTCAGGAAACTGCTTCTGGAAAATCAGGGCAAAAAAGGACAAACTAAAATTCCTCCCAAAGAGATTGGTGTCATCTCCCCATACAGAAAGCAGGTGAGATCTTCCTCTAGTTTCAAGTAAGTAAACTAGACTCTTTTCTTTCAATACTGGTAAACTCATGGTTTCTTCACATGATCAAAATGTCCTCTGTCTGATGTAACCAGACATTTCCTCAACTGCTTCCATGCCTGTGATTTTTCAGGAGGATGCAATCTGTAACATAGGTGAACTACAGTTTACAGCATGGCATCAAAAATGCATCAGAGTTATTCCAGACATGGGATTTGTTTTGACAATTTGCAACTATCCTACATTAGGCCGTATGTTCTCCATATGTATGCTTTGAATAGTATTATAGTGCCATATAACAATATGCATTAGATATTTTTGTAGTATTTTGATAGTATAGTTTTAAAGGAGTTATATTTCAGTATTGCAGGAAAAATGCTTAGATGTTTATGGACTGGAAGTTTTGTAGTTTGTTTTGTACTTCCTTTATTTCCAGCATATACTGGTAACACTGAAAAAGAAAGCATTGTCTAGACATGTATATACTTAAGATAAAGGGAAAAAGACAAGCGTTCCACATCTGCAATCTGCGTTAAATAAAAAAAATCAGCATTACAAAGATTTCATCCCAGCTGAGGACCAATAATCGAACTAAGGATTTATGATACACTAATTTCTCTTTCTGCTTAGGTAGAGAAGATAAGACAGGCCATAAATATAGAATTAAAGTCCCTGATGAATATCAAGGATCTAAAGGTGAGATCTGGACCAAGGGAGCCTTGGTTATTTACTCTTATGTCCTATAGCTCAAAGCTACACTGGTATGACCAAGTAGGACCTAATATGCTGCAATAGCAACGCATGCACAGCATCAGTTGGATTTTTCTCTTTCGAAAAAAAGAATCCTTCAGTTACTAAGAACCAGCAATCATACCACCCTTTAGTGTAATTTTAATGTACATATTTGTGCTAAACATTTAGAAACCAAGATGAACATATATGAACAACGAAAATACAGCGGAACTTTGGGAAAAGTGGATTTATTGTAACAATGTATTAAAGAATTCTTCACATCTTCCCTGTCTGCACCTCCCCGGGATAGTTCTCACTTAACTATGGTAATTGAGACGAAATTCAGTCACTAAGTGACAGAGTTCTTTAGTCTGATGCTATGTGACTGTGCTAATTTAACAATGACAGTTTCTGTCATTAAGCGAATCCCACACAGTCACAGCTTTCCATTGTCAGGTGATTGCCATTTGCAATCTATTGCCAGCTTCTTGTTGGAAAATGGCAGTGAAGATCAAAAATGGTGATCACATAATTGCAGGATGCTGTGACATCTTAGTTGCAAGCTAGTTGCCAGGTGCCCAAATTGTGATCATGTAACTGTAAGTTGGGATGCCATCATGGTTAGAACATCTAGCAGCCATTATAAGTCCCTCTCAATTACCATTGAGTGAGATGTAATTCAACAAAAACTACTTGTATGCTTCACAGTATTGGAAACCCTGATATAATGAAAGGAAAAAGCTCCCTGCTAAGCCTATTTATCACTTTAGAGTTCCGTAACTCCTGTATCCTAGCTAGAATTCTTTTACGTTTCTGCATCTCAGGTGGGCTCTGTGGAGGAATTCCAGGGTCAGGAGCGGCGTGTGGTGCTCATTTCAACAGTACGCAGCAGCAGCAATTACTTCGGAATAGATGAAGAGTTCAACCTTGGTTTCCTCAATAATCCCAAGGTATCACATCGATATGTGACATGCTGTAATTTTTAGCACATCCGGGGCTGATTGGCTTTTTTATGGGACCAAAACAATCCAGAAATATATCCTCCCAAATGGCTCTTCCTTTTTAGGGGCCATTAGAGAAGCTATAACAAAATGTAATTTATTTTGTGCTTTGTATGTGCCCAGACTTGTCTAGTAAATTTATTGTTTATAATTTAACATGTGTGAATCAAGCCATTTCTGATTATTTAAGAAACCTTGGATAAATAATCCATAAGTTAGTATATAAGGTGTACATTTCACACATCTCCATATCATTTCTGTAGCCCCGCTTTGGCCTGGAAATATTGGAAGAATTTCAGGAAAGGATTATTAACATTATATTCTCTGTTCTGATGCTCCAAAGTCAGTTATAAGGCTGTTAAGACTTCTGTAAATCTAATAGCTCTTTTAGACCAAGACTGTGTATGCTTTACATAGGAATTTCATCAGTTGACATTTTTACAGCTTTCTTTAAACACCTTTATTGTACAAGCAATATCTTATCAAAGCATTTTAGAACAAAAGCTAATATAGCCTGAAGCCTGCATTGCTCTGCAAAGTAGGAGCTTCTTAACTCTGCTGTACCACCAGATGGTGATCCTTAGTTAAGTTCTAGACTCGTTTTTGTTCTCTTTGTCTTGATTCACAGCAACTATATGGGTAAGTCCCTGCAATATTCTTAGCAACAGTTTTAGAAGTGCAGCTAGACCTCAAATTACAAACATAATTGAGACCAGAATCTTTGGTAATTGAGTGAAGCAGTCATTAAGCGAGATATCATTTGATTGCTTCACTCAATGACCACAATCTTGGCTCTCACAGATGTGATCATTAAGAGGAGGGTGGCCCTGGGTGGCCTGGTATAAGCTGCAGGGCCCACTTGTGCACAGAAACCTGCCATGGATTGGAAGGCCTCGGCTGGCTATAGGCCCTCTGACATGTGGGTTCCTGCTGCAACCCTGGATGCCCTGGCCTGCTCCAAGCCTGGAAGAACTTGGTTGATTACAGAGCTCACCAGTGTGAGGAAACCAGCTGCAGACAAGGAGGCCCAGGCCTTCTCCACACCCCACCACACCTGGGGTGACTTGACTGGTCACCAAGCCCAGCAGTGCATGTAAATTGCTCCACTTACCTTTGTGTTTTTCTGCAGCTGCTGACAGGCACCCTTTCTACAGAGGCCGCCTTGCACCATTCTACAAGTGGGCGCCATTCTTGTGATCGTTCAGAAGGCCCTTTTCCAAATTGTGCATGCTGAATGACATAAATGGCCCCTGCTTGCAGAATGGCATGAGGTGGCCTCTGTAGGAAAAGCATACCTCACATTGGTTAGGTGTGCCTGTAACCAGCTGCAGAAAAACACAAAGATAAGTGGAACAATTTATATGCACTGCTCAGCCCTGTGACAGGCCCAGACATCCCAGACATGGTGACTTGGGGAGCAGGCTTAGGCTTCCAGGACTGTGGCAGCTTTGCATATACTGGTGGGACAGGTAGGTGGCAGAGATGGGGGAAGAAAGATAGGCAGGTGGGGGCAGTTGAAGTGCTCCTATGGTCAGTAGTAAGAGCAAATGGACTGCCAAATGCCCAAATTTTCATCATGTGACCATAGGGGTACTGCAATGGCCATAATATTGTACACAAGTCATAAGTCCCTTTGTTCGTTTTGTTCAGCACTATTGTAACTTCTCTGTTCGGTTGTTGAACAGTTGTTAAATGAGGACTGTCTCTGGTTTGCTTTTGCCAACTTCTCAGGGCTGAGAGCGCAACTGGCCCAAAGTCACCCTGTTTGCTTTGTGCCAAATGTGGGACTAAAACTTTGTTTTCCCCATTCTTAGTCCAGCTTCTTAATCACTGAACCAAGGATATGCAAACATCACCAATTTGGGAATGAAATCCTTGTTTGTAGTAGTGTTGTGCTAGATAAAGGTTATTTCTTAGAACATCCAGAAGATTCAGTTAGGAGATGGAAATTAAGGAAGCTTTTTCTAATGTCAATTATGAAATCTGTATCTCATACTTGAATGTGGGGAGTATGTAGAATTCATTTCCAGTGATCTAAGTTATTAACATTTTCTCTGTATTACTTCTGTTTTTCATTTTCAGCGTCTGAATGTGTCCATTACAAGAGCTAAGGCACTCTTGATCATTGTAGGCAACCCAATTACACTAAGCAAGGATCCATACTGGAATGAGTAAGTGTTGGCCTCCATAATAATAGTAATAATAATAATAATAATAATAATAATAATAATAATAATAATAATAATAATAAAGTTGGAAGGGACCTTGGAGGTCATCTAGTCCAACCCCCTGCTCAGGCAGGAAACCCTATAACATTTCAGACAAATGGCTGTCCAGTCTCTTCTTAAAAACTTCCAGTGTTGGAGCATTCACCGCTTCTGGAGGCAGGTTAAATCCTCATATCTTTGCCCAGCTAGCAAAATTATTTTTCCTCCTGCGGTGAAATCAAAGGCGCAACTGAAGAAGTCCTGCTAGAGATTCTTTGAGATTTTCAGGTAAAGAATTGCTAAGTTACAGTACCTGATGCTACATGAAAACTAGGAATCAATCGTTCATCTAGATTTTATACTTTTATGACATGAAAGTGCTACATAGCCCAGTAATATCTATTCCTACAGTCTTCAGCATGAGAAGTCTCATAAAGCCTGTATTGAAAGGCTTATTTGCCATTTGGAATCTCATATAGTTGATTTGTGACTGCCTCAGTGACCCTGCCATTTCTGTAAGTGGTTCGCAAGAGTGTGAGTAGATACTCGGTCTAAATCCAAATGTATCCTGTTTTCCCATTCCAAATTCTGATCTGCCTTATTTACATTAATACTTCAACTATGTCCACAGGTTTCTTGAGTACTGCAAAGCCAACAAAGCTTGGGCAGGATATAAACACAGTGGAGTAGAGGATGAGTTGCCAATAGAAGAGTTAAGTTCTCTCAACATAAATGATCAGCCAGCAGGTAAGAAAAGGGCTGCAGTGTTGAAAGCAACCTTTAATTGTTAGTCATTCTTTGGATGTTTGGAAGAGAGCCAATTTAATACTTTTGTTCTCAGAGCAGTGGACTTGGGGGATGAGAAGGGAGAGTCAATCTTCAAATTAAGGAAAAATGGGACTAAACCGTACAACCTTAAGTTGAAGGAAGCCAAAAGCAAGAATTAGGAAATATTCTCTTTCCCGTGAAATAAACATTTAACAGTCCTCTTAAATGCAGAACAAATTGCAACAATGTTAGATCTTGAGTCAGTGTTCTAATTCCTCAATTGCTACTCAATTGTACAATAATTATAACCAAGCCCCTTTGAAGTGTCCAGTATGCGTGAAGCAAGAATTTTTGTGGTATTAACCTCGGGAAGAATGAACTCTGGGAAAATCATACCAACTTTTTTGTTTGCAAAATGGGAGGGTGGAGACCGATTAGAGATTAGAGTTGGCAATTGCGCCCCTGCTGTGTGGTGTAAGGGAGGGAATATTTTTATTAGCCCTAGAGTTATCTTTGCTCGGAAGCCCAGAACACTGGCTGAATGATGATTTTTCAACTTCCCTGTTGGCTGGTGATAGCATTGATGGCTCATAGGTTGGTGTGATTTGATTTGAATTTGCAGGTGATCAGCAGGCAGGAAGAGGAGGCTCTCATGACTTGTCTCAAGTGTTTTAGAGGGATGGGGAATTGGAATGTCATTGTTTAAGGGTTGATGTTCTTTTATAAACATTACATAAACTGAAAACTGATTTCCAGTCAAAATCCACCTCACTTGCAGTCTTAACTGTTCTACATAGCAGCTTTATGCATCTTGGAGAACAAGGGTTAAGCGCACCCAGTGGTGGGATTCAAATATGTGAACAACTGGTTTTCTGTGGATGCCACTTCCGGAAGTCCATTCTGGGCCTGGGCAACAAAAAATTAACTACCGGTTCCCGGCTGAATCCCACCACTGAGCGCACCCCTTTAAATGTTCAGAAAAGCTGCTTGGTGAGTGCAAGGATAGCTAGCGGATTTCCTTCTCCTTTCTGTTTGCCTCCTTGACTCTTCATCTAGTTATCTTCTTTGCAGATAACGACTTACAAGACAGTTACATCCAGCAGCAAGTGGAGCCACAATGGAGATATGAACATTGAGACTAGTGCTGTCTTAAACGTGATTGGGTGTACCCCTGCATTCTTGAACATTTCTGCAGAATTGACAGAGCAGACAAGTAGCCAAATTTTATTTGATCTCCATACCTATTTCTCAGGAGTAAATATCAGTGTTCCCAAAATTCTGTGTTTAAAAAATTAATAATGCAATAGAAATTCATATGTGGTTACCAATAATAATTTAATTAAGCAGGCATTCATTTTTATTCTGTATTCTTTCATGAGTGCCTGTACATTTGTAATGCTGAGAACAAGTGCATATGGGCACATGTAGGGTAGGGCTGAGGAATGGTAATTGAAAGATTTTTGATATTTCAAAGAATGATGTAGATTTCAGTATCAAGAGTTAAGTAGAGATTATGAAGAACTTTGGGGAAGGGATAGGATGTGGAAATGAGAAACGTATCAAACCTTGTTTTCACGACTATTGCTTTTATCATCTGTTTTTCTACTAAATTTATTAAAATTTATAAGATTTAATTAAATGCATCATGATTCTGTATTAGTTATAAAATTCTCTTGCTTCATTTCCCCCCTTTGGGGGGGGGGGGAATAGCAAGGGACAGGGAGTTTTTAAAATAATGTTCTGCTTATATCCTGTTGCAATATTGTATTGAGGGCAAAGAATTTCCCAGCCAGCATCATATGCAGCATGACAGATACTCAGCTCCTCTAAGGACCCAGCCTGAATCAGTCAGAAGCACAATATGGGAGAAGGAGGACTTATTTTTCTCCCTTATTATTAGAGTGCTGAAATGGAGTTTTTATCTATTTCTGGTTAGCCAAGTTGAATATACAAGATTCAAAAACTATGTTCAAAGTTGAATATACAAGGTTAAATGGGAGTGGAGGCAACGTTGTTCATTTTCTGTTTCCTCCCCCTGCCTAGCATTACACAGATGTGTTGAATTTAGATTAACCTCCCCCAGATTTAGATTAACCTGGGATTGAGAAATAATCTTTCTGACCTCTTAGATAGTGATGGAATTTACTTTTCATTTGAAAGATAACTTGACTTCTGACTCAATTTCTTTCATTCTAGTGTTATTCAGTGATGGGACCTTTTCAGCCTTGGGAACAGTACTAGGTAGATAATTATTTAAGCACAAGACTTGCTTTAATTGAGAAGCAAAGAATTTTTACCCTAGATTAGCCAATAGAAAAGCACTAATTATCTGCAGTCATATTGTCTCAAAGGAACAATTAGGTCATTTGTTATTCCTGTATGTTAAAAGGGTGGTGGTTATTCAGTAGGTCCTCAGAGATCTGCATGATTAGGGAGCAGTTGGCACCATGCGCCAACTGCAACAGTAGTGTTTGGCTCTTTGTCATCCTATGAGGTAAACAGAAAACGAAGAATGCTGATGTCTTATGCTGTTCCTGATGCAGCTGTGTTTACAAAGACATTGGAATATATTCCCTACTTGGGCAGATCCTGTGGTGCTTAAGACACACCAGTTCCTAAGAAAAACTATCTTTCTGACACACAAATCTGTTGCTCTAGCCCAGTGGTGGCGAACCTATGGCACGCGTGCCAGAGGCGGCACTCAGAGCCCTCTCTGTGGGCATGCGTGCTGTTGCCCCAGCAGAGTTCGCCAGAGTAGCGAGCACATGGCGTTTGGAAGTGACAGGGCAGGAAGTGAGCGAGCAAGCGGCGTTGGCCCCCTGGGGATGCCCCGGAGATGGCGAGGGACTGGCCCCGGCCACACTCACCCAGTCTGCCGTGACCACTGCAGCCATGCCCACCCAGTGGGCCACGCCCCCCGTCCCCCCCTCCTGAGGGCACCACAATGCTGATGCAGCCCTGGCACTTTGCGATAAATAAGTGGGTTTTGGGTTGCAGTTTGGGCACTCGGTCTCTAAAAGGTTCGCCATCACTGCTCTAGCCATTGGCTGGTCAGAGGCATTTCCTTCTCATGGAATTTCTGAGGTTTTGGAGTGATTATTGAAATTGAAATTACATTTACCCAACGAAATACGAACACTCCATCTTCATCATTTTCCTCATTCCACTTTGGAAAAATAATCTTATGTTCAAAAAGATCCAGATGAATGTGTCTTCCATCCTCAAAACTTGATCCTGAATATTTCATTCAGTTTAGGCTCACTTTGAAGTACATTTGTCTTTCTGTTGGTCCATGGTATTTAAAAATCCCCCCAAAGCAATAAGAAGGAAATGCACATTTACCTAACTTTACTGTAAAATACAGTTCAGATCATCACCAGATGAAAACACTATCTAGTCCTTTCAGTGCATTTCTTGAAAGTCCAAACACATTATTAAAGGCTATTCCTCTCAATATTTAGAGCAACAATGACCTTTCCTTTCAACACTTGTTATTCTATAGTAGATGACAAAGCCAACTCTGCCTAACCTTAATCCAGCTTGCAGGACTTCAAGGACAAAGAAAAAAGGCAAGTGATATAAAATCAAATTAATTTAATAAGGAACTGAGAATATAATATCAAAACACAAGCAGTGCCCCTCGGATAGAAGTGCAGTAGAGAACACTAATCACTAATCACAATAGACATCAATTCCTCCCAGACATTCATATGAACATTTTGACAGCCCCTTGCTTTTCCGGTTATGGAGGGGGACTGGCATGTAGCCCAGCTTCATATGTTGCAGAATTCCAAAAATCTTATCTTCTGTTATTTGTGAAAACATAAAGCTGTGAAAATCCATACAAGCACCAAATTATAGAATTAGTATAAAAGAGCAAGAAGTATAGAATTAAGTCATATAAACTGTTGGCCCTATATTGAAATTGTTACAAAAAGGTTTCAAATGATTTCTCGTGACTTCCCAAGCATACAAAATTATGGTATAGACACACCACCCAAGGAAAGACCGCTGTTGAGTACCCTGGGTGACCTTTTCTGTGCAGAGGAATGGAGACTGAAGTCAGCCAACTATCATATTAAATTTGTACTCTTCATATCTATCGAGATTCCATGCTTGCTTCCATGCAATCTGTGAAACAGGTGCACGCTTCAGACAGCATAGTCACTTTTGCCAACACTCTCCTAAAAGAGGGGGCAACCTTTGCGCCTTTTGTTCTTCTTGACTTGCAGGGCAGCCCGGGTGGCCATTTCAAACACTTCCCGCACACCGTCCTTTGTCTTGGCTGAGCATTCAAGGTAGCCAAATGCAT
Source organism: Azemiops feae (assembly GCA_023970755.1). NCBI lineage: Eukaryota > Metazoa > Chordata > Lepidosauria > Squamata > Viperidae > Azemiops > Azemiops feae. Next base: position 686,724 of record JALGBA010004200.1, on the reverse strand, counting down.
TGATCCTGTTCGCCATGTCTCTGCCATCTTCCGGCTTCACAGGCTCCTTCAAAAAAAATGATGACACGCAAAACAGTGATTATTATTTAGCACTGCCTGGTATAACAATAGAAGAATCCAATTTAACCCCAGTATGTACTTCCTCTTAATTGTTTTTCTCAGCCTCCGACAATATAACAGAAAGCATTTTTGATGACTACAGCAAGTGTGTGTGTGTGTGTGTGTGTGTGTATGTATGCATGCATGCATGTATGTATGATGCCCAAAAGGTTGGGGGCCGCTGTTCTAAAGATTGGGCACAATAACAGAAAAGGGTCCCTTCCTGGGCCCTGCCAGGTGTCCCTCCTTTGTAGATGCAACCTGAAGCATACACATTACATAATTTAATACTTTATATTTTCAGAGTATCATTGTGCACCTTGCTGGTATGACAGAAGAAACAAACTGAGATGGCCCTGAGACCTCTGCTGTTTTTTTTTTAAAACGGGCATGGGGCTGTGCAACTTTGGGATTGAGGCCATTGTTCTGACAAAGGCCCAACATGTTTACATTGAAGTATAGGAAACACTGGCATAAATCCTTAATGCAGGACTAAATTGGGTTCTTATCTACTGCACACTATTGGGATGAAGTTGAACTGTAGTTGCCAGTGTCTCCAGAATCAATTCCTATCCCATGCTGGCTGGAAAAAACAATGTTGGACTTGAGAAAAGATACTGATGGAAAAGCCTGTGGATTTATTAATTTATACCCCATTTTTTCATGCTAATTGGGTTGTCATGATGATCAAAAACTTTGATCATCATTAAACCAAACTATAAAATGTAATTGAAAAACATATACAAATAATAAATATTTCTTAATTTTATTTTCAAGCTCTTTTTTTAAGATGCAGCTTCTTTCCTAAATGTTCTGAGAAAGTACAGAAAAGCAGAACTAAATTAAAAACTTCACTGGAATGGTCAAAGAGGAGCATCAATTCATACTCAAATTTCACTCTTCAAAGGAAGCTCAACTGTTTAGCATTGGAAATGAAAAATCAACAGCTTCTTTAATCAATCATAATCCCAAATGAGGATGGAATTGATGAGGTAGCATTAATTAGGTCAAACTACAAACAGTAAAGCTTCATGAAATATTTACCTCAGAATTTTCCACAGACTATTGAAGGGAATGAGGGAACCTAGTTCTACAAGAATTTACAATGAAAAAAATATGTTCACAAAGCCTATGTGAAAGGTAGAAAGCATGAAAAATCCATGTTTAAATTTAATGTTTAAATTTAATCTAGAATCCTCAAACATTGTTTACCGTTAATGCAGAACAGAAATAAGTACATACATGTACTGTTTCAAAAGTAAATGAGGTCACATTTATAGGTTTGTTCTTAAGTCCCAGAGTTCAGTGAGACTTGCCCAGTTCTAGGTAAGTAAATATGTATTACACCTTAAGTTTTTTCATTTACTTGTATTCTAAGATTATACTCTAAACTATAGTTTTAAGCTTGAATTTCATATATTCACAGCCTTCTATTCAAAGAGAATCAAGAAACAAAGGTGTTCAGCTTTAAGTCAGAAATTTGAGGGTCCTTATTTCCTCAGAAAGTGATCTTGCACATTCAAAGGGACATTGAGAAACTTGCTATTAAAAAAGAACACAGGAACTCTTGCAGGACTTCAGGTTTAGGAAGAAACTTTTAAGAGCAGAGGCAAAAGGCCAGCCTGGATGTTTATCCAGAGATAGCTGGAAACTGCTTCAAGTTGATTATTTGTGAAAGTAACAAACCAATACCGGAACATATCACAATTACTCTGAGATGTAAAGATCCCATGTGATAATGACTGTTTTTTTCCCTCGAAGTAGAAGGCACTGAAAGCTTCAATAAATATGTGAACAAGGCAATTAAATCACAATTGCACAATATTTTATCTCCAATAGGAAAATGGCATTCAAAGAAGCAAACAAGTGTGGATGGATCCATACCTGTTTCATCTTTGCCAACTCTCTGCGTGTGTGTTCATCATTCCGCAAGTCCTTCTTGTTGCCTATAAGGATGATGGGCACATTTGGGCAAAAATGTTTCACCTCAGGTGTCCATTTTTCTGGTATGTTCTCTGGAAGAAGCAATGAGATGGGAGAACCCGCTCACTGAGCAAATCCCTAGCACAACACAAATAGATTCATAAGTGTAATCCCCACATCAATATAAGGGGAAAGATCCATTTCAGTGAGATTGAATACAATGAGAGTCTTATTTCCAGAATCTTGGCTGGTAAACAAGTGTCAGTCTACTTCATCCAACTCACCCCACTACAAATGTAAGGGAACTTTGTACTCTTTAGACCAGTAAAATACAGGGGAAGAAGTGACTGAGGAGTGTGTTGGAAGTTCCCCATCTAAACCCCAGAACCACAGTCAGAAATATCCCCGCAGACATGTATTAGTATAGAGCTACAGAAAGACTTAATGTCACAAAGGCTTTCTGTGCAGAAAAAAAAGTACATATTCCTTCATCCTTGAATTTTCCCTCTGTAATACTGCCAACATTCATTTCCCTCATCTTTCTCCTGAAAGCAGCTGTTGAGTCCTTTCTGTCCTTATGTACTGAAAAGCTATTAATGGTGTCATAGTACAAACATATCCAAGGAACTATCCAAACTGGCAAATCTTGAATGGAGGAAGCTATTCATTCTCCATCTAGCAAAATAGATTCGATCCCTAAAAGATTCCTCTGTCTAGTACAGACGTTGAGGAGACATCCTGAACTTCTGCCAGAGTCTGCATTCTCTTAGGCAGCATCCATGTAGGCTATTACAGCAATCATAAAATTTGCCCCTAAAATTCAGCTTTTTGTCATGTTAAAGTACTATTGCGAGCCCATGGCCAAAAGATTGATAAACAAATACAGTTATGATTTTGTTTGTGATCTCTATGATAACAAATATTACAAAAGTAACCAAATATGGCTGAGAAAAATCTGATATGATTTCAGAACAGAGCAGCTTTCTTCTACAGTTGACGTATTTTTTCTAAAGCAATGAATTCATTCACCTGAAAAAGCAGGCCTATTCCACAAGCAGCAACCATTGCTGGGAAATGAATTGATGGATCACCTGACTAACTTATGTGCCAACAAGTTGTCTTGATGTCAACTCTTAGTGACCACATAGATCTTCTCCATAAAGGTCTGTCTCTAACCTGGTCCTTCCTATGGTGCACTCAGTGCCATTGCATCTCAGTCCATATGCCTTGCTCGTTTGTCATCCTTTTTCTTTCCACCTTTCCCAGTATTAGAACTTTTTCCAGAGAGTTAGGTTTTTGCATAATGTGTCTGAAGTAGGATAATTTGAGCCTGATCATTTGCAAGAACTCTGGGTTGATACATTCAGTGATCCATTTGTCCATGTATTGGTTGTCCACAGTCTTTTTTTCAACCCCAAAGTCAAAAGCTGTTACGTATAAGCTGGGTTGACAAAATCAGAAATGAGGTGATAAGCCGCCTGGGAAAGCCAAGGGAAATCATCAAAACAATTAAAAAACAAAAATTAGAATATTTTGGACATGTGATGCGACACCCAGAAAAATACGGCATACTCCATTTAATCCTCCAAGGAAAGATTGAAGGCAAATGAGGTCCAGGCAGAAGAAGAACATCATGGCTTCAAAATCTAAGGGACTGGTTTGGACAAAACTCAGCAGCACTTTTTCGTGCGGCTGCTGATAAAAACAGGATCGCCAATGTCCGATAACGGATATGGCAGAAGAAGAAGAAGAAAGTCAAAAGCATCAATACTTTTCCTATCCCGATTTCAGAAGAAAATATTGAATTTCATACGCTTAGCAAGAACTTTGCAAAGCCTCATCACTTCCAATAGAAGTTCATATCATAATTTTTTAGCACTTTCCAAAGAAATACATGTTTACAATCTTTTCTTATTTACCTTTACAACTAAGTAACATCAATTACACGCTACACCCAATACTATTTCCAGGACACCATTTTGGCTTTGAAGAATACCTGGACATTTGAAAAGCATTAGTCACTCTAATGCAATATTGGTGACTGCGACAGTAAAGCTGTCCAGCAGAGAATTGTTTGTCTCCTGCTTTATTGACCAAAGAAGCAGCTTCAAATGGCATGGTAACTACTCCCGATAGAATGGAGCTCTAACAATACATGGGAAGACTTACAGTATGTTGACCATTCCTGACCTATAATATGAGCTGTTATTTTATAGCCTTACCTAAACTATCTGGACTGTCAATGGAGAAGCACATAAGGATGACATCTGTATCAGGATAAGAGAGAGGCCGCAACCTGTCATAATCCTCTTGCCCAGCTGTATCCCAGAGGGCCAGCTCCACCTATAAATGAAAAAAAAAAGCAGTCCCTTAATCAACATAATTGTGACTCTGTAGTTAAATACAGATACTCAAGAAAAAAACATCCAACTGTTTTGCTTCCCTCATTTCTCACTTGGCTCCCTGGCAATTTTAAGCAGCCTGGCAAAATATCTACCAGTATTAAGCAATTAAATATATTAAACCCTGTACTTAACAATGGCCATTATGCAGACTGCTTTTTTCATCATTCTCAAGGGCATTCAAACACCAAATTCATAAACACTATCAAAATTAAATACAGGAAAATCTATTGAGGGCAATCAATGGAATGTTAAAAGAAGCACAAGAAGAGTTTTACTGAAGTTTCCACTTTTCAGAAATTCAAAGTTTTTATACTAATTTTATGAGCAAATTTGGTATATGAAATTGTCTGACAAATGGCACCTGGACTCATAACCAAACCAGAAGTGCAGGATAGCTATGTACATTTTAAATGTTTTATTTATCTGTAATGTAAGGATGAGGATTGACTCTTCACATAAAAGGGGAGTGTTGGATAGAAATGGAAGATCAAACCCCTCCTAATTTACTTCTTTGCACTCTAATCCTTAAAACAAATACGTGTTCATCGAATTGGCCTTCATCAGCTGGTGAATTGTGAAACTAGGCAAACATTACTCAAAGCTACTCAGCAAAATAAACAGGGCATGACAGCATGGATCTTTGGCAAATGTACAATTACTTAGTGTATCTTATCGATTTAATTATATTTCAAATGAATCCTTCTGGAATTTATTTTATCTTTTAATCAAACTTATACACATCTCATTATCTAAATGATGGTGAGCAGTTTACGATTAGGTTAGCATTTTTTCCCCTAAAAGTGTTGGTGTCAGATGTTGGTAGTGAAGAAGCTTGGGGTACATATACAACTAGAGAGAAGACAGCACTATTCATAATGTTAAAATTCCATTTACATAAGGTCATAAACAAGCTGATCAATATTTAACTAGAGAGAAGGAATGTAGGCTTCTTTGATACAGAATTATCATTTCAGTTTATTTATTGGATAGGAGTCATTAAATGAAATTTAATGTTTCATTTAATCTACAAATATGGAGCCTAACATTTGAAGAAAAAAAGGTTTGTTTTAAAAAATTTAGTCCTGATTATATGATTGTTCATGGCTGATCAATCAGACAGTGACATTTCTAAGGGGACATTTCTAAGTATCAGATACCAATAGATGCACAGAAAAAACCTTTATTGCAATAGTAACTAGTAGCATCCAGGGTGGAAAGCAAATATTACTTAGAAGCTGTTTCTACTATTAAAGAAGATGAGTTACCTGTTTCCCATCTACTTCAATATCAGCAATGTAGTTTTCAAAGACTGTTGGTACATAGACCTCTGGGAACTGGTCCTTGCTAAAAACAATCAATAGGCATGTCTTCCCACAGGCACCATCTCCCACAATCACCAGCTTCTTCCTGATGGCTGCCATGGCTGTAGAGACAAAAAGAAAGCTAGGTCTGAGGTTTAGTTCATATTACATCAAATAAGTCTAACATTACAGCATATTACTCTTCCTTGTGAACAAAATACATTTTGGACCAGATAGGACAAGCTTGAATCAAAGAAGTGTAAATTATTTATTTGGAATGATTTATGGAGAAAGTGTGTAATCAGAAATAGAATATTTAAAACAAGCCATACTTCCAGTGTTAAAGTTTTATATCTGTACACTGATTGGAAGATTAAAAAAATATACACACTACTCAATAATGTACTGAAATAATACAATGTTTCCCTGCCAATATATCCTGCTGTGAGAATTTTTGGGCCTTGGTACAGTATATCTCAGAAGAAAGCAGCAATGAGCTACAGGGTATGCATGGTGTACAACTGCCTGATTGTCCTGAGGGGCCCAACATAATTGCAGTTAGGGAATCTGCTAGAAAATCTCCTCTACCACCTGCCGTATGCCACCATCTGTTTCATTGGCAGGACAAAAGATTCATCAAATGTTCTATTCACGCTATTCCATGGTGGCACCAACTTGATTAAGATGCCATCACCTTGGATAATGACAGAATCTAAGACAAGTTTTCCTAAATTGATGCCGCTAGGATTGGCCAAATCACTAAGAATGATGAGAGGTATGCTCAGCTGATGAATGGCAGATTGGCAATTCTGGAAATAAAGAGACAGCAATAATATTAACAGAAGAGAAAAGGAAACAAAAAAGTTGTTCACCCACCATTTCTTTTCTAACTATTTTAGAATTTTCACAGTATTTACATTTTTAAAAGACAATATAAAATACAATACGTTAATTTACTATGTGTTACATTCTTCTTAGAATCTATCTAGTTGTCACAAATACATATTCTGGTAACTATAAGAGGTTATTCAGAATCCTCTGTAAAAAATTAATAATTAGAAACTCATTTGTATGTCTCATGGTGATGAAAATTTGGCTGAGAATTAGGATAAGTCTAGGAGATTTGTTTTACACAAATTATCATATCCCAGTGCTTTAGCCTGATAATGATTACTGTAAGCCTTTTTGCTTATTTTCCTTCTCACAGACAATTTGAAGAACATAACTGGGCTCCATTTTGAAACAGATGTATGAATCAGCTACAAAACCACAGAAGCATTACAGCATCCAAGCTTTACACTGATTTCACTCCAGCAGAGTTTATTTTAGAAACTATGAAGTTAACCTGGAATACAGTGATGCAACAGAAGCAAAGCAATCATGAATAAGCATTTGTACTTGGGGGGGGGGGGACTAGAAAAATGAAAATTGCAATAAAATCTTTTAGGGACTTTACTCTAAACCATAATTTTTCTGTATTGCTCATGCCAGGAGACATCTTTTTCTCCAGAATAAAATTTTAAGCCAGCCTTTTAACATACCTGAAAGGTTTTATTTTACACTTAAGATAAAATAACTTTCTACACTCAAATAAACATTCCCACCCCAACATTCTGGTGCTGCTGTGCAAATCAGTGATGCAAAAATAATTATGCACCAGAATGGGCCACTTAATAATAATAGAGTTGGAAGGGACCTTTGAGGTCATCTACTCCAACCCCCTGCTCAAGCAGGAAACCCTATACCATTTCAGATAAATAGCTGTTCAGTCTCTTCTTAAAATCTTCCAGTGTTGGAGCATTCACAACTTCTGGAGGCAGGTTGTTCCACTGATTAATTGTTCTAACTGTCAGGAAATTTCTCCTTAGTTTTAGGTTGCTTCTCTCTTTGGTTAGTTTCCATCCATTGCTTCTTGTCCTGTCTTCAGGTGCTTTGGAGAATAGCTTGACTCCCCCTTCTTTGTGGCAATCCCTCAGATATTGGAACTTTGCTACCATATTACCCCTAGTCCTTTTCTTCATTAGACTAGTAGACATACCCAATTCCAGCAACTGTTCTTTATATGTTTTAGCCTCCAGTCCACTTGCAAGACACACTATTTTTTAAACCATTTTCCAAGGGCCATGGTGGGAATAGTCTGTGACATAAGAGTATCACCCAGTGAGCTCCTTAAACAATCTATTTTGCCTATTAAATTTCATCTCCTGCTCCCCTCCACAAAATATAGGCTGGACATTTTAGCTCTGCCCATTTCAGGAACCACATTTGGCCTGTGGGTGATCCACCCCTCCTTATATGCAATTGACTCTACTGGTACATTGTGATTTTTGGGCAGAGATTAAAAAAAGAATACAGGTATACAGGCACCCATAATTTAAGCATTTTTTAAAAGAGGAAACCTATATTTTTTTCAATAAAGCACAAATAAAAGAACATATAACATTAATAAAGACTGCTTTGGTGTAGTGATTAACTTGCTGGATTAGGAGGAGGAGGATTCAGGTTATAGATCCAGTTATAAATTTCCGTTGGGCATGAAAGCCAGCTGGGTGGCTTTGGACCAGTCATTCTCTCTCAATTCTAGACTGGGAAGTTGGAAAACATGTATATACCAGACTGCACTGGACTAAGATGGTAGATTATGGTCCATAACCTTCAACGCAGAAGCTTCATCCTGACTGGAATGATTTGGGCTGATAATATTAGTCACCCTTATTAAAGCTCTTCATGATTTCATTTGGCTGTGATTTTCTATACTTATTATATGAAGACTATGATCACAAAAGACCTAAAGATGCAGATAGCTCAACTGTGAAAGCAGAATGGCTTATTAGAAAAGTTAATCTCACCCTACCTAGTCTTTAGAATGTTTCGGATACTCTAAGCCACTGGTGGCGAACCTATGGCACGCGTGGCAAAGGCGGCACTCGGAGCCCTCTCTGTGGGCACGTGCGCCATCGCTCCAGCCCCGCCTCCCCCTCCTCACCAGCAGCCCCCCTGGAGGAGAGTCGCCTCCGAGCGCAGCCCGCATGGAGCAGCGCAGCCAAGGACATAGCAGCAGGGCAGCAGGGACAAGACTCTGCCCTCGTGCCCCATAGCGTGCAGATGATGGTGCGGGGTGCAGGCGGAGGGCGTGGCTGCATGGTGCTTCAGGGCTGCCTGGGCAATCTGCTGCAGCGGGCCATGGAGGCGGTGCATGGCCCTGTGGGCGGGCGGGGCAGGCGGGGCGGAGCAGGGAGGGTGGGAGGCGGAGCGGGGGCCGGTTTTTGGGCACTCGGTCTCTAAAAGGTTCGCCATCACTGCTCTAAGTTTTATAATATAGCATCCTCTCCAGATTTCCACATTGTTTCTCTGTCAACCCTTTTAAGAGAGTAAGTGCCTTTTCCTTTAAATCTTAAGAGCAATGTATTTGTCTCACAATTCCTAGTTTTCTCTTTGCTATCCCCCCAGCAATAAATTCATGGGTTAGTGTTGAATAATCCATTGAAAATTGTGATGTCAAAAGGTACCAGAACTCTGCAGAAGTGACTATTTAGGGATAGAGAAATGAAGTATAATGTAAACTGACAGCAATCAGCTGTTCCTATTTCTGAAGAGGTGTGGTGGTAAGATACCATATTAGCAGTAGGGAATTATAGCAAGGAGAATGCTGAGCCACATAAATGTAAAAATCATGCATAAAAACATGAACCAGAGCCAGAAAGACCATGGCACACACCAAATCCACATGGGGGAGGGGGCAGCCTTCCCTCTGGTAGGCTGAGCAATTTATTCTTTGCACACGCACTCACCACTGCCCAGTTCCAAATGGGCCATGACCCAGGGGTTGGGGTCCCCTGCTGTAAGGCACTATGGAGTGGTATATGTCTAAGTGCTATTGCTATTGCTATACTACAGTATTACCTTGTAAACTATATAGGAGAACATGAGTAGGGGAGCTTGGAAGAGAAGCTTTTCTGCCAAGCTTTTCTTCAATAGCTGAGTGGCTGTTGTGGAAAAAGAATGTGAAGAGATAGCCTTTGGGTTAATTTAACAAGGCCTTTCTTCTGTTTCAACAGATATTCAGCCTATTTGTGGTTTGCTCCATCTTGTACCTGAATATCCATTATTAGTAATACAAACAGCCAGTGGTGCGATTCAAATATGTGAACAACCGGTTCTCTGTGTGGATGCCACTTCCAGAAGTCCATTCTGAGCCTGGGCAACAAAAAATTAGCTACCAAAATGCAGAAGTGGTGCGAACTGGATGAATCCCACCACTGCAAACAGCACTGTGTCTGGAAATAATACCAATTAACAGCACATCTTCAGCTTCCCTAGTTTCACGTATACACTGTTCATTTACTCTGAAAAAATATATTTTAAGGGCCACTGGATAGCCTACCCGTCCCTCAACAGTTGATCTCTAGGTAGATGAAAGTAAGGTTACTATGGTATATCTGGGCCACAATCATCCAAATGACCATTAGATAGCATCAAAGAGATTTTTTAAAAAATCTCTAATTTTTGCTGCCGTTTAGTAATTTATTTTTGTAGCCCAGATATGGTAGCTTTAATTAAAGCAATTGGTTCCCCTTAAGTGAATCCAAAAAATATTAAGCTATCTGAATCAGATACAGGAAATCCTCAACTTATAGCCATTTGTTTAGCAACTGTTCTAAGTTACGATGTCTCGTAATAAGCGAGATGATGTCTCACTTATTGACCTCACCACTTAATGATAAACTGTAGTCATAAATAGAAGACTACCTTTACTCCTGGAATTAGACCTAGAAACAATTGTCATAAACTGGGATATTCCAAATTATGCAAATGTGCTAATTTATATTTTGCTCTCAAGAAATCACAAAATCTCCCTCCTAGAAAGGAATACAATCAGCTGTGTTTAGAACATTTGAGGGGATAATTTTAAAAGGATTTTTTTTAAAAAAAACAATAGTTGCAGCATTATAAATAGCTGATGTGCAGAGATATCTAGAAATTTCTATTAATTTTAAATTTTTTGGCTGTCTTCAAAATTCATTCAGCATTGGAGGTTTTAAGAAAAGTTTACTCATATATCTCAATATCATCAGAAACATGCTTTTGCTATAGTTATGCAGAACAGCCTTTAACTTTCCGTGTCTATCAATTTACAGCTAGGCTTTGTATGTATGGATGAGAATGATAAAAAAACCACCTTGAAGAAATGACTTGTGGTGCGTGCCTGTATAGTAGTAATGGTAATCATGTCTCTCCTTCATGGATTACTGCCTTGTCGTGGCGAAGGGGCTTGCGTAACTCAATGAAGTTATGAGCTATGCCGTGCAGGGCCACCCAAGACGGACAGGTCATAGCAGAGAGTTCTGACAAAATGTGATCCACTGGAGAAGGAAATGGCAACCCACTCCAGTATCTTTGCCATGAAAACCCCATGGACAGTACTAAAAGGCAAAAAGATATGACGCTGGAAGATGAGCCCCTCAGGTCGGAAGGTGTCCAATATGCTACTGGGGAAGAGCAGAGGGCTAGTACTAGTAGCGCCAGAAAGAGTGAAGCGACTGGGCCAAAGCCGAAAGGACGCTCAGCTGTGGATGCATCTGGTGGTGAAAGGAAAGTCCGATGCTGTAAAGATTTTTTTTCCATAGGAACCTGGAATGTAAGATCCATGAATCAAGGCAAATTGGACGTGGTCAAACAAGAGATGACAAGACTGAACATCGACATCTTAGGAATCAGCGAACTAAAATGGACAGGAATGGGTGAATTTAATTCAGAGGACCATCAGGTATACTACTGCGGGCAAGAATCCCTCAGAAGAAATGGAGTAGCCTTCATAGTCAATAAAAGAGTAGGAAAAGCAATACTGGGATACAATCCCCAAAATGACAGAATGGTCTCAGTGCGAATCCAAGGCAAGCCATTCAATATCACAGTAATCCAAGTCTATGCCCCAACCACTGGTGCTGAAGAGGATGAAATTGACCGGTTCTATGAAGCCCTACAGCACCTTATAGAATCAACACCAAAAAATGATGTCCTTATCATCATGGGGGATTGGAATGCTAAAGTAGGAAGCCAAAAGATAAACGGAATAACAGGCAAGTTTGGCCTTGGAGTACAAAATGAAGCAGAGCACAGGCTGATAGAATTTTGTCAAGAGAAATACGATGGTCATAGCAAACACTCTTTTCCAACAACCCAAGAGACGTCTCTACACATGGACATCACCAGACGGTCAACACAGAAATCAGATTGACTATGTGCTCTGCAGCCAAAGATGGAGAAGCTCTATACAGTCAGTAAAAACAAGACCAGGAGCTGACTGTGGCTCAGATCATGAGCTTCTCGTTGCAAAATTTAGGCTTAAATTGAAGAAAGTAGGGAAAAACACTAGGCCACTCAAGTATGAACTAAATCATATCCCTGATGAATATACAGTAGAGGTGACAAATAGATTTAAGGAATTAGATCTGATAGACAGAGTGCCTGAAGAACTATGGATGGAGGTTCGCAACATTGTACAAGAGGTAGCAACTAAAACCATCCCAAAGAAAAAGAAATGCAAGAAAGCAAAATGGCTGTCTGAGGAAGCTTTGCAAATAGCTGAGGAAAGAAGGGAAGCGAAAGGCAAGGGAGAAAGAGAAAGATACACCCAATTGAATGCAGAATTCCAGAGAATAGCTAGAAGAGATAAGAATGCCTTCTTAAATGAACAGTGCAAAGAAATAGAAAGAGACAATAGAATAGGGAGAACCAGAGATCTCTTCAAGAAAATTGGAGATATGAAGGGAACGTTTCATGCAAAGATGGGCATGATAAAGGACCAAAATGGCAGGGACCTAACAGAGGCAGAAGAGATTAAGAAGAGGTGGCAAAATTACACAGAAGAACTATACAAGAACGAGCTTAGCATCCCTGATAACCACGATGGGGTGGTCACTGACTCGAGCCAGACATCCTAGAATGTGAAGTGAAATGGGCCTTAGGAAAGCTGAGCAACAACAAAGCTAGTGGAGGTGACAGTATTCCAGCTGAGCTATTCAAAATCTTAAAAGACGATGCAGTAAAAGTGCTACACTCAATTTGCCAGCAAATTTGGAAAACTCAACAGTGGCCACAGGATTGGAAAAGGTCAGTTTACATTCCAATTCCAAAGAAAGGCAATGCCAAAGAATGTTCAAACTATCGCACCATTGCACTCATTTCACATGCAAGTAAAGTTATGCTTAAAATCCTACAAGCTAGACTCCAGCAGTATGTGGATCGAGAACTTCCAGAAGTACAGGCAGGATTTCGAAGAGGCAGAGGAACTAGAGATCAAATTGCCAACATACGCTGGATCATGGAGAAAGCTAGGGAGTTCCAGAAAAACATCTACTTCTGCTTCATTGACTATGCTAAAGCCTTTGATTGTGTGGATCACAACAAATTGTGGCAAGTTCTTAAAGAGATGGGAGTACCAGACCATCTTATTTGTCTCTTGAGAAACCTATATGCAGGTCAAGAAGCAACAGTGAGAACTGGACACGGAACCACTGATTGGTTCAAAATTGGGAAAGGAGTCCGGCAAGGCTGTATTCTGTCGCCCTGCCTATTTAACTTATATGCAGAGCACATCATGAGAAAGGCAGGGCTAGATGAATCAAAAGTTGGAATTAAGATTGCCGGGAGAAAATCAACAACCTAAGATATGCAGATGATACCACTCTAATGGCAGAAAGTGAAGAGGAACTAAAGAGCCTCTTGATGCGGGTGAAGAAGGAGAGTGCAAAAGTTGGCTTGAAACTCAACATTAAGAAAACCAAAATCATGGCATCTGGCCCTCTCAATTCCTGGCAAATAGATGGGGAAGAAATGGAGGTAGTGACAGATTTTATCTTCCTGGGCTCTAAGATCACCACAGATGGGGACTGCAGCCAAGAAATTAAAAGACGCTTGCTCCTGGGGAGGAAAGCTATGGCAAATTTAGACAGCATACTAAAAAGCAGAGACATCACCCTGCCAACAAAAGTACGTATAGTCAAGGCCATGGTTTTCCCAGTTGCAATGTATGGCTGTGAAAGTTGGACCATAAGAAAGGCTGAACGCAAAAGAATTGAGGCCTTTGAACTATGGTGCTGGAGAAGACTCCTGCGAGTCCCTTGGACTGCAAGGCGATCAAACCGGTCAGTCCTAGAGGAGATCAACCCTGACTGCTCCTTAGAAGGCCAGATACTGAAGTTGAAACTCAAGTACTTTGGCCACCTAATGAGAAGGAAGGACTCACTGGAGAAGAGCCTAATGCTGGGAAAGATTGAGGGCAGTAGAAGAAGGGGACGACAGAGAATGAGGTGGCTGGATGGAGTCACTGAAGCAGTAGGCATGAGCTTAAATGGACTCCAGAAGATGGTAGAGGACAGGAAGGCCTGGAGGAAAGTTGTCCATGGGGTCGCGATGGGTCGGACACGACTTCGCAACTAACAACAACAAATCATGTCTACTTCAAACATTTTATTAAGGCACTTCAAAAGTAGATGTAGGAACATTTTTAAAGTCTATCTAAGCTATTGCCACTAACCTACACCATGTAATCTCTTGATTTAACTGCAGCACTATGTTGAAACTTGAAACTGTTAAACAGGAGAGAGAACTACTTCCAATGGCTGGCAAATGCACACAGGGGCAGGATTCCAAAAAGGCAAAACATATCCATATTGAGAAGCCACCAGTTCTCAGAGACAATGCCAAGGGGGCTTCAGATATACCAGGCCAGCTTCCTTAAGCCTGTCCCGTCTGGCTTGGCCATGTTGGCTAGGCTAATTAGAAATGAATTTGATCATATTTTAAGGACTCTGGGCTAGGAAATCCTGCCTTATGACATAATTCAGTTCATAATTAACATCTGAAGATCAGCCCACAGCTTTATTAAAGGAAGCTCCATCTGTTTTAATATAGTATGAAATAGTATTTCAGATTATTGTTTCCCTGCCATTCTGAACTGCAAATAGATTTTGTGTCATGACTTGCTATTTGGAAACTAGTTATTTATTTTTTAAAGAATATATTTTTACATTACTTCTTTTTCCTAAACATGCATTTACCGGTAATGCCTCAGCAGTAATGCTGTAATGCTGGATAGATAAGACAATCACTTTAAGAAAAGAATGCAGGTGGTATTTTATGAATGTAAATCCTAGGGGAATATGCATTTGACCTTTGAAAGTAAGCCTGAAAGTCAAGATGGAAGAAAAAAGGAGTTGTGAGTAGAATGCAACTTTGAGTAAACTCCGCAATTATTTGACCCATCTGACCCATGTAGTTCAGATGTTTAGTCTTCTGTGTGTTTAATTTATCTATCCACGCACCCTTATTTTATCCACACACCGCCCATCTCACCTAAGTGAGGAGTTTATAAATATAGCAGTATATTTTCTATTTTCTAGTAGAACAGTTTTATTCAATTACATTTGTATCATTCAATAACTTAGAGCAGTACAATTCCTCCCATTAGAACTATTGGGAGAGAAAGTGCTCTCCCTCACTTACTATTTCTTATAGCTGATATTTACGGATTGTACAACAAGGGTAGGCAATCTTTTTGTGCCCCACAGCAGGCTCTAATAGCTTATGGCAGACTAAGGGCTGCAATATTGGCAGCTGTTGGGAACTTTTTGTGACCCTGATTTACTTATTTTAAGTATTTTTAGCCAACATATTATCCGGAGGATCTTGTAGGAGATTAAAAGTTCTAAAAAGATAATACTAGAAAACCAAGTAAAATAAATATTAGCCCCAAATTTCTTTTAAAGACTATGTGTATTTTAGGACTTAAGCTACACTTGTCATATGTTCTTTCAGCTGAAAATGGTTGGACGTCATTGGGTTTTGGCTACCATGGTTAGGGAAGCTTTGCAGCCACAAAAAGGATAATCAAATTAATTAATTAATTGGATTAGACTAATTACATTCTCACATTAACCCCAAATATACCCCAAACAGCCATGTTTTTTCATTTATAATATACAGAAATATTCTTAGTCCAGAACCTCTCATATGCCAATGGTTTTTGTGTAATCATTCAATAACTTAGAGCAGTACAATTCCTCTGAAGCATTCGTGCAGAATAGTTAATAGCTACTTACTGACTTTATTGAATTTATTGAACCAACCAATGTTCACAAACAAGAGGCAAACTGAGTCATCCAGAACTTTTCTATAAATGTTTAGGGAGTGACAGTGTAATGTTAAATCTTCAGGTGGGGGAAGATTTACAAAACTTCCAAGGCAGTCTCAGAACCAAAATATGTTGAAGGAAGAAATGTTTTGATAATCTACTAGAAATATTATAAATGAAACACATTCTGCTTTGCCCCATTATTGACATTAAACTATGTGATTTGGTGACTACAATAACCAGCTGCCACATCTATCTTTTCTAGAGCAGCACAATCTTTTTTTTTTTTTCTAAATATATTTTATTAGATTTTCATAGGGGTAAAAGGGTTACATCAGAGTGCTTAGGAACCACCGTGGAGGTGGGTATATTGAACATCCAAAAAAAAAAGAAAAACAATCACAAATATATAGCCCAAATCAATTCATTTAAAATTCCCTCTCTAATTCCCTCATTTAGTCTTGCATATTCAGATTAATACATTTCTATATAAGCTTCAAACAATCCTATCAAATATCACT
This sequence comes from Azemiops feae, assembly GCA_023970755.1. Lineage (NCBI taxonomy): Eukaryota > Metazoa > Chordata > Lepidosauria > Squamata > Viperidae > Azemiops > Azemiops feae. The sequence continues at coordinate 670,340 of JALGBA010004200.1, read as the reverse complement.
CACATTTCAATTCTAAAGATCCAGGTCCTGTTTTTAAGCTTTACTAACTTACAATTACCATATTCCAATTGGCCTTAGATAGACATATTATTAACACTTCGGGTATCCTTTTTTTTTTTACATAGTAATTATATCTGGTATATTATTTCCGCAGTAATATTCTTATATTTTCTTCATTAATACCATTTCTTCTCTTGTCACCCATCCCTCTTATTCTCCTTCTATTTCAAAATAATTATCTTAAAGTAAAAATATCAAACCAACAAATAGATTTCTATCTAATTTAAGTATATATTCTATCAATTCATCTATATCTATGAAAATCTTTTTAAACCAGTAAATAAAGTTTACCTCTCCAGTAATTATCATGTCTAAAACAAAGTATTGTTACAAAGGGTATCCTCTTAGAAATTTCACGTGCTCCATTAGTTATTAACTCAGTCAAAAAATCAAAGCCTTTTTAAACCCATTAAATAAAACTTTAAAATACATTTTTAAATCTAACTCTAGGTTTCTTTCTGTGCCATAACGGTTTCCATAATAAAATTCCTGCATCATCAAACCACAATATTAAAAGGTCCATATTCTTTAACGCTTCAAATTGGTCAAAGTTCTCTTTCCTTTCTTCTAGTAGCCTTTGGATGGTAAAAGCCGTTTTATTCCATGTTATATTTGCCAGTTGTTTATCCACCTTTTCACAATTTTCAATAACTTGTATCTGAGTGTCAGTCTCTGTTGATGTTAATGCTTCAGACATCTCCGTTAAAGTTATTCTTTGATCATCAGGCTTCTCCATAGATTGCGTTTGGAGTTGTATAAAGTTAATTTGTTCTTTGGTTTCCACAGTTTCTCTCAGTGTAGTTTCATAGTTGAGTTGTTGACGTGGTTCCTCTTTAGGTTGTATATATTGTTCACTAATCTCTTTGGCGCCAATCTGCTTCTTCTGCGCTGTCTTTCGGTCTATAATTTGATCTGTCAAAGTTTGAAAGTAAGAGTTCATATCCTCTGTGGCTTCCAGAATTTTTTCCAATATGAGCTCATAGTCCAGCTGTGTGTTAGGTTCCATATCAGTAGTAGAAAGATTTTTTAATCTTTTAGAGAAGGCTCTATTTCGTAGAAATCAAACAAATGTTCACCTCCAATTTTCAATAGACCAGCTGTTTCAGTTATCTTATGCTTATCATCTTTTGAAGGTCATAGCCATTCCCAGCCATAAAAAAATATACAGTTGCAGTACCACTTTTCGACACAAGATGTCCTCAGCAGACCATAAAATCTTTTTTTTTCTTTCCAAATTAATAGATTTTTTATTTTTCGTGTTGAAAAAGATGAAGAAAGGCCTCTCCAAAGTAATAGATGCGTAGTTATAACAATAATAATCAAGAATAAAATGTTTTCAGGTCCCCTCAGTATTCCAAAATTTAAGTAGTCCATAAAAATTAACTGGTTTTTTTTTTTTTTCCCCAAAGCTGTTTTCCCCGAATGCCCAAACGCTGCTCCCTCACAGCAGGGAAGTAATTCAAACACAAAAGCTTTTGGCAGGAGAGTAATTAGGGAAAAAAGGGGTAGGAACCTCCACGGGGGTTCTTTACGCTTAGTTGTTCTTCTGGCTTTAAGCTGGTGCGGCGAAGTGATCGTCCATTTTGCTGGCCGATCTTTTCCTCCGACGGCCCTAAGGAGATAGCTCGAACTAAGGAGAGCTGCCGCTCTTCCCCAGTCAAGCAGGAGCCTCCTCAAGTGGTGGTCGCCTCTACGGGGCAACTTTCGACCTGGTTAAGGGTCTACCGGCGAAGGGAAAGCAGCTGGTGGGAGAGACGGCTCTCTCCGTGCGACTGCGCGTGCCGCGATCCGGAACCGGAAGCCCAGAGCAGCACAATCTTGATCAAGACCACTACTCACTGGGAATGAAATGCTATCTTCTGTCCATTAGCTCTGTTTATATTCTGTGCTCCTCTAATATAACATTTAAGAAAGAAGAAAAAAAATCATGAATAGGATTATGCATAATGCACAAGATGAAAAGCACAATCTTGGAAGCAGCACCCAAATCCAGAAATGCTGCACAGAGAGTGAAAGTAGAGAAGATGACAACATGTAAGGCATCTTAGCAGATCAAACTCCAGAGAAAACTATCCAAAAGCCTTTTTAGATTCAGTCAACAGATGGTGGAGTCAAACCCAACTCTGTGACCTAGCACAGTATTTCTCAACCTTGGCCGCTTGAAGATGTATGGACTTCAACTCCCAGAATTCCCCATCCGGCTTTGGTAGCACACACAATCAAAGCAAAACTCTGCAGTGTAGGACCAATTTTTTTTAAAAATCACAAAAATACACTTTTTGTTTACAGTGACATTTGTATTAATCTCTATTGTTAAGAAATCTGCTAAAATGTTGTATGAGTCTTCATGTATTAAAGTTGAGAGATTTTAGAAAACATTCTTGTATAAAAATCTTTAATGACTACAAATTTGACAATTCAAATAAAGGTGACCAAAAAGAAGATGATAGGAAGGCTTGCTATATAGAAGTTGAATTCTCTGCTGAAGTATTATTTCCTTCTGATTTAGTCTGAATCATTCAACTTGGGCAATAGACACTTATCTTTTGTGTACTCCGGAATATCTCTGCCATTTTGCAATTAACTGTGCTTTACTTGTTTTGTTGCTTGCTTTGCCAAAATCACATTACCTAGATCAGATGTCAGTAGAGATCAATACAAATGTAAATGGAAACAGAAACTTCAAGCAAAGATATTATAGTGCAGGGGTTTTCAAAGTTTTTCTTTCTGCAGAACATGTTCATTTAAAAACAAAATATGCTAGAAATCCAGATGACACTGGGAAAAACCCTGTCAAATCACAGAAGAATAGATATTAGACTTGGCTCCATCAAAAATAATTTGGGGTTAACTAGGACATGTCTCTTATATTTTTAATCATATTCCATGTTGCCATTCAGTTAACTCAAGATAGTTAACAAAATCTAAAAACAAAATACAAAATCTGCCATCTGCCCTTTGGACATGTGGGAGGTGTCATTACCCTCTTCGAAACTGGTATATGATAAAGGGTATTGGGAGAGAACTCAAAAGTCTATCTTCTCCCAGCAGATTAAAAATATATCATTCAATACCAATATTTTACTGGTGGTCTGGGTTAGCATCAGGAATTGCTGTCTTATAGCATTATGCTTAGTAGATCCCAAATCTTCCAAAAGGGCCTGTTTAGACTCTGTCTCTTGAAAAAAAAAAAAAAAAAAGGACAGTTCACGTTATGCCTATTCTGCTCTGCTATTTTTCACTATGTTGACTTCTCAGCCCTGAGCAAGACAGAGTTCCCTGCCTCTTTCAGTGCGGCAGCTGGTTCTTTTGCAAAATGTGTCCTTTTTGCAAGCAGGAAAAAAACTGGCATCTACTGACCTCATCTATATAACTGAGGGAAGTTACCGTGCCTGTCCAAAAATATATTTACTGATTTTTTTAAATTTGTTTGGAGGACAAATTAAATAAGACAGGAGTAACTCTGCCACTTTCTTTCACCCCTAGAGATGCTATAGGTTTTACTGTATCACAAACCGGCTTCACACTAACTGTGAAGGAAAATAATATACCTATATGCACTTTGTAAACACTCACATTCTTCAGCATGCAACTAGGAGAAAGCCAATCATGACAGGGTAAACAGGCAGGAAACAGCAGCAGACCAAAATTTGAACCCATAAAAATCACAGTTTCGTGGCTACTGTAATGGATCAAAGTAGCCATGAAACATATCCAAAAAGATTGAGATAAGCATCAAAATTGGCCAAGGCAGCCAAGCCAGACTGTAGAGAACAGGAAACAATGTATAGACAAAATGATTGATGATCAAAATGATAAGATGCCTCCTGAATTTCCCTGTACTTGTCAAGCCAGCCTCCTGCCTTTAAAAGAGGTGAGGGATATGGTACATTTGGCTTTTGCACATGGAAAAGGGTGACAGGATCCTTCTTTGTTTGCCTCATTGTACTGACCAGAACAGTAGGCTGTTAAGTGTCACAAGAAAACAAAGAACAACCCTGTGAGATGACTTAAACTAAACACCTCTTTTGAATAACAGCCAAGTCATAAAAATGTTGGCATATAAGCTCTTTTTTCTCCCCAGATTTATACTTTCATTCAGTGTATTTCAATCTTAGCAACTTTAAGATTTGTGGATTGCTTGCTGGGGAATTCTGGGAGTTGAAGTCCACACATCTTAAAAGTTGCTAAGGTTGAGAAATACTGTTGGATAATTTTCTTTTTCATTAGATAATATTCATTTCTTTTGGCAAAGCAATATATATGTTACAAATTGCTTTTACATAAGCAGATCTGAATGTCAGAACTGCAGTTCTGCATTATTCTAGGGAAAATGCTTCAGTTTTGAAGAAATCTTTGAACACTAAACTTTGTCAAGGTATTTTAATGTCAGTCAATGAAATTTGAGTTTTTAAGTCAAGTCAGCCTGTGATTATATAGTTGGCACCAGTGGTAGGCACATTTCGTTGAACCAGTTGGAAGAAAGAATAGGAAAGAATACTATGTAAGGTATAACAATAAACAGTGGTTTTGGAAGGGATTTTTATATATACTTCAGTTTTAAGGATGTTGCTAACATCCATAAAATTCAAATAAGCAACGGTTGAAGCATCAAAAAAATCATGATCACCACAAAAAGGCACTTGTGTTGTTGTATTTCTAACGACATTTGATTCCATCCAAAGATATATAAGCATCAAATTAACATATATACTTAAGCCCAAGAAGTGAACTGGACTTCTTAGCTATGAGTCCTGGTGATGCAGTGGTTAAAATGCAGTATTGCAGCCAAACTGCCCACAGCCTGGCGTTCGATCCTGTTTGGCTCAAGGTTGACTCCGCCTTCCATCCTTCAGAGATCAGTAAAATAAGGACCCAGATGGTTTGGGGCAATATGCAAATAATGCTTCAACACTGAAACCGCCCAGAGAGTGCTGTAAAGAGCTACAGCATGTGTTATATAAGTTTAAATGCTACTACTATTGCTAATAGTAGCTTGTTTTTAAAACAAGACAAACATTGAAGCTTCTCCTAACAAGCACATTTCACTACTGTTAAAATTCTGTTCTGCATTCTTAAACCATTGAAATATTTGTCACTGTCTCATATGGAACTCTTCTGGTTGTACCAAAGTCAAAGAGGAAGATATGCAAATCTCCAAATGTCTTTTGACTGCTAAAAGTGAGAGCTGTTTAATATAAAATACTCGTCTACCAACAGTCTATTTAATAGCATTTGTTTTGGGTTGGGTTTTTTTGAAAAAATAAACCTTTACCCTGGAATGTAATGCTGCTTTTTAAAATCTATTAACCAATAGATATGCTGAACTTCCACAATAGAAACAAAACATCTGCCAGTCACAAATATTTTCATGAACCAGTATAAAAAAGTGAATGCTTTTTTTTAAAAAAGAAGCTAGATCACAATTTAGGGGGCCAGGCCTACACAGAAAAGACTTGGCAACTCGATTCCAGGCCCAGAGAGAAAGAGAAAATGCAGTCATGGGTTTGGAATGCTTCCTTGTTCCTAAGTGATTAGCACAGCCTCTCCCCCTCCCCCTCCCCCCTAGGACTGCCACTAGATGAGAGTGAGTTAAAGAAGCCAAAATGACTTTTTTTTACAAAAATATCTCTGGAAGTCACTATCCATTGAACATGGCAAAACAGATTTTCAAGAATCCTGTTTCAAGGAAAACCAGTAAGAGTTGGGAAAAGTAACTATCCTGCCACACAAAGTACTTCTGTCAGAGTTCCACATTCTTCTTACTCCAAGACAGCATATTTTTGCAACACCTCCCCAAAGATTTATCACATCCCCATTTTTGTCCAAAGCGGGAGAAACCAGAGATTAAAAGATGAAAAGAATGATTTCAACATGCTATTAGAAGTGGATATAAACTAAAGTCCTATCTGAACATTTCCCACCCAGGTTGAGTTTACATAGGAGGTGGAGTAAGCATGCTACTCTCCCCCCCTCCCCCCACTATTCTTACCTATTCATATGGAATAAAAAACCATGGAGGACCTTCAAACTAATTAAAGCCTAGGCCAGGGGTCTTCAAACTTGGCCCTTTTATGACTTGTGGACTTCAACTCCCAGAATTCCTCAGCCAGGCATGCTGACTGAGGAATTCTGGGAGTTGAAGTCCACAAGTCATAAAAGGGCCAAGTTTGAAGACCCCTGGCCTAGGCTTTCAAATCTTCATGGACAGAAAAGGTTGTCCACTGCACAAGTCATCCACTATAAGCAGAGGCCAGTCAGGTGAAGCTACCATGCCAACCCTTCTTTCTGCTTCCTCAGAAGTAGACCCTACCTTTATCTGAACTGGTGAAATGGAGGATTGTCTTTGGAATATATTTGTTGTTCAATGGTTCTGACTCTTTGCAACCCCATGGACCAGGGGTCTTCAAACTTGGCCCTTTTATGACTTGTGGACTTCAACTCCCAGAATTCCTCAGCCAGCATATGCTGACTGAGGAATTCTGGGAGTTGAAGTCCACAAGTCATAAAAGGGCCAAGTTTGAAGACCCCTGCCACGGACCATATCATGCTGACACACATACACACCCATCCTCCACTATCTCCCTGTTTGCTCAAACTCATGCCTACTGCGTCAATGGCACATTATTTAATCATCTCATTTTCTGCCCTCCCCTTCTGCTTCTGCCTCCAATCTTTCCCAACATCAGGGCCTTTTCCAATGAGACCTCTCTTCTCATTTGGTGGCCAAAGTATTTGTACTTCAGCCTTGAAAGGCAATATATATAATTTAAAAAAGAGCTAGGCTTCTGCTGACTGCAGGTATTAATTAGAGACAAAGAAGGAAATGCCTTCAAGCATGTTACTCACAGATACCTGTATCTCCTGCCTCTTGGGATAAGAATGGCTTTTCAGAGGTCAAGGAGAGACATCTCTCAGCAAAGCCTGAGGCATAATACCAAGTAATAGTTTGTTCTAACTAAGCCTCTTTAAATAAGCTGCAGTGGTAGGCTATACATATGAGAAAAAGTCCTAAACCATGATATACAAACAATGGCAAGGTTGTACAACATTCACCCAAAATCAAGTAAGCTTCATTATGGCTTAATGCAACACCTGTACTTTGCCAACCATCACCTTTGAGAGAATCAAATTAAAGCCTTTAAGGTCTTGGTGTGCCTGTGTCAGTGTTGACTCCTGGTGACACCTGGACTTCTCTCTACAGCAGGGGTGTCAAACAGGATGCGTCATGTGGAAGCCACGCCCACCCCAGCTCCAGCAAGGGGGAAAAAGTCACAACACATCACGTGATGCGGAGAGTTTGACACCTCTGTTGTACCCTGTTCTTGGCAAGGTTTTTTGTTAAGTGATTTACCACTGCCTGCTTCCTTAAGATGAGACTGACTAACTTGAGGTCACCCAGCTTGGAGGGTGGAACCAAAACTCACAGCCTTCCAGTTTTTAGTCTGATGTCTTTACTCTACACCAGTCTTTAGCAGCTTGTTTTTCTCAGAAGCCACTAAGGTATAAGAAGCGATAGGAGTCAGTACTTTGTAACTTACCAGCCCCTCTCCCCAAGAAACAACAAACAGCCTACCAACAGGTTCAGTTCTCTCTCTCTCTCTCTCTCTCTCTCTCTCTCACACACACACACACACACCCATCCCCACACCTTGTTCCAAACTTCATCTGGAAGCCAGGAGGAAATGTAAGAAATTTTCTTTTACAACCTCCAATCTCACCTGATACGTATATCCAAGAGTATGCATTAACCTGAAATAACCAGACATTAGGAAATCTCGGTTCTATAAATTGTTCCAAAAGCAGAAACGAGCGAGTATAGTATCCCTGCTCTTTGCCCAGTCTAACACAGATTGTTACAACACGGTTAAATACTTGGTAGGGCGCGCCACCACTTTAAACGCAGTTCATCCTAAGTCAGCCGGCGGGGGGTCTCTCTGCGCTCTTCGATCTCCTCGCGTGGGCGTGGAACGCAGCCCAGCAAAAGCTAACCCAATAACAGTGTAGGATTCGACGCGAATCTCGGCAAGTTTTGCTGCAGTCCAGAGCAACTACATAAGAGGGGTTTGCAAGTCATCGGGGGGCTTCATCGGGGGGACACCACTCCCCATTTAAAAGCGACCTGACCACCTCATTCCTCAGGACAGTCACGATAGCCCTGCCCAGTCTCTCGTGTGCGCCCAGGCAATCCTCGACCGCAACGCCGCCGCCACCCTCCTCCTCCTCCTCCTCCTCCATCTCCTTCCTAGCCAACAAGCCAAGTTACTCGAGGGGCGCTCCTAGCTGCTCTAGCCCTAGTCGCATCTACCAGGTGCTCCTCTTACCCGGCCCAGGGCGGGAGGCGCACCTTAGCACGAAGTCTAGTTCCGGCAGCCCAGATCCTCGCTTCCTCGGTTCGGGGAAGAGAGGAGCAGAAGTGGACTGGCTTCTTGGGATTGTCAGAGCCGCTCCGGCCGCCTCCTGCCCCGCCTGGGAGGAGGAGCTAGGATCGGGTCAGGCTCGGGGGCGAAAGGGGCGTGGGACCTGTCGCCGGACTCAGCTTGTGTCATGCTTCTCCAAGGCAGCGACGTATCTCACACGGGGAACTCCTTAAGAGCAAAGGGTGAGGGGCGTTTCCAGGCACCTCTGAGTAATACCGGCACCGCGACCAAAGCCTTTTGCAGACTTTCCTTCTTAAGTACTTACTTTCAACTTGTTCTCATAGGCACTTTGCAGGTGAAGAGGAGGGAATGGCCGTGCCGCGGTTATCCGGGAAGTTTGATGGAGACGAAAACGTCCCTAATTTTTCTTAGATCCCTGACGCAGACGGAGTTTGCTGCAGTTTGAGAGTTGGTAGCAAGCGAAAGTGTTGTTTTATCGCTTTGTGGACATCCTCGGTTGGATAGCATGTGATACTCTAAAAGGGAAAGGTAAGTCATTAGTTGGGTTTTGGGAGATTTCAGCAATTCTTGGAGAATAGAGCCAGGTTAGGGTGACAAGTAGCAACTCCTAGTGCTAAGAGCCAAATAAATTCACAAAATCTTTTTGCTCTGCCCCACTGCAGAACAGCTAGGAATAACCCCCCGGGTCCTTGATGCTCTCTGAGCTTGGTTATTTCTTTGCAAATGTTTTATTACCAAACTAGGTAACATCATCAGTGCTAGGAGGGACTAGGGCTTGGTCTCATTTTTTATACTAGTGGCTTGCCCTGTCAGTGTTAGTGGGGGTGGTCTTGGTGGTTCCTTAATTAGCGTGTTTGTAGTTCCTTGACTGGGTTGTTTACTTCTTGGTTGTTGGTCAAATGTTAATCTTGGTGTTAATTGCTGCTCATTTGAATGTTGATTGCCGGTGAGGTGTTTTGGTCTTTTTGTCTCCTTTTTGTCTTTTTGATTATCTCCTTTGAATGGTATGTAGATGTTGTTTTTGTCTAGTGCCTGTTGATGGCCAATTTAGCTGAGTGCCAGGCTTCCAGGAATTCTCTAGCATTTTTTTGGATTTGATCTGGGATGTTGAGTTTCTCAGTTGAAACTATGGTTATATCTGTGTGCTGTGAAAGTTTTCATCAGATTTTCTGACTGCTACCGGTAGTAGATGTTCATGGATGCGCTCTGCTAATCTTCTACCTGTGGCAGTCCTTATGTTGTACTGTATGTTGTGGATGATTTCTATTTTTTTTTTCTGGGGCTGCTTGGTTTTTTGGCTTATTTATGATGCTTTGGAAGGCTTTAGTTGGTTTGTGTGCTATGGTTGTAATACTCTGTTGGTGATTTCTAAGATATTTTTGATTAAGTGGCATGGATATCTGTTTTGGAAGACATTGTATAGACATTCTGTTTTTTTTCCCCTTAAAATGGGATTAAGCTTTTAGAAATGCACAAAAATTAGCACTAAAGTACATTTGATTTTTCTTTCACAGATATTGCACATCCGCGAAAAATATGTAATGCTGACACTTTTAGTTATAGGAAAATATTTCAGCAGGGAGTAGGATGAAGCATAAACATCAAACCCTCAAGCAAAAGTGATTATCTAGAACAGAAGTCCCCAACCTTTTGGGCACCAGGGACTGGTTCCGTGGAAAGAAATTTTTCTGTGGACTGGAGGAGGTGTGGTTTTTGTGTGCTGCCTGCATTCCGCGGATGGGGCTTTGCTTGTTTGTGCGGACCGGTTGCTGGCATGCCGCTGCCCAGTACCGGTCCACAGACCGTGGGTTGGGGACCCCTGATCTATTCTAGAACAATGTTTTCTCAACCTTGGCAACTTTTAAGATGCATAGACTTCAACTCCCAGAATCTCCCCAGCAGCGAGGTTGGATGAGGAATTCTGGGAGTTGAAGTCCACACATCTTAAAGTGAAGAAATAATCCACTTCATAACAAAGACTGAAAGAAAAAAATATTTCTACTTGCTTCTTTTCTTTTAGGGAATCTTTAGACATTAATGTGGATACCCCAATGAAAATAACAAAATTTATCCAGAAATTAGTTGTGTTTTCATCTTTCCATATACCACTAAAATTGATTTCTGTAATCCTTAAATGGTGTACCATAGGGCAAAACATCTTGAACGAGTTACCTCAGATGGACTAACTTAAGGAGAATGCATCCAAAATTTGGGGCCCTTGACTCTCAAATTTTGGCAAATTTTGTAAAACATTTTACGACATAAATATTAAAGCAGTTTATGACATAATACAAAATGTCATAAAACTTTTCTGTGCTGTTTGACTGCTATAATAGTTCAACAGTTCAAGGAATCTTGTCATGAAATATCTCTGAAATTATGACCAAATGGAGACGGATGGTCTAGTAATAAGCTTTGCTTGACAAAGCTTTAGATTATTAACTGCATTTTCTCAATTTATGTAATATAGTGAACTATTAACTTCATTAATATAACCTAACAAGCAAAAAGTAGTTGGCTAGTTTGTGATTCATTAATCTATGTATTAAGATTAATCACTTTTCCTTATCAATTTCTCCTGTACAGAAAAAGTACAGTACTCCTAACTTGTACAGGCTGGAAGAATGTTATGCAGCAACTAAAAAAAAAGTGTTTTACAGCGATCCATGGCTCTGAAGAGGGACTAGCAAAATTTCATACAAACTTTCCCACCAAAGCTGAACTGTGAGAGAATTCACAAAATTAACCTTGGTAAGTCTGTACATGCCAAAGACAATGCAACCAAGTAACACTGCTGCCCTCTATTGGCCATTCCCAATTTCCAGAATTTTTTTTCCAGCTATATATGACAAGATTGTTCTTCTGAACTAAAATGAAGATTATTCATTTTTAATGGAATTTCTACAAAAGAACTTTAATAAAGAAATTCAGTAAAAATAGCTGAGGAGATAGAAATGTTTAAGATAGGAAACATGATTTTTAAAATAATCTTTTTAGGTAGGTAGGTAGGTAGGTAGGTTAGATAGATAGATAGATAGATAAGATAGATAGATAGATAGATAAACCTTTATTGTAATTTTTTGCTGTGGGCACAATGTCACACATTAAAAATGAAATTTAGTTGCTTGCTCTCCAAATGTACACATACATAACACACATTTAATCTTAATATTTAATAACCTTATTTTCTAATAGGCTGAGACATACGATTAAGATTTTTTACGTTATTCATATAATTGTGATCCACTGAAGTTGTGATTCCTTTCAAGGCATATAGTGAAAAGAGACACTTTTCAGGCAACTGACAAACCCACGGATGTCTCTGTGTGCATTCAAGCAGCAGTCACCCAACACTCATTGTATTTGTTCAGTGCAGCGTCTTCTAAACACTGTGAAATATTTTGCTTTTTAAATCAGATTTTCACTTAACTCATATTTTCATTGTAAAGTTGTCCTTACAGCATTCCTAATTCTGTCCTAATTGTAATAGTATAATAACTAGGCTTTTTTTTTAATGTGACATACAAAGTATATGTGTTCCAAAGAATTTTCAGGGAAGTTTAAATTATTGAGGAATAGGACTACAAGTTTTGAAGCTATGTTCTTCCAATGTAATTTGTGAGTCACACTGAACTAAAAACTAAAATGACATTTTAGCACGTTATATGAACATGATCCATCTGGTCAGTTTATGATCCAGGGTGTCTTGGCAGCCCGCAAATGGGGTAAACTGAGTACGGATTAACGACAAATTACCAGGTTAAGTGAACCTAAGCCACTAAGTGGAAAATCTGAGCTGGAATGTAACTTTTTATTCATTTGCATGTGATAAAAGGTCCCCTTGAGTTTGCTTGAATGCATGTAAATTCACCGCTGCAATAGACTCAGTACTCTGAGGATACAGCCAGCAAGCAGAGTGTGAATTCTGACATGGTCTTAGAATTAACATTTGAAGTCAACTATCAGTGTAAGGTATGTTTGGATGCAGCCTTTAGTATGCCATAACTTTGACTCAGTTACAGATATTTAACAGGAGTCTAGATGATCTAATCTTCTGATTACGCCTCTGTGGTTCCCAAGAGATGCATTCACTTTATTTCATCTTTCACAAGTGACATGATACACATCAATCACCATAAAGTCACAGCAGGTCAAAAGAAGAAGAGAAATCAATACTGAAGTGCTTTCGAGTAAGATTATTTCTTGACTAGTTTTTACTTTCTGCCAATGAATACCCATAGCCTTTTAGTCTATGTTTTAATCTGTCATCAGACATTAAAACCTCACATTGTTAACAAATAAATCAAAGCTTTCAAACTCAGCTTTTACATAATGGGGAAGTGTCAAAGTTTACTTAGAAGACCCAAATAATTCAATGGACCTTATTCCCTAGCAAAAATGAGACAAATTATGGTTTAAATGAAATATTTTAAAACAAAAATATAAATAAGATTAGAAATATTTTCTTTAATGCCTATAACTTATTTTTAAAGAAATAAGATAAAGGCTAAGGAAAAGAGAAGGAGAGAAAAAAACCCCATTCATTTCTGGAGAGATAGCCATGTTATTTTTTTGCAGTAAATGGAAAAAGGAGTTTTCTAAAGATGCACAAGTTTGTCATTGCATATACTTTTCATGAATTAGAGATGATCCATGAATGTTTTTAATAAATATGAGACTCTTCAATCCCCCCTTTGTTGTATTTTATCACTCAATTGCTCACACCTGTATTGTAAATTGCAGATTGTGAGTTGCTAGGTCCATTGAACTGAAATAGTTACCAAGTTATAAAGTGTAGCTACCATTGCCAGACAGATTTAAATCAGTACAGAATATGTTTTATTCATTAAGCCAAGAACTCAGGGCTCTGGGCTGTAGAGGTAGAGCTGAGATGCAGAAATTTTTGAATGTTTCATAAAAGAACACAGGTGACCTGACTAGAAATAAAATCTTTTTTACAATGTTAACTATAGATGTAGTTGCCTTAGGTGCATATTTGCAATGCCCTATCCTGTAGAAAATTTCTCTATATTGTTATTTAAGGCTCAGTTGTTGATTTAGATCAGCAGATGTTCCACCACTTTGTGGAGGAAGAAATACAAGATAAGAACTTGTTCAACAATATTTTCTAGGGTAGAAATCAGTTGTACCCACCCACTGCCATTCAGAGGAGAGACTCCTATAAAATTAGCAAATTTTGTTAAATGATATACAGTATTTAATATGATACAGAAAAATCCCTGCTAAATAAGAGATACTTTTAAAATGAGTTCTTACTTAGTATTCAACCTGAAATCCAACTTTTGGAGGGAAAAACTGCATTTTCTGCCTGGGAGAAATCTGAGAAATAACTAGCAATCAGTCAACAACACTTACTTGACATTATTTTTTAGCAATTCACATATAATTAATTGCCAAGTAAGACAGTATTTTCTAGACAAGTAGGCCCAATTGCCATTGTGAATCAGAATGAGGTGGTCCTTGGCATTTTGAGTGTCCATTTATAGTCATGGGGCAAAATAAATATTTACAAATGATTCAGTACTGTAATGGATCAAGGATACTGCAGGACTAACAATCAGTATGAAGACCATTTCCATGCCAGTGGAACCCACAGTCAGTTTTCTTTCTCTGGCACCACACCCCAGATTTCACACAGCCCTGAGAAATAAAGATTTCCAGAGGACTTCAAGAACTTATGGTAGTAATTCTTGAAAGACTTTGATTTCGGCTATGTGTCACAGCTCTCACTTGCTTGAAAAAGATGAAAACTGATGCAAACTGAAGTCTTTATGATTGGGTTTTATAAACCACTTCTGAAGACTTGTGGAACAAAAATATTTCAACAGCAAGGGAATCTACAATCTTCAGTTAAGTTGCATTTTTTACCGTTTTAAATCAAGAACTCTGTATACTGGAGGCTCAGAGTTCAGGAATAGTTTCCTGGACCACCCAAGGGAATAACAAAAACAGAGATATCATCTCCAGAGCCCAGTTTATCATTGGCCAGCCTCCAGCCACGATCCTTCAGAACCCCTCTGGATCTCATTACCAACTCCTGGGCTGCCATGGTATACCTGGAAGAAAATTAATTAATTAATTAATTACTATTCACATGAAAATGGCAAGAAATCTAACATATTATTATGAAGTAAGTATTCTTAGGTGCACTATAACCACCTCACCATTTTAATTGCTTGATTGTGAAGAGGAGGGGGGGGAAAGAATGGCTTAAAGTTATCCTCTTACGATTTTAATACAAGCTGGTAGTAGATTCAGCCAGAAAGCGGTTAGAAATAACAGAAATAATCAGAAACATTTACAGTAAAATGAATTGAACTATTTGGACTTCATTCAGGGGCACCAGAGTCCAAATCTCTATAATATCATGAAAGAAAATACTTCATTCATTTCAGCAAAGGACATGGCAAGGTGGTAACAGAGGGAACTCCATGTGTAGTATAGGCTTGGCAGAAATGTGAGCTATTAAAAGCAGCCATGAATTGCCTCTGTAGTGAATTGCCTCTGTATTTTTACAAAAAGCAGAATCAAAGGCTTATAAACAAATAAATAATTAAAAATAAACAGTAAGAAGTGTTTCCATTCTATACTCCTATCCCATATTTGAAAGACTACCCATTTATGAATCTGTTTATACATGAAAAGGTGGAAAGAAACTTCAAGATGGGAAAAAAGTTATGGAAGGTTGCCATCATGAATGGAAGATTGGGAGAAAAATCTGCCTATTTTTCTTCTCAAAAATGCATTTCCAAAAAGTTGCAATTATATCCATGAGGTCCTAAACAGGTGACTAACCTTGAAAATAGTACTGAACAGAATTTTGAATACAGGTAATCCTCAACTTATGAATGTAATTACTTCTAACTGTTGCTAAGTGACTGATCATAAGTCGTGATTCTCTCTCCTGTGGAACATTGCGGACTCTAGAAGTCCTCTCTTCCACCCAGTTTTCAGTTAGTGCTCTATTTATATACAAAATGTAATTGCATCCAAGTTACATAAAATTAATTCAACATGGTGTCCTGATAGTAAGCAAAACAAAGAGTACAAACTAAGATTGACAGTAAGTGTTTCAGAAAGGACCATTCTAGCCAGTGCACAGTGTCGTCCCCAACACTTGAAAGAAAGGAAATACAACTCTACTCACCTGCAAGGATCATTGGGCTCATAGCCCATCAATACATCAATGACCACAGTGGCCACCTCTTGATCACTAGTGACATCCCAGAGGCCATCAGTGCCCAGCACCAGCACATCATCAGGGCAGTGCTCATACTGTGTGAGATCATAAATGTGCACCTGCAGATAAACACGAAGATACAACTTTGTTGCTATGAATTTGCATCGCGAAAAAAGGTACCTAAGGGATCACTATCATTATGAACCTGCCAATTAAAAATGGTAGGAATTCTCAGAGGTTTGAACTTACCAAAAACATGAATGGCAGAAAGCACCTGAGACTACTGGCTTTTAAAAGTCAAATATTGGAGAAAATGGAACAGATTTGTCCAGACGTATTGGCTGATTTATAAAAATGGGAAAAAAACATTTTAATTTTAACTTTGTTTGAAAATTCCTAATGGAACATTGATTCTTCTAAATTTCTCCAAAAGAAAATGTCCAGCACTTTCCAGAGGTCATGAATGCTCCATAAAATATCTTTACAATACCAACCTCGGTTTCATCGTTAATTGGTTCTGGGAGGTACAACTAGATACAAAAATGAGTATCAAACAAATTTTTCCCATAAGGAATAATGGAAATAAACTAAACAAAATAAATTCCCAACTAAAGACAATGCACATTTTTAAGGCAATAAGTAAAAAAGATAGAGTTGTATAGCATTACTTTACATGAGAAATAAACCTAAAAGTTAATAAATACTTAAGATTAAATAAAATAAATACGGATGAGAAAAACAGTGCAAAAATACACAAAATGACCACAGAAACTAAGATAAGACTGCAAGTGGATGTGCCCAGGGCAAAAAGCTACCATGTGACTAACACATGTCCCTTTGTTTCGGCTGAAAGGGTAACTAGACACGAGGCAAGTGACACCAACAAGTTCTAGCTTGCTCGTTGAGTACCAAACAAATGAGTAACGGGCCAAAAATTGCTTATCAAAATACATTGCGAACCAAATTCAATGAGTTTCAAAGCAGTTGAGTATCGAGGTACTGCTGTATTTATTTTCAACATTTCTATACCGCTTCCCATTCAAAGAAATCCTGAAGTAATTAAAGAATATACTTTGTAACAGAAAGAAAACACAAATATTCTGATATACTGTCCTTAAAACAAATAAAGGGAAAGCTTATCTTTAAGGCCAGGGAAGTTAGATCTGTCTCTCACACCAGGGGTCTACAAGGGGGCATGTCATGGTATCACCAGACTTACTGGCGACCACAGTTTTCAACCAGATTATCTATTTAAGCCTTCAATTTTTTTGTCCCTGCCTATTTGAGGTCTGGGGGCTAAAATATGTAAATTTGGAAGGTGATATTTGTGTGAAGAGTTGCATTAATCGAGTTCCAGAGTTTTCAAATCATGCCCACCTCCAAGTATACACACACACACACAAGCATGTATAGATACATAGAACGCAATGTAAATACAGGTACTCCTCCACTTACAACCACAATTGAGCCCAAAATTTCAGTTGCTAAGCAAATCATTTGTTAAGTGCGTTTTGCTCCATTTTACAACCTTTCTTGCCACAGTTGTTAAGTTAGTAACATGGTTGTTAAGTGAATCTGACTTCTTCATTGAGTTGGCTTGTCAGAAGATCATAAAAAGTGATCACATGACCTCAGGATACTGCAACCGTCATAAATATGAATCAGTTGCCAAGCGTCTGAATTTTGATCATGTGACCATGAGGATCCTACAATGGTCGTAAGTCTGAAAAATGGTCATAAGTCACTTTTTTCAGTGCAATTGTAACTTCAAACGATCACTAAATGAATTGTTGTAAGTTGAGGATTACCTGTATATCTCAAGGTCCAGAACATTAGTTTTGTTGTGCTCACCTCTGGAACGCAAGATAAGAAAGGCTTAATGTGGATGTTGGAGTTGTAAACTTTGAGATCATGGTCTCCTAAGCCTCGAGTTACCCCAATGGTTGCCATCATTCGAGCCTAATCAGAAAAACAAGTAGCTGATAAAGACTTGATGCAATACGAAGACATTTATTCAATTCCACATTGTTAGAAACAAGATGTGTTAGTGCAAAACATTGGAAGACTAGATATCTTTCACTGAATTAGTGGTATTTAAAAGTCTGAAAATTGCTCTATCTAAAAAAAAAAAATCAAAGCATTAAAAAGCATTAAGAAACTCAACAGAAGAAAAAAATGTTTTTAAATTTGGTCACCATATATTTACTTTATCAAGAATGTTTTTCTTAAGTAACTACTTTCAGCTGTACAAGTCATTTTTAAAAGCAATATTAGAAATGGATATTTAAAGTTTTATATTAATTTCTTAAAGACAAAACTGTATATGAATTCATGTGTATACTTCCCTTTTAGTTTTCCCATTTATTTTTCTTCTTAATATTTTTTTAAGTTGCTAGTTTTCCCTTTTTCTTTCTTCAGTAAAAAAATGCAAACAATCCAAATGCTAGATGCATCTATTTAGTATCAAAACATTAATCCCATTTTTAAAAAACCGTTGACTCTAAAACTGTAACATAAAACTGGCATTTATTTAAGTGATACAGATGTGCATAACCTGATTTCAATTCCATTATCCTTCAACCAACCCTCCCCCCCACCCCATGCTCATTTAATTTAACATTGTCTCCATTCACTGAAAACGAATAGCACAAAGACTCCCATATTAGTTTTAGCACTTACTTTTTTCCCTTCTCCATACACAAGTGGAAATTTCAGGTCATCTTCTTCTATCCTTTTATATGCCCTAATTAGAAAAGGAAACATACACAAAGTAAGGTCATGCAGAAGGTTATCATCGCCTCAGATATGTTAGATTTATAAAACTACCAATTGCTGAAGGAGAAAATGTCCTGGTGAATCTCTTCCTACTCATAGCTAGAAAAAAAGGTTGAGGTCAGCAGTATTTCATTTATCTCCAATATATGTGCACGTAAACACACATGCAGGTAGTCCTTGCTTAGCAACTGTTCAAAGTTATGACAGACTTCCCCAGAGCTACTTACAACCTTATTTCAAAGTTCCAGCAATCACACATAATGATCACATGATTGCATTTTCGGCACATGGTAACTGGCTCACATTTATGACCTTTTGCAGCGTCCATGGTCACACGACCATGATTTTTTTGGTGAGTTTTGCTAGTTACTGGCATTTACTTCCAGCAAAAACTGCCCATTGGGCATTATGGATTTGTTTAACAACTGCAGCATTCACTTAACAACAGCACCATTCACTGAACAGCTGCTGCAAAAAAGGTTGTAAAATCAGGCATGGTCACATGGTGACCTGCTTAATGACTGCCATGACTTATGACCATAATTCCAGGCTCGATTATGGTTGTAAATCAAGGACTATCTGTATGCTACTTTCCTCCCGCTGTTTTCTTAATGAAACTTTTTTTTTTTAAAACATCATTGGCAATCTTCCTCAGTCCTCCCTTATATCTAATCTTAATTTCATGACAGAAACGAAGCAAGAGGGGGGCCTTGGAACATCTGAATGGCCTATGATGATAGAAATTAAATTATCTTCTTTTTGTAGATTGATAATTGAGAATCAGCATGCTTTATTTCAAATGAAAAGAGAAGTTACCAGCCGTTCATGTTTTGGTCCCTATATAACATCTTCTTTCCCACTTCTTTCTGTTGGATCCTTCGAGGAAACTCAAGGTAAGTAAACTCATTTCCCAGTAATTCAGGCCTCAAATAGCCCTATGAGAGAAAAGAAAAAGCTCAGCTGACAGAATCTTTGGATCTTTTCCATCAAAATAACAGAAAGCCAAACTGCCCCCATATCCCACAAGTCAGCACTAAATAATAGAATCCCAGAAGGGAACAAACATATGTAGAGTAAAGCAGGGACCAGTTTCTGAGATATTAAAATTTACTTAAGGGCCTTTTTTCTCTATGTACTGAACTACTACATATTGTCCTCATAAGGCCATTTCCAGACTAAAGCAGAAACAGAAGTTGAAACTAATAAGACACATTTTATAAGGAACAGTGGCACACACAAATATTTGGCATTGGAGGCAACAAGATTTCAGTTCAGTAGTCCAGATCCTGTTCTCTGCTCAGACAGCTGTCATTTTAATACAAATTCCAATTATGGGAATGTCTCTATCATGTGTCATTTTAATACAAATTCCAATTATGGGAATGTCTCTATCATGTGCATCTGCACACAGATATCTACCTACCTACTTGCTACCTGTATGAAGGGGAACTCTGCATTTCAAAGATAGTTGTTCTTGCTCTAGCTATCCTAGATTGGTCTTATTCTTCAGAGCTGGTTCCATCCTTTCCTGTCAATATCACCAAAGAGGCAATTATTTAGCAGGCTAGCAATGGAAGGCCCAAAGGAAGTGATTAAATCCAATAGGCAAGAATGGAGCCCAGAGCCAAAAAAGAGATTAAGAAACATTGGCTCAATCGGATCCTAAACACATTTTACCCCACCTCTCCTGTTGAGTCTGATCAAAAAAAGTGCAATGGAAGAGCTAGGCCACATTAAAAAAATATTCCCTATTCACCCTAAGAAGAGTAGCAATTGAGGAGTGAGGCATGGGGAAAAGAAATTCAGGGAAGAAATCGGCAGAACCGGTGTGGTTTTTATTTTCTGCTACAAAAAACACTGCTACTGAAAATTATAACAGGCTTTGCTCTTTCAAGAACTTGGATCACATTGATAAAGCATAATAGACTGTCAGCCTGGCACAACAAATGACTTAAGCTATAAATGGGTTTTGGCATAAAATGAACTGCTTCAGCCTGCGACAAAATACAAGATGGACTCCCTGTTGCTCAGTTTCTTTACACAGCCAGCTAAAGAGGATCCCTTACCCAAAACTATTTTCTCTTTTCCAAGGCACTTGGAAGCCATTTCAATAGAATAGCAGATAAGATTCAGTCTGGTGTTTTGCCAAAGAGGTAGAGTTGAAGGCTCAAAACATGGGCCAGCAACACCTTAGGCTGTTCACGCTTCATAGATTTTGTCTAACTGTAAATTTGTCTTTCATCCCAGGAAGTAAATACTGTCTTTGCATGAATGAATCCATCTCACTGAACTACAAGGCAATTCCTGTTATATTCAAACAAGCATAAAATTTTAAAAACTGCTCCTTAGAGAGAAAAGAAAATGTGTGTGTATGACTATGACAGGGGTGTCCTCTTACAATTAGTACCTCTGCCCTCTATCACTTCTCACTTTCAGACTAGCCCCAAGCTGCTTTTCTCTTGAAAATATAGTCGCAAGATTTTAAAATGCAATGCATCATAATTCAATTTTTCACTGCTATTAAAAGTGAGACCGGGTAATAGTTTGCAGTAGACAAGTTAGGGAGAACAGATACTTGAGGACCACTAGATTGTTCTTCAACCTTCATCTGGAGTTTACCCTTTGTCTTTGAATATTGTTAAATGTTTTTATTAATTTTATGTAGACAAGCAAAGCATGGCATTATTTTTACTGAACAGAGTTTAAAGCAATTTGGAGATCACTATTCCATAAAGGCAAGAACTCACTCCACCAGGCACCCTGGCCAAAGGTGAAATTTGCAATTATATGAATTCCAAATTTAAATCAGTGCTGACCCCTTTGACTGCCTGGACAAGTCAGGCAAGATTTTGGAAGTGGTTTACAACTGCCTCATTCCTAGGACTGAGAGAGTGGTCCAAGGTCATACAATTGGCTTTGTGATTAGAACTCAGAGCCTCCCTGTTTTTAACCTGATATCTTAAGCATTACAACAAACTGGCTACCTTTGTGAGTGCCATTAGGAGTGTAAAAAATGGGAGGAGAATTTAACCTTTTTCCTTGTGTGATCTCAGCAACGGAATTTCCTGATGTATAGGGAAATAGGATTTCTTCGAGGGCAATATGTATATATTTGCAGGGGAAATGTCCATCACTCTATTCTGTATGAGAAATGCTGCTTGGACTTCTCCTAGTTGTATTTTTTTTTTGAAAAGTATTATTATTACAAAAAAGTTGTTTTGAGTTCATCTCTCTGTCATACCTTCATTAAGAGAGTTGGAAATGTGGAAATAAGATAGATAAGAGTATATGTGTATATGTTAACTGCAGTAGCAGGACAAATGGTACAATCTTCAATTGATTGCAAAATCTCTAAAGTCTCTCAGATTGTCCTGGGGTATTACAATTTAGTAGAGAGGCTATTATATGTTTTAAGTACTATTTTTGATATATTTATTTGTTCTCTAAGTGCTGTGACTCAACCGAATCGTCAACATAGGAGAAAAAACAAGACTGATTAATGTTCCTTCTTTAATTAATTTTTATAAAATTAATTTTAATACAATTAATTAAATTAATTAGATAATCAATGTTTTAGAAACAGTGTTTCTCAGCATTGGCAAATTTAAGATGTATGGATGTCAACTCCCAGAATTTTCAGCTGGCTGAGGAATTCTGGGAATTAACGTCCATACATCTTAAAAGTTGCCAATGCTGAGACACACCACTTTATAATAATTACAATTCAGCTCCCACATCTCAACTATTTCTTCAGAGTATTCTGAGATTGGCAGACTTGTGAGTTTCTAGAACTCTATTTTAAAACGTAGCTTTTATTTTGCAATCAATTATTACAAAACAATATCTTATTATGGGCATCCATGGGGAAGCAACGAGGAGCAAAAGTAAAACATACACACATAACATTATCCCACAAATGTCACAACTTATGCACTTGAGTCATATGTCAAGACTCAAGTATCTAATTGAAGTATTTACATGATCAGGTCACTGTGTATATATCATTATTTTGAATTCACTGTGGTTTGCTGCGGTTGCTGCTAATTCTTATACATTATACATTACAGCCCTCATACATTATAAGGTTGTAAAAATATGCATCTTAAATATCTGTTCAATAAGGAAAATAAATACTAGACACAAATTAATAGTACATTGAGAGTCTTTCTTTACTATTTACAATAAATTCACCCGCATCATATTCCAAATGGAAATTGAAAATTCCCTAAGCTCCAAAGATGATTGGCCATGGTGCATGCTAGATAATGTTGCATAAAGCATAAATGTAATAACCTTGAGCAAAAGAAGAGTTTTGCCTTTACTGGTTTTTCAATTTAGGTTTGCCTTGCAAACCTTATTTCAGTTAACCACTATGAACTCTGATGATCCTGTTTGTACAGAATTGGTTTCTCAAGGATATACCTGCCAAGGTTGTTGTCGGTAGTGATAGATTAAAAGTATATCAGATAGAAAGAAAGTTCTTCCTTACTAAAAACTGTAGCCTTTGCCTCTCTGTCTCTGGAGTAAACTCCCTGGACATTGGAATGATTTCCCCATTACGGATGACAATGGCCCTGCAATGAAACATGCAATGATGACATTAGAGAGAAAGAGAAGAGAGAGATGGCAAAGGAAGTGCAAGCAGCAGATACACAAGAGGGCAAAGAGAGGCAGGGTTAGGTAAGCACCATCATTGCCATACAGAGAGAGAACCTCTGGGAAGGATATGGCATCTGGGCAAATAATGGCCAGGGATCTACGTTTCCAGATACTCTTAAGGTTTCCTTGCCTGTTTCTTGTTGATGGAAGAGGATAATGTTATGTTACGCCTGAAAGCCCAGAAACCTTCTGATGAGAGTTTCCTTCTTTCCCTTTTTATGGATGAAATTGTTTGCTATGGCTTCACTCTATTTTATTTCTAGATTTTAAAGTTTCCCTACCATATTCTAAAGACCCAAAACAGATTAAAATATTTATTATTGTATGCCCCGTATGACTCTACTGTATAAGCAAGTTGAAGTGATTTGCTGATGTCCTTTCAATGAGACTCATGAATAAGTGGAGATATAAACATATCATTCCAGTAGTCGTGCACTTGTGCAGGGAAAATGGGAAGTGGGTGAATGGGACCCTCAGACATAGTTACTAAAGACTGTTCTCCCCACGTAGCATGAAGACATATCTAATAACATAAGCTCTGGCTCACATTGGTATAATATGCTAGCTTAGAAACTATAAAGGTCAAGGAAATGCTAGGTAGCCTTTTTCTTTAACCTTCCTATTGGGTTAACGCCAAATCCTAGGTGTGACTCAAGAACATCCAGAGAAAACACTGACACAGCATATTGAAAAGGAGCAGCCATAAAGACATATTTAGATGTCCTTATATTCTAGAGTAACAGTTAAGCCAAATTACTAAGCAGTGTTGGTTACCTGCTCTGAGAGAAAAGATGTTCCTTGTTCAGACAGATAAGGAAGCAAAGAAGGAGAAAAATCAGTCTAAGAAACTAGGGTTCAGAAATGGTGCTGAAAGGATGGAGGAGGATTGTGAGAAGAAAAATATGGCCAGAATAATGGGTCACATCATCCAAACCCAAGTGCTTGGATATTCTGATCAAAATATAATGTAAAATATGGATTATCCATACACACATTCACACACGCACACAGGGATTTTATTTTCATCTTTTGGCAATGTTACATATGGAATCTAGCACCTAAATGATTGCCAAGCCCTGTGCTCGGTTATAAACCATTCTTTACAAACTACAATTATCTCTCAGATGTAATGACTAAGCAAAAACAATTAAACACAATTATGGCTTTACACAATATCTGTTACAGTATTTTACTGTGCTTCTTGGGTTGGAAGTCTTCATCTTAAACTACCAATATTTCCATATTTGATAATGTTCTTTAAGAGCCTGATTTTATTCAAAAATTAAAACAAATTCTAATTGATTTTTCTGACTTGATAAAAAAGTTGATCTCGCTCTTGAAAAAATAACTTGTCAAAAGTATATGTGTACTGCTTCCTATTAGTACAAACTCTCCTCATTTCAACGACCACAATGAGAAATAACACCAGTGTATTTTTCTCTGTCTTGTTATCCACTTGTGTAGCCTTCACCAAATGATACTTTACTTGTAACTCCCATCATCCCCAGATACTAATGTACACAATACACCTAGAGGTTATCATTTTGGCACAGAGAAGAAGGTATTGTTATTTTCAATTCAGAATCCCAAAGCAGACTAGCCAAGAATTTGGATGCAGATAGAAGACTCAATGAGGAAACAGAGCATCTATTAATTAATTCCAAAAGTAATCCAGAATCCTTAATCTAATTAGCATCAATGCTTCATTTTGATTAATACTCCAGTAAAATTTATTTTACTGACTTAAGTTCTGAACATTTTAAATCAATAAAGGTTTTTTAACAAGCACTTAAATTATTATTTGATGAGTACCTAAATATGGTGATACTCTAGATTTAGGACTGAAACACTAAAAATAATTAAAACAATGGGCAGTGAATCAAGGCAGTATCTACAATAAAGACTAAAATAATTTTAATGATTATTCTTTAATCATCCATACTTTTGAAGGTGTCTCAACAATAGAAGGAGAAATGACATGACTCCCCTAGCTCAGGTTATAACAAAGGAACTCCATAATTTGGAACTCCAAATGAATAATCGCAATTAAAACTGAACTTTCCTCTTGCAGCATTCAGGATATGTTGCAAGAGCATATTTATATTCATCAATATTTAATTTTTCCATCTTAACATTCAGATCACAAAAAAATGTTCTCTGATTTGCTTGGTATCCACAATTGTGTCATACCCAAATCTTAAGCGAGCTCCATCACTGGTACCATTACACTATCCTTTTGAACACAAGTCAGTTGACTCTTTGGTTGACAATAAGTATAGTCCTTGATTCTGAGGAGTTTGGTCCAACTTTTCTTACTATTGACAGCGACTGCCTTTATTCAGCAGAAGTTTTATTAATTTATTATATCCATAGCCCACTTTTTTACTATAATATTCAAGGCAGCTATTGGATTCTTAATGGTTTCTTATCCACAATTGATCAGACTTAGTTTTGTTTAGCTTTAACATTATAGTGTCAGACCATTTCCTGAAAGCAAAATTTGATTTTCTGATTATACACAGCATCACTAGAAACACAGCATCATATATCTGTTTATATAGCTTATTGGATTAGTCCCTGCAGTTTTCTTGACAAAATTTTTGGAAGTGTCTTATTATTGCCTCCTTCCTAAGGCTGAGAGAAAGTGACTGGCCCAAAGTCACCCAGCTGGCTTCTTGTCTGAGGCAAGATGAGAACTCAGTCTCTCAGTTTCTAGCCTGATGCCATAACTACTACACCAAACTGGCTCTCATTAGTTATATACTTATCATTAATACACACTCTCTTAAGGATTGGTGTGTGTGATATTAATGGTGCATAAACAGAAGAAAGACAAATATTTAAACTGT
This sequence comes from Azemiops feae, assembly GCA_023970755.1. Classification (NCBI taxonomy): domain Eukaryota; kingdom Metazoa; phylum Chordata; class Lepidosauria; order Squamata; family Viperidae; genus Azemiops; species Azemiops feae. The sequence goes on along the minus strand of JALGBA010004200.1, from coordinate 644,415 downwards.
TGTTGAAATTTTGTATACATTATAGGTAAAATAATTGACTTTGACCAGAAGAACTCTGATTAAATTCTACCAGGCAGTAAAGAAATGTCATTTTTGCAATGAATACATGTTTTGGACAGTTCTAATTTGTCAGGGAGCCAAAACATTCTCCAGCCCACTTACCTACTATCACCAGCGTTGGCCACATAAAACTTCCCCAGAAGATAAACCACAGCCAGGGCACAGCAGCCTCCTGTTGCCTGCCTGGTTACCCGTTCTTGCTCAATTTGATTGTCCTGAAAAGACAGAAAAGCAAAAGTACAGGTGAAACACGATCTGTCATATCACAAAAGAAGGCAGAACCATACTATATGTAATCACAGATCTTCCCCACCTTCCTATATTAATAAACTAGAATGTCCTCAGGAAATAGATATATAAACAACAGTTGCAGAAACAAGGTAGTCAATTAGACATTACCTTCAAATTTTACAATTACAACTTTATGCATTGACAAATTCTTGTTGCATATATCAAAAGTCTATCTTGAATAGAGAAATGACATTGTATTTGCATTATGCTATACTAGGATCTGATTTATCTTGAATCATTTACACCAAGTTCATTCTTTGTTAGAACAGAGGCCCTTAATCACAATCAGTAGAAAAGTTTCAACTATGGCTTTATCTGATTTACAAAACTGTACAAATGATTAGTATAGTATAGTAGGCAATTAAGCAGTCATTAATCCTCCAGGAAAATAAAATGATACGCAAAAACAGTTATAAATAGGAACTGTTCCTGCAGCAACATTTCCAACATTCCTTTTCCCCCCATCCACACAGATGCACAATGACTTTTTTTTAAAGAAGAGTATACCTCATATTATGGGTGGCTATGTTTTGCCATCATCTGTAATGTATTCTTCAGTTTCATGCCTTTAGAATGGTGGTTAATCTGTGACTATCCCTGTTTGCCAAAGGTCTAAGTTAATTGCTAACTTAATCTTTTGTCTATTAGGACTTATCAGTTAACCTGGTCTGAAATATGTGAAAGGGAGACAATACTAATCAAAAGAAAGCTAATTAGCAAACACAGTTCAAATATCTGAGGAAACAAACAAAAAGAAAAAAACCCCTATCTTAGTAAATATCTCTATATAATTTTATGAAGAGATGGGGAATCACCAATAACATTTCAGTACCTATACTAAATTATAGTTTACAAGATTCTCTAGGGAAGCCATGACAACTGAACTGGTATATGAATGCTATATGTTGACAATGTGTCTTTTTCTGTGTATTTTATTCCCCTGAGCAGCATCAAAGACAAGATCTCAAGCTGTGCTACAGAAAAACAGAACAGGCTCTGCTCAGGATCTGCAGCTAGGTAAGCAAATATCTAGTCAGCCAAAAATAGTCATGGGTCACCATGTCAGTGCCTTAACTGCAAAAGGAAGTGAATGCATATTTTGGATGGAAGACAGGCAGGCAGGATTGGAACACATCCCTGATCTCCAACTTACATGTTCTTCAGTGGCTAGGGGGCTGTGTGTGTTAATATGAAACTGTTAGTAGTTTAATTGAGTTTATTTGATTCTGAATATCCTTCACCTGTTTAAATCTATGAGACAGGCTACATCATATATACCCAAGGCCCTTTGCCTGCTTGCAAGGTCAAGCAGATTTTGTTTGTTTGTTTACCCTGGCACTCCTATCTCTGAATGCAACATATCCATTTCATTCCACTTCTGATACAGAATCAGGCATCAAATACAAGGAAGTGCTACCTCAGACTAAGATAACCACATGTCTAGTAGGCAGCTTACATGTATTCCAAAGTCTGTGCCAAGCCAGGAAATTGATTATAATTCTGTATCATGGGAGCAGCCTGCCTTCTCCAGCCCATTTTTGTTCTACTTACTTACCATCTGCTTGAATGCATTTTCAATGGCTCCCACTACTAAACTTTCATGGCAAACCATCTTTTCCATATGGAAGCGTGGCAAGGCATTGTTTGGGACCTCTCTGTCTTCTTCTGCCAGAGGAGCTTTGTTTGGTTCGGTGAGAACTGTCCTGGGTCGCTCTTGTAGGCAAATTGGTGGAGGAGAAGAATCTTGTAAGATATCCACCAAGTCTCGGAGTTGGTCACGAATATGGAAATGAAGCAGTTTGGATGCCATAATTGCAGCTCCACTTCCAGCATGTCCATCAAACAAACCCCAGTAGTAAAAATACAGACCTTTGCTGCCCTGCAGAGAGATTGGAAAGAATTATTCTGAAGTAATGCCAAAAGAAAGGAAACTCAAGTTTAAAAAAGTAAAACTGATGAAGCAGCACTTTGGTGAAATTCTGCAAGCTTTGCAGTTTGTGACTGAAGCAACATTCAGCACCTTCTCAGCCAGCTATCAATTTAACCAAACTGCCACCAGTTCAAGGATGTCCTAATTCCTGGAGTTTATTTTACTGCAAAGGGAGAAGAAAGGGCAGAAAAGGTGATGAAGTAGCAAGGTGATGAAATTTTTGCCTCTGAGCAATGCAATAGGTATCCTATTCACCCAGTGCTCACATAGTTCACAGGCATTATTTTATATGCCAGCTGCAATAATTCCTGTGACTATATGGATGGGAAAGTTTGTGGAACCCACTGGTTCACAATTCCACTTCATCAAGTAAACAATGGTTGCCAATTCAGATAAGACCTGTGAAGTAACAATATTTTGTGTGACCCTTACTATGAATCAGCAACTGGGAATCAAACAGTCCTACACTAAGCTAGAATAAGTTCACATAATACAATAAACTATGATTTAGCCATGGTTGAAACTATTACCTGGGTTAAATCATTATGAACCCATAAACAATGGCTTGTTTAACCATGATGTACTGAATAATCCATAATAAACTACATTCTAACTGCAAAGCCAAAAACTATGAGTATAAGTCACAACAATTGGATTCATGGAACACAGTAAACCAAAATCAAATAAACTACATTACGGGTTGAGACACAGCTGTGGAAGAAGCTCTGGTCATCCAGTTGCTCACCACTCACTTCTGACTCTCCAGAGATTCCCTTGGGGCCTGGGTTATTTCTCAGACTGTTTCTTTTTTCCATAAAGACGGCTTCACAACAAGCTTGATCCTCATTATGCTGGCTTTTACCAGCATTTATCACTCTGTTCAGGAAAGAGAAACAAACCATCATAGTGTGGACTTAACAATACGAGTTTGATTTGATTGGCCAACTTCCCTTGATCTCAGATTCACCTTGCACAAAGATTGACCACAAATGGGGACAAATGATTCCATTGCTGCTCTTTTTAGTAAACAGAAGCAATTTGAGAGAGGACCTGGCATAGCCATCATGTCTGGGGGGGTTTTTTAACCTAAAAACCGGCCCTGTTGAGCTAGGTGGGTGCATTTTACCTCTAGTCAATGAATGGCTTCTGATGTCTGATTGACCAGCGTACGACCTACACAGCATGAAAAGTGACACCCTTATTAATCTCATATTGCTTTCTTTGCTATCCAAACAAAACTCATGGTTTCAAGCTTTGTTCAAGCCCTTGGGGGCAACCATTGTTTCTGATGAAAGAACCTGACAGAGGACCTCAAAGCCAGCAACTCATGTCTGGCATAAAACTGCCAAACAAAATGAACTTAAACTTTTTATCTTTGTTTTTCTTCAGCTTTGCTACTTCACATCATTGCAAAATATAGCTTGGCAGCAGGAAGTTGTAGAAACATAAAACAGGAAACATTGTCCGGGCAGGAATTTGTAACAGTACAGTTTGCAAAGCAGAAATAGTATATGATGTTGAGGATGCAGTTAGTATAGAACTCAGGAGAGTTTCCAAATAACCTTGACAGGCACTTCCCCTCCCCTCTCTACCCCCATGGGATGATAGGAAAACCTTCAATATGCTTCCAAGGAATTTTTAAAAAGCATTAAGAAACTAAGAACTATTATAAGTTACAGTCCGTTGCAGGGGGCATCAGCTACAATTGTGCAAAGCCTCATTCCTTTTATGCCTGTCATGCATATTAAAAGGAGGCGAAACTTTGCATGTAAAAGTCATTACCTCCCCACATCCCTACTCTACATATACATATACATTTAGACAAATGCATATGCGCGCAAACACATTCCTTTTCATGTGTTTCAAACCAATTAAATGTGTATAAAGGGCATTTAGGCCTAGCTTAGCTTCAGCAGACATGCTACATTGTGGGCTTTCTAACATCTGATTTCAGTGTTTGGTTGGAGCCCATCTTTTTATGTCAAATATGCAACTAAACTACAAGGTGTCCATTTTTCAGCCAGTTACTGCAACTATATCAAAACTCCATGACAGTTTTGATCTGCAGTAATTAAAAGGCAAAAGTAGCCCTCTTCAGGTGGTCTTTCTCTCTTTCACATGCATATATGAAAAGTAAACAGCATGGGAGAGAATTTTATATTGTATAAGAATAATCACAATATTGAATCCAAGTTTGGTTTATTACTAGTTTTTCCTGTTTTGTTGCAGCAGAAAATTTATACCTTTTCTGATCTAAAGTTCTGCATGTGTATATTTATATTAAGAAAGAAAAAGAAAGAAAGAAAGAAAGAAAGAAAGAAAGAAAGAAAGAAAGAAAGAAAGGAAAGAAAGAAAGAAAGAAAGAAAGAAAAAGAAAGAAAGAAAGATAGATTTTAGCAGTTGAGAAACAATTGCAAAATTGCTTGGGACAAGGTGGGATCAACAGAAACTGTGTATTACGACTTTTTGCACTGCAAATATGTGGAGACTTATTATCCTGAGTTTATCCACAGTCCAACTTTCCTGTCTTTCTTTTCTTTTAAAAGCTATTAGTTTTGTCTTTAAGTAGCCATATTTAAATTGTCTAATCCTGCAAGTTTACAATAGCTATTTTTGCTATTTAGTGCTGATGGTCAAACCTAAACACATTCAGTTGGAAGCAGAGTTTAGTCTAATTACAAATTGCAATACCAGGACTTATTGCAATATAGAAGTGTTCCAGGTCAAGTGTTTTGGATTCAGGAATGCCTTGTTTAATATACAGAAAGTAGTTGAAATGCAAATATGGATATTTATGCAACCTTATTGATTATGAAAAGGCATTTGATCAAGGGAAGCATGGGAATTATTAGGTATATTGAAAACAATAAGACTGGATAATTGAGCTGTATGCATTATGATGAATTTATATTGGAAGCAAACGGTACCTGTTAAAAAAAAGCAAAATAATTTCAACTATTGTGTGAAATTCAACAAGAGTGTTCATTGTCACCCTTGCACTTCAATGTGCATTCAGAAGTTATTTCCAATGAATATTTATAAGAACAGTAAGAAAGTGTAAACTTTAATATCCCAATTATGTTTTATTCAGATTATTTTTCTATTTAGTAAATAGAGAACAATGTTTACAAAGTTTACTTAGTCACGTGTATCAGTCAAGTAAATCTTGCAGGCATTAAAACAGAACAAAAAAAAATTGTTATCAGTAAAAAGAAGATCCCTCAACAAGCTATCATACAAACAGGACAGCTTGAGTGGGTGAGATATTATAAATACCTAGGCTGTATTCTGACTGACAGATGGGATCATAGCATGGAAATAAAGAGCAAGACTGAACAGGTGAGAGTAGCTTGTTGAAAAATAAGTAACTAGCTTGCTGCCGGAATTTAAGATTGGAACTTTGTTGGCAGATTGTATGCTGTAATGTCTTGCCAGTTCTTTTGTAGGAGCCAAATCACAAACAGGGTAAGAGAAGCCCTTGAAATGTGGATTTATAGATTATAGAATTAGTGTGTAACCTAATGAGGCAGGCTGTCCTCCAAAGCATAGGCAAAGACAGGGAAAGTGTGAATACCAACAAGAAAAGAAAATGTTCTACTGAAATCAGATGATACAGAAATATCAGCTCAATGAATTATGCAAGGAAAGCTGCAAAGGAAATGTAGTATTGTATGATGAACCATATCCTGGTTGAAATATCTCTGCATGTGGGTTGGCCCAAGTAAATATATCCTTGTTTCAGATGGTAAAACTGAAGCTACAAATAGCATTGATAGTCTGCAGTAGGAGGTGGCACTATAGGAAGAACTAGAAGTACTTTTTAACTCAGTGACTGGATTGGAAATCAAAGTCTTACAGAGTTGGAAGTGACCATTTAGGTCAACAACTTTAAGATACCTTAAAATTGCTGAAATTGAGAAACACTGATTTAGGTAATCCAGTCCAACTGCCTCCTCTCTAGAGGAATCCAGATACATCCAAAGAAAGACCTTCATCTCTCTAGGCACGTTTCCACAGTCCAACTATTCTTAGTGATAGAAAGCTTTTTCTAAGATTCAGTCAGAATCTGCCTTTGTACTTTAAACCCATTACAGTATTCCACAGTATGAAAACAGGTCCTGAACATCTTATATGTAGCATTCCTTGCCAAAATTCAAACAAAACATACTATGCCTTGTTGCATGAATCTGGCCGATGGCATTTTTTTCTGTATAAATTATTTCATTAAACTGTGTAGAAAAATTTTCTACAATTTTAACAATAACACCAATTTATGCTAATAAATTCTTCAAGAGGAAAGAGACTTCAGTTTATTGTTATTCATTATTCAGTTAAAAACAAGGAATGAGACAACCTGTTCACCACAAAAAAGAAAAAAGCTTGCAGGAGTAGCATAAGAAACAGATAAGAGGATATTCTCCTAGGACTAGGTCAAGGAAATTATATTTAGAACTGATATTATTATCTCAGGACTGAGTCCTAGTAACCTTAAAGCTAAGACAGCCTATCCTACTAAACAAAAGCAAGCTGAAGTCAGGGCACACAGCATGAAGCCATAACAAAAGTGAGATATTAAATCAACTGGAAAGTAAAATACTAATTACCATTTGCAAGTAAAATAAATGGAGAAAGAGGCAAAAAGAGAAAAACATCTGTTTATGGCCATTTCAATATTTCTAAAAGAACACAACATGAATTTAGCAGTCTTGTTTAAAATGCACATGTTCACCATTTTTCTGGCAAGACTTTTGCCTCTTTACCAGCCAGATAACAGCTTTTCACATTTCCCTGCCAAGAAAAGAAGCATTTGCTGAACATCTACCCACAAATTAGCTGATAAAAAATAGGGATCTTTCTCACAATAAAACATTAAATTTTCAGACACCCACACAAGGCACATAATTGCCTTGCGTCTATTTAAAAAAAAGTAATTTGCTATTTTTGGATCCTCTGCATGTTTGTAGCTCAGCTCCCAATTGCAAGACCTGAGAACTACCATAACAAAGGGAAGGCCACACTAAAGGTTAGGGGTGTCTGAGGGCATAGACAAAAAAGTTAAGATGGTGGCTGCAACTGGAAGATAGAAACTCCATCTATTTTTGCATGTTGTGACTGCCAATGTGACTTTTTTTACCATCTCTCAGACAACTATGATAGAGGTGAATGAAGACAAATGTCTTCTGGTTTTGTTTTTTTTTAATTCAACAATAGCCATAGGGGATGCATAGCGTTTCTTCACATACATTAACATAGGAAGGACAGAGATTGGGGAGTGTTGCAAGAAAATACTTTTTTTCTCTCAACATATTTCATGAGAATTCTGAAATAAGAATATATGTAAAAGAAAACCTGAGCTATATATACATAACACACTAAACCTCTGTTTTGCATAATCATGCAACTAAACCCAATTAGCCAGGTTTATTTATTTATAAAACTATATTTATAAATAAATATAAATTTATTATTTATATCTCACCAGAATCAGTTTGAGTTTTGGTGGGTTCAAAGAACATACAAATCCATAAACAAGCAATTATGGCCTAGCCCTAGTGAGATGTGTAAACTCAAGTCATTCTCAGAAAATTCAGCTGTGTTGGTCTCACCCATCTATTCGAGCAATCTAAGTTCACATTTTGGCTGTCTCAGTGTTTTATAAGAAATGCTTAAAAGTCGGGCTTTTGGTAAACAATTAAGTCTAAGGGGGTTTTTTTGTTTTTTTTTTAAGAAAAACACCCAATAGCTGAAGCTTTCTGGGTGGTTTACAATATTAATTTTCTACCTATACTTGAAAGATAACTCTTAAAAACTGCAGGAATATCTTAAGGTTGTAAAGGTCATTAACACCATAAGGGTCATTACCAAATAAATTCTAGTTGGCTGCAAAAAATTAGCAGTCTAGATCTGACAGCGCCAGCTTTTTTCTGAAAATTGGGCAACACCTGGCTAACTTAACATGTATATATTATGCAACAGAGACAGCATGCAGATGTAGTAATTGCCTCTGCAACAGAGACAGCATGCAGATGTAGTAATTGCCGCTTCTTCTTTAATGAGCAGTGGAAAGAAACCAACGATTTGGTCTCTCCATCTTTCTTTCCCATATAAATTCCCTCGCATTATCTTCAGGCTGCTTAAGGTGAGGGAAGGATTGAGGAGATTCGATTGGTTATCCTACCTAGGAGTTCATCCACCTAACGGCGCGGTTTAACACCCGCCCTTGCCCTTGGAGACTTAACGATTTACTACCCGTTTAAAAGAGAAATCTCGCAGCAGCTCCGGAGCGGTCCTCATGAATGAATCGGGCCCCAGCTGGCCAAAGCAGCGGCTGGAAACTGAGCGCGTCACGCACACAGCTACTTTGCTTTTCCCAGCCCTATTTAAAGAGGGAAGCGAAATCTTCCATCTTTAAAGCAAGAGGGGAGGCTACAGGCTTAACTCTCCCTCGATGTCGGTATAGGATTCGGCCATTCAGTCCGGGCATGACGAGGGGCAAACAAATGTCTTCGTATCAACAGCACTACGACTGTCGCATAGAAACGGGCAAATTGGAGCAGGTCGATTTAACTAATCGATCATCTCCCCGTCCCCACCCCGAATTTCCTTAGCTCTAATTCGAAAAACATAAGGACGGGCTCGCTGCTAAAGTGAGTACACTCTGTGCATGCTCGGAGGCGCCGTTTTGTCACATGCTTTCAATATAGCCCTTGCAGATTCACTCGGCCCAAGCCCTCCAGCCCTGCCTCCACTCTGAAAAGAAAGTGTCCTTCCTCCCCACCCAAAAGCGCCTACAGGGCTCCCTCCCTCCGCCGCCACTGGCCGCTCTTTCTCGCCTACTCGGCGTAGCCGGTGCTCCAGGGCAGGCGACGGCGACTCTCGCGGGGGCTCTGGATGGCTCTGCCCGTGTGGTCATCGGCCAGCAGAAGTTCCTCTGGCGTGAGTTGCAGAAAAGCCGGTCTTGAGAAGCTGCCGCCGGGCGCCTCACGGCAGGAGCTGCTCGTGGTGGTAACGGAGGTGGTGGGGGCGGCAGCGGGGGCGGCAGCGGGGGCGGCAACCCTGGGCCCGACAGCCTCGGACAAAACAGGTGGGGACGCCGCGGTTGAGGCGCCGGCGGCGGGCGAGGCGTGCTGCGGACTGCGGGGGCTTCCTCCGCCTCCGAGACCCCCGACTAGTTGCGCCATCGCTGAGCGAACTCTGCCCAACATGCTGCTGCTGTTGCTGCTGCAGCCGCCGCCGGGCGCCGCGAGCTCGGGGTGGCCAGAGAGGGAGGCACGCTGGCGGGCTCTGCTCCCGCCTTCTCTTCTTCCTCCTCTCCTCCTCCTCCTCCCTCCTGGCTCGAGTTGAACTCAGACACGTCAGGGAATCTCCGAGAGCCTCCTCCCAACCGCGTCCTCGTTGACGCACCGCGAGTTTTAGGCGGCTTCGGAACCTCCTCCTGGCCTCCCCGGAGCTTTCTCTTCCCACCGAAGCGCTTTAGGGACCGCGGAGACGCTCCTTTCCTTGGGGAGTCGCTGGCTGTGCCTCGGGGGGGCCCTTGCCTACCGTTGCCGAGAAGTGTCTTTTAAGGCTCCCCGTAGGCCTTGTGGTCAGGTTGTCTTTCAATGTGTCTTATGGACAAGCCACTGCCGTGCCTGGCAACCGCAGCAATGATTTACTTGTTTTGTTGTTTTACTTCCCAGTGACAACTCTGATTTCTTGGTGGTCTCCCATCCTACCGATAGTAGCAGCCAGTCTGATCTTGCTTAATTATTTGATGCCAGCCAAATTCAGCTACTATGTACTGGATGACTTTGTGATCCTCCCCCCACTAAATATACTGGGGTTTAAGGTACTTGAGGCTCTAAGCCATGTCTCAACCTGGGGATTTCTGAGAGTTAAAGTCCACACAGCTTAAACTTAAGTGTCTGACAATGAATGGAATGGAATGGAATGGAATGCAATACAATACAATACAGTACAATACAATACAATACAATACAATACAATACAATACAATACAATACAATACAGCTGGAAGGGACCTTGGAGGTCTTCTAGTCCAGCCCCGCTCCCCCGCTCAAGCAGGAGAACCATCCTATACCATCTCAGACAAGTGACTGTCTAGCCTCTTCTTAAAAATCTCCAGTGATGGAGCGCCCACGATTTCTGGAGGCAAGCTGTTCCACTGGTTAATTGTCCTCACTGTCAGGAAGTTTCACCTTAATTCTAGGTTGCTTCTCTCTTTGTTCAGTTTCCAACCATTGTTTCTTGTCCTGCCCTCTGGTGCTTTGGAGAATAATGTGACCCCCTCTTCTTTGTGGAAACATTGCTCTTTGGAAGCACCTGCATCTTAGGATTTTCACTATATTGTATCTACAGCTCTGGCTTTGTAACATACCTTGTTCACCTTAGAAAGGTATGCAGCTTTAGAAATAAGCTGTCACTCCTAATCTCCCATTGTTTTCTGAATATGTTTCTGTTATCTTAATGCTTTTACTGTTCCAGAAAAAAAAACATCTGGTAAGAAAAAACAGTTTAAAAGTTTAAAGGGGCGTGGGGTGGGGCCTTAATCATGTGTTGGGGCTATTCCCACCACTACTACCATCATCTGATTTCAGGCTTTTACTTTTTAAATCTGTTCTTCATATACAAATCTTAAGTTAGCAAGCAGGCTAGGGACCATTCAAGAGCAATATTTAATGAAGTTATATGGCTTATTGATAGGTTTATCCCCCAAACAGGGAGCATTCTAGATTTCAGAAAATTGGGACAAGACCCAGATTTACTGTGTGCTCTTTTCAGAGACCTATGTGTATCCTGTGGTGAAAGAAAGAGTAGACAAACAATTTGCCTAAAGAGCTGCATGATCCTGGGAAGATGTATGAGTGTTAAGAATGCAGGCCAGACCCAGCTGTTCAGTTTGGCACGTCCTGTGGACTTTCTCATGTATTGTGTTTAGATCTCAAGCCAGATCCTCAAACAAATGGCTCCATTTCCCCAAATGTTTCCATTCAGTATTTCATAGCCAGAACTTCCTGTAACATCTCAACTTTCCTGATAGATCTTCAGTTCAGAGGCATTTTTGCCAATAAAAAAGATGCCTGATGCTATTTATTTTGCAGCCTGCCATATCAATGATTTTTATATTCAAATAAAATCAATGTGGACAGGAAGCTTGGCAACCAACCAAGTGCTCTTAACAACCATATTGCCTGCTCCAGAACTAAATACATTGCTCCACTATAGTCTTATGTTTGGTTTGTATATAGGTAGTTCTCGACTTACAATCACAATTGATCTCAAAATTTCTGTTTCTAAGCAAGACAATTGTTAAGTGAGTTTTGCCCCATTTTACAATCTTTCTTGCCACAGTTGTTAAGTGAATCACTGCAGTTGTTAAGTTAGTAACATGGTTGTAAAGTGAATCTGGCTTCCCCATTGACTTGGCTTGTCAGAAGATCACAAAAGGTGATCATATGAGCCCTGATGGCTCAGTGGTTAGAATGCAGTACTGCAGCCTACTTCTGCTGACTCCCGACTGCCAGCAGTTTGGCAGTTCGAGTCTCACCAGCTAAAGGTTGACTCAGCCCTCCATCCTTCTGAGGACCCAGATTGTTGGGGGCCATATGCTGACTCTGTAAACTGCTTAGAGAGGGCTGTAAACCACTGTGAAGCAGTGTATAAGTCTAAGTGCTATTGCCCCCAACAGAACCATTCCTAACAGTATCAGTCCCCTTCTTAGCCCTACAATATTTCCCACATCTTATCCTCAGCCCAGGAGTGAGAGACGTTTAAACGTCTGTATCTATATAGATCTTCTTATCCCAAAATGACTCAACAGTAGCTTCACAGTATGTATAATCTGCTGTGTTTTGCCACCTTTATGTAGGAGACAAAGTCGGAGGACAAGTGCTTTGTGTGACCCAAGGTGTATAATGGGTGTGCTGGGAGGTGTAGGCATTTTCCTTATTCTCTGGTCACAAGCCAGGCTTAAACTGCAGCCTTGTTTCTGCCAACATCTGCCCATTTAATAAGCAATTCGTTTCCCAAGTGTCTTCGTGCCTGTTACCTTTCTTTTTTCAATCTGAGCTTCTCTAGTCTTCCAGCACAATAGAAGAAGGGAGAGCAGATCTCCCCAATTTCACCTGGGAAAACAGTAGGAACATATTTGGGCTAATCTACTTTATCTGAAGTGTGTCTCTATCTTGAGATGCAGAAGCCCTACTTTTCCTTCTTGTATTATCTGGAAAACAGCGAGAGGTGTTGAAATAGGCTTAGTTTCTGTGTCTTAGTTCCAATCATTTCTTTTCTCTTCTAGGTCAAGTATCTATTCAGTTTCACTTCAGGGCCTAGCTACTGTAATTGCATAATCATGGCATCATCTGTCTCTCTTCTGCCTGGGGCCATTTTTTTGTCTTGGTATCTTTCCATATGCTTCCTTGTTTCAAATAGCAGGAAAAAAATGATTCAAATGTTAAATTGTCAAATTCAAATGTTGGTTAAATTTAAATGTATGTAATTTCCATATTTTATATAATTTATGCAGTGACATAATTGAATTTTTTACTTCATCAGTTTGCATCAATTGCATAAAGTAAATTGCTATTTATATCAACTGTACTTACTTCATCATGGAAAGGACACAAATTCATGCGAATAACATCAGTTATCCGGACAGACTTTGGAAACAACGGATTTGTCATTTTGCAGTTGAGGAGTGAGTATAAAGTTGTTCCATTGCTTCTGAAACCCATTAAATCCTCAACATTACAAACAGTCATTAAGTGGATGCTTGCTAAATTGAGATTTTTCTGTTTTATTAACTTGGATGTTGGGGTGGGTGAGAAGGGCAGGAATTCACTTAGGGAAGTCCAGCAAAGTCCTGAAGTTGGGCCCCTCCCATTTTGCCATGAATGTTTTCCCTGCTGGTTGGTATCATGCTGAAAGAAGATGCAGCACAGACAGTGCAGAAGGCCCATCATCTTGCACATAATTACTTGCATAGTCACAAATCAGGAGGACCAAGTTCACAGCAGAATCATAAAAAGAGAGGAAAAAGATCATTAATGGGGAGAAGACAGTAATTTTTATGCAGGTCTGGTCTTCTGCTAACTCAAGGATGGCTGAGTCACGTTTTATCTTAACAGTGGAATAGACCAGAGGCTGGATAATCAGCAGAAACACTTTAGTGGATCCTGCACTGAACAGAAGGTTGGACTGATCTCTAAGATATCTTCCCACTCAGTTAATTCATTGACACAGAGGACCATTCTCAGCTAAGTAAAGAAAAGAGTCCAAGTAAGCTGCCACAGTCAATTGCTGTGGTTTTTTTTAAAAAACAGACGTATTCAAGGAGATAATTAGTGGAGAAAGAATAACATGCATAGAGAGGAGCTACAAAGAAAGTTGCTGGGTGAAATAATGACAGTCAAGATTCCAACTATTTCATTTTGTTGCTGCCTTGTCCACATATTATCAGTACTTGGTGCCAAGGAGTCCTTCCCTGCCTCCCCCCCCCAGTAGTTTTGCAACCATGAATTTCTCCCAGATCTGCTGACACCTTTGTCTTCTCTGTGTGTGGTACATTTTAGCTGGAATAAGCAATAGTAGTACTTAGAGCCTGAACATCAGATGGAGGGAATGATTCACAGTCACAGAGATGGGATCTGAAGGAGTAAGGCCATAAGGGTTTCACAGATGGAGGCAGCTGGGCTTGAGAAACGAGCCAAACGAGTTTTTGCTCAGGGGCACAAAGAGGCTCCCAGTTGCAAAAGAAGCACTGATGCCAAGCAAAGGCCACTGCCTGCCTGAGGGACACCCCATGCAGTGGGAACTTCTTGCTGCATGATAGAGCAAAATAGCCTAAGAAGGGGGTGGAAATGAAGCAGTATGCAAATCGATCTTTTTTTTAATTGCAGGGTTTTATTTATAGAAATAACTCCATGTCAAGGGCATCTGCAGAGTGTGGTTAAAATACTTGAAGTGTTGGCCACAACAATGCAAAGGTTTGATTGCATCATTGTTGGATTTTTTTCAACCATGCCCTGCAGACGTCCCTGCTCCAGGAAAACAGGAGGAGGGTGTGCTTCTAATGGAGACTATTAACTTAATGGCCAATAAATAACCTCAATCCTCTTGGGCTGTTTAGGACTTACCTTCTTGTGGCTTCCTGAAGCTTCCTCTACTGCAGCTCACAGGACTGACAGTCAGTAGGCTAATAGGCAAACAGCTGGGGAATTATGGAAATTGTGGTTGTTCAACTTATTTGGAATGCACCACATTAAAAGAGGCAATTGTAAGTTTTTGTTAAATTTGTTTTGCTTATATTTTTCTTTATCGACACCCACACATGTATATATAAAACAATTATGCAATAGAAATTTTAATACTAATCTATCAGCTCAAGATCAAAACCTTCATTGTACAATAAATGCTTTGATTTTTTTTTAAAAAAAACTACTTAACATTTCTTCAATAGAATGCCTTGAGGATAAAATATCATCCTTAGAAGGAGGATGAGGGTAAATACATGTATTATTGTCAAAGCACAGGGAATAACATTTTTAAATATAATAACACTGAGTTTGTTTTTCAGCCAGAAAGTCTGCCAGAATGTTTTATAACTGGAACAAACTCTGCCTTCAGACCCCAAACCTGGAAAGTAGAACGTAGAAGGGAAAGAGGGAAAGGCCATTCATGAGTGTACAGCTGTTCTGAAAAGGAGCTGCTCTACTGAGGCCAGATGGCCCCATCCCCAAGCAGTTGTTTCTGCTGTTCTTCCTCACGGACATTTGGGCCTTGGGAGAAACAAGGATCCTTGGCCAGCTGGAATAACAGTAGATTCAGAATGGCTAATTCCTATAGTTCCCTTAGAATTTGACCCGCTTCAGTTTGTTTACTGACCAAATCGATCTACAGAGGATGCTATTTCTTCTGTTCTCCATCTGAGCTTGAAGCACTTAGAGGAAAGAAATACTCATGTGCGTTTGTTGTTTGTCGACTTCAGTTCGGCGTTTAACACAATCGTTCCCCAGCATCAAGTAGACAAACTGGGCCTTTTAGGCTTAAACACTCCTTTGTGCAACTGGATTCTTGATTTTCTTACTAACAGGCCCCAATATGTGCGAGTTGGAACAAATACTTCTAACACCATTTTCTTGAGCACAGGTTCTCCTCAGGGCTGCATCCTAAGTCCGCTGCTATTCACCCTGTTGACCCATGACTGTTGTGCTAAGTTTGCCACCAACCATATTGTGAAGTTCGCAGATGATACAACAGTAATGGGCCTTATTCATGATGACAATGAGGATGCTTACCGCAAGGAGGTTGAGGGGTTGGTGAACTGGTGTAAGGAGAACAGCCTAGTTTTAAATACCGTCAAAAACAAAGAGATCATTGTCAATTTCAGAAAAGGCAGGCACAGCCCCACTTCTCTGTGCATTAATGATTCACCTGTGGAAATGGTTACCAGCATCAAATTCCTGGGTGTGCAGTTAACAAGTAGGCTGGCTTGGTCGCTCAACAGCGAGACACTGGTGAAGCAGGCACAGCAGCACCTGCATTTTCTGCGTCGCATGAGAAAAGCACATCTTCCTTCCCCTATCCTTACCACTTTCTACAGGGGGATGATCGAGAGCATCCTGTCATACAGCATCACAGTCTGGTTTGGAAGCATCACTGCTTCAGACAGGAAGGCGGTGCAGAGAGTGGTGAGGATGGCTGAAAAGATCATTGGCAGTTCCCTCCCTCCCATGCAGGACATAGCACATAAGCATTGCTTGAGCAGCGTCTGTAAGATTGTCTGGGGCACTACCCATCCTCTTCACAACCTGTTTTCCTTGTTACCTTCTGGGCGGAGGCTCTGTTGTATCCAAAGCAGAACATCCAGATTCAGCCACAGTTTCGTTCCATACAGTATTAACCTTGTGAACTCTCAAGCTTCCTCCTTCCGTTATATATTCAAGATGGAGAGTGTTTAATATTCATATATTATGTATATATAGGGGTGTAGGTCTATACATATGTTGTATATAGTATGTATATGTTGTATATAGTATGCTTAGGTGTGTGTCATGTATGTGTTCACTTTGAGAGCGGGCAACTAAGTTTCATTTTTGATGTGTGTCGTTGTGCCCACAGTAAAAAATGACAATAAAGGTTATCTTATCTCTTTATCTCTTGTCAGTTAGCTAACATGAGGATTTCCTTAGCAATTCAGTTAACTGACATGAGAATTCCTACCAATTTTGGAAAATTCTATCCTGGGCAATTAAGAAGCCTTAATTCCAAATGTTTTAAGAGATCAAGCTGTTCCCTACTGCGACTTTCAAAAAGTCAAGCCTCTGTGTGTGCTTTGTGCTGATGTCAGCTCTTAGCACAGCCCCAGCTCTGAGGAAGAGGGTAGAGAAAGATACCCATCACATGAATCTTTCTAATTGTTGAAGCAAGGAAGGGAGACATACAAATATATGAATTAAAATGATGCAAAAAACAAACCAAAACCAAAACAAAACACTCCGTTGACACACACACACACACACACACACACACACACACACACTTGTATATTCACTTATTTCTTGCATTTTGAAGACTTCAAAGTAGTTTCTGTCAAAGGTAAAGGATAAAACATTGCACCTCCTAGTCCAGTGGTTTTCAACCTTGGCAACTTTAAAATGTGTAGACTTCCACATCCAGAGTTCCCCAGCCAGCATGAATTCTGGGAGTTGGAGTCCACATATCTTCAAACTGCCAATAATGAAAAACACTCCCCTGGACTATGTACAAAACCTTAGAATAATAGCAACTATTTTTTCTTCAACCAATTATATTGTCTTAAAGGGAGGAGAGGAAGATGTATGGCATGCAGAAGCCTCCCCCAATGAAGACTTGGGTGAAGAACCGACAGCCCCATCTGCAACATTTCAGCATCAGAATCCATGCAGAGTCGGAGCCTAGTCTTATTTTCATGGCTCATTCTCACTGCTTTCCCTCCACTGTCCTGCTGCCATCTCCCTCCATCCGCTCCCTGAAGCAATATTCTATCATTGTGGATGGATGGATGGATGGATGGAAGGAAGGAAGGAGATAACATCTCAAATGGAGACTCTCACTTCTGACCCTCTCCAATAGCAGATTATTGGCCACCTGGGGTGAATCTCAGGAGAGGTCAGGGCTGTCTATTGGGTGTAGTCTTAAAAGTCACTGCACATAAAAAAATATGGGGAGCTTTGATCACACCATCTTGGCAACTCCCTTGACATTTCTGACATGCCCTGCAAACAGTCCTGTGAAAGGGGAACAGGCAGGCCAGTGTAGATCATACCTGAAGCCTAGTTGGCTTACACCAGATTCCTAGAGGATGGAGCCTAAAAACTTGTTTTCCAAAAGTGTATACATTTATTTACTTTGTGCCTAAGCCTCTTGGGGGGGATGTTTATTCTGAAAGGTCAGTTCAAAAATATTTATTTTTATGATACCTTATTCATTTAGTCCATTCAGTTCAAAATTATTGTAATAAATAAAAGTACTCTTATTTATAATGATATCTTCATTATGATCACAATTTACCACAATAAGGAATGGATGGGATGTCATTTTCTTTTTCAAGATTGCCAACCAGTCTGAGTTATTGTCCTTTAGTCACACTGGCCGATGTATTGTTCAATCAATCCAGAATACAAAGGTTGTATAGATCATATTAGACAGTTTATTGGCAATGCAGGCAAGGGAGATGATACATATTTTTTGTTTCCCAGGAAGCTGTGACCCTTCAGCATTTTGCACTGCTCAGGTCCTTGCTGTACTTTCCCAGAACGGAATGAGCTGAGCTGACACCTTTCTTGGCATGAAAATCTGCAAAATGTCCAAAGGAAGATGGTTAGTCAGGGTAATAGGAGAAGACTGCTGGTGTGTTTTGCAGCCAGATGAATTCCATGCTAGGAATCCTTAGGGAAGATATTAAAAATAAAAATGTCTATATAGTAATACCATAGGGAGAGCATAGTTGAAAAGTTTTGTACACCTGAGGTCAAAAAGATGCAGAAAAGATCAACCAAAATTATTATGGGGCTGCAGCATGTGGGGTTTTCTCTCTTAAAAAGAAGGCAGAAAGGCCAGAAATACTGCAGAAATATACAAAGAGGATATGATCATCCATACAGTACGGTAGTACTGAAACTAACTGCTGGAACTTCCTTTCTTGGTTTTATTTCACTGCTGAGATTTCCCATTAAGGGTTCAGCTTTCTCATAGCAGGTTTCTTCTTAATCTTTGCATGTTTCAATGATATCATTGTCAGTTTCTACTAAATTTTTATTCAGAAAATTTTAAAACAAATGAAATAAATTGAAGCTCATTATATGACACAGATGGGAAAAATGTGGCTTTAAAGAGACCTGCTTTGACACAATTAAGTATTACAGCATGTGCAATGTGTAATGGCACCCTGCAGCTTGGAAACAGATATAGATTTCTTGTGCGTGACCTTTGAGATGTGCCAAAAAAATGTGTGAAGCCAGAATGAACACTAAATTTGATTTCTTTAAATGCAATTGATTATTATTGCCATTTAATATAATATTTTTAAGGTCAGCAGAAACTCTTAGAAGAATACTTGGAGATGCATCAAAGATTGGGGATAATGTGCAATTCTGCAATGCAAGTAACTCTGCATATAAATAATTATATAGAAAGTCAGGCTACCAGATTTAGATTGTAAAAACTACTAGATAGCATTAGAGACGTACAGAAAAAATTACTTTTCACATTTCAGGGTTCTATGTGCAAATGAAAAAAATGAGTGGATTTTGTTGTTAACAGTTTTTCATCCAATGTCTCTTTCAAATAAATGTTTCATTTATTTCAGCAACACCAAATACATGTTTGATATACATTTTACAGATCAAAAATATCTGTTATGGTTCCGACATATGAAACTCTTCAAAGAACTTCGAGGCATTGTTTACCTTAAAGAGTCTTTATTCGAGCAGCAACACATAGTTCAAGCCAAAATCTGACTTCCCCTCCCCTCAGCACATAGATCAAAGCACAATTCCCTCCTACAACTAACTGTCTTAAATCACATTCTCCAATTAGTTTGAAATGCTGGATTTCCACCCAGTTCTTCATTCCGCCATGCCTTATCATCTCTTATTACAAACGCCCTGAATTCACACACTATTACAATATTGTTATGTCTAACTAACTCCTATCACATTCGTCCCCCTCCCCCAGTATCATCTAATTCTAAGAGTAAAGCATAAGAAAGAAAAAGGCTGCATCTCCATATGTTGTCAAAGCAAGAACATCCAATGTTAGCAGCGTTGACAATATCTTTATGCTCAATGTGCATTCTATGATATACTTTCTGATGGGAAAAATCACTTTTTTCAACTACTGCCAAAAGGAATAATAATTCTATAGCAATTATTTCAACAAGTTGTCCAGATATTTGCAGTCCAGATCTGGTAGCCCTGATTGAAAAATTGTGCACTTAAAATTGTTTTCATCCAATGTAAGCCAACTTACGTAAGTGTATTTCTCTGCACAGGTGGGATTTTTAATTAAACTCATATTGTCCACATTTTATAAAGGCAGAAAAATTCTTATATAAAGAATTGTACCTTTAATTCATACACAAAATGGGCTATCTGTTTCATTGTATCTTTTTGAATACAAGATTCACAAAGAAATCTGAGTTAATCTTCAAGGAAATGCAAGATTAATTCATATAATGCTAAACATAATGTATTATGATTAGTTGACAATTTAGTGTGTTGTATGAACCAAACTAAGGGTGATTTTATCTATTATACCCTGAATAAGCAAATCATGGCTTTATATGTTGTTGTATGAAAAATCAGGTCCAGTTCTAAGCCGGGAGGAAGTCACTGGAAATAAAATGGAGGCTGCTTAGGAAAGAAGGTTTTTGTTTATGATTAGCAGAACCAGCAACAGCATGCAGTTTTGGGACAGCTGACCAAATGGAGTTGAGAATAGGTGGATCTTTATAGGGTTCTGATTGAGATGCTCCAAGAGGGTTGTGCAATGTAGTGAACTATTCTAATGGTGGTGGGTAAATCCTATTATGTCCTAAAGGTCATGTCCTGTCCTTAGAAATTGGGTTGGGGGGATGTAAATTCTTAATCACATCAACTCCCACCTTCTGTGGCTGGAGGCATTTTGTTCATGAATAGATTGGCCAAGTCTTTTTGAATGGATTAGAAAATCTGCATTCCTAAAGGCCAGCCTCTTCACTTTTCTCAGTTTGAAGCTGTTTTCCTGGGGCTGCTTTCTACCTTTGTTAAGACTTTTTCTCCTTCAGGGGAAATATTCCATCCTGCCTTTTTTTAATATTAAGAATAAAGAATATTTATTCTGGGGAGGGACGGGGTTCCTACAATGTAGAAAAAGGTCTGTTTGGGTAAAATTTGTTCCCTTTCCCCAACCTCATTTTAAAACATCAAGAGTTGGTTTGTGCCAATATCCTTAGTAAAGTAGAATTCCTAGTATCAACACTCTCTTCTAGTCATTTGTCAAAACATTATTTTTTAAACAATTTTGTATTTGAGACTTGTGGGAAGCTTTAGGTTTCCATAACAATGCTGAGCGCAGCAGAGATATCTGCTGCATTAGCATATTTAAAGGTATGGTTTGTGGTGAAGAGTCAAGGCTGGATTTTATTGGTATAGTTTTTCATCTTATAACTCTTTCAAATAAATGCTTTATTACAATACCAAAATGTCTGGTTGGTATACATTTTACAGGTCCAGAATATCTTCATGCCCTTCTACGATCTACTTCTTGATGGGAAAAATAACTTTTTCACTACTAATAATTCCACAGCAATTATTTCTAAGTACTGAAGGCACTATTTTTCTTCAGTGCTGTTCATTGCTGCAGCTGCTTTAGGGAGTCAAACCATTAGTGTGATTCTTAAAAAAGCTACATCTTTTTTCAGGCTAGGTGGAAGCCTGAAAATGAGACTGCTGTGATGAATGGCAGAGTGGTGCTCTGCTTGCAGAAGGCCAGAAACATTTCTTCTGCATTGTTTTCAAAGGATGAAATTATTTTGAATCATTTTCAAATGAAGTGGGACAGCTGCATAATGCTTGTTCAGTGGAGGTAGACCCACACATCAACAGCCCTACATATTCCAGATGGTTAGAAAGACAGTGATGTAAGTGATAAATGCATTTTCCTCCTGCTGGAATGACTCTGAAACACAGGAAAGTGTTGGTGGGGATCAGGTTTTTAAAGGATAGCAAAGAAGCTGGTTTGGGGAGGCTTTGTTGCACATTATTGCTGCTTTGCTATTGGTTGGTAGATAGATAGATAGATAGATAGATAGATAGATAGATAGATAGATAGATAGATAGATAGATAGATAGATAGATAGATAGTCATTTTTTACTGTGGACACACTGGCACACATTAAAAATGAAATGTTGCTCTCAAAAGTGTACACATAACACACATTTGAACATGCTATACTGTATAAAACATATATATATATAAAAGCCTACATCCTTACTTATAAATAACATAAATATTAATCACTGTCCATCTTGAATACATAGTGGAAAGAAGAAGTGTTAAGAGTTCACAAGTTTAATACTGTATGGAACAAAAATGTGACTGAATCTGGTGTTCTGCTTTGGATACCAGGAAATATTGTGTAAGGGTTGAGGATATACATTGAGCATGTAACTTCTGTGGCTGAGTGGGAGCTATATAAGATGGCATGATTTGAATGTGGCATTTACTCTTTGACAGGTAACTCTGCTCTTTTCCATATTACTATGTTAATGTGCCATCCACTTTGAGTTGACAGAAAATCCATGCCAAAATAAAATAAACTGTCCCCACTGCAGATCCTTATGCTACATCTATTGCCTCTGTTGGGGCTTGCTGCTGATTGATGGTGTCCTGATTTCACATGTACTGAGCAAAAGCTCTTGGCTTTGTGGCCTTCTTACTATCTGAATATCACCAGCTGGCAGGAAATTATCTACCAATCAGAAGACTGATGTGTCAACAGGATTGGGAAGGTGACATGTTTTGACAGGTGGTCAAACCCCCTCTTCTTTTACTGTACATTTTAAGGCAGGAATGTGTCAGGTAAACCTCTAAACCCATGTTGAAAACTGGCACGGTCTCCCCCCATCCAATCAAGCAGCTGTTTAGTGGGTGATAGGAAGTTCCTGTACAAGGTAGCCATTAGCACATCTGCCCAGCAAAAATGGTGGCATAAGAGAGTGCCTGGGACCTAAAGAGGAGGGGTGTGCACCAGTCTGAAATGCATGCCATCCTCTGTGGATAACTTGACTGTGTCACAGACAGAATACTTCGCCAAGGGCGTCACATTTTACATTTTTTAATTTAATTATTTTTTAATCTTGCCTTTATTATTTTTATAAATCACTCAAGCAGGTTGCTGCAAGCTTCAGGGGGAACATCCCAACAGCTAGGGATAACTTAACAGTTCAGACACTCTTGGAATGGGGCCAGTGGTGGGATTCAAATATGTGAACAACTGGTTGTCTGTATGGATGCCGCTTCCGGAAGTGCATTCTGGGCCTGGGCAACAAAAAATTAGCTACCAGTTCTGCCGAAGTGGTGCAAACCGGCTGAATCCCACCACTGAATGGGGCTGAGCTGAGGATATGCAGACATGGTGGAAAAAAGAGATTATTAGGGATGGTCTTCTAATAGTCAGATGCAAGCTAAGGACACAATCACTCTGTTAATTAGATTTTTACACCATTTAAAGAGCCCTGGCACGAAGTTTCTTCAACCACTTAAAATAGTTTCCTCAAATACTTAAAAACCCCTTGCTAAAAGTCCCTGTGCATGTTTCTTTTGTTACTGATTCAAGTGAGTGTAGAAAGGGATGAGGAGAGAGAAGGAAAAAAGCTGCAGTAAGAATGACTGTTCATATTTGATGTGGCTGAGACTACTTTTTCTTTAGGAGCTAAAGGAGTTAAATAGTTGTAACATTTCCTAATAGGTCCTTTCTCTCATCTCCAAGTGAATGGCATAATGCGCATACTTCCTGGTTCTTGGAAAAACTAGTAGAGTCAAAATGAAAGCTATCCTATTTCCTTAAACTACTGAGGTAAAAGGTTCAAAAGTTAGCAATCGTGTTGCTATCATTTTACCACTTCCCTCTAAAACAGAAGGTACTTCCATGTGAAGACTTCCATTACTACCATAGGTAGCCATTCCAGCCTTAATATATTTTTCTCCTGGAAAGAAAAATGGAGAAATTTACAAGTGGAAGGCGAGGATATCTGACCCTCTTGTAAAATTATCTGGAAAAAACCCAGAGCACTTTCAAAACAAATGCCTCGTCTGGAAGTATCTAGTAGCGGAATGCACATTATGCAATAAACCTTATATTCAAATAAATAAAATATAGTTTCTGTATTCATAACATGCTACATCCAAACCAATCAAGCACATTATGGCTTAATGTGACAGCCTGCCTTACATAATCTAAGAAATGGCTGGGTTCCAACGGCACACTGGGTAAGAAATTACCAATTGCTTTTTAGCCTAGACTAGCATAGTGTGCAAAATACAGCCAGTTCGGCAGACACCACAATTAACATTTTCCTGCAAAGACAGGCTTTTACTTCCAGGCTTGCTATATGCTACCACCTAGTGGCCAGAGGTGTGACTGTCACTGCTTTTTCAATATCTGATTTTTTTTTCTTGCTTAAATGCAGATTATGGAGGAGAGAGTCTAATGTAAGGTAATTTCACATGTAAAGAAGACTTAGCTGTTTTCTTTTAAAATTATTGCCTCCATCCAAACCTCTACAGGTTACTTTTTAAAAAATATTTCAGAAGATCTGTGATAATCCCATCACAATTCTCCCGTATTATGTCCCACTTGACCCTAGTTAGATCTAATAAATTGTGGCTTTGATTTTTATATTAAAGGCAGGCTTTACAAGTTTTATCATAGAAATAAGCAGATTTTTGGCACCGTTATAATAAAGGATGAACACAGTGGGATTGTTACTATCCTTATTTTAAGCAAACAAAATCGTGTCATTACAAAGCTTGGGATGCAAATAGAACCAATTATTCAGGAGTGTCAAACTGCTGGCCCATGGGCTGGTTGCATCATACGGAGGCTGCGCCCACCCCAGCTCCAGCAATGCAAAAAAAGTTGTGATATGTCGCGACACGTCACGTGACGCAGCGAGTTTGACACCCGTGAATTATTGGCTAAAAAAGTTTGAAGTGTTTGACAAGGGCATTAATGGTATGTGCATTAAAAGACTCAGTTATTAAGGTGCCTTGAAATGTTTTTTTTCTGAAACATTGTAGGAGGGGAGTCATAATAGCCAAAATTAGGAGCAGTCTGATTAGTACCTTTTCAAACTTAACCTGCTTTATTAAAAGGCATAGCTTTTCCCAAGCTGCAGTTAGCTTTATCAGAGTGTAAGCCTTTTAATAAGGTGTATTAGTCTGAAACAAATGCCAATTAGACTCCAGGTTTTTTCCAAAGAGCGTGGGGATATCACCAAAAACTGTCTTATCCATTTTGCTTAGGAAAATTGATCAGATAATAAATGACAGGAAAAACTGAAATATATCTATTTGACAGTTTTGCCCATATGTTAGCTTGACTTTCCCAGATGATTAATAATTTCTCTCTTGGAGCTGAGCAGCCCAGCATCCATCCATTTCTAATATTTCATATTGATCTTTCCTACTGGGTAGAGTGGGTCTCTGGATCCTCAAATTCATCACAGATAATGTAGGCAGATCTTCCCAGCTGCATTTAGTCTGCCCTGAGGTAAGCAAAATGGCGTATACCAATCCATAAAAAGTAAGAACCATCAGCTTCTAATTACCAAAATATTACCTGGATAAGCCCTGAAATAAGTATTTAACAGGTCCATTTCCAAATCTCTTACAAACCTTTCAAGCTTTCTGAGAGCAGTAAGTTAAAGGCCCATTATGTCCAATTTTTCTTTTTTTATGTTCTCTTTCTGTAGATAGCTAGATAGTTATCATGTTATTTTGGTCAATGGCAGAACATTCTGTAGATCTCTATTTCCCCTGCATTTAATAGCTGTTTTAGCAGTTTTCTGTCACCCACTGCAAGTGACTAAAGAGGAAAAATTCTTAGCAAGGAAGGTGATTCATGGTCCCTGAAGGTATGAAAGGATGAATAAAGGAAAAAAGATCTCCATCTAGTAGGAGAATGGTGGTGTTATAAGAAGATAAGCCCCTACTATTATTCATCATTCCTGCAATCTTAGGTTGAATTAGACAGACCAGAGTATTCTGTTGGAACTCAGCACCACAAAAGTTTGATAGAGGCTGGGTTCACACATGACATTATTAGCTGTAATGATTTGTTGGTGTTATTAATATTAGTTATTGCTCATATTAATAAATGTATACATACAGTAATTTTGATTTATTATCTACAATGACTTGGAACTTCAATCATATTAAGACAAAGCTGAGCAAACTATATACAGCTTAATTCAGTGTTTTTCAAACTTGGCAAATTTAAGATGTGTTGACTTGAACTCCCAGAACTCCCCAGACAGCAAACTTTTTGTCTCCCTCTTTTCTCTCCCTGCTCTCAGGCTATAAATAGGTCAGTGCCACATATTTGTGCCTGAGACAGAGAGAGAATAGTTTTGTACCTTCAGCTACTCTACATGCAAACTATACTATTTTTTAAAATAGACTGCCACTTATTTTTAAAAAAGCTAAATATTAGAAAAACTTTTCCATATAGAAAAGCATTTGTTGTGTGTGGGTGTCCCCAGATATAATTTTTATCATGCAAATAGTTCTTTTCTATTCATAGGGGGAAAGGTTCATCCAGATATCATGTATCTTATTTGTAATTCACCTGGTTTTTTGTCACTTCTTGCAATTTGTTTAGAGGAAAAAGACAGCATAGCCGCAAAGGGTCTTCTAACTATTCAGATAGAAATTAGCATATTCTCTGGTAGTATCCTGGATATGAAATGTTCATTGCAGTGAAGTGCATACATCTTACATAAATTAAGATAGGTAGGTATCCTTAGCACCAGTTTTCCGGAGACAATCTGAATATATTCTAGATCAAGAGGCCACGGATCATATTCAGCCTAACATAACTTCTGATGACCACAGGGCCATGTTTTGGTGATGTAATTTTTTTTTTTTAAAAAAAAGGAGTAGGAAGTGAACTGCACATTTCCATTTTTAATTATCCTCTTCTCAAAAGAGTCAAAATCATATCCTCTAAAACTTTTTTCTGACTAATTTTGAGTTTTGGAGTGGGATATGGAGATTTTTAAGGGGAAAAATGGAGTAGTTTTTCCTCTCCCATTCCCAGCTTTAAAACATGGACCAAAACCACTGGGCTCTTCTTGGGATATTACCACTTTTCTGTTGATATCACCTGCAGGACTCCAGCTGGTTGTAGGTAATTGACTGAAGGATAGGAAACCAAACTAGGGATAAATAAGCATGAAGATATTATTTCTAGAAGTAGAGATGCTCACATAGTGGTGGATCTTTTTGTTGAAAGTCAGGAATGATTGACTGGGTTGCCAAGAATTGCAGTTGAAAGTGGTAATTGCAGTTGAAAGTGCAAGTCAAAAAGCAAGGAAAAAAACACTTCAAACATAAAACCAGATTGTCTCTCACTGGCAAGAAAAGGGCATCTCTTAAAAAAATAAACATAGGTGTGGTATTCAATATATTTCTTCTAGATATATTTTCATTTTAATTTAGGTTCTTTTGGTATTTTATTTTAAATATGCAAGTACCCATATGCAATATTAATTCAGGCCCATGTGTATGTAGGGCTTCCAAAACTAATATACCACTGTGCCCTCCATTCCTTAAACTTTGGAAGCACACTTTAAAGATTTGTAGAGCTGTACTCTGAAATCAAAATAGATCCTCTGTCCGCAGTTCAATCTTCCCAGTTTACTGCTTTCTAGATATGTTGGACTTCAACTTCCAAACTTCCCAAACCAAATGCTGAATAGAAATAGTGGATCTTGAAATCTTGCATTTCCAGAGGGCTCAGGGTTGAGGAAGGCTGAATTACAAAATAGATGAGTTGATTTCCTGCTGTGGTTATTCAGAGATGCTAGTGACTGCAATAGTTACCACCTGCATTTTTCAGCTTGCTGCCCTGCTACTCTCAAGTGACAATTCGCACAAAAGATGAATGGTAGCAAAACAATGCCTACATTAAAAAACTAATGGTCATTTGGTCTCTTCCCAATATGTCATAAAACATTGAGTTAAATATACTTTGTGTAGCCTTGGGGCATTTAGTTGACTTATTTTGCTGCTTATATCACTTCTGCTTCTATAGACCAGAATGCTATTTTGGCGAAGGTGGATATCTCAACTGAGTGATGACAGATATTTGTATTGTTTAGCTTTACTCTGCTTTGCAATTTACTTGGATGATCCCCTGCAGACAGAACTGGAGTCCCAGAGCAAAACAGGGCAGGATGGTTTAAATTACAGCTGTCAGAAACAGTTATTTGGAAATAGGATTGGGCAGCCAAAGACATCTGCAGGGAATGGAAGGAGAGGCTATTTATTTCAAAATACCTTACCTATTTGGGATTTGGGAATTGTTTGATAGAGATGAAGCAATATTCTACTATTAGAGGAACAGCCTTGAGAATATTTGCATTTGTGAATTTCTGTGTGCGCAAACAGAGAAAATCCATCCATGGCTTATTTAGTTAAACAGCAAATATAATGGCATAGCTCTCTCTAAAGACTTGTAGGAAGGGACAGAAACAGTCTTAAGTAAAGTAAGCAAAGAGTAAAAGGAGAAGGAGAAGAAACAACAACAATGACAACATCAACCTGGACTGTGAAGTGGAAAGAAATTACATTGAAGAACACTTTTCTGAATGCCATCACAAAATCACTCTACCGAGGGCCCCCAAAGGTATGAGTGCCACTATTAATGTGTTTCTCCTTTGTAGTGTGGGAAGAAAAGTCTTCATCCTGGTTCATCCAAGCCGGTGGAAGTTTCCTGTTCCTGTGGCATGAACTTTGAGGCTATTTCCTGTGTCACGTATTCTGACCTGAGTTTAGATGTGCCTCTCTGGTATTCTTGATGGCAATGGGTTAGTCCTATTATGTCCCATCTCAGGTGGGCTATGCAGATTTTAGGTCTTTTGTCTTCTTGATTTCCTAGCTGGCTCCAGCTTTCTGATGGTTACATCTGCATTTGTATAGGGCTGGCTCCTGCTTTTAAAAATCCTTTTGAGGAAATATATTTTTCTGCCCTTTTAATATTTCCTTCTCTGAGGGGCTGACTTCCCACAGTAGAATGAGAAATTGATCAATATCACACTACAAAATAAAGCTAAACAGTAACAGGTGACCTTGCCCTGAGGGAGAAGGAAAATAAATGTTCAGGGTCTTTGTTTGGCAGCCATACGTTTGATGCAAGAGGTTCCATTCCCACATGGCTCTTATGTTACTGGTGATGGACAGATAAATATATGAAAGGGGGAGGGGGATTAAATAGGTATCATTTTTATTTGACTCTTACTTTGAATGAGAATATTGTTTTCCAATTGCTGAGGAATGGATAATACAGCATGCAGCCCATTATGCTCTTTTTTGCGACCCCAGGAGGAACAGTCTCTGATTCCTATTGTCAAAATTCAGTGAAAAGGGGTCTTACCATTGTGAAGTATGCAAGAACTCTAATGGAAGCTCCACTAGAGGTTTGATACAGTGTTTATTTTCATTTTTTTTTAAAAAGCTATTCTCTCCAAATCCTAGAAAAACCCTGATTATGCCTGCTTTGTATACTTGCCTACACACAATTCTTAGATTTCCCTAAGGATCTGAAGTGAGGGTATTATATCTGCCTGGCCTACAGACCACATCACCTGTGGCCACAGAGGTCTTATACCATATGTAACTGAAGTTTGATGGGCTGGCTGCTTCAATGAAGCTTAAGTATCCATCTATTTATATTTCCAATGCTTGGTAAGGCTCTATGCTTTGATTTCCACTTAAGACCAAACTAGGTTTGAATGGTAACATTCATGCTCATACACCATTTCTCTTAGTCAAGGGTCAGGTTCACGTTGCATAAGTGCTTGTGAATTCCACAGTGCTGCTAATTAACATGCCTATGTGCAAATGTAAGCAAGCAGCCAGAATGGCTGCTGGGCTTCAAAAGACATTTTAATGAGACAACAAGGAGCTAAAATTGCGCTGAGTTTACTGAATAGCAATCAGTATTCTAGTGCCTGCAGTGCTGGGCCTTGTCTTGATCTCTATTTATATGCCCTCCTTACTGCCTGCTTTACTCATTTGCAGAGGTTGTACTGTAAAGATAACACAGCATGGAAAGTTTTAACATTGGCCTATCTCTGAAAGTGCATTGTCTGCTTTAGTCAAAGCAGAGCAGAGGCGGATTGATTCAGTCTTCCTCAAACCTGGCCATGTGAAGTCCACATGTCTTAGTTGCCAAGTCTGAGAAACACTGGATTGATCGTTCTGTCTAACTAAATTGGTTGGGGTGTGTGTGTCTTCATAATTATTCAGCTCTATCAGGGAACAATTTGTCGTACTTTTGCTACCTGTCACTTGTCACCATAATATATTGCACACACTGGTTCTTGCCCCCCTCGTCAAAAGCCGGTCTTTCTTTTGCTCCTTTTTTTGTGTGTGTGTGGCAGATGGAATGCTTGAATCAGTTTGTTCTTTCTGCTGTTTGTGATCTTTTTTCTTCTCACTGTAACACTTCCTGCCATGCCCATCCCCCGCACCATTCCAACCTGACTTTTGTTCACTCTGCCCAGAGAGAAATCCTACATGGTTTCTTAGCTCACTTGCAAGACTGACACCACAGTGCAAAGTTTCTTCACGTATTTCACAAGTTTTGCTGAACTGGTTTTATTGTGAAAGAAAGGCTCCTGAGATTTCTCTGCAAATTTCAGGTTTTCCCCTTGCATTTGTATCCCCATTTGCAATGATCAAGAGGAAGGTGTATGTTCCTTTTTTAAAATTTCTTCTTTGTAAAGGAAAGAGGAAGTCTATATCTTGTGTCACGGGATGCTGAAAGCTTATGAACTCAGAGGCGGCTAACTTTGAAGTATAGTAGAGGCGGAGAATGCTTTAATAAATATCAAAAACATCCATTCTGGAAAATTGCTACTAGTATACCATCCTCCAGCATCCTGCCTGCCTGCCTGACCTGATGGATTCTGTCACTGGACCAGTGATGGAGGCCCTGAAGCTATTGGTGCTTGGGATTTTAATCTCCTGTCTAGTGACTTTTAGTCTTAGGCAGCTCAGGAGTTTGAGGTCTCCAAGACAAGCATGGGCCTGTCCGAAGCCATCAGTGGCCTGACTCATATGGGCAACCACACACTGGATCTGGTTTTTGTCTTGGGGGGTTGATTGCAATGTAATATGTTAGTGAAGGATATTAGCATCAATCTGTTATTGTAAACATATCATACTTGATTGCCTTCTAACTCACTGGTGTCACCCTTGTCTTCTGGGATACAGGTAATTAATGTGATTTTCCTTAAGGATTTGGTGGGTGGTTTAGCTGATCCAGGGATGCTCATTGATTTCTCAATCCTTTTCACAGCTTGTGTTAGTTGTGCTGTAGTGGGTTGAGTTTATCACTTTTTGATAAAGTTGTGTGGGTATCCATTTTGTTGGAAGATACTGCATACACTAATCAGACAAGTACAAATGCACTGCAGCGACCCAGAACACCAGACAATGGAAATGGACTGCCTACACAACATCTAACATGTATGGTGGTGCTGTGAAAAGGATAACACTACCATACATCAAAAACATCTCAGAAATAACTACGTACTATTTAACCACACAATATCACCATCATACACAAACCAACTAAGGTCCTCCAAAACATTTAAGTAAACCAAAAGTCCCAGTAACCTAAGAGGTAAAAACAGGAGTCATCTATAACAGGATTTTTCAACTTTGGCAACTTTAAGATGTGTGGACTTCAACTCCCAGAATTCCCTGTGAATTCTGGGAATTGAAGTTCACACATCTTAAAGCTGCCAAAGTTGAGACAAGTATACTGTATATACTTGTCTGACAAGTATATGTGGTATCTTCCAACAAAATGGATACACACACAACTTTAACATATAACATATAGTGTAAGAACTGTAACAGCCACTTTATTGGACAGACAGAAGACTAGTAGAGCATATTCATGAATACCAACTAGCAGTCAGAATACACAATGAAAACTTAATCTCACAACACACGGGCAAACTCATACTTTCAATTGGAAACTGTGAGCATCTTAGACCAAACTAAATTCAAGAATTCTAGGAAATTCCTGGAAGCTTGGCATTCAGACAAATCAGCCACCAGGCTCATAGAAATAAACCACATTTACACACTATTCAAAAGAGACAATTAAAAAACAACTAAGAAGGAAACTGCCTGGGGTATTCTGGGAGTTGAAGTCCGTATATCTTTAAGCTGCCAAGATTGAGGAACACTGTACTAGATATTAATGAATTTTACAGTCATATTCAGTAGATGGTATCACTGACCTAACACCAGTCCGAAGTAATTAACTACATTGAGAAGCAGATTCCTTATTCATTGCTGTTGTTGTTCAGTCTACAAGTCATGTCCGACTCTTTGCAACCCCAGGGACCATAGCACAGCAGGATCCTCTGTCCTCAAGTCAACCTGAGTTTGCCCAAACTCATGCCCACTGCATCAATGACACTAACCATCTCATCCTCTGCTGTCCCCTTCTCTTTTTGCCTTCAATGTTTCCCAACATCAGGGAAATAAATCCAATAAATCCTCTCTTCTCATTTAGTGGCCAAAATATTTGCGCTTCAGTATCTATCATTCCAAAGGACAGTTTGGGTTGATTTCCCTTAGGACTGACTGATTTGATTTCCTTGTAGTCCAAGGGACTGTCAAGAGTCTTCTCCAGAACCACAATTCAAAAGCATCAATTCTTAGGTGATCAGCCTTCCTTAAGGCCCAAGTCTCACAGCTATACATTACCACTGGGGAAACCATAGCTTTGATTATACAGACCTTTGTCAGCAAGGGGATGTCTCTGCTTTTTAATAAGCTGTCTAGGTGTGTCATAGCCTTCCTCCAAGGAGCAAGCATCTTTAAGCATCCTTAATTCATACTAATCACTATATATAATAACATACTTAGCACAAAGACTGGGTTTTTAATGGCATTTAAATTAGGGCTCACTGTTAACTCTGCTGATAAATTACAAACTCTGTGGCATTCCATTTACTCTTTCTGTAATACAGCAGGGTCAAAATGTTAGTAGGAGGAGGCACAGATAATTTGAGGGTATTGTATGTTCCTAGAGTGCCATAATGAAATACTAAGAAGTTGCAACCACTGGAAAGAAGCAAGGGACAGTATTAACAAATCACCTCTACCAAACAACAAAGAACCATCTGTTTTGTTTATTTTGTCAAGGATGATTTAATCTGCTCTTAAAAGATACCAGTTAGATGTCATGAACAGATATGGTTTTCTTGGCAGTGACAGATGTTTCATGTAGCTATAACATAGACCTTCTTAAAATGAAATTTAAGAAAAGGACATCTGGATTTGAGAATTTTAGGCTACAAAAAAAGAACTTTTCTTCTAACTCTTGTCTTTAAGAACACTCACTATACTGTATTTACTTGATGTTTACCTGATAAGGTTTTCATCCATTTTTAAGGGAGGATTGTTTTGCTAAACAGTATGGTAATAGAGTGATTATATATATTTTTTGGTCCATTCCTGGTGTTACATTCAGAGGCAGCCTATCTTGAGTAAAATCTATGCTTGTATGCAGAATGAGAACAGATGGCTGCTTTCTGCTACTTTCTCCGTACTTTCTCACAAATAGATTGTAGTTATCTTTTCTGTTTCATGCTTCATCTCTGCACAATGTATTCCTTAAATTTAGGCTAATTAAAAAAAAGAGAGAGAGAAAGATGAGAACAACACAATCTTTTTTTTCTCATTCGAGATGTACCAACATTCCTACTGTGCTGGACTAATTGAATTTTCTGTTCATACTACTGAGCCCAATGATAAGGCCAAACAAATTAATGTTGTTTTATTTTGCTTGGTGCATTAACTTTATGTAAAGTAAACAGTGCTGCTGGTTAGTGATAACCTTTGTTTGAATTCTGTACGAATGCAAAACTGTGTGTGTGTGTGTGTGTAGTTATAGTTGTTATAGTTACAATTGTTACAATTATAGCTGTTAGTTATAGTTATAGTTGTTATAGGTATATATACATATACACACGTGTATTTTGGCAGAATCAGGAAAAGAAAAAGCAGTATTCATTTTCTATGGGCCAGAAGATTTGAAATACAGAATAACAGATGAAATAAAAAATAGCAATTTTCTAAGAATATTGTCGATTTTTTGTTCACACCAACCATTTGAAATCAAAGCATACAGCTGTCTAATCTTTTTGGGTTGTTTCTCTTTCTGTTTTGCTTTTACCATCACTACATAGTTCAGTGGTGGCGAACCTATGGCATGCGTGCCAGAGGCGGCACTCAGAGCCCTCTCTGTGGGCACGCGCGCCATGCCCTGGAGATGGCAACCGTCCCTCTTCAACCAGCCGCCCACTAACTCGTCGAGGTCCTACATGGCCGGATGCATCCCAGCACCCATGTGCTCGCTGGCCTCTGTGTGCAGGGGCCGATGGTGTCAGGCAGCAGCCGCCCCGGCCCCTGCCTCACCTTTCCCTGTGACAATGGCACCCCCGCCCTGCCTTGCCTTGCCACACCCCGCAGGATGATTCTCCTGCCCACCGCCCCACCTGCCAGAGACCCCCTGGATCTCCCTCAACCCTGCCCGGCCCCCACAGACATCCCTCCCCACGAGCAACATAGAGGTGATCACGCCCACTTTGGCCACACCCACCAATCTGCCATGACCACCACAGCCATGCCCACCCAGTGGGCCACGCCCACCTGGCACCTGGCGATAAATAAGTGGGTTTTGGGTTGCAGTTTGGGCACTTGGTCTCTAAAAGGTTCGCCATCATTGATATAGTTGTTCATTTCAGTAGAAACTTAGGCCGTGATTATAAAAAATATATAAAAGTGCACCACAACTAAATGGCAGGCAAGATAAAGATACAAAATCCTTCTGTTTTAAATTGTTTTCATAAAAAATAAGAATGTCATAGATTTTTTAAAATCTTTGAACAATTTCACTGTCATGATGTTTCCACACACTTATGAACAAGGTACAGGAAAATTTTATACTGTTTATCATGGTAATGAAGATAAATTTCAGGTACTTGGTATTTTATGGAACCTTTATATCTGAAAAAGACCTTTTTTTAAAAGCTTTAGTTTCCTGTAGCCCCTTTGCTGACTTATGTGCAAATCTAAATATTGTGCTACTTCTAAGGGCCTGTCATATTTTGGTTGACTTTTGGCACAATCTGAAGCCTTCTGGAAGGAATCTATTCAGATTTCTGATAAAAATGATGTCCTGGTTTTGTAGTAACCCATTTGGTAAAGTGGATGAGAGACAGAAGGAGAGGAAGAGAGGAAGAGAGTAAAATCTTGGTTCCAACCATTATGGTTTTACTTACTCTTGACCACTGGTGTGTAAGTCTCTGAAAGAATGCAAACTTTGAATTGCTCTAGTCTGCCATCTGCTGGCAACATCCAGCAGTGATCATGCCAAAGTGCTCCTAAATGAGCATCTTCAGTGGCCAAAAGCATTTCCTCAAATCTTAGTAGCAGAAACACAGCAATCTGTTTTATATTTCTTTGGAAGGGATCATTCCTTTCCTTACAGCAATAGAAGTAAAAAACATCCCTGTAATTTCTCAGCAGTTAGAGAATTGGTTTTTGTTTTTGTTTTTTTGCTTGCCTGTTTACTGTTGAGTATTCATGTTTATAGTGAAAAGGTCTATGTGTGTTTGTATGCACAGGACAACTTCTTTGCCTTTATGCAAGCTCTGTTTCTCTCCTAGTTTAGCATCTCTCCCTCCCCACCCAAAACCTCATACATAATCATTTTGTTTGTGTGAAATAATCAATCACTAACAGCCAATCTGTCTTGAGACCTTCTCCTGTAGGTTTGGAAAGAGGGCAGCCGTAAAAGCCTGCTGAGTGGATGGGGCCGTGCCAGTTTGTGAACTGGAACGGCTGCTCTTAATGGGAACTAATTAATTAGGGAATCAGTAGGTTACATTCTGCAATATGACTGGTAGTTGGACCTGGAAGGAGGCAAACCTGGCATCAAAGAAGTGTTGTAGGTTTGGGGACTCAGACTGCTGTTTATTGCAGAGTACTTGGCTTTTCAAACATATAATTCACAGCAACATAGATGTCCAACATCATTGCAAAAAGAATGGCTATTTTTAATTATTTCAAGCATGCAAAAAATGCACTTGCCTCTTGTCATGTCTTATCTCCCATTATCTCTCGGACACATTGCATATGAAGTAGTGACAATAGAGATGAAAAACC
The DNA here is from genome assembly GCA_023970755.1 of Azemiops feae. Taxonomy (NCBI): domain Eukaryota; kingdom Metazoa; phylum Chordata; class Lepidosauria; order Squamata; family Viperidae; genus Azemiops; species Azemiops feae. The sequence continues at coordinate 608,633 of JALGBA010004200.1, read as the reverse complement.
CATTTAGCCCTCCTTGTCCCTAAGTCAAGAGGCACTGCAGAGCCCTGTAAGACAAACAGAGAGACTGACAGAGAGACAGTCACTAATTCATACACAGATAGACAGATACACTTTATTTGTTCGTTTCATTGAATGTCCTTTTATTGGTCAAAGGTCTGTCTGTCGGAGCCCAGTAAAACAATTCAATAGCTCAATTCTCATATTATACTAGCCTTACAATAAAACGGAGAAATTAGAAACCTGATTATGTAAGTGCTATCCCTGTGTAGCAGATAGTCCTAAAGTGAAGCGGCACTGCATCGCCATGCTATACTCCTTATGACACAATACACAAAGGAGGAGCAAGGCAGCATTTGAGCGTGAGAGGAAGCAAAGCTATAAAGGAGCAAATATTCTATCTGGAGGATCTGGGCTAACTTAGAATAAAGGAAGGCAGCACAAAAAAATTGATATTGGCAGAAGTTAGTAAATGATGAATTCACTCTACGGACAAATTATTGAAGAAAAAAAATTAATAACATTTAAGAGTGTTTTCAAAAGAACTGGTGTAAGGATATTTGCAGTGTGGAGGTAGGTAAAAGACAGGAATATTTAGGACGAAGACTGAAAATTTGGGATACTACTTTGTGTTTTAAAGCCTATATTTTGCGATTACTAAATATATGGTTTAAAATGCACACAAATATCCCAACTTTGGGAATAACCTTATGCCAGTTCTTCTACTGCAAAACATTTCCACAGATGGCAGTGCTTGTGATTCCCTTTGGCTTCTTGATTTCAACAGAGATTTCTGTTTCAGCCCAATGGCTTCAATCCATGTTTGAAATGCAACTTCTTTAGTACAGAAATGGATTCCATGCAGATCTCCTGCAACCCATGTTAGCACCATTGTCTTTCTGTACTGGCACACTGTTCTTTGGGAGAATTCATTTTATTCAAGAGGCCAGGCTCATTTTCATGCATCTTGGCTGAGGATAAATGTATCCAAGCATTCTCAAAGGGACTTACATTCTCTATTCATGGTTAAATAGCCATTTAAGAGGAACTGAGAATGCAGATTCTTACTTTCCCTTATTTACAGCCTACACATAAATAAAAAAGGGGTAGTTGCAGATGGAGGTGGAGCTGCCAAAGAGTGATGTCTCTGACATTAGAAAGCCACAAGCAACAATATACAGCATCAAAGGAGGACCTATGTGTGTTAGGTATGCAACATAACTATTTGATTGTGGTCCATAATAATTAGCTAGCATAGTGTTCTCATTCAGTTCCCTAACAGGTCTCTAAAGAAAGTGCTAAACCACAGACAACTGAACTCAGTCTTTTTCCTTTTCACAAGGCACTGGCTGAGTCACACATTGTCCTAAGCCACATTTGGCTATTGAATAAACCAAGATTTGTTCACTATATTAAATCACAAACCATATATTAGATTTGCATAGTATAGAAACTGGCAAATCTCATTATGGCGTCCAAAATGTGTGACTCCAGCCACTTGCTGAATGGGATGAGAAACATAGGAAGAAAAGAATGGCCTTCCTTTTGAGGATCTGTTTTTCCCCCTCTTTTTCTGTAATTATTAATAGTACAACCTGAGAAGTAACATACTTGCACAGAAGCTCTTCACCATTAGTTGTGACTGAAAATCAACACCCCTTTAGTTCCACATATCCACTGGAGCTGTTTGTCATCAGTTTGTTATTTATTACTGACAGAAGTTTAACATTCCCTTAGCATAAATAAGTTTTTGCATTCTTATTTAATCTAATACCCATACTTAAAGGACAGCAAAATAAAAGATGCAGGATCTGCAGTTCCCTGAGCATACAGAGGGGCAGTGAAAAAATAAAAATAAATTTATTGTCAATTTTTGCATGGTTTTGCTATTTATTGTTCTAAATATGAACTAATGATTAATGATGATAAAACTAAGATTTAGGACAATAAATAACAATAATGAAATTGCCACCATGTATTATAAGGAGTGAGGAAAGAGAGAATGCAGAAGTGCCACTCTTAAAGACAGCTCTATGTCACAGGTACTATATAATTTGAGCTCTCTGGTGAGTTCCATATTACTTTTCTTTTCTGATTAGTGCCCACCGCAAGACTTTATTATTATTTTTGCTTCCATACATTCACTATAATGTTTCTCATAGTGAAATACATCTTGAGGGTCAATGATAAGCAGACAATCATTGGATATATTCTACATTTTGTATATTTAAAAGTTGCTTCTCTCCCATTATCCATTCTTGCTGGTCAAGTTTTCTGTAACTTTGGTAACAAGAGCAGCATTTTGGAAATATAAACTCAAATATACCAAGGTAATATCAGGCACAGAGCTTTTCTTTCTGCCACTGCCTGGTATAATTTGTTAATTGATTTACATCCTAGGGTCATGCAGAGAAGACTGCCAGAGATTTTTATCATTATTTATTTATTCTGACATTTGCTCAAACCTTTAATCAAGAAGCACTTGCCTTTCAGGAAAAACAAAAATAATTCTCCAAAACTATATGAAAGCTTTCAAGTGGGTGGGTGTGGGGGGGTGACACTACTGCTAGCTTGACATATTTCTCATTCTCATAGCTTTTTTGAAAGCACTATTCCAAAATATAATATAATAGTTTGGTGAGATTTGCTGAATCTGACATTTTGATTCTTGGATGCAGATATTAATGTTTGTGTTAGGAAATACATGAACACCATAGTGCAAAGGAAAGACACTTTATTTGCTGTTCTCATACACAATGACACCATGTTTTGTCCTGAATGTTTTTTGATGCTAGGTGATGATCCTGCCTTCCCTTACCTGAAGGCATTCCCTGCAGGACCAGAGATAAAGCCATCATAAAGCTGGAAAGGGGCATTTAATCCATGTTTGAGTCAAACTTAACTTTAGGTGATTTCACAGATATATCCAGGCAGGTTTTTGTTTTTTAGTAAAGAAATGACAATGGTTTGCAATTGCCTTCTTATGTTTTTAGTCTAGCTTATTGCCTTAACACTTCTGGCAGTCAACCAGACCCAATATTAACTTTTCAAGTTCAACCACATTTTAATATGCACTGCTTACACTATCTATCTATCTATCTATCTATCTATCTATCTATCTATCTATCTATCTATCTATCTATCTATCTATCTATCTATCTATCTATCTATCTATCTATCTATCTATCTATCTATCTATCTATCTATCTATCTATCTATCTATCTATCATCTATCTATCTATCTATCTATCTATCTATCTATCTATCTATCTATCTATCTATCTATCTATCTATCTATCTATCTATCTATCTATCTATCTATCTATCTATCTATCTATCTATCTATCTATCTATCTATCTATCTATCTATCTATCTATCTATCTATCTATCTATCTATCTATCTATCTATCTATCTATCTATCTATCTATCTATCTATCTATCTAATCTAATTTGTTTGCCATCTCACTGTGAGGTGACTTTGGAAAATACACACACACACAATAATATGGAATCCAACTTAAAGCATCCCCAGCAAAGATGACTTTACTTTTATTTGAACACATTCAATGTGCCCTATTGGTATTTAATTTCAAGCTTTTCTTACTGTTGAGAAGCTTTTTTGTAACCTTTAACCAGAATCTACCTGTGTTTCTATCTTCTGTATTCTGGAATAATAAAGAATAGATGCTGACCTTTTTCTTATGAAATCAGATACTTGAAATCTGCTATCCTTTTCCTCTTCAGTAATCTCTTCTTGATTTTAAACATACCCAGTTCCCTTATCTTACTTCCTAAAACTTGGTTACTAGTTCTTTCATTATGTGTCTTATTGTTTGCATTCATTCCAGTTTCTATCTTAATTTTTTTCTTAAAATGCAATGCTCCAAATAGACTTAGTACTGAAGTATGATATTACTAAGGTAAAATATTCTGGAACTATAATTCTCTTTGCATATTTTCCTGAATACACGCAGAGTTCAAAGTGGGGAGAGAAGATGGACACATGCACAAAACTTCTCTACCTCCATCTAATGTTCAGGCAAGAGGTCTGAAGTGGAGCTATAACTCTGCCTGAACATAAAGCAGGTTATTTTAGTTGGTTGTTGGATCTTGCTGTGTTAAGCCAGGATCAATACATCTTCTCTTTGGGCTTCCCACCTGAATGCATGGAGATTAGAAAGCAGCAGGCAGAGATGTATGCATCATCCTCTTTTTTTTCTCTATTCTGACTCTTTTGCAGACTCAGATCAGTGCCAGTAAAGAGCTTACTGTTTTCTGTGATTTGGAAACTTTTGCAACCTACATTTCTACCTGCCTTTTAAACACCCATGTCACACTGCTGAATCACAATTCAAATCATTGCTGAATCACATCTTGTGATCAACTATAGCTTCCAGATCTTCTTTCCGTGTAGTTACCAAGCCAGGAATCTCCCATTTTGTACCTGTGCATTTAATTTCTTTTTCCTAAGTAAAATAACTTTTCCCTATGTAGCCCAAGTCAGTTATAAATCTATTTAACATACATGCCAGCCAGTTCATACTTAAGAAACTTGCTCGTCAAAATGCCATAGGGATTGTTGGTTCAGTAAGTGTGATTAAAAAAAAAAATCTCCTGTGCATCCTGACATATGTGTGGTTCTTGACAAGATAAAGTTTCTATATTCAGACTGAACCATATTTATTTTCAGCACGTAAGATTTCTTTCCTAGGATATTATTATATTTGGCGACAACCCTTTCACATGTCACTAAAATGAACATATGATGGAAGAATATTTTTGCCAAGTTAGACTTGCCTCTACAGCTTTCCTCAAATATCCCCAGCGAATGCATATGTTATTCCAAGTGAATTATTCCAAGGCATTGTATTCAGAAGACACCTATCAATAGGTGGTTTCTGGAAGACAAGGGATTATCACAAGTATTAGCAACTTGAAGCCATTCTGTCAGTTTATCTGGGGGAAAGAAATAGTTGATTCTCAATTTGTATGTCTGTCCTGGGGATGAGAAAAGTCTGTTTTGTATAATATGGGTGTATTATGATTTATATATTGATTTATTGTACAGTGGCACATTGACATTTTTTATTCATTTTAGGAGACCATAAGACTCTTAAGAGTTGTTGCAATTGAAATGGCAAAGGTCAAATATGTATTTATGTATATATTAATACTTTAATTCCTGTATTCCAATGGTTCCCAAATGCTATCTTAATACTTGTTTCTGGGAAAGTTCTGTGCATATTCGCCACTTCCCTGAGTAGTGAAAATGTTCTAGGACAATGTTCCTGAAACTAATTCCTTTTGGGTAAAAGAGATCTGAAGAATGATGGTATCTTTATGGCTGCCAAATATACAAAGGCTCAAAGAGACTAGGTTCCTATAGATTAGCCTACTAGTTAGGCTGGGATATGTAGGAGGCGACCAGGCTAAGGGGTCATCAGACATGAGTCCCTTCGCACCCACAAGAGATTTAAATCCAGCCCACCTTGAATTCCTTCTACCTTATCGCCAATTTCCTTTGACCGTTAGTAGTTCAGATTCTTGTAGAGAGCTTAAACTTGCATTAAAACTTTATACCCATTTGAACTGCCTGGATCTCCTGATTTCCTTGGCGCTTGACAGGATAGTTAGCATTGGGATCTTGCACATTCAAGTTGAATGATTAATGTGTAACACTGAGGAGGCACTTACAAAGTCCCCTATACATCTGGAGGGCCCCAAGTTGGGAAAAGCTGAAAGAAAGCATTAGTGGATATTTCCACTAGGTACTGGCCTCATTTTGTTATGTAGGAAAATTCTGAAGTAGTACATTTTGATCTGCATGAGTAAAGCTAAGGATAATTTATTCCAGATTAAATTTTACCTGGCAACTGATAACAGGCACATTCTTTCATTAGAGGTGTAACTATCATGAGTGGTTCCTAATGTTTGCTTTAAATGTAGTTTATATCAACCTGCAAGTCAGTCAAATCATGGAATAAGGAATGTTTAAGCACACTTGTTTTCAAAAGATTTCTTTTACAGTGCAGTGTACTGCCAAAGCTTCAGAAAAAAATTAGTTTGCTTATAGAAAGCTACTTTTGGAAGAAAAATGTACTCTCTAGCAACAAAACCATTTTGTGGGGTAAAATAAGGATCAGTCCTTTAGTAGCCTTTAAACAAATGCATAAATAAATAAAACCTTTAGATCATTGAAACATCAGAGAACACTTTGAAATAGCCTCCACAGTGCAGTGCATTAGGTGAACTACCTAACTTCAGTGTGTAATGAGCAATATATTCATTTATATTTTGCGTAGTACATTACAGCTCAGCAAATATAGCTCAATGCTGCCTGGATAATTCATCAGGAGAAAGAAGAGCACTTAAGGAGTTCAAAGGTTTGTCTGTCCCCTGCAACTGGAAAAGGCAGGATTTATTGCGATTCTGTTTATGGGGCAATTGGATTATAATCACAGATCTTCATCTTATACCTCTCCCTACTGCTGCGGTCCTGCTCAGAGGATGCTGCTTCAAACCTGAACAACTCCAATGCATCTTGAATTATCTCATTTGCAGGATTTGTTTTTTTTTTTTAACAGATTGTTGGTTTACTTGGCCTTTGACTTCAACAACTTCCTCTGGCATTAGCCTGCTCAGCTAAGCTAATTAATCAAAGAGAGAAGCAACCTAGAACTAAGGAGAAATTTCCTGACAGTCAGAACAATTAATCAGTGGAACAACCTGCCTCCAGAAATGGTGAATGCTCCAACACTGGAAGTTTTTAAGAAGAAACTGGACAGCCATTTGTCTGAAATGGTATAGGATTTCCTGCCTGAGCAGGGGTTGGACTAGATGACCTCCAAGGTCCCTTCCACCACCATCACCACCACCACCACCATTATTATTACATAGCTTCAAAATCTTTAAGAGTTCATTAGTTGGATGCTTTCTTTCCTTTTTTTAAAGTATTGTTTCTCTCCATTCAAGCAGTTCTGTTTTGTAGAATTTAAGAGTCTTCTTGTAGTGGCTCTGTAGTCTTTTACTGTATCACTATAACATAACTGTTGAAATAACAATGAAAAAATATGCCAATGTTGCAATTATATTAATTATCCCCATCATTTACAGATCCTCAACAGTATTTTTCTGGAAACTATGGCTTAACAACATGGATGTAACTAAATAGTGAAGTGCATGACATAAATAAAGAGTCTGATGGCCTTTCACAAGGCCTTAAAGACATACATGTGTCACTAACTTTGAGGATCTGGGTTTATGATACAGCCGATGCAATGGTTATGCTGGTTTGTCTGTGGCTTGTTTTTGTTTTTTGCCTTATTTGCCAATTATGTCTGTATTACTTGTATTGTTCTTGTTATATTTTAACTACTATTAGATACTCAGAATCCTGCATTAGAGGATTCATATATATTGAAATGCAGCCATATATATTGAAATATAAAGAAAGCTTTAGGGTTAACCCCAAAATGTTAAGCTAAAGGATCTCCTATATTGGGACCGAGAAGGAATGCTGCCTAAAGAGCAGGGAAAAGTTGATCAAGGGAAAGAACGATCAGTGGCTTAATTCAATATAAACACTGTATTTTTATATACAGGCATTGAACATTCATTATATAGCAACCTCACCAGGATCTCCATGTGTACAGGGTAACTACAAACTGTGTGTGTACTGTATAGGGAATGGTAGAACTATTCTCAATAAGTTAAGTATTTTGATGCCTCCTGGGATGGGTATCTATCTAGAATCCTTATTCCTGAAACTAGTTAAAGGTGATCATGAAAGAATCAATATGAGATAATGGCTTAAGATATTGAATTGGGACCAGGGAGTCACAGGTTAAACTCCTATTTAATTATGGAGATGATTGGATATTCTGAGTAGTCACAATCTCACAGCCTAACTTACATCAGATGGCTGTAGTACAGTAGTACAGCATGGATAAAATGCTGCTGCTGCTGCTATATCCATTAGGCAGACCACACTCAGAAATAAACTGTGCAGAAAGTTAAAATTACTTTTATTGAGATTGGCTATAATAACATAAACTTGAAAATGTGATTATTTTGTACCACCTTCTATGAATTCTAATTCAGTGAATTTGGGAGTTGTCTCTCTGAGCCACTTCTGAATCTTAACTGGCTGTATGTATGTACTTAAAGTATGTTTTGCCTCTTGTTGCCTTGGCAACAAACCTTGCATATCTCTGTTAAGATTATCTTCCTTATTCTTAACACCAAAGATGGAAACAGAGAACAGAGTGAAAATTTGGGAGATGAGCCAGAGAAATTATATCCAGCGATTCTATGTTTGAGAGAAGAAGGATAATCACATATGAAGATCTGACATCAAAACTGAAATTGGGCCCAGGGATGTTGGGGGGGGGGGGCAAGAGAAAAGCAATAAGGAAACAGGAACTAAAATAAGAACATCATCATGGATTAGAGATATCAGAATGTACTGCAAAGGTTAAGGAACAGTAGGATAAGGATGATTTGGAGAAGTATGTGGGGAGGAGGGGTAAAAAATATGCAAAATGATGGCTGCTATTAAAAAAACCACAGTGGACATCTCGATGTAATGTTATGTGAGAATGATCTTGAGAGACAGGGCGAAAAGACACAGCCAAGGGAAATGTCAGATAAAAGACACCTTAGCCTAAAGCAGGAATGTGTGTGGGGCAACAGGCTCAGAAGAGACCCTCCCCTAGTATTTTGGGATACGAAGGTAGTGGGGGGAAACTCTTCTGGCCATGTTTCCTGTCTGGTCTACCTCACAAGGCTGATACTTAACTTTCTCACTCCCTGCTCCCTTCCTCCCTCTCCCTCTGCAAATGCCCATCTGGAATTAGTGGAATTCATAAAAGAAGAGCAGTTGCAACAAATTGGGCTGAAGGAGGTGAAATCTACAAACAAATTGGCAGTGTTGACGCAAGGGAGAGGCTAAGCAGATGGTGGCAATACTATCCTGAAATCTGCTATCTAATTTTCCGAAAGTTTTCTTTTCCTGTGATTCAGCTTTTCTGACTCTTGTGAATTCCTTTTTTTGTGCAATGGTTCTGATATTGTTAATTTTAAATATCTACATCTCTCATTCCCTAGTGTTTCTTTGGAAGCCCATTCTTCTGGATCTGAGTGGAGGAATTCCTGCATCATTTCTTCCCTAGGAATTTAATTGAAATGTAAAAAGGAAGCAGATTCAGATTATTAGAGAAATGAAAATTCAATAATTTTCTCAAAAGTACAAAACAGAATAGAGAAAAAATAAACAAAATATATTAATACAATTCAATCAATTAAAGCCAGCCTATATATCCTATATCTCCTTTAAGGGAGATAGGCAAGAAACATGATAGATAGATAGATAGATAGATAGATAGATAGATAGATAGATAGATAGATAGATAGATAGATAGATAGATAGATAGATAGATAGATAGATGATAGATGATAGATAGATAGATAGATAGATAGATAGATAGATAGATAGATAGATAGATAGATAGATAGATAGATAGATAGATAGATAGATAGATAGATAAGCAGGCAGGCAGGCAGGCAGGCAGGCAGGCAGGCAGATATTTGTAAATAAAAGTAAGCAATGTAAGCTAAGAAACCTGTGTGAAAATACAAAAACTTTTGGGGTAAAAGACAAAAAAAGGAAAGGAAAGGAAACAATGAACATTTGTCTAGTTATTGACAATACTTAAATAACAGCAATAATCTTTATACAAATCACAATAGCTCAATTTTTAAGTTGAATTTTGACCACAAGAATTATATTCCTTTATATTGATAACTAACGAGTTCTAAGTTGACAGTTGAAAATTTCATTAAGTGAAGCCTTAAGGAAGAAATATATTTTTAATAAACTTGAAACTGTTGATTTTATAATATAAGTGCTCCAATTCTCTATTCCAAATTTCTTTTTTTTTTTGGTAAATCATACTCTTTTTATATAATCAGCTGGTTAACAGTGTTTTCCATTTTCTATTCATCAATTACAAGGGGGGAAGGGTCCCACCATTTCTAAAATAAGTTATTTCAAAACATCAACATCTCATGAGAGGCTGCAGGTGAGATGCTTACTGAAATGAAAGATTAAATTTAGGTATGAAAGATTAAATTTAGCTATCAGCATCCTGCATTATTTCCTTGAGCATTTCACACTTTTTTCACAACATGAAAATAATTTTCTCCATAAAATGGAAGAGTTGTAAAAAAGAATGACTAGCATTGCACTAAGTCTAGAGAAGGAATGAACAAAAGGCATAGAAGATGACCATATTCTGGGTGAAAGAGTAGCATTTCTATTAGAAAGAAGAGAAAGAATGGCAAAAAGTACAAGAATAGTATGTGCCATGATAGTATCAAACTTTTCCACACAAATGTTTCCCATTACAACCTGACAGTTCCATCATCAAATGAACATTTGAATTTGAAAATTACTATCAATGACTCCTAACTTTTTAACCTAGGTTTTGTTCAGTGAAATTTAATCTTCATTTGTCCCAAAATAAAATCCCTTGCCTTTCTTCTGCAGGTTACCTCTCTGCTATCTGAGTAACTTGGATTGCGTGCCTCTTCAGATAGCCTTTGGGAGAAAGAAACCCTTTGAAAAAGGCTTCAGAGAAGTGAACAAGGATAATATATGCGTCTGCACAGACAACCCCCCTCTGCAGAAAAAGAACAACAGTTAGTGGGTTCCTCCCACCCCTATATTCCCACGGCCCATCTGTTGACCTGCTATAAAAAAACACCACAAGTTTTGTAAGCAGAAGGACTTGCCTGGGTAGAAAGAGGGCTTAAAATGTACAGTCTTTGAAACCTGGCTTGTTATTTTAAGCTGGCTTTTGAAAAGGGTGAAGGTAGGGTGAAGAAATAAGAACCACTGCCTACTTTGTCCATGATCAGCATGACAATGGGATTCTGTGGAGGATAAGAATGAAGCGAGGGATTGGAAAGTTGTAGATTTAAGGAAACATAAAATTATTCAAAGCCATCTAATAGAAAAACTATGCTGTAGGAAAGGAAAATTATTTGAAGATATCCAGACCTTTTAAAGGTAAAGGTAAAAGTTTTCTCTCTCCAGTTCTGTCTGACTCTAGGGCAGGGGTCCCCAATCCCCGGTCTGTGGCATGCCAGCAACTGGGCCACACAAACAAGCAAAGCCCCATCCGCGAGATGCAGGCATCACACAAAACCATGCACTCTCTGGTCCGTGAAAAAACCTCCCTCCACGGTGCCCAAAAGGTTGGGGATCTCTCCTCTAGGGGGGGGGGGGTGTTTTTTAAGGCTCTCCAGATAGCTAATTTTATCAGAGAAAATAGCCTTTTTTTCAAAACGCCTGATGGGGAAGACTTAATCAGATATGTTGCAGGCTGCATTACAGAGATGGTGTTCAAACTTAGGTTTAAGAAAGGACTCCAAAGCAAATTTTGCAGATACTACTTATCTGTTGAAAATGGTGATGATGCTGTTTATAAATTGGAAGCCTAAGGTATTAAAAAAAACCAACTAGGTTGGTACAGAAACAGAATTCTAAATTTATACAGGTAATCTTTACTCTTTCTTAAGAAATTATAAATGCAGCTCTGTATTAGACCTGTAGTAATCCCACTAAAAGCTTATGGCTATATACAGCTCCCTGAATCCTAGCTATTCTGCAATAATTCTCAAGACACAGCCAAACTCTTTAGAGTCCTCTATGTCTTGGAGTTTACCTGTCTCCTAAATACACTATATAATCAGGTAAACTGCTAATCTTGCCTGTAGAAAAAAACTGACATGATCAGACAGGGCAAGTCCGTTTTGGATTGAACTTGGTGTTCCTGGAGTTTCCCAAGGTCCAAAATGGATCTGAGAGAGCTGACCCTGTGTATACTAGTTAGTGCATTGGCATTAATCACCAAGGACACAGAAACAATCTAAAAAAAGAAAGAAAAGAAAAGACATGAGAGAAAAGGCAAAAGTAAAATAACCTGACCTTGTGTCATGAATGTGTGGATTTTCAAAGAGTTTTATTTATGAATGGATGAGTGTGAAGGGAATAGTTGTACGGATATGTTTCTGAATGAATTTATTCACTAATATAGTTTGTTCTGATTTAGCATGAATACGAACTCATTAGGTTTTAGAGTATGGCTTTGCAAAGCATGAGAAGGGGTGCATGCCTTTTGCGAAGTGGTCCTCCTTAAATTTACATTCTTCAAAAGGCCTACTATGTTTTTTTCAAGGGCCTTCCCAGGTTTGCACATGTAGGCATAACTACTAGCAGTCCTAGTGGTAATCTTGTGTGTCATGGAAAAACATACATGACAAACATATGAAAGCCTGTTAAACAGCCAAGCCTTCTGTTTGTTAAGATGGCCTCAATACTTCGATAAGGATGTTCTGCTCATGGCAGTGTACTTTGCAAGACATTTCTCTGTATGCTTCATTCAGCTCTAGTCATGTCTGCAATGCAGGCCATTGTAGCTTGCTCAGCAAAAGATGCATTTAAAACATCTTGGCTTAGAAGTTTGTATGAACAAAACTCATATGCATATATGGCGTTGGTTATGCCCACATTCTATTTCGGGTATAATTTACTTGGGATTTTGGTCTTGGCCACTGTGGCATAATGTTTGTAGGGAAATTGAACATGGGGGAAATGTAGCTTTTGGTTTAGGGGAATGAGGAGGAAGGGAAGAGATGAAGGAAATCGAAAATTTCCTTCAATTTCACCCCTTTGAAATCCAGTCTTTCCCCCACTTATTGATAAGAATGGGCACATAATTCTGGTATTATTGCCGGTAATACATTTAACGCTAAACACTGGCATTAAGCTACCCTGGGAATTCAAATGTGGTTTTCCCATTAGCTGTGCCATACGTTACGGATCAGTTAAGGAAGAAATCAGTCCCTTTCCTTGTATTTATGGGAGGAAACGCCTCTCATTACAAATCTCTTATGGGCTTGAATCGCTGAGCGCAGATAAATTCAACGAGGGGGACGCTTCCCTGATCTCTGCAGGCGTTCTTCCCTTGAATTTCTGTCTGCCGCGTACCTGGGCAATGGAAAGCACACGAGTACTATCTGCCGTAGAAAGACAGACAAAGAATTCCGCGGAAATACCTCTAGTTTCAGATAGAAAAACAGCCGGTTACCAGAGTTCCTGGAGAAGATCACGTTCTAACTTGCGTTTTGATCTCTCGACAGCAAAAACAGGTCGACAATAGGTAGCGCGAACAAGCGGGCAAAAAATGAGACGCAGTGCTTTCCTCGGACTCTGGGGGTCGCTGCAGCCCTTCCTTGCGCTCTCTTCTCCTTCCCCGGCAGCCCCCAGAGAAGCCTGAAGCTCAGCTTGGCGGCGTGCAGCGCACAGGCAGCCGGCTGCCGCGCCGTGCGGCGCCTCCTCCAAAAGCTGCGCGCGTGTGCCGAGCGGCGGAGTGGCAGAGCCGGGCAGCCCCGCCAGAGGGACGAAGCGAGGCGATGCCAGCCGTTTCCTGGCGCCAGAGCCGAAAGGGCCTGGGCACGTGCTTGCGCTGCTGAGTCTCAGCCACGGCGGACGAATCCGGACCGACCGCCCGGCACGCAGCGCGCTGGGCAGAAGAAAATGGGGAGCGGCGTGTCCCGCCGCAAGGACGCGCCGGCGGAGCGGCTGTGAAGGCGCGCCAAAGGTAAAGGGCTGGGAGCGCGGTGGGGCTGGAGTCTGGGGGCAGGGAAGCGCCGCGAGAAGCAGAGGCGCCGACTCGGAGCTAGTAAAGTTTGCCCTTGGTCCCCGGCGAGCGTTGGGGCTCCTCGCGGACCTTCAGCCGCTCCCCTGGACTTGGGAATTGAAGCCGGCTTGCCCAGCCTGCCCTCTCCAGGAGGGACTTCGGGATCCGGCTTTCAGAAAGCCTGGCGGAGCGGCCGGGTTACTTTCTCGCTTTTGGATTTGAAGCTGCGGTCGCCGGAGCCAGAGCGAACTAGTTGACCACTTCGGGATTCGGCATCGGCGTCGGTTTTACAAGCCGAGCGTTTCTCCGTTTGCTAAAGGGGACGGCAAGCATCCCTGGATCCTGACGCTCCCGTTAGATTTCGGCAGGCAGGGCAGGGCAGGGGCCAGGTCTGCGTGGGAGTGACAGGCAAACTCCATTTTGGCTGCGACAACGGGAATTCGTTGGGGTCCGAGGATGGGGGGGGGGGGGAGCTCGATAAAAATGGCGGAGCTGCAAAGTCAAAACAAACTCTCCTGTCAAACTAAATCTCACCAGACACCTGACCCCCCCAAGCCCCCACCCACCCACAACCAACCACATAGTGATAGGGTTAGGGTGGTCTTTTTTTCTCAGCTCTGATCTTCTCCCCGGAGATAAAAAGGAAGGATGCAAAGAATCAGAGGGCAGAGAGACAGGTAAAGGGGAGGCGGGGAAGCAGGATGGTCTTTGCAGCTTTCGGGTCCTCTTGGTTTCTTAGGAAAGGCAGAGCAAAACATTCCTCTTTAGACGTGAGTGGCTGGCAGTTCCCTTGAAGTCTGGCTGCGAGGCTGTGAGGTGTGGCTGCCGTCAGCCTTTGAATACTTGCAGGCTTGCAGGGATTCTTCCTAAAGGGGTGGAGTAGGACAGACAAAAAAGCCTTCCCAGTTGATGGATGCCAGGTCCAGAACTGAAACTACTTCAGTCATTTCCATGACTTTCAATACCTTCTAGAGTCATCCAACCATTGTTGTGGCACAATAGCAATGAGGAACAGGCTTTATACCAGTGATGGCTGGAGGATGCTGTGAAGTTGTTAGTGGAGAAATGGCCTTAGAAATGTCATCCAGCCTGCACTGTACTGAAGTATTGTAATAAAGACAAGCTTTGCATCATCAATTTGATAGCTGAGTGATGCCATAAAATGGATTAAGGATGGATATCTCCTGAAACTATAATACTGTGTGTTGGCGACCAACGGAAGAAATATTTGTCCTTTGGACTCTTGACATAATGAGTGTTTATATATGCTTTGAATTGCTCTTGCAGTGGAATCTTGTTACATCAGAGGCATTGTAGCAGATACTATGCAGGCAACTGTTTTTGGAATGGTGGCTGCAGCATAGTGGCGCCACATGAAGTGTTCCCCTTGGTGAGGCCTGCCATAGCTGTTTCTTCTCAGGGTGAAGGCATAGTCTAGTACACTTCTGCTATTTAAGATGTGGAGATCTAGTTTCTTGTTGGATAAGTCACTGTTTCATTGGATCTGAAGTAAATTACAAGTGACTTGTAAATTATATATCATACTTCATTTTTACATAGTTCTATAATTTATTGCTCTGGAAAGAGTTGATTCAACAACATCATGGACCATTAACAGTTTCTATGAGAGACCCTTTGGAAACAATTCTAAACTTTTCAAAGGATGTAAGTAACACTACATTCATGAAGACACTGATTGATGCATAAATGGGATCCCAATCCAAATCTGCATTCTAATATCATGATTGTTTACATTTGTTAGAGTTTAAAAAGTGGCAAGATTCTTTGTCACACACCCTATAGCTTTCAGTGGAAGATTCACTACTGGACATATTTCCATTGGCTTGTCTGATGAAAGCAGTGTAGTGTGCTTATATTGTCAGTGGAATGTGCATTTGGGATGGACCAATTTTACTGCAGGGGATGATGTACCCCAATCATGCATGTCTAAAGTGTGAAATCTTTCAAAGCCATTTTTTTTGCATTTCCTTTTACTGCAGTATTCATTTTAAATGTTCTTGCAGTAAAAACAAAACAAAACAAAAGATAGTTGGCAGGTGAGCCCTGTGCTGACCAGCATCTCCATGAGAATGCTGGCAATACAATTATTACCTTGCAGAATTTTCTTCTATTCTTGAAACAGCAAGGGCCGTTCCCACTCTTTCTCTGTCTAATTGGGTCAATGTCTGAGAGAATCCCTGAGCTAGCAAATCGAATCATATAAGACATACAAGAGCTTGTTTGAAATTGGTATCATTCAGGATTAACAAAGGAAGCTAGATTGGTAAGGTAAGCACAGAATAATATTGGAGTCTTGGGCTGAAAGGATAATAGACAATGTACAAAGGCTTCTTGTTTGTGATTTGAAATTTTGCATCAATCTTTCCAATTTACAGGGTAAATAGCATGTAATATGCTGGACTTTCTTACCAACTTTTTTTTCTTTTTAGCAAATGGAGTACATCATGGAATGTTCAGCACTTTTTGTTAGAGAAAGTCTGAAACTCAGGAATCTGCTTTTATTTGTATAAGCATTTGCCAAAAATGGATGCATTATTAAATCAGATGAATGCAACTTCATGGCCAGGTTTCAAAGGAAATACTTTAGTACTGGCTAATGTGATATAAAACTCTTCAGCTCCTTGCTGTATAATCAAGGTACCCCTTGGAAGTATAAAGTAAAAATGAACGATGATAATTTCTTATTATCATCTCTAATTGCTTTATAATTTCCAAATCTAATGATTTATTCTTAGGTTGACTTTTAGGGGGCATTGTGAAGAATAGGAAGCTGAATGATTTTTGTATTACACAATGGAAATCTGAAATTGAGAAATGGCTTTTTATTTTAATACTAATGCTGAAGGACTTGTATCTTTCTTCCCACTACCTCTATTTTCCCCACACAAATAAATTCCTTAATACAGGAGATGATCTTCCTCCCTCCCTCCCTCCCTCCCTCCCTCCCTCCCTCAGACCATATGATTTAACAACTAGATTCCAATAAAGAATAGTTGTTTAGAGTTAAGCTGTGCTCTTAGGGTTAGAGAATAAAGCACTCCTGAATTCACATTAAGCTGAGGAATTTCTTTTCACTACCATAATTGAGCCTGTTGCTCTTTTTAACCTACTTCTGGTTTTCCTTCAAGCATTCTTTGATTCAATGGCCTAACTTGGGATGGGAAGAGTCTATTTTATTTTTAAACATGCCTTTATTAAATTACATCAAATTTATGTAACAGTTATGTGATGTAATATTTAAAGTTTTTTTAAAAAATAAAAATTAAAGTCTGGCAATTTTGTATCATGAATGAAATAATCCAGAAAGTTTTACAGATTAATCAAAACTGTTCTTTTTTGCCCCTTTCTTAACAGAAGGCTAATTCAGATGTTGACAAAGCTGCCTCTTCCATCTTCTTAGCAATTGAGTAATTCTGATGCACGTTTCAGTAGATGGCAGAACCTAGCTGAACTTGTCTGGGCTCTGGTTAGCATTTGAAAGAATGCCAAGGAATACCAAGAAGTTATGCTAGATTGAAAAGTCAAAACACATCATGGAATAAGGGCAAACCACTTCTGCATAGTTGTCAAGATAAATTCATGCCTGTGTCCATGTAACCACCAGGAATCAAGTTTGATTCAAGGACATCTTTACCTTTTCATATGCAGAGAAAATGTGAGAATATCACCGACTTTATGCAAGTAGAGGACTTTAAGATATGTGACAGCCATGTCTACTGAATAATATCAAGGATTCAAATTTGACAAAGTGATATGAGGTGATAATTGTAGAAAACTGCATTTTAAGTATAATAATGATTTTCCTTATGTACAGCAGTGCAATGTTTACTTTATCTGGAATAAGACATATAGAATTGTTTTAAGGAAACTTCCCTGTGTGGCAAGATTAGGATGGTTTTAACAGTTAAAACATTAAAAAAGGTTGAAGTGGGAACATGACAAAGGTGCAGGTAATATTCATTCTAAGAACATGGATAAGGCATATTTTTTCCCCATCCTAGTATAGTAACTAGAATGGTCCATTGAAGCTGAATAGTGTGTTTCAGGACAAATGAAAGTAATTAGGTCATGGTTAAATTGTATAATTTGTTATTACACGAAATAGTGATGGACATAGGCTGACTTTAAAAAGGGTTTCCTATCAACTGGTGACAGCCTTCTCAGGTAGACAAAACAGGACACATGACCAGATGAGCTCATTCTACTTTATTGTAAAGTATTGACAGAATCTTGCAGGTTTGATAGTAAAAATCTCCCACATCTCTTTTACAACCCAAGAAGCTAGGGAAGTTCCCCTTTCTGAGTTTCTTTCTCTGCGGACTATGTCTTTTTTTATTTGTTCATTCACTGGGCAGCATCTCTTCCCCTGCCCTCCCAAGGTAATTCCCACACCATTTCAACTAGTACATAACTAGCTCACAAATTTCTGACAGAAAAGTTATTAATATGCAGTGTTAGTGGTTGTATATTACCTACAGTATTGGAAGCAGTATGGCTCTTGAGTACTGGCTTAAGGGAAAGGAAGTAAGAGTTACCCTATTCTGTCATGTATGTCTTGCTTATTGCTTTCCATTTACATTTGGTTGTCCATCATGGAAAAGCAAATTTTGGACAAGTTTGGCAAAGAAGGATTGTAATATTCCAGTAGACAGTTCTACTTTCTCTTTTTGTCTTCTCTTACATGGCTATGTCCTATGTATAGGATTAAATAATCCTAAAAAAAATCAACCTTCTTGGCAAATCTAAATTTGACTTCAGGGAATTCTTATATGTCAGGAGGGTTTTGCATTTAAAAGGAAGAATTGATTTGATTTGATTCACTTCATTGACATTTGTGAATGATTATTATTATTCATCAGCCAATTCATTTTAGGTAACCTCAGAAATATCAGTATCATATCTTTTTTAACTTTTCTAACAGATTTATTATTAACTAAAACTGGATTTTTGAGAGGGAAGGGAAGGAAAAATAACTGAGATATGCTCCAAATAAAGCTTGTCCACTACACAATAGCCTAATTACTAGGGAAAACATGATCAAATTGGATTTCATTATACTTTGGTTAAAATAAATAATAAAATAAAACAAAAACATTTTACAGTTATCACAGTTATTTTTAATTCTGTAAAGATTTTAGAGGATGATTAGGCTTGTTATCTTATTGGCAGAGTTTTCCTGACTGGATTTAATTGCATATTTTTTTTGTTACCTCTTAATTGTATCTTCATTTTTAGGTAAATCTTTTTATTTAGGCCTTTTAGTAGAAAAATATGTCTTTTAACTAAAATTTAACAACTACAAATTAATACTTCAAAACTGCAGCATTTCATTTCATACATTTTGAGAAATGAGCAGGCTTGCTGTGACTGAAATTAAATCACAGGTCTCCTGACTTTGTTTTGTTCATTGTAACAGCCTAATAAATCTACCTGATTGGAAGAATTTTATACTATGTTTATACCACTTTTCCCTTTAAACTAGCATTCTTACATCAACTTAATTTCTCACCCTCTCTCTCTTGCAGGAGCCAGGATCCACATTTCTTTTAAATTAAACTATTCTGGACCATTTGGTTGTAAAGAAGAAACACTTTTTAAGCTTTTTAAGGTAGACTTAAATAAGATAGAACATTTGAGATAAAAGCCCAGTATTTGTTTTTAGCACTCATTTTCAACTTGCAGTCATACATCTGGTGACACTTGTTTTGCAACTTATTGAAGTTACTGTTTTTGCACAGAAGACAGACTTACAAGGAAATATATGAAGTGCTTCATAAATCCAGATGTTATACAGAAGGACGTAGTATTTACTTCCATTATTCATATCTTTTTCTAATCAGTTGGTTGAAACTAAATGGTTGAAAAGTGCAGTATTAGATGGAAATACAAATATAGGAAAATTTGAGCTCAGTCACTGAAGATCTGACAGAATTAGATTCTTTGCTTTTGACCAAACAATGATAAAACCAAATTTACCTCATTTGCTAGGAAGGGCCATTCTTAAAAATCACAGGAAGTGATTTATTTTTAAAGTTGCATTAGATTTTTTTTAAGTATAATAAATCTAATGCTGATCTCATGCCATGTATGGAGTAGTGTTAAATCTCTTCTTCACAGTTATATGCTCCTAATCCATTTATCTAAATGCTCTTCCAGTTGTTCATCCTAAATCCATTTTTGCCAAATGTTCTTTATTGCTGCTTTAGATACCCAGAAATATTGGGTAGAGAACTTGGAGTGTGTAAACCATAAAACTGAAGATAAGTTCAGTAATTTCTATTGAAAACATTGATGTTGTTCTGGAAGAAAAATACAGTATCTGGATTACATTTAGCTGCAAATTAAATCATGCAAAATATTCAAGTGCTGCGATGGCCAAAATCATGGAGAATCTGATTTCTTTTTAAAACTGTCCTGAAAGCCACACAACTGAGTTCAAGGAGAGAGCATATGCAATTTATCTTGGTTTACAAGCCACAGTGGCTTGTTTATACAACACACTGAGTCCAAACCTATAAAACAGGTTATGTAATATATAAATATAGAATTTCCAGAGGATTCAGCTTTATAGTCAGTTATGTAATGGATCAGATTGTGAAAACGCTCTGAAGTGAAAATGGCCAATTCAGGAGGCCTGTATGATTTGAATAGATATGAGGCACAGATTAATGATAGGACCTGTACAAGGATCTAGGTATGCCCCTGTACAGGCACTCTCAGTGGGATTTTCTTGCATGGGAAAACTTTCTGTCACATGGTATGTCAATGTATATGAAAAGACTGTTTCTTGGTTCCGTGTTGAACATCAACTTTCTCACAGTATGAACTTTTACCAACTAAGATGTTTTTGTTTAGGAGTCTCAGCCAGTCATTCAGACATGGCCTCAGCCCTAGTATTCTATTCCATTTCTTCACCATGAACTTGATTTTGCGCTCTTAACATTCAGCATTCTGTGGCTGCTGAACTTGCTTGGTCCAGACTAGGCTGATTTCATTCTGTCTTGTTAATAGGGTTTTGTCATCATGTTTTGAATTGCATAAGAAGTTGATTTTATTTACTGCAGTTTATATGCTGTTCAGTTGCCAAAATACTCCACATGCAGCCTATAAATAGCACAAAATAGAGTGAAAACAATAAACATTATAACACAAACCAGATTACCAATAATTATAATGACAAAGAAAAGTAAATATTTGCTATTACAAAAATCCAGTGAGAAGAGGATATCTGAAAAGAACTGGAAGTTCTGGAAAGAACAACATCCAGAATCAGAAATAACAGAACAGAGACTAGCAGATCAGTATTGATTTATAATATGAAATGAAGTATTCACAGATATAGAATCGGAAGAACTGCAAAGATCTACCTAAGGCAGAGAAATTGAAACTTTGCTAGAAATAGTTCAGACAGTAGAAGTAAACCAGGGGGAATCAATAGCAGAGGAAGCCAGCATTACTATTCAACAAACCAGAAAGAATAAAGTCCTCTAGCTGGACAGCAAGAAGAATTGAAACAAATAATAACTGATCATCTAGAATACCACAAAAAAACAGAATAAGGTTGTCGGCATTGAAACATGTTACACCTCCTGCAAAAACAGCTAACACGTATTAAAAGATGCCAATACTATGATATTAAATATAAGCACCAGCTGAATGGTAGCAATAATGATACTACAGTGGAGTTTGGACTGGACAAATGTGCCTTCTTTAACATCAACAGGGGAAAAATAATGAAAACTGAAGGAATCAAGATGCCCTATGGCAGGCATGTCAAACTTGCGACGTCACGTGACGTCGCACAATGAATCGTGTCTTTTTCCCCATTGCCGGCAATGGGGTGGGCGCGGTTTCAGTATGAAGTATCCGGTCCGCGGGCCGGCAATTTGACATGCCTGCCCTATGGCAATAACATCAAGAGTCTGGATGTAGATCATTACAAACACCTGGGCATCCTTCAGATTGACAACATCAAGTTGAAGTCAAGAAGTTTACCAATGAATACAAAAGAAGAGTGAAGAAGTTCTTAAAGTCTAAATTCAGTGGAGAAAATACTATCAATAACTGGGAAATTCCAGGTATTAGATATATAACTGGAATAGTGGATTAGACTTTAGTAGAACTAAAAGCCCTGGATAGCAAGGCCACAAAAATAATGGCAATGAATCATGGCCTTTCTTCCATGTGGTGATATTGACAGACTCTGTTTACCAAGGAGCATAGGTTGGCCTAGAATGTTGTAAGTACATCAGGCAATTGAAGAAGAAGAAAAGGAATTAAAAATATCTGAAGGACAATGAAGACAATGCACTAAAGCTAGTATACCATGAAAGCTTACTAAATACCAAAGAGATCATAGTGGCCTATAACAAAGACCAAATAAAGAATAGAAAAGAGACATAGAAAGACAAAGTATTACATAGGCAGGACATAAAGAACTAGCAGGCAAAGTAGATAACAAGATCTGGTAATGGCTAATAGAAGGAAAGTTGAAGAAAGGGACAAGAGGGGCAAATTCTGGCTGCACAAACTAAGCAATAACTACAAATGCATATAAAACCAGTATTTAGAAGACAGCAACAAACAACAAATGATGTCTTTGCAAAGAAGTGACCATTTAGGTAGCTGCTGCAAGAAGATTGCACAGACTGGTTACAAACAACTTCATGACAAAAATGGAGCATTGGAATATGCAAGAAACACCATTTTCCTGCAAGCAAGAACTGGTGGGATCACAAAGTAGACAAAGTAATAGGAAATGAAGAAGCTAAAGTGTTCTAGGATTTTAGAATTAAGAGACAATAACAGCTTGAATTATGCCCAGAAATTAATTGACATCCAGTGAGGCTCTTATAATAGTGGTTATACTTGGGCAAATTGAGAGATACTCTTAAAGGCTTGATCCGCTACATACTCTACCAGATGTAGCTTCTGAGTAGTTATGAAGGGCAGATCAAAATACAATGCATTGTTCTAGTCTAGAGAGAGGGCCAAGGCACGAATGATGATATATAGTTTAGGATGATAGAAAGGTCTTCATTAGCATTTTGTATTGCCCACTAAGCAGAGTTGTTTAAGACCTGGCAGTAAGTAGAAGTTTATTTTTTACAAATACTTCTGGGGTGGAGGCAGGTGTGGAAATAAAATTTATTTTAGACCATGATTTTTTTTCAAAAACAAAATCTTCTGCAGTTATTATTTCCTTAACCCCTTGTGATTCACTTCTACTAAATTCCTGCAGCAAATCTGGTTCTTGCATTTCAGTGCCATGACTCTTGAAAAAAGAATGTTGTGAAAAATAGAATAGAATAGAGCTGGAAGGGACCTTGGAGGTCTTCTAGTATATATCATATATACGTCTGAGACAGGTGAATGTCTAGTCTCTTCTTAAAAATCTCCAGTGATGGAGCGCCCACAATTTCTGGGGGTAAACTGTTCCACTGGTTGATTATCCTCACTGTCAGGAAGTTTCTCCTTAATTCCAGGTTGCTTCTCTTTTTGATCAGTTTCCAACTATTGTTTCTTGTCCTTCCCTCTGGTGCTTTGGTGAACCTGGCCCCCTATGCCTTGTGGCAGCTTCTCAGATACTGGAATACTGTTGTCATGTCTCCCCTATTTCTTCTTTTCTTTAAACTAGCCAAACCCAAGTCTCGTAGCTGTTCTTCCTATGTTTTAGTCTCCAGGCCTTTGATCATCTTAGTTGCTCTTCTCTGAATTTTTTCCAAACTCTCAACATCTTTTTTGTGATATGGTGACCAAAATTGATTGCAGCATTCCAGGTGTGGTCTTACTCGGGTTTTATAAAGCGGTACTAATACTTTGTGTGATCTTGATTCTATGCCTCTGTTTATACAACCCAGGATTGTATTAGGTTTTGTTTGCTGCTGCACCCTGCTGGCTCATAGTAAAGTGATCATCCACTAGGACAACAAGGTCCCTCTCACAGTTGCTGTTTTTAAGCCAGGTCTCGCCCAATCAAACCAAACGATTTAATGACAGTACAGAATGGGAGTTGAGTGAACCAAAGATGCAGTTGTGTGTATATTTTTGTTTGTGCACACTGACTTAAATTATTTCATTGCTTTGTCACAGTTAGCCTTTGTTACCCCTGAGCTCATAGGATGTAGCTGCTTTTATTTTGATAATGCAATTTATCAGTGTCTGACAGTGGTGCTAGCAGTGCGCTTGATACAGATATACACTGAAATCAGAAAAAAAACAGTTGTAAAGCTGTAATTCCTTGCTGCAGAAATTTAGTAGAAGTAGATTCATAAGTAGATTCACTAGTAGATTTAGAAGTGAATCACAAGGAGTTAAAGAAATAATAATTGCAGTAGAAAGTGCACTGAAAGCATTGTGCTTCTTTAGCATTCCATCGGAACCTCTTTGGTCCCTTAACTCAGAGGTCCTCAACCTTTTGGGCACCAGGGACCGGTTACATGGAGAGAGGTTTTTCCGCGGACCGGAGGGGGTGTGGTTTTGTGTGCTGTCTGCATCCTGCAGATGGGGCTTTGCTTGTTTGTGTGGCCCGGTTGCTGGCATGCCGCGGATTGGTACTGGTCCATGGACCGGGGTTGGGGACCCCTGCCTTAACTGGTATTGTCATGAACTGCATTGTTTTGTTTGCAGGCTTGACTCCATGCCTTGCTGACCTCATTTGTTGATTACATTTCAGTAGTGTTCTTGCTGTTATTATGCTCCAAGGAAGGAGATCTATCATGTTTTGTCTGATTGTGTCTTTACTGTGGGGAAGAGATGTAGAAAATATAAGATTCTTCCAAAAGGAACCCAGAGGAACCCATCAACATTAAGTTATGCAATGCTTTGAATTTGAAAGGGAAAAGGTGCTTTGGCCTATGCTAGGTTGCAAACAAAATACCTATGTGCTACTCCTTAAACCAAATGCATCATTTTCCAGAATTGCATGGCAGTGGAGGGCATCTTCATAACCATTGGAGAAGGCATGACTGTTTAAAAGAGTTGTAGACAAAGACCATGTGAATGGATCCTTGCACATTTTGCCTTCAGTTGTTGAGTCCTACAGCATGTACAAGGAAAAGGGATGTTTTTCTTTTGTTCATATTTCTTTGAGGGGGAATGAAGGACAGAAACAAAGGTTGTAGTTTTAATATTATTGAGCAATCCAAGGCTAGACAGACTAATCTCATTTCTTTTTTGCCAGATGTGCATATTTTACTAACCCATGGTTTCTTTCATCTTGGTTTATTGAATTTATACAACATAGTAAATAAACTATAAGCTATGTTTAATAAAGTACGATGACTGGATTTATACAATATGGCAAACCGGAACTACATAAAGCACATTTTTGATTTAACAAAATATTTGAACCAGACCTCAGAAACTTAGAAAGAGTTTGAGACCATAGCTTCTGGTTTTAATGTGTTTATTGATAGATGGACTTAGTAAGTTAGGTCCTCTATCCTGGTAAATGAATGTTGCTGTAACTGTACTTGAACGAAGTTACCAAAATGAAAATGGGTAATCAGAGTAAAATATGGACCTTTACCATATGGATATACTTTCCAGGTGAGCATTTTTTTTACTCGAATACCAGCATCTTAGTATTCATTGGATGGAGACAGTTATCAAATCCTGGATTTGAGGATACAGTTTGGAGAAGCCAAAGATGTAGGAAACAATCTTAACATAAAACATACAGCTGTTGCATGTGTTTAAAAGTCTTCTGTCCCTCAGGAAACAACTGTCCATTAACGAGACCTACCCATAACTGATCAATCAACTATATCACTGCCAAGACTCAAATAAAAGCTAAAATCAGCATAGAGCACTCAGCTTAAGTAAGTGGACTAGTCACATATATAATGCATGTATAGATAAAAGCATTCACATGTACTACTAAGTGGATTTTCTTCTTTCTAACCAAGTTATAATGATGGTTAGATTATTATTATTACATGCACAATAATGTGAAATCATAGCTATGTTGGTGTAGTCTTCACACACATCAGTGGAGTACAGGTAACCCCTAAGTTACAAGCATTCACTTAATGCTCATTTGAAGTTATGTGATCAGCGCCCCCTAGTGTTTACAAGCAAATCCCAAAATTACAACTATTGCAGCACCACAGCAGTCGTCTGCCCTTACGAGCAACTGACCGCAGAGGCTCTGCAATATTCACCCTATTCCTCTCCCCACTCCCCACAACTGCTTCCCCCTCCCTTCCTGCCACGCCGGACTCACTTGCAAAATCTGTCTCTTCTCTGCAGCAGTTTCTTTCTCTTTGAGGGAGAGGAGAGTCGGCTTGGAAATGCTTTTTGCGTTGACAATGGAAGCTCCTGTGTGTTGTAATATCGCACAAGTTCAAACACAAATTCTCTGCAAGAGATCATGGCCCCCGGAAGCTTCCATTCTCTGGGGAGGAGTGTTTGCTTTGTTTGCATGCTTATGGGGCAAAGCGTGGAATTGGAGTTGGCCAGGCACAGGAACCAATGCCGTAGGTGGCCTGGATGTGCTGCTTGCTCATGTGCGCCAGCCTTAGTTTGAGGGCAGGAATGAAGCCTTCAACTGAGTGGGGAGGTATCACAGGGCCGGGTCCCTTGCACCTGCATCCAAGCTGGCAGCAGCGGCAACCACCTGAGCAGCCATGATTCCCCTCCCCAGCCAGCCACCCCGCCCGACCTAGTCCTCGCCTGGCCAGCCAGCTGGCACAAATCTTCACCACTCTTCTCCTCCTCCTCCTCACTCATTGAGCGGCTTGAGTTTCTCTTCTCTGCTCCGAGTGAAAGGAAGTGGAGGCACAGAGCAGGGTTGTTCTCAATAAGGCCGGCGCACCTGCTTTTTCTTGAGAGCAATCCTGCTCTGCACCTCCGGTTTCTTCCTTTGGGACGGAGCGGAGAATCTCAAGCTGCTGCCGCTCAAACACTTTTTATCCAAATGCAGACCTGAGAGAGATTGGAAAGTCCGTGTGCCTGCAGTGGGGCACTTCAGAAATGGAAAGGAACGCTCCATGTGAATGCTTGGAACTCTGTGTGACTCAGGTCTCCATTCGGATGAAAGGTGTTTGAGCAGCAGGCTTGAATTTGTCTGCTCTGTCTGAGTGAAAGAAAATGGAGGCACAGAGCAGGATTGCTCTTAATAAGGCCGGCTCACTCTGGAGGCTTGTTTTCACAGGATTGTTCTCAATAAGAGCAAGGCGCACTCGCTCCGGAGGCTTGTTTTCGCAGGATTGCTCTCAATAAGGCCGGCTCGCTCCAGAGGCTTGTTTTTGCTGATTGCTCTCAATAAGGCCGGCTCGCTCCAGAGGCTTGTTTTCACAGGATTGCTCTCAATAAGAGCGAGGCATGCTTGCTCTGGAGGCTTGTTTTCATCAGGAAGGGGCTTGAGAAATGGCTTTTTCCAGCAAAAACAAGCCTCCAAGCCCCGATGCTGGGGGAACGAGGCAGTGGCGGCCAGAGCAGACCAGACACTTCTCCATCTCCCTACGCTTCCCCAAACCCTCCTTTCACTATGGAGTGCTTCCAAACACAGGGACTGGCTGCGTTTGGAAGCGCTCTATAGGTGCTGAAAGACTTTTTATCCCAAAGGAGATCTGGCAGAGACTGCAAATTCCATATGCCTGGAATGGAGCACTTGAGAAATGGAGCACTCCTTTCCGTGCAGTCACAAAGGGTGCTTCAAAACGCAGGGAATCCCTGCGTTTTGAATAACGCCACCAGAGCACAAACACTCCACAATCCACAATGCCAAATCCTAACCCCCACCCCAGGACAACCACATCCCTTCACTAACCTCCTTTCCAGCTCCGTTCTCCATGTCCATGGCAACAAAAGAAGGTTGTGGGATTAAAAATAAAGATCAATCCAACCTTCCAACATCTCATGAAAAAAAAAGATCTTGCAAAGTTGGAAGGTCTGGTTGAACTTTTTTTTTACGGTCGTCCCACAGGCTTCTTTTGTTGCCCTGCATGCGGTGGCAGAGAACAGAGCTGGAAAGGAGGTTAGTGAAGGGAGGCTTTGGGGAAGCAAGGGGAGACGGGGAAGGGTCTGCTCTGGCCGTCGCTGCCTCACTCCGCCAGCATCAGGGCTTGGAGGCTTGTTTTTGCCAGAAAAAGCCATTTCTCAAGCCTCTTCCTGATGAAAACAAGCCTTCGGAGTGAGCGCACCTCGCTCTTCGGCTCCGTTTTTGCCAGGAAGGGGCTTGAGAAATGGCTTTTTCCGGCGAAAATGGAGCCACAGAGTGAGGTGTGCTCGCTCCGGAGGCTTGCTTTCAGCAGGAAAAAGCCATTTCTCAAGCCTCTTTCTGGCGAAAACGGAGCCAAAGCGTGCCTCACTCTTATTGAGAGCAATCCTGCAAAAATAACCTCCGAAGCGAGCGCGCCTTATTGAAAGCAATCCTGCAAAAACAAGCCTCCAGAGCGAGCCGGCCTTATTGAGAGCAATCCTGTGAAAACAAGCCTCCAGAGCGAGCGTGCCTTGCTCTGTGGCTCTGTTTTCTCCGGAAAAAGCCATTTCTCAAGTCCCTTCCTGGCGAAAAGCCTCTGGAGCGAGGACACCATGCTATTATTGAGAGCAATCCTGCAAAAACAAGCCTCCAGAGCGAGCGCGTTCCCTCTGGAGGCTTTTTTTCACCAGGAAGGGGCCTGAGAAATGGCTTTTTCTGGCAAAAATGGAGCCACAAAGTGAGGCGCTCTTTTCTAAGTGTGCATTTGCATGCAGACGGAGCTTCCAGTTTCCCCAAGGTCTCCGTCCTGGTGAAAATTGTTCTGGCTGTGGTGGAAAGGAGTTGGGGGCGGGAGCAAACACTACGAGAGTTCAGGCTCCCATTCTTTGCAAAAGAGGATCGGTGCCTGAACTTGTGCGATATTATGGGCATCCAGGAGTTTCCATCGACTCTCCTCTCCCTCAAAGGCAGAAACCACGGCAGAGAGGAGACGGATCTTTTCAAGGTAAGTGAGTCCAGCTCAGCAGGAAGGGAGGAGGAAGCATGAGGTATCTTAGTGAGTCGGAAGGCCTTGGCCGCCTATTCCATCACTAGGCCCTCCCATGGCCTCCCCCACCCTGAGATACCTCATGTGCACTTAACGAGCAAGGGAGTGATCTTGTTCAAAGTACGAGATTCACTCTACGAGTTTTTGAGTTACGAATGGAATGGGCAGGCTCCATTACACTCGTAACTCGAGGACTACCTGTATATGTGCAGATCCAAGCAGTGTGGCCTTTTGTAATTGAGAAATGGACATTTTTCCAGTACAGATTTTCTACTGACCTCTAGTATTGCCACATTGATTATTCACAGTTTTTTTTCAATTACAGTTAAATGTGGTGTGTTATGAGCCAAGACATCACTTTATAGTTAGATTATTATGTTGGTCATACAGTCAGACAGGTGTTTGGCATTTTCATCCACCACTTGAGTCCTTCCCAAGGACCTGGGATAGGCAGATTTTATTATGGTTGGTCACAGATGTTGTTTTATCAATATATAAAATACAAAGACAAAAAAAAATAGGAAATTAAGGGAAGAAAAAAGAAAGGGGGAAAGAAAATATGAGGTACAAGGGAAGAAAGAAAAAAGCATTGACTTCCGACTCTTTTTAGCACAGTACAAGATAACATTACAACCTCAACTTTTTACTTTTACACATTAGTATGTAACTAGCCATTTCTATAACAACAAATCTATCTAATTGGCAAAACCAAACTCAAAGTTTCTTCCCAAGCACAAAATCCAGAAATGATATCCAAATAAAAAACATAAATATATTCTCCTCTTTGAATAGATCAATTTAACCATTACTGCTTTATCTTCCTTGCTGTTGAAATAAATGGTGATAGTTTATAAAGATTATTAAGTGCAAATAGAAATATTTGCACTTAATAATCTTTATAAACTATCACCACTTATATTAACAAAATTCACTGTATTCTTTCAGGTTCTTTAACCTTAAAGGGAAAAATATTTTTTTCATTCATTTTAAAACACTAAGCTTTTCTTTAAAAACATTTCTAAAATTAAAACATTCTAATACATCTTTTTAAACTTCCTCTTAGTATACATACTTTAAAGTTCACTTTCCAACCAATAAAATTTCAACTAACTCCAACTAACTCATTAAATTTAGATCACTCCTTCCAGTTACTCACATAGAATATTTTTTCTTCTTCTTGTATACATCCTTATTAAAACTCTAGATTTTTCCATCCTTTTCTTTAACTTTCTCTTAACATAGATTTTTTAAAATACACTTTCAAAAATATTTTACAAAGTTTAGGAATTATTTAGGAATTATATATAAAAGAAAAATACCTTTTCAAACTTTAAATTAAGGCTTTCTTTCAATTATAAATATCAAACCGATGAAAATCCATCCTAATTCCAATTGACTCATTTTTTATTTTTTAAATATATTTTATTGGATTTTTATGGGGATAAAAGGGTTACATCAAGGTGCTTAGGAAACACCGTGGAGGTGGGTATATCAAACATCCAAAAGAACAATCACAGATATATAGCTCAAATTAATTCATTGAAAATTCCCTCTCTTAATTCCCTCATATAGTCTTACATATTCAAATTAATACATTTCTAAATAAACTTCAAACAATCCTATCAAATATCAATCACATTTCAATTATAAAAATCCAAGTCCTGTTTTTAGGCTTTACTAATTTACAGTTACCATATTCCAATTAGCCTTAAATAGACATATTATTAACACTTCGGGTGTCCCTTTTTAACATAATGATTATATCTAAAATGAGTATATTATTCTCGCAGTAACATTCTTATGTTTTCTTCATTAATACCATTTCTTCTCTTGTCACCAATCCCTCTTATTCTTATTCTATTACAAAATAATTATCTTATTTAAAATAAAAATATCAAACCAACAAATAGATTTCTATCTGATTTAAATATATATTCTATCAATTCATCTATGTCTATAAAAAATCTTTTTAACCCAGTAAATAAAGTTTACCTCTCCAGTAATTATCATATCTAAGACAAAGTATTATTACAAAGGATATCCTCTTACAAAATTCACGTACTCCGTTAGTTATTGAATCAGTCAAAAACTCAAAAGCCTTTTTAAACCCATTAAATGAAACTTTAAAATACATTTTTAAATCTAACTCTAGGTTTCTTTCTGTGCCATACCGGTTTCCATAATAAAATTCCTGCATCATCAAACCACAATATTAGAAAGTCAGTATTCCTCAACGCTTCAAATTGATCAAAGTTCTCTTTCCTTTCTTCTAGTAGCCTTTGGATAATAAAAGCCGTTTTATTCCATGTTATAGTTACTAGTTGTTTATCCACATTGTCACAATTTTCAATAACTTGTATCTGAGTGTCAGTCTCTGTTGATGTTGATGCTTCAGGCATTTCAGTTAAAGTTATTCTTTGATCATCAAGCTTCTCCAAAGATTGCATTTGGGGTTGTATAAAGTTAATTTGTTCCTTAGTTTCCACAATTTCTCTCGGTGTAGTTTCATAGTTGAGTTGTAGACATGGTTCCTCTTTAGGTTGTACATATTGCTCACTAGTCTCTTTAGCGCCAATCTCCTTCTCCACTGTTTTTCGGCCTATAACTTGATCCGTCAAAGTTTGGAAGTAAGAGTTCATATCCTCCGTGGCTTCCAAGATTTTTTCCAGTATAAGCTCATAGTCCAGCTGTATGTTAAGTTCCATGTCGGTGGTGAAAGATCTTTTAATCTTTTAGTGAAGGCTCTATTTCGTAGAAGTCAACAAATATTCACCTCCAATTCTCAATAGACCAAATCACCATACAGCTGTTTCAGTTATCTTACTCTTATCATCTTTTGAAGGTTAGAGCCATCCTCCAGCAATGAAAAAAAATATACAGTTGCAGTAACACTTTTCATCACAAGATGTCCTCAGCAGGCTATAAGGTCTTTCTTTCTTTTCTAGTTAATAGATTTTTTGTTTTTCACGTTAAAAAAATGAAGAAAGGCCTCTCCAAAATAGTAGACGCATAGTTATGATAGTAATAATCAAGAATATAAATATTTTCAGGCCCCCTCAGTATTCCAGAAATTGAATAGTCAATAAAAAATTAACTGGTTTATTTTTTTTTCAATTCCCAAAGCTGTTTTTCCCAAGTGCCCAAACGCTGCTCCCTCACAGCAGGGAAGTAATTCAAATACAAAAGCTTTTTACAGGAGAGTAATTAGGGAAAGAAGGGGGAGGAAAGGTCTCACCCGGATTCTCCACGGGGGTTCTTTATGCTTAGTTGTTCTTCTGGCTTTTGGCTGGTGCAGCAAAGTGATCGTCCATTTTACTGGCCGATCTTTTCTCCGACGGCCCTAAGGAGCTGGCTCAGACTGAGGAAGGAGCTGCCGCCCTTCCCCAGTCAAACGACGGCCTCCTCAACGGTGGTCGCCTCTCCGGGGCAACTTTCGACCCGATTAAGGGTCTACCGGCGGAGGGAAAACAGCCGGTGGGAGAGACGGGTCTCTCCGTGCGACTGCATGTGCCGCGATCCGGAACCGGAAGCCCCAATTGACTCATTGTTTAAGTCACTCCTTCCCACTTGTCTTAATGGAGTAAAATCTTTTTCTTCTATAAGTACAAAACTACCTTAGAACTTTTTTTCAATACATATATCAAACTTATAAAATCCATCCCAACAAATTAAGTCATTAAATTTAAGTCACTCCCTCCAGCTTATCTTCATGAAATAAAGTATTTTTCTTCTCAGGAGTGTTTATCAAATTTTTTTTCTTCAAGAAATTCTCAGCCTTGTTAATATCCATGGAAAAGGAGTCCCAAAGTTGTTCTGTTAAAAGTTGTAGATTAACCTGGAACACTTCCTCATAGAATAAAGTCTTCTTCTCTGAGATGTCTATTATATCTTTTTTTCTCAAAAAATTCTCAACCTTGTTAGTATCCATGAAGAAAAAAAAATCCAAACTTGACCTCTTAAAAATTGTGAATTTGCTCTTGTTTCAATTGCGCTGTGAGGGTTTTATTCAAACCATCATCATAATAAAAGTTGGTGTTAGATTTCTATTCCAAAGTTATAGTTATTTGCATTGTCCAGTATTTGTGGAGTTGTCACAATGGGTTGATAATTTTCTACACCTAATTGTGTCTATTATTCTTTTTTAATATCATCAGTATGATTTGTATCTTTAGTCCCTAGCCGATTTATGCTATAACTAATTTTCTGTATGGAGCTTTCAAAGATTCCATTTTTTGGCCAATCAGAGTTCATGAAAATCAGAAAATTTCAACCACCCACAACAAAGCAATCCAGGGCTACAGATTATTTTAAAAATAGTAAGATGAAACCACAACTTTTATCCTTAGGTCTCTCCATCAAATTTCAAAAGAAAAAGTACTCCACATTTTAGCTGCCTCCAGCAACCCTCTTCCTTGTCATTTAACAATAAGAAGTCTCAAAAATGGCACACAGCTTCAAAAAGGAGTAATAAGCTGTGACTAAAGAGAGCTTCTTTTCGCTAATAAAGGTAATAGTCTCATAAATTGGTTAAGAAATGAAGGGCACAACTTATTGTCAGTTTGAAAAATAAATTCCAAAACGGCTGTTTTGTCCAACAAGAAGTGATTTCAAGCTTCGTCTCACCAGCTGCTTCGAAGCACTGCTTCTGAAACTATTTGCAGACTGTTGTTTTCGGAGGATCTTGAGGGATGATTCTAGGAGTCTCCCTAACCCAGGAGAGTCAGATAAACAAAAGGAAAGTGTATTCCTTCTATTGTTAAGCTGGAAAAATGACAGTCCAGAGAGAGGAGATTCTCTGGGCGTGTCAGGTGTTAGCCATATCTTCACAGGAAGTCCAGTCACAGAGATTGTTGTTGTTGTTGATGATGAAATTTATGTATTGCCTGACTCTCAATGATTCTGGGTGGTTAAGCAACACATAAACAATTGCATTATATGTTTAAAGTGTAAGCTAACAAAAGGTATAATAAAAGGATTGTAGAAAGCATCATATATTTTTGTATATGAAAAATACTGTAGATGAGATCCCAAAGTTGAATAATGATTTCATTCTAGAAACCCAAATGCCTAAGAGCAGAACAGTTTAGGCCATATATATATCTGGAAGTAAAGGCATACATGATCTTCCAAATATATAATGGTAGTTACTCAGACCATGATTTATAGCTTAGTACGATACTTGACTGTATCTATTGCAGCTTGTTCAGTGACCCATTGTATCTTATGCAGTAGCTTGATGTGTGAGCCCAGTCACTGAATTCATGACAGAACATTCACATACAGCCAATGACCCAAAACAGTTAGGGGCAGATGGAGATGCCACAAGATACAGATGAACGCTCTTGAAGGCCAGAGAAGGGGAGCTAGGGGAATTTTTTTTCTACTGGAGACTAATCTACAGATTTTCAGCAGTACCTTATCCAGTCAGTATCTTAAGGAACAAAAGCCAAAAATACGACTATAAATGTATTGAACACTGTTGATCATAGGCGATTTAAGTGAAAGACAGACTGAACAACTGCAGTTAGGCTGCAATGTAATCCTTGTCCCTTACATTATAGCATAGAACTGGACTCTCTTCATAATGTTTATTTATTCATTTATTAAATTTCTATGCTGCCATCTCACTGATACAGTGACTGAGATGCTTACAATATAATAAAAAATTAAAAAGTCCTAAAAACAATTAAAATTAGAATTAAAAGTTAAGAGTCAAGATGATGGGCAGCCTGGGGGTGAGAATTTTCTCTACCTAACAGCCACCCCCAATATAGCAGGCCCCTGTTAATGCCCCAAGCCAAGTGGCAGAGACAATTTTTAAGTTTCTTCTAGAAGGTCAGGAGTGTGCGGGCAGATCTTACCTCTGATGAGAGAATATTCCAGAGGGTGAGGGCCACAACAGAAAAGGCTCTTCTTCTGGAGCCCACCAGCTGAAATTCAGTCAAAGAATTTGGACAACACCATGTGAAGTAGGCCCTTTCCACTGGAACAAATGGGGTGAATTAGTCCATTAGGGTAACGTGGTTCCTCCTATATCCTGAACCCATGCCATAAAAATTCTTAAAGGTGTTGACCAACACCTTGAATTGGATCCAGAATCAAACTGGCAACCAGTGCAGCTCACATAACAACAGTGACAGATGTACCACCTGAAGGGCTCTAGAACTGTCCATGCCACTGTGTTCTGTACCACTTGTAGCTTCTATTCAGAATCTTCAAGATTCTTTTCATAATGTTGCCATGTGTTTAACTGTACTATAGTTCCTTCCTCCTTTATGTTTAGGCTAAGCTAGTTCTGAATTTCTGACTATTATTCCCATGCAAGGCAATGAGAGATAGCATTTACTTAAAATGGAGAACAAGGTTTATGGAGAGATTTTCATATTTTCAAATACATGGAAGAAAGGAGAATGGAACTAGGGCCAGTGGCTGTAATGTCATTGATATCATTTGGCACGACCCATATGAATTGAAGAATAGCAAGTAGTGTGTGTTGCCTTGTAACCTGTATTTTTGCAGCCTGGATGTCCCCATGAGAGCTGTGAATTGGCTACTCTATATGCAGATGATAATGCCCGCATTATTCATTCATGTGATAAGCATTTATTTGACTTGCTCAAGGACGGAGTCTCACATTTCAAATGCCTGGAGAATCTGAGAACATCTGGCTGTATTGACTGACCTTCAGCAGATGGATGAGGCACCCAAACAGGGAAAGGTCGAGGGTAGGGTAAGAATTTTTCATTGTCTCTACTGTTTTGGTTCATGGGATTCAATAAGTGTTCCTTATTGATGAGGCATATGGAAAATGTGTCTTATTGCTACTGCCTAGTACTGTAGATACATTACAAGAAAAATGGGAAATTGAAGGTCCTTTTTGCAAAGAACCAGTTTTTAAAATAAAGGAGTTAGTGCAAATGCATGTATTAATGTGTGTTTGTAATATACATACAGCTATACACCCATACACCCACAGACATATATTAATATATACTCTCTCTCTCTCTGTGAGTGTAGAACTGTATTTATGGGCATCTACCCTATTTTGTCTACATTCCATACTTTTTTTTCAACCTAGTCACATTTATTAATGGAAGGGAAATAAAACTTCCCATAACTGGTTACAATTTTTAATATGTAAACAACTCTTGATTGTGTCTATGGAGATTTTCTATCATCCAGATCATGGCTGTCTCAAAAGTGTTTTTCCAAAAGCAACTGGACTTTCTTGGGTTTTTCCTTGAAAATGCTTTACTTCTTATCCAAGAAACTTCTTCAGTTCTTACCTTTGGGACAGGTCTTCACCATAATGAGAATATGAAAATGTTGATCTCTTTTTTTGTGATAAAACAAGAATGATCTTATGGAGTTAGTTATTGTTACGACATATCAGTTATTCAACTATGATACATCAGATTTCAGAGTTACCTCTTTCCACAAGTGCCATAAGATATCTATAACAAGTTCATGATCTGAACATGAGTATTGCAACAAATGGCAAGTGAAAATCATATTGTTTTGAATATAGAATATAACACAAAGCCTTCTGAACAAGTAGCTATTGATAGTCTTATTCTACATGAATTTAGAAAATTATCCTTGGTGACCAACAATACAATTGAACTCTATATGTGCTCTTGTCAGAGAAAGAGAGAGAGGGAGAAAAAGAGATGTTCTACTTTTTTTTGCTGAATCCATCAACCTCACCTTGTTTTTGCTTCATCTCCTTAAAGGTTTTTCTTGAAAAAAATGTGCCATTTCTTGTTTCAAAGAATAGGATGGTCTTTCCCATTTCATATTATTTTCCTGTACATTTTGTTGCAAGAAAAACTGGGTAGAAACAAATAATAGAAAAGTTGTAGAATTTCCAGTGGCCCTGCAGGCATACTGGACTTTTGATGGGAAGGTAATAAGTCACCTCCAATTTTCCTTCTGTAATACTGAACTGTCTATGACCTTGACAGAGATAGACATCTGATGGCAGATTGACACTTGCAGCTGACAAGGTGTTTAATCTTGCAGAAATAGTGCCAAGGAGAGGAGAAGAAATTATTGAAACACTTGGTTCGCCTGTCTCAGTAGATAAAATCACCTGCAGAGGTCAAAAGGTGTTGCCTAAAAAAAACCAAAAAAACAACAACGCCGAGATAGTAGTCTACCTACCTCAACTTGCTTCTGTGATATAACTCTATTTTCTTGCAGTCACAGAATTCAAAATGACTTCCTCATCCACTAGGTGCAGAGGTATTTATGGGCAGGCTTAAATACATTTATATTTCATCAGTCCTGTTTGTTTCTGTGGCAAATGGAAATAGAGATGAGTCTTTCCCATTTCTTTTAGTCATTTATGCCCGGACATCTCGTGTATTGACTCCTGCAACACACTCTACATAGGACTTCCCTTGAGAAGTATCTGTAAGTTGCAGCTGGTTTTAAATACAGCAGGGTGAGTTACACATATAATACTTCTGCTACGTGAACTGCCAGCTTGCTTCCAGGTCCAATTCAAGGTGTTGGCTATCATCTTTAAAGCCCCTATGGCTTGGGGCCAGGTTACCTGAGGAACCGCCTCATCTCTATTTCACTGACCTATCCCACCTGGTCAGGCAGCAAGGATAGGTTGTGGACCCCATTGGTTAAAGAATTTCAACAGATGGAATCCAGGAAGAGAGCCTTCTCTGCCATTATTCCTGCCCTATGGAATATCTTGCCCACAAAGGCAAGATGAGCCCCTTCTCTCCTAGCCTGCTGGAAGAGTGTCAAGATTCTGCCAGCTGGCATGGAGGTTTAAGAGTGGCATACAATTCTGGGGTAGTTGGTAGGTTCAAGATACTCCCTATGCCTTTTTAACTTTTCACCTGTTCTTTTTAATTTCATTTTAATCCTGTTTTTTAAATTTTGTTTTTAACTCAGGCTTTTATATGATTCTATGGCTTTATTTGTAAATAATCCAGAGTCACACATCCAGAGATGGGCAGCATAAAAAAATGATAAATAAATTAAATAAATAGAATTCACTTACAGGTTGTCAGAAAAGAATAATGCATTTTTGTTTCTTCAGAACTGTTTTTTTCTTCCAATAATTCCCTTCTGGTGACAATTTTATAACAAAATTCAACAAAAAAGATCAGAAATCTATTAGACCTTCTGTTTTAACTGATCATATTCTACCACAGATAAGAGGTAGTTGAAACCTCTTATGACCATTACAGATAAATTTTAAAAGTTCCAATAAGCCACAGAACTTATTTAGATGAAGAATAGCCTAGGACAGGGGCTCTTTTATGACTCGTGGACTTCAACTCCCAGAATTCCTGAGCCAGCATGGCTCAGCTTGGAAACCTCTCCCTTTTCCCTCAGCATGGCTGGCTCAGGAATTCTGGGAGTTGAAGTCCACGAGTCATAAAAGAGCCAAGGTTGCCTACCCCTGGCCTAGGACAGGGGTGTCAAACTCAATTTCATTGAGGGCCGCATCAGCATTGCGGTTGCCCTCGGGGGGCCGGGTGGGTGTAGCCAGAGTGGGTGCGGCCTACTGGGTGGGCGTAGATGGAGTGGGTGTGGCCTACTGGGTGGGCGTGGCCAGCTCTACATCGTTCGCGTCAAGGGTGAATGTGGGGGCCTAGGCAGGAGTGGGACAGATCTGAGAGTCTCTGGCAGAAGGGGGTGGGACCGGGGCAAGTGCCAAGGCATAGTCCATTGGAGGAGCCTCACTGTTCCTCTCAGGCCATGTGGCGGGGGGCTGGATGGTGGGGTGGGCTGCCCGGAGCCCTGGGCAGCAGAGGTCAAACGTCCAGCCTGGCCCTCGAGCACCCACGGCACTTCCCCAAGGGGGCACCCAGCTGCACTTACCTCCTCCTCAAGGCTGCTGCTGCTGTGCTTGCTCTCCTTAGCCAGGCAAGAAACGCAGCTGGGGAGGTGTCACCCTTCGTGAGGAATGAGAAATGCACCATCACCTGGAAGTGGCCAGCACATGGCCCTCACCTACTTCACATATCTGGCTTGTTGGGCTCTGGGGGAGGGCATGCCATGAGCAGCGTGAGAGTCAACGTTACCTGCGCAATGCCACCCAGCCCCTAGCCTGCCCGGTTTCGGCAGGCAGCGGGGTGCTCTCCTCACAGTGCCGAGTGGCTGAGCCGGGCGGTGCGAAGCTCACCAGCTTTGCACCTTGCTGCCTGCTGAAACTGGGCAGGCTGGGGGCTAGGCAGCATTGCACTTCTCATCAGATTCGTGCCACCCGGCTCAGCTCTTGGCGCTGTGAGGAGAGCACCCCGCTGCCTGCTGAAACCAGGCAGGCTGGGAGCTGGGCAGCTTCACGTTTCTTTTTGGATTTGTGCCACCCAGCTCAGCCTCTTGGCGCTGTGAGGAGAGCGCCCCGCTGCCTGCCGAAACCCCTTCCCCGGAGCTCATCAAGCCGGATATGTGAAGTAGGCGAGGGCCATTTGCTGGCCACTTCCAGGCGATGGTGCATTTCTTCATTCCTCACAAAGGGTGACACCTCCCCAGCATGCACCCAGGGGGCGGGGCCGACGCAGCAGGGGCTGGTTCCTCGTTGTTTCCAGATGGCCTTGTGGAGCTAAGACTGTGTTTCAGCATAGATGACCACCACAAAATTGTACATTGGCTCCCGGCCGGCCTGGGCCAGGGCCAAGGCAGCAGGGGCCATTCCCTCACTGTTTCCAGGATGGCTTCGCGGGCCACATGAAACCACTTCGCGGGCCGCATCCGGCCTGCGGGCCTTGTGTTTGACATGTCTGGCCTAGGATAACTTAAAAGAGTTCATTGCTGTAATCAGTTAATCTTTCTCAGGGGTGTCAAACTGCTGGCTGCGGGCCGGACGCGTCACGAGGAAACCGCACCCACCCCATTGCCGGCAATGGGGAAAAAGTTCCGATACGTCACGCGACGTCATGTGACGTTGCGAGTTTGACATGTCTGATCTTTCTGAAGTAAAGGCAGATAAAAGTATCCTTTTTTGGCTGGTGTTATAACAGTTGTTAGAGGGAAAAATGGGACGGAATTTGAATGTTGTTTGTTTTGAATTTTGTATTAAATCTCTCTACTTGTCACCAAGGACAGAACTCATGTGGTGAATGTGTTCTTTAGTAAGGGAAAGATCAGTTAGCATCAGATTCCATAGTCCAGCATTAGGTCATGAAACAGAATAGGAGTCAATATGCATTACATAATTCTTTTAGCTTTTCATGCTCTGAATCAGTCTCTCACGGAGATAATGCAGTGTATATTCTGAGCTTTGGAATATATACCGATAACATTAATTTAAGTTAGCTATACCTTGAGAGCTTTCAATTACGCTATTTTGGTGACATGGAATGAAGGGCCTTCTAATTCTTCCATTACTTACCTCTGGGCAAAGTGTGAATCTTTTCTGAAACGAAGTAATTTGATCTATCAAATAAGATTTAGGGCTTCTTAATGGCTATGTTGACACAATCCACTTAATGTGGTTGCTGCATTAGCTCATGTTCTTTATTTGCACTAAATTGAACTATAAATTAAGACTAGGTTAGGCTCATACATATACACTAACGCAGAAAAGTAGCTAAAAATAGTCAAGATTAACGAAGCATGGCATCTTTATCTGACCCCATTAACATGTTGTATGAATATTGCCATTGGAATAGTTCTTCACAATGATTATTAGAACAGTGATTAGATGGAGGAAGGTGCCTGGTATCCTCCAAATGTTTTTGATTACAGGGTCAGTCAGCGTTTGTGAGATGCAATGCAAAATATTTGAAGGGCATCTGGATTAGAGCTCTGAATCTGACCTGAATTCAAATAATGATCTGCTGTAAAACTAACCTCGTGTGAAATCCTGTGAGGCTGGTAAACTCAGGGAAAAAAAAAATGTCTGGAAAAGTCTTTATTAGTAGTAGGTAGTGTAATAGAATCTACCATAGCAATTTCTCTGTACTATTTATACCTAGCATAATTAAGGCAAAATTACTCTGAATCTTTCTCCCATTGCTTCCCTACTTTGGATTCAAGATTCTCTTCTGTAATAGCTTTGTTGCCTTCTGTCTGTTTTCCCTAAACTGTTAGGCATTTCATCAGACCTAGGATTATTTTCAGCCTCACTTCCTTCCATCAAAGGAAAGTTATAAACATAAGACATAAAATGATATATTGGAAAAGGTTCTATCAGCAGCTAATTTAACCTTTAATTCTTTTAAGGACAATAAATATAACATTTGTATTATTATTCCATTTCACGTGCAATGGGAAGTAAGCATGGCTTTAAAACTTGGTGTGTTCTAACTCAAATCAGTTCTGGAAGAAAAGCTTCATGGGGACTAAATCTGTGTTGAATGCAGCTGTCTTGGCTTTGTTTCTGTTTCAGAAATTAATTGGCAGAGCCTAAAAGTACTGCAAAATCATAGATATTTGGCATGATACGTATGGCATTAGTTTACGTTAATTTAGTCTTTAGGCTTTTTGGGGAAAAGCTGTTCTGTATTTTTTTCCTGTAGCAATTTAATGAAACTGCTGTTCTAAAATGACAGATTTGATTCAACTATTGTTCCATTTTCCTATTTTTTTTTTGCTGGGTTTGAGAATCACTGGGATACCCAGAAGATCATCTCTCTTTCAGGTGTTCCAGTGATACTTCGGCTTAGCTGCAGTGTAGCGGTCCTATGGTGCTTGAAGAGGAACAGTGGTGGTAGCTTTTTCCCAGTCTGGTTTCACTTTACTGTACTCTGGTACTCAGACCATTAATTATAGCTGCCAGTATGGAGAGCAATAGAGGGTTATCTTTAAAATGTAATGAGCACTTCCTGAGATGTGGCATTTACCTGCTGCTTCCGCCCAGGAGTCTCCCCTCTACAGTTCATACCAAGTCTCTTAACGAAACTCTCATGGTGTTTTTTTATTCATTGTGCAATAAATAAAATACATGTCCACATTTAATATGGATAAAACCCCTGAACTAGCTTGCCCTTTTATCTTCTGTCAGCGAGATGCAGCCTCCAGATGAGACTGGAATCTGTTGCTCCAATATTTCAGGTATTTTCCTAGAAAATATTTATTGGCACGGAGAAGTTTTTGAAATGAAATTCATGTAGCGATTCAGTTGTTTGGACTGAGATTCGGTTGTTTGCATCTCTACAACATCATGTTATCTAATAATTGTTTGTAGAGGAAGAATCAGGGAAGAAGAGGTTTATATAATAAGAGAAACATGAAGTATTTTGTGCTTGGTACTTTAGTCATCAGCTAAATACATCTGTCAG
Source organism: Azemiops feae (assembly GCA_023970755.1). NCBI lineage: Eukaryota > Metazoa > Chordata > Lepidosauria > Squamata > Viperidae > Azemiops > Azemiops feae. The sequence continues at coordinate 566,685 of JALGBA010004200.1, read as the reverse complement.
ATTTAAGGACAGTAAGTTTGATATTTTATGTTGGTGACTTATTTCAAATATTTTTTCTTTACCTTGTTTATGCAGAGATTTTTAATTCATTGGAAGAACCATTTCATTTGAATTTTTATATTCAAATTTATATTTACATTCAAATTAAAGCCATTTGATTCAAATATTTACTAAATCAAGCAAGCCTAAACATAATCAGTATCTACATCTAGATTATGGGAATTGTTTCTATACCTCTGAGTTCTGTGGAATAAAAATCAAGATAAAAATGCAGTCAGTCAGTCAGTCAATCTTATATATGTTTAAATAGACAAAGGCAACATTTAGAACCATTTCTTTCTTAGCTCTCTATTTGGTTGCATTACATTTTGTGGTAAGAGTGTTATACAAAATGCAGAAATGGAGTAAGAAATAATGAGAAAAAATTGAATAAGATAAGAAAAGGAAACTCAACTAAATTTAGTTTAAATCAGTGCTTCTCTACCTTACTATTATTGCAAACATATTTCACTCCTTTACTTCAATACATTATTTAATATTTTGCCTATTTTTTAAAGTTCTTTCCTCTTTCCTTTTGAAAAACTAACCATCTCTATCCAAACTTAACATTCTCAGACTTCCTTTTCCTTTCAGCCTATTCATTTTTAATGTATTATTTATTTATTTATTTTATTAAATTTAGATACCGCTCATCTCACTCTCAATTTTTCTCACAATTTTATTCTCATTCATTCTCTCTATATGACCAAATCACATCACTGTGCTTCTTGGATTCTTGCCGCTCACTTTTGGATTCATTCCACATTCATATTTAACTCCTCTCTTTTTGTTTTACCACACACACTTATTAAATTACTTCATTCAATTTATATTTATATTTATATTTTCCTTGCTATTGCAGACTTATTGCCATATCACAATACTATATGAGCTGAAACCCACTTCATGTACAGCATTTTTCTTTTTTCTACAAATATTGATTTACTCACAATAGAACTTATAAAACCTTTTCTACAGCGATTGCATATCTTAAAATATATTCATCTAATTTTACCTCTTCAGTAAACATTTTGTCAAGGTACAAACTTTCATCTAGTTGGACTAGTTTTTTGCCATTTATATATAACTAGTAATTCTTCAAACCATTTTCTAATCAGAAGCAACTATCTGAAGAAGAAATTAAAACTGAAAAGTGTTTTGATATTTCAGCAAGACAGAGAGCTGAAATATATCCTCAAATTGACTATGAAGTACTTAGAAGAAAAAAAAAGATAAAGCTTTTGCAATAGTCCTTCATAGTCTCCAAGTAGACTTCAATATTTTTGAAAAATTATGGGGGAATCACAAATATGTAATGTGTGCAAGGAAACCTGGAAATAGTTCTAAATCAGCAAAATTCTTCTAGAAAGAGCAGAAAAAAAGAATTTAAAACAAGAATAGAAAATTCTTTACTGGATATAGGAAACATTTCAAAGCTATTTGTGTTACTAAGTACTGGCTAGAAGGATTGTAAAATTTTCCATTTGCTATATTTACAGTGTTTTTTTTTTTTTTAAAAAAAACAGCATTTAAATTTTAACTATGTCTCAAATTGCCCCAATGGGACTAGCCTACCTCACTCTGTTTGGCAGAAGGGGCGTGCTGAGGACCCCGTCGGTTAAAGAGTTTCAGCTGGTCAGATCTAGGAGGAGAACGTTTCTGCAGTGGCTTGCCTGCCTTGCCACCTGAAGTAAGGTCTGTCCCACCTTTTTAGCCTTCCAGAAAAGTGTTGGTTGTGTGGATGTTCTGCATGGGTTGGGGTCTTGATTGGGTGCTCTGTATTGGAGATGGCTGGTAGACTAATAGGGAAGATGTCTCTGTACTGTCCTTGCCTTTGGTTTTTTTAGCTTGTATTTATTATTATTAATACTTTAATACTTTGATATTTATCATTTTAATTGTAAGCTGCCCTGAGAGTCTTTCTAGAGTGAGATGGGTGGCATTAAATTTAATTAAAAAAATAAATGTAAGACATAGTGTTTAACTTTATATCATATAAAGACCGAATTCTGTTCACTTAGGGCAGGGGTAGGCAACCTTGGCTCTTTTATGACTCGTGGACTTCAACTCCCAGAATTCCTGAGCCAGCACGGCTGGCTCAGGAATTCTGGGAGTTAAAGTCCACGAGTCATAAAAGAGCCAAGGTTGCCTACCCCTGACTTAGGGGTTCATTAAAATATACAGCTTGAAGGACCTAAAATTTGGCATACAATTGTATCTTCATATCTCCAACTTACTTCTGATACCTCCACAACATTCTTTATACATGTATCCATAAATAGAACTAAGAACTAAGGACACATCCTTGCCTGATTCCCTGATCAATATTGACTCATATACTAAGTATTCAATCTATTTTCACATATTAACACTTTTCATTTTATATTCTTTTTATAGTTAGCACCCAACTGTCAATTGCATATTTGCAGAAAATGTTCCACAATTCAAGTGTATTTATCCTACAATAATTTCCCCCCCACATACAATAAGCTTCCACACTGACTGGCTGAAGAATAAAATTCTTGTTTTATCATTCCCTGTTCAGCATAAAGCATTTCTCAAAATTTGTTCATTATACCCTATTAACCGGAATTCTTCTAGACATTTCTGCAATTACATTATCTACACCTGGAGGCTTATCATTTTTCAACTTTTATCACATTTATGACATAGAATCAAGGTGCACTTATACTTAAAGTAAAATAATTGATTTCAGAAATCTACCCTAAATAAGATTAATAAGTAATTCCTGGGAGGAAAACAAGTTGTTAATAAAAAGCAACCAAAACCACATAATTTTTAAATGTGAGCACAACAGCAAAATAATGAGACAAATTAGTATTTTATTTTAAATCTGTGTTTTACTGTGAAATAAAAGAGAGGTATGAAACTGAATGAACTCGATTCTGCTATGGAACTTCTTATAAGTAAGTCATTGAATTGCTACTGTACATGAATTTGCAAATCTACATTTGGAAAACCCCTTGTAAATACTGTTGTCATTATCTCTTTCAAGAACAAATTCAAAATAATTTTTGTCTGCTTGGTTATCAGTATTATAAATAGTATAATATTATGAATGTTTAATTCATTTCAAGTAGCTCCAAGTGTTGCATGCATCCATTTACACATCATCCATTTGAGATTTATTTCTGCTGCTGGTTTGTTTATATCTACTCTCTTCTTAGAGCCATATTAGTGATATGCAAAAACTTCAAGGCATTGTACAAATTCTGATGATGTGTTACTTATTACTTGAAATTCTGAGCAAGTGTATTTAGCTTTCATCATGCTAATTTTCCTGAGCAACAACTTTGCACAACCAGAGAAGTTATATAAACCAGGGCATGATAGGACATATGCAATAATAATATGCAGAAGACAGAATTTGGCTGAAACCAATTTCCTTTGATTATTTTAATCAAAGGCTGTATTCTGAAATTTAGATGTGACGATGTGATATGTAATATTGCTGAGTGCCATTACATTTGTACTTTACAGGTGATAATATTTGGCATGCAATATTCCTTTGTTTCATATTCAACTTAAAACTAAGATTATGGTAAATGTCTTCTTCAAATTTCCCTTATAGGGCAAATTATAAGAGTACATATTTTAAACCAGGTGTGTCAAACTGCCGGCCGATGGGCCGGCCGCGTCACGAGGAAACTGCGCCCACCCCATTGCCGGCAATGGGGAAAAAGTTCTGATACGTCGAGTGATGTCATGTGACATCGCGAGTTTGACATGTCTGTTTTAAATTGTCTATTTAGACAGATGGCTCTGAGATATATTATTGCCCATTCTATTGAACCAAGGTATTTTGAGTTTTTGAGCTTATGATGGTATATTTGTGAAATTGATTTTAGCTGCCAGTCTTAAGAAACAAATGTAACTTGCTAGAATTAGTCCAGAAGGCTCTACAGTTTCCTAAAGGCATCATAGCAAGAAGCACCATGCCAATTCTTGTGATGTAGTAACAATGAGTGTAGAATACTTTTCTTAAGCGCACTCTCAGGATCATTCACAAAGCAAAAAAATCAACAAGTTTTATGGCTACATTTCAAAAACATCAACCAGATTACTTTCATGAATTTGTGTATGCCAATAAAATAATCTGTGTACAACAATGCTGAAGGTGCTGGATTAGACTGTGAATGCCAAATTCTACTCATAACCATAAAAACACAAGAGGTGACTTGAAGTAATTACACTCTCTCAGCCTAACACATCTCAAAGGGTTGTTGTGGGGATAGAATAGAAAACCTCATATAAACTCTTTTAAATACATGAATGAAATGCGGAATAGAAATCTAATAAACACATAGAATAAATTTACCAGCATAAGAAACATTGCTTTAAAATTAAGATTCTCTTTAGACTCAAAATTTTGTCAGAATAACCCTGTTGAGGTGTGGTGGCTCAGTGCTTAATGACGCTGGAGATGGTCTCAGCTCCAGTGGTTTGAGCCCTAGCAATGCATGGCAGGGTGAGCTCCTGTCACTTGCCTCAGCTTCTGTCCACCTAACAGTTTTAAAGCATGTTCTATGTAAGTAGATAGATAAGTACCACTTCAGTGGGGAGACAAGCTGGTGCTCTGGGCAGGGAGTCAGATTCTTGATGGCTCTGAACCTTACCGGTTGTGGTTCCTGTTTGTGAGGCAGCTCCAGGAAGAACCACTCATCTTTTTCTCTGGTGTGAAGTCAGCTTGCCCTCCTGTGGCACACTTTGGGAAACGCACAAGTGTGTCCTAAAACAGAACTGGTACCTTGGCAAATGAAACTACTACTTTGCAATAGCATTGTGGTCTCCTGGCTACTGCAACAAGGCCATACCCTAACAACAGCAACAACAACAACAACTACCTTGCTGACCAAACTAAAGCATGGATCCCCAAGCTGATCAGCTCATTGACCCCTTTATGAAATTTCAGATTATTCATCAACCTTCAAACATTTATTATATGAAAATAATTTAATAAATATTATTGTAATTAATAGTACAATGAATAATGAAAGGCTTTGGAATATTCCTGCCAATCTACAGGAAGTAACTTTGAGATCTGTATTTCAATATAACTGCTTTGTTATTTATCTTCAGTCTCCTTTCCTTTTGTAAATCTTGGGATAATTTCATTTAAGATCATCTTGAGGTGGATAATTTTTTAGGATAATCTAACACAAGTAATAATCTGAGAAAAAAATTGTAAGATTTGAAGGACTTCTTGGGATCCAAAGCCTGGGTCTCTTCCCCTCTCTCATTACTTTTTTATGTAAGAATGTGTCTCTCGTTCAAAAATACACCAGTCTGAGTAAAATAGTAATAAATATCTAGGAAGAATGTGATGCATGATAAATCACAGTGGTTTGCAATGTTCATTACATGACCTCTACAAATTGTCCACACCATCACTTAGTTTTCTTTGAATCATTTATTAACCTAGGGTGCTTTAGTGCAGTGCTAGCATGTCCTCATAATCTTCCATTGGTGAGAGTGCTTAGGGGTGTTGACCAAAATCCTGTTTAAAATTTACAGGCTAAATTCCTGCAGTTCATCTTTGGTTTGTTGAAGGTCTGTGTCAACAAGATTTCATTTCACTTGTCTGCCTGTGTAAAGGAGTATAATTGATACTGATAGTTGCTGTGTGACTTTGTGTAATCAAGATATCATCTTATGCTGGGATCTTTTCTTTCCCAGAGGATCAATTAACCTGCATTAGCAAGTACATCTTTTGCCTTTTTATTTATTTAGTCATTAATTTTGCTTTTTATGAGAACAAAATTGTTAATATTTTATATCCCCTCTCTTTTTTGCTAAAAGCTATTGAGGCAATATACAGTGTTTAAAAATTCAAAAACTCACTTATAAAAACATGAAAGAAATATTTAAACAATAAAACTCAGTAAGAATAATTTACTTTTAGGGTAAAAGTTATCTAGCTATAAAAGAGCTGGCAATAGTACCTTGATTAAACAGTCAGATTCACTGGATAAAATTGAGCAATTAGATGTATCTTTTAAATCTATTTTCAGATGATCTAGTTCTGACTTTCTCAAATTCTTTCCATTCAGATAACTATATTAAGAAAGAGAAGAATTTGTGGAAGTGTCAGCACTATCAGTTAATTTTCACAAATCACATCTGATGTGTTTTCATATGCCCTCCAAAACGCAATAGGAAATTGCTACAGATTTGGGGATTCGAGTAGAACATAAATCTTTAAAATATTTAGATATCATTATCACTAAAATATTAATAGAGTTTTTACTAATAATTATATACTAATTGGAATAAATTAAACAAGAAGATGAAAAAAAATGGGCTTCAAAATATTTCAATATTGTAGGGTGAATTGCAGTAGAAAAATGAAAATCCTTGCAAAGCTCAATATTTTGTTTCAATACCTTCCATGAAAATTCCAGCAGAGGCTTTAAGACATTGACACACACACAAAAAGCTTTTTTACTTTTGTTATAGAAGAAGAAAACAAAAAAAAAGGATTGACCTCAACTTCAATACAAGAACTGCAGCAGAAGATTATACGTTGCTGGCACTCCAATTAGATTGAGGCATATATATCAAAATTATTCTTCCTAATATTGAAGAGATTGTAAAAAAAGGATCATTTTTTCCCATTTGTGGTAGTCATTCAGTAAAGCTGTTCCTTTTGTGTAACAATTTTGGGGAAAAAAGTAATGTTCTGTTCTTGCAAAGCAGACATCGAGACGAGGCAGGTTCACAACAAAGGATCTCTTTATTAAGTACATTCACAGAACAGAAGCAAGAACACAATGGCCACTGGCCTTTTATATTCCCCTTGCAAGGGGATGCACATCCAATCGTTGCAGGCCATTCTCCCGCCTTGCGCATGCGCGCAAGGCCGGAGACAGCCTGTCTGGGTCCCGGGCAGACACGTGGTCTGTCCGGGTCTCTGCAGCCTTCCTGCAGCCTTTCTGAGCCTTGCTGAATGACTCAGCAAGGCCCAGGACATAACACCCCTCCCCCCTTGGATTAAACAATAAGTAAGCAAATTGTTTAACACTTCACATAAACACAACATGGCAGGCCGGTTAGCACGTTATACCGCCCACCTTACTCCTTGCAACCTATTACCTTCGGGTCCCAATGGAGTCCATGGACTTTCACTCTTTGACAATATTCGCACCGCAACCTACAATTGTTTTTGTTTACCCCCTCAGATGGCGAGGACTAATACCCCTCCTGTATAGTGAACAGGGATCTTACATATTCCCCTAAATGCTTAGGAGGACCCTTGACCCGCTCTGATCTTCGTGGAACCAGATTAGGTGCAGGTGCGATTGTAGGTGTGGGAATAGGAATAGGTGCCTGGAGTGCCTGCTCCCAGTTTGCGCAAAACAAACCAGGGCTTTGTCGCCCAGAAGACTCAGGGGTTCCCCCTGACTGCTGACTGGTTGGATCCACCAGACCCAAACCAGAGTTCCTTGGTGGGGTTGAGTTCCCCGAGTCCCTTGGTGGGGTGGAGTTCCCCAGAATTCCATGGGACTCCTCTTGGGAGCACTGTCCCTCGAGCCCAAGACCAGCAGCAGGAGTACCCTGAGTAGCTGATTTACGGCCATTTGCCCCTAGCCAGGGACCTCTGCCAGAGTCAGGAGCTGTCTCCATGGCAAGGCCCCCGGAGTTTATGCCAGAGTCAGGAGCTGCCTCCATGGCAAGACCCCCACCTGGGACATGTGTAGGAATATTTGGATAAGCGCCCTCGTGGAGAGACTGTGGTCCACAATCATAATTGGGGTCCCCCTCCCCCCCGAGAGCAGAGCCAGGAGCGGAAACGTGGCCAGGAAACCTCCAGCGCACTTGGTCAATGTGGCGTCTAAGCACACGACCATCCTCCAAGGCCACTTCGTAGGACAGTGGCCCAGAGACTTTGCATACCACAGCAGGTACCCAGATATGTCCATGCCCATAGTTTCTGGCCCATACCGGATCACCCACTTGGAGTCTCCTAGGTGCCTGCGGTTGTGACACCTGTGAAGCCACCCGGTCTGGGTGCAGCCTGTCCAGCTTCGTGATGAGTCTGCGACCCCAGCGGAGTTCAGCTGGGCTCTTTCCTGTAGCTGTGTAAGGTGTGGTGCGATGTGCAAGGAGAAAATCGGCTAACCTGTGATGCCAGGGTCCTCGAGTGATTCTCTTTAATGCCTCCTTGGTGGCACACACCATGCGTTCAGCCTGACCGTTGGTGGCAGGGTGAAATGGAGCAGACGTAGCATGCTGGATCATGTTGGCTTGAAGAAAAGCCTGAAACTCAGAAGAGGTAAATTGGGGACCATTGTCTGAGACAAGGACATCAGGAAGACCATGGGAAGCGAAGATTCCTCTGAGCACCTGGATGGTCCTGGCAGTAGTAGTGGAGGATACAGGAACGACCTCTAGCCACTTGGAATGGCTATCCACGAGGAGAAGGAAGAATTGCCCCTGAAAGGGCCTAGCATAGTCAATGTGTACGGGTGATCATGGAGTTAGTGTCTCCTCCCACCTATGTACAGGGGCCTGGGGCATCTCAAGCCGTGACTGTTGGCACACTTGGCACCCCTGAACCTGGGCCTCGATGTCCTTATCGAGTCCAGGCCACCACAGATGGCTACGCGCAAGCGCCTTCATCCTCACAATTCCCGGATGTCCCTCATGCAGAGAGAGCAAGACTCTAGTCCTCAATGAGGCCGGGATGACTACTCTGCTTCCCCACAGGATACACCCTTTGAATGTAGAAAATTCATGTTTCCTACGCCAGAAACTTTGGACCTCTGTACCAGGACACGTGTCAGGCTACCCTGACAACACCCATGTCAGCACGCGTGCAAGCGTGTGATCAGTGGCAGTTTCAGCAGCCACATCCCTAGCATTGAGGGGAGATTCAGGCAATTCCTGAATGGAAAGAATGTGTACAGCAGGAGTAGGGTCTGCCTCTATTTGCTTTAGAGGTAACCTACTAAGGCCATCAGCGTGGCCCATCTCTGTCCCTGGTTTGTGAACCAGGGTGTAGTCATAAGCTGACAAGAAAATTGACCACCTCAGCATTCTGGGGGAGATGATGTGTGGGGTTTGTTTGTTTGTTGTAAGCAAACCCAGCAAAGGCTTTGGTCAGTGTAGACCGTGAAATGGCGGCCATACAAGAATTCATGAAATTTCTTGATGCCTGAGATTATTGCCAAGGCTTCTCTGTCAATCTGCGTGTAATTACGCTCTGCAGATGAGAAAGTTCTAGAGTAGTAGGCCACAGGGACCTGAGTCCCATCAGCCTTGAGATGACTTAACACTGCTCCTACCCCATAAGGGGAGGCATCACATGCGACGCACACAGGCAATTGCTCATTGAAATGCGCCAGTACCGCATTGGAAGATAGCAAAGCCTTGACTTCTTTGAAAGCCTTTTCATGGACCTTTGTCCACGTCCATGGAGTCTGCTTGTCCAAGAGCCGGTGTAACGGCTCAGCCACTGCAGCCTTGTGGGGGAGGAATGAATGATAAAAATTAAGTAGGCCCAGAAAAGCCTGGAGTTCAGCTTTTGACTGGGGGCTTGGGGCCAGTTGAATGGCCTGGAATTTAGACTCTGCAGGGTGGATGCCTTCAGCATCAATACGAAACCCTAGAAATTCGGTGAATGTTACACCAATTTTACATTTGTCTTGCTGTAACTTCAGCCCAGCTTGGCGGAAACACAGCAAGACAGCTCTCAGCCTTTCAGCCAAGTTCCCCGATGACTCTCCTGCAATGAGGACGTCATCGAAATAGGGGCAAACCCCAGGAATACCACGGAGCATTCGCTCCATCACCCCTTGGAAGATGCCAGGGGCTACATTGACCCCAAACTGCAGCCTTTTTACTTTAAAAGCCCCTCTGTGAGTAACTATCATTTGGGCCTCAGCTGTTGCTTCATCAACAGGTAACTGTTGGTAGGCCTGAGCTCAATCAAGCTTAGCAAAGACTTTCCCCCCTTTCAGTGAGGCCAGAATGTGGCTCACCACAGGCACTGGATATGCATGCTGCTGCAAGGCTTTGTTTAGAGTGCATTTATAGTCCGCACAAATTCGGACTTCACCATTGGCTTTTAATGGTGTCACTATGGGGGTTTCCCGTGGACTAGAATCCACAGGTTCTAGAATGCTTTGTTGGAGCAGTTTGTCCAACTCAGCATCTATTTTATTTTTGAGGGCAAAAGGCACCCTCCTTGGTTTAACCCTGATGGGTGTGATAGCTGGATCTAACCTTAAAGCAATGCGAGGCCCCTTGTATGAGCCAAGCTCTGGGCTGAACACATCAGCAAACTCCTTACAGACTCCTGCAAGGCTGGCAGTTTGTAGATGGTTAAGACCAGTCACTTGGATCCCAAGTGCCTCAAACCAATCGAGTCCGATAAGACTGGTGTGATCACCCCCAACTACCATCACATCTAACAACCCATCAAATTCCTTACGCTGTACTCTAAGTGTGGCCTCCCCCTTCACACTGACTCGTGAATTCTGAAAGTCAGCGAGGATGAGATTGGAGGGCCTGAGTTTGACTCGTGAGCCACTCCTGGAACAAACCTTTTTAAAGGTGTCTGGAGAAATAATAGAAAGAGCGGACCCTGTGTCCAGCTCCATAGCCAGGGGAACTCCCTGCACTCTTACATCAATGCGAAGCTTTTTCTTAAGGGGCCGGTGAACCCCAGTTTTGAATACCCCCCTACGGGATGCGCAGAAACCCACCCTGTGTTGGTTGGGGACCTTGGTACCTTTCAGAGGCAACTCTTCAGGGGACCTGTTTTTCTGGCGACCCAAGCAGGCTGATGCGATGTGGCCTTGCCTGCCACATGCCCGGCAAACAGCAGAACGAAAACGGCAGTCGGCTCTCCTGTGGCGACCCTCACAGCCGAAACACTGAAGGGATGCAGGCGTCTTCCCTCTGCGTTCTTGCAGTCTTCTCTCCGCTGACTGTTGAAGTCTGTCCACCTCTTCTCCCTCGGATTCTTCTCCGGAGGCCTCTCGCACGACTTCCTGATGGATGGGAACTGCTGCTGGAGAATTCTTGGTCGACCGCAAAGCCTTCACCGTGCCGTCGGCTGCTTCTTCAGCTGCAATTTCTCTCAGGGCATCTTGGAAGGAAACATCAGCTCTAGCAAACAGCTTTTGTTGCATCTCGTGGCTTCGCAATCCGCAGACGAGTCGATCTCGGAGCCTCTCTTCCAAGTCTTGGAACGCATATGGCCTAGCAGCCTGCCTCAGAGCCGCAACGAAGTCCGCAGCTGATTCTGCTGGCCGCTGATCCCGCTGCTCGAATTGGTGCCTCCAAGCTATTACAGACAGCTTGGGCTCAAAATGCTTGCACAGCATTTTCTTTAGATCGGCATAGGCGATCGATTCCAGTGGTGCTGGGGCTACAAGGTTCTCAGCAATGTCAAATGTCTCTTGCCCACAGACACACAGCAAGGTAGCAGCTTTCAATTCATCTTCTTGGATCTTGTTCACCCTGAAGTAATTCTCGATGCGAGCTGCGTAAGAGCTCCATCATTCTGGGTGCGAAGTATCAAACTCGACAAGACGGCCCAGCTTGGACATCGTTGTGACCAATAGCCTTTTTGACATCTCTCGCCGCAAGGAAGGAGAAGGGGTCCCACGAAGCCAAGCCCACCTCCAGCGTCTTCGTACTGGCAGGCGGTTGCTTCTCCTGGACACCGCGCTTCTCTTCGCTTCAGGCCTTCAGGTGAGTTGGCCCTAGCTTCTTTTCCTTTGGCTTCCTATGCGGCGAATCCCACCCTCGTCGCCAATGTTCTGTTCTTGCAAAGCTGACATCGAGACGAGGCAGGTTCACAACAAAGGATCTCTTTATTAAGTACATTCACAGAACAGAAGCAAGAACACAATGGCCACTGGCCTTTTATATTCCCCTTGCAAGGGGATGCACATCCAATCGTTGCAGGCTATTCTCCCACCTTGCGCATGCGCGCAAGGCTGGAGACAGCGTGTCTGGGTCCCGGGCAGACACGTGGTCTGTCCGGGTCTCTGCAGCCTTCCTGCAGCCTTTCTGAGCCTTGCTGAATGACTCAGCAAGGCCCAGGACATAACAAGTACCATCACTAAACAAAGAATTGAATGCTCCCCATCTCTTTGGTCTTTGCTTCACTTATACAGAGATGTCTTCAGTTCGCCATGCTTCCCCCAGAATTCTTAATAGATATAAAGATCAAAGGGGAGAAGGTCTAGTCTGCAGGTGATAAGAGCTCAGGACTCTGCCATTTCCTCAGGAGTAAGAGGCTCAAATTCTTCCCATATGACAACATAAGGTGTTGCCTAACCACCTCATCAATTCTGTACGGGCAGCTTCTTTTTTTTTCTATAACTTTATTAAATTTTGAAACTAATTCCAAGTGGATCTGGGTGATTTTATCCATGAGTTGCTGAACTAACATTTTACAGCAGCCCTCCAAACGATCTTTTTATACATCTTTCTCTAAAATGGTCCAGGTTGTTAAAGGAGGTCACCAGATGGCACTCCACAGGCGCTATAGTATTAATGCATTTTTAACACAGATCTAAGTGCTTCAGTGCATATATGCTTGTCTGTTGTGGTTTCAGCAGGTATTTTTGAAGTGAACAATCAGAAGTGACATTGGGTAATGTAGGCTAAATAAAAGAAGGAAAAAGATCTTAGAACTCTGACAGTCTTTCCCAGTGTGGTGCACTCCTGGTTCCTTGGATTTCAGTTACCATAATTCAGCACAGTGGGAGTTGAAGTTTTATATATCTTAAGATACTTCATTAGGGAAAGCAGTTACAGTAGTAGCATAGAGCAACAAAGTTCGAAACTATAGGATTTTACCACCTTATTAACATTGTCAGATCAGCTGTCCAAAATTCAATTAAAATAGCAATAAAATATTAAAGCAACGTTAACAATTCAGACAAACAGCAGTTACAATAGCAATAGAAATAGGGTAATACAAGGGTAGAATAAAGTTGCTCGTTAAACATGCATAAATGTAATGTATGAGGCCAAAAGTTCTCCCCTGCCATTCAAGCCTAGGAAATCATCTCAGAGATTTCCAAAGTTTGGGATATCACTACTGTAATAACCAGCTCGTTTCCCTAGATATGTTTTTTGATGGGATAGTATAAAATAAAGCTGTTGATTACAAATGCTAAATATCAATGCATATGTTGTACAGATGTCCTTCCTTTGTGGGACCTATCCCACCTTCATTCATTCAAGGATTCTCCAGATTTCATCCACTGTCATGGATATTAATTTTATATTTCCTTGTTCCAACTTCTAGCTTTCTTTTGTCCAAAATCACATTAACTTCTTTGTGTTACCAACTTAAAGTGATACAGGCAGTCCTCAATTTATGACCGCAATTGGGAGCAGAACTTCTGATGTGAAGCAGACATTAAGTGGTCATCATGTGATTGTGCTTGATTTTATGATGTTTTTTCTGTGATTATGAAGCAAATATGTCTTCTCCATTCCCTATGTGTGTTTGTCAGAAGCCAGATGGAAGGTCACAAATGGTGGTCATGTGGGACACTGCAACCATCATAAATACATGCTGGCTGTCAAGTTCCCAGATTGTGATCATGTGACTGCAGGGATGTTGTGATGGTCATAAGTTTGAAGACCAGTCATAAATCAGACTATAATATATATAATAATTAGTCCTGGGTTTACAGACTCATACCCACGCATACGTATGCACACACACACATACCTCCCACCCCCCAAATAATGTTTTAAAAGATTCCTGTTTCTAAAGAATTTCTTATTGCTAGAGGAATTCCAACTGTGAAGGAAATTCTAAGATGAGAAAAGAAAAATTGTGATGCCAAAATGTTGCGCTCCCCAACTGTGCTTCATATAGATATAACTCACTAAAAGACTTAGATCTTATTAGCTTCACAATGCTCACTCTTAATTGTACAGAGATTTTTGTATGTTTTAACCACCATTATAACAAATTACTATGTCACCCTTGTTTAGTATCCCTATGTCTTCTTAAAATGCTGAATCAGAGCCTGTAAGATTACTAGTTTATATTTGGGAGATAAATAACGATGCAAAAGATGCATTTCAAAACAAGTCATTCATTTACATCTTGATGTAACTATACTCATCTGCTGTAAGCAGGAATTAATGGAAACACATGAGGTTTTAATAAGGTTTACATCCACAAACCTAGCAGCCTTTTCTCTTTTGTTGTTATTCTGTGCATTTAAAACAATTGCACTGGCATACAGAATCCTTCAGGCAGTTTCTTGTGAGATGTAGATGCTCCCTGAAACCAACAAGATAAGAGTAATAGGTTCATAACAAATAAGTTAAACATTGCAGCTATGTACATTTGTTTTAGAAATAAATCATGAGAGAAATCCAGTTCATGTTTTGATCAGAAAGAGTTGTGAGTTGGCTCTGTGTCCAGTTGGGAATCTATATCACTACAAGCAACATGCACTTGCTTTCTGTCTCAGTGTTAATAAATTCAAATTGGGCATTAAAATTTTATAGCTTCTGTAGTTCTTCAGACTCTGCTAAATCCCAGCAGGTAATATGCAATGTTGTGAAGCTGTCATTTCCCCTATCCCTGGTAAATTGTGTTTGCATTGGACAGGATTGTTTCTATGCTTGCTGTTCTTTGCATTTCTTGGACAATGAGTCATTTCTTAGTTAAAGATCAAAATGTGAAAAACAGAAATAAAGACTTGTTCGTGGCTTGTTTCTCAGTTGCCATAGGCTCTAGTGTTTTAGACAGTCGCTCTTTCTGCCAACCTACAGATATTAAAATGTGGAAATAAAATTGGGAACTTTATCCCCCAATGCATTTTTTAAATGTATCCAAATCATTTTAAAAGGATTATGAAATAAAATCTTTTAAATACTCCAAACTTCCCAGCCCATACAGAAAGTTGTCGTATATCCTTTATTTGCCAAACTGACTTCTGAATATCCTATAATTGATGGATTTTTATGTATGGTATCAGATAGCACCAGAACATTATAATTCCTCTAGACATAGGACAAACTCAACTGAAAGAATGATTTCTTTCTGTGGGTAAATTGATTCAGTTCTTCCTTGTTCATGAATTTCTTTTTCCTCTTAATCTAGAGCAGTGGTTCTCAACCTTTTCTATACTCCACACCCTTAGAATGCTTCTGATATATTCTTGCACTGCTTACAAAAGTTCAAAATAACGGCAATGGATTATGCATATACACTATAATTTTGAAAACCCAAGTTTTCGCACCCCCTGGAATATCATCTCGCACCCCTGGTTGGGAACCCCTGATCTAGAGATTAATGATCCATCCTTGCCTTTCACAAGGTTTCAGAGTACTAAGAATGGAGTACCTGTGTCATTTATTTATTTCTGTATATTTTATACAAGTTAATGTATATATTTCAATTCTCCCCAAAGTTCAGATTTTTTCTAAAAATAATTACAAAACCTCAGGCTTCTTTCATCATACTGTATCAAAACGTCAGTATATTTTAATTTCACTATTCTATTTCCTACTCACTGAATCAGTCCACTCTCTTGCCTATAATTGCACATAGATCTTAAAAGTGGGTCCAGCTAATCTTCATATATGGTGTCCTAACTGCTGTTTTCTGGTTTTCACTTATTAGGAAAGGAAAAGATTCCAGCTGCTTTTCATTTACTACTGTTCTTTTTTTGTATGTGATCTGACTTTTCTTGGTTATGTCATTGAGAGTTCTTTTGATCTGGTTTTAGAGATAGATAGTTCTCTAGCCACACCTATCTGACCTAACTTTCTAGTCAGTTTCTCCCTAGTATGTTTGGGAACAACTCAATTGATTTTTCTAGCAATAGATTATTCAGTGAGCTTGGTTGACTTTATTGGAGAGCAGTTGTTTAAAGTACATACATTTCCACATGCAAACTGAAATGCCAATGTTTCCTGTTGGTGGAAGTGTAAAACAGAGACATTTTATGCAAAATAATATCATTCATAAACCTTCTTCAACATATACATAAAATAAGCAATGCCGTTGCTGACCTTAATAGGGACATTAAGGAGACAGGTAAAGGTATTTGTGATGATAACTCAAATAAGCAGGGGATCGTGGTCTGAGATGAAGAACTTGTTTTTGACAGGGAGACGTGTGAATCAGGTATTACACATCAGTCATGCAAGAACAGAAAGGCATCCAAAAAGAGAAGCCACCTTCTGGTAGGTGATTCAGTTATAAGGGATGTAAATTTAGGAAAGGACACAGAGGTTTCAAAAGAGGTCAGGTGTCTTCCAGGTGCTACTGTCAGTAGGGACAAGAAGCGTATTTCTAAAATAATCAAGAATGCCAGCAAGGACTGTGATGTGGAGGCTATTGTACATCTTGGCACTAACGATCTGTCCCAAAAAGATGTACTCTCTGTGCAGAACGATTTCCAGAGCTTGGGGCAGGAACTTAGCAGAATAGGCTGTAGGCTTACTTTTTCAGAAGTTTTACCAATATATAAGGAGCAAAATGGAAAAGGCCAGCGTATAGCACAATTCAATATGTGGCTAAAGGAGTGGTGTAAAGGGGAAGGCTTTGGATATATTAGTCACGATGTCTGTAGCTGGTCCAATGAAAAAATGTACAAAAGAGATGGTTTGCATCCATCAAAGAAAGGGACTGAGTTACTCGGCTATAAATTCACAGATTTTCTGGAGGAATATTTAAACTAAACAGCGGGGACAGTGAGTTAATTGATACAGAACATCCCTGTCCCCGGCAATCTAAAAATTATAGGGCTATCAGTGCATGTAACATAGATGTGTGTGTGGACAAGAATATCAACCTTGCTGTCAAGCAAAACCAAGCTTCTAACAGCGAGTGCCACACAAAGTGCACTAACCAAATAGGTGGTAAGATAATAGGGGAACTCAGGCACCACACAGGTTATGTAGAAAGTAAACACAGGGTCAGTCATAAAGGACTCAAATGTCTATACACCAACGCACAGAGTATGAACAGCAAACAGGGTGAACTAGAAATTCAGGTTAATGAGGGCAGATATGATATTGTTGACATTACAGAAACATGGTGGGATGAAACCCACAAATGGAACACACAGCTAGAGAGATTTAAATTATTTAAAAGAAACAGACCAAATAAAAGAGGAGGAGGAGTTGCTCTATATGTAAGAAATAACTACATCTCTACAGAAATAGAGCACAACAATGATGAAAACTGTCTTGAATGCATTTGGGTCAATATAAAAGGGGGGGAAATGACATTGTCATAGGTGTATACTATAGGCCACCCAACCAAACAGAGGAAATAGATGAACTTTTTGCTAGTCAGCTAACTAAGATATGTAGGAAGCACATCACAATAGTAATGGGGGACTTTAACTACCCTGACATCAACTGGGAGACAAACTCTGCACCAAGTGGAAGATCAAACAGATTCCTTGCAAACCTAGCAGACAACTTTGTCTCCCAAAAAGTAGAGAAGGGAACTAGGGGATTAGCCATTTTGGATCTAATTGTCACTAACAGAGATGAAATGATAGAAGGTGTTGAAGTCACAGGAACCTTGGGAGGAAGTGATCATGCAATATTGGAATTCAACATTATGGAAGCACAAGCAATAGAACACAGTCAAACTAGAGTCTTGGACTTTAAGAGAGCTAATTTCAATAAACTTAGAGAGGGCTTGGGAAGGATTCCATGGATGAGAATCCTCAAGGGGAAAACAACTCAAGAAGCTTGGGAAATTTTGAAAAGCGAGATAATAAAAGCCCAGTCTAGCACAATACCAACAAAGAGGAAAAATAACAGCTCTCAAAAGAAACCAGCATGGCTGCATAAATAAATCTGGTAAATTGAAAGATAAAAAGGACAAGTATAGAAAGTGGAAAGAGGGGCACATAACTAAGTCAGAATATCAGCAAATAGCCCGAGCCTACAAAGATGAAGTGAGGAAAGCTAAGGCTCAAAATGAACTAAGGCTTGCGACCAAAGTCAAAAATAACAAAAAAAGCTTCTTTCAACATGTAAAAAACAAG
The DNA here is from genome assembly GCA_023970755.1 of Azemiops feae. Classification (NCBI taxonomy): domain Eukaryota; kingdom Metazoa; phylum Chordata; class Lepidosauria; order Squamata; family Viperidae; genus Azemiops; species Azemiops feae. Next base: position 548,620 of record JALGBA010004200.1, on the reverse strand, counting down.
AAAAAAGTGAAGGAAATGATTGATCCATTAGTGGGTGAAAGTGGCAAGAAGGTGACAAGCAACAGGGAGAAAGCAGAACTATTTAACTCGTTTTTTGCATCTGTCTTTACACAAAGGGAAAAAACAGACCAACCTACCAAAAATAGTGCCATAAAAAACAGAATAGAAACGCAAGTTAAGATAGGCAAGAAAACGGTAAGTGAGCACCTGTCCAGCCTAGATGAGTTCAAATCACCAGGACCAGATGGATTACACCCCAGGGTTCTCAAGGAACTGGCAGCCATTTGTCTGAAATAGTATAGGGTTTCCTGCCTGAGCAGGGGGTTGGACTAGATGACCTCCAAGGTCCCTTCCAACTTTATTATTATTATTATTATTATTATTATTAAGCTTGGATTTGTTTGCCATCCAACTTGATATTGGATGGCTGAATAAAAGAATAGGTGATGGATGGAGTATTGGGATGAGGAAAGAGAAGAACGAACATAACATAAAAACTGATACATAAATAGAAATCTGGCCTGCAATATTTTATGAAAAAGTTCAACATTTACAAGATACTGTGAGGTTTTCAATATTTGCAAGTTACTTTTTAGTTGGCCAATGAAAAAAAAAGTAAACTGATGCTTTTTTCATTTTTAGATGCCCTAATGTTTCCCCTTCTTTTCAAACACCAAGTCTACCTGAGATTGGCCAATGCACAGACAGTAGCTGTAAAGTCCCAATAGGAGGTAAGTAAAGCAATTGCTTAAATGCTTATCTAGTAATGGGATTTGTAGTGGTGGGAAATGCTTGATAAAAATTTTTATGGGAGAGTTGAATGAATCTTGATCAGAGAAAGAAAAAGGAAATTAGTTGTGGATGTTCCATCACTGGAGGTTTTAAAGAAGAAATCTGACAGTCATTTTTCTGGAATGGTATAGGATCTCCTCTTTGAGCAGGAGGTAGGACTAGAAGACCCCGAAGACCTACAGAATTCTGTAATTAATGGAAGAGACAGTATTGTGAAATATTCAACCATAGTTATCTCATCCCTGAATCTTTGCTGTGCTAGGCTGTGCTGTGCTGCTTGCATATATTTGTACTATATATATAAAATGAATGAACTTCAGTGCTATTTTTTATACAAAGAACAAAGCCAGTTTGCCATCTTTATGCCACTGAGAGTGATTCTTGAGATGGAGAAAAGACAAAAGATCAAATAAAACAGGGGTCTCCAAACTTGGCCCTTTTATGACTTGTGGACTTCAACTCCCAGAATTCCTCAGCCAGGCATGCTGGCTGAGGAATTCTAGGATTGAAGTCCATAAGTCATAAAAGGGCCAAGGTTGAAAACCCCTGAAATAAAACAATAACTGGTTATTTGGAATTGGAACACTAAGGACCCTACTATTACTCAGAATAAATATGTTCCCTTTTCCCAAGCCATGCTTAGAAGATTATAAGTAGAATGCCATTTTTAATGTTCTTGGATAGGCCGTTATGAAGATACTCATAACTGTAACAGAACTATGTTGTATCAGGCTTGAGATCATTTCAGCCACTGTTATTTGTGGACTATATGAAGTTATAGCTTGCAGTGTAAATGTATGAATTGCATGGCCCAGAACATTTAATATTCAGATCCAGATCATCTAACATCTTATTTTCTAAATTAGGTACAGTTGCAGAAGTAGTCACATGAATTTTGCTTCCTCTTCCTGATGGAGAGCACTTCATAGTGCCAAGGGTCAATATGGTGTAGAGGTTAGACGAGATTAGAGAAGATCCACATTCTAGCCTGTTTTCAGCATGGAACAGCTTTTTTCCCTGTCAGTTTCATACACTCCTGTTACTTGATGTTTTAAACGTTTTCCTCTTTTGTCTTTTCTTATTTATTTTAAGCATTTTTTTTTATAATGACATAGCCGCTCCCACATTAATAAGTGGATTTCTGATTTTTTTAAAAATGATACCCTCCTTTGTGAGAATGATATGGTGACATTTTTTGCTGCACATAGTAGCGATGCAACTGTCTGTATATTCTCAGAGATGGCTGTCATTCAGTTTGGCTCTAATCAAGCAGTTAAATCAAGCAGCAAGAGAAGTAAAGTTGAAGTTGCACCATGTCTGCAAATTGCCAAACGATTGAGTTGTTCCATATCCATGTTTGAATGTGTGTATGCAGACATATAATGGGAATTACTTTTCCTTAGAAAAATGTGAGCTTGAATATTCCTAATGTTCCTATTGTTAGAATTTTGCTTAGAAGACTGTTTATTTTTCACCAGCAGAAGCATGGAAACAGTTTTTTATACAATTCATTGAAGTACTTGGTGTTCTAAAAATCTGCCACCTGTCATTGGGATTTCCTGCTGATTCAAAAGTTATTTTACAGGCAAAAGGTTACATTAGGATAGCATATTTTTAATTTGTCATTAGGGAAGATGGTAATATAGAAATGATGTAATGTAATTTCACTGTTTGTAGAAAGAACAGTCTAATCAAATTTTATAACTGCATCTTTCCCTACTTTCTGACCTTACTTTTTCTATCTCCAATGTAAGGTATTTTAATTTATTTCATTTTTTTTGCATGGCAGAATGAGTGAAAGGAACATCCAAAGTTTGAGCAAAGGGGTATTGGTGCTCTCTCTCTGCTTTATAATGCTTTGGGGAAGGCTGACACTGGCCTCATCATATCACAGAAGCCATTCAGGTAAGTCAAATTATTTCCTTTATTGTAAATCTGCAGTGTTTAATAGAACACTGTACTTCATTCTTTCTCGTTCTGCTGCCTTCCAGAGATATTGCAACTACAGTTGTCAGAAGTGTTAATTTGCTTTGTTAATAATCAAGTGGGTTGGGAAGACTGGAAATTACAATAGCTATGCATCTACAGATGGGGGTAAGCTACTGAGTTTGTCACTCTAGCTTTTGACTATGTCTGTGTGGTATTCCATTAATCTGGCTGAGTATAGATTCTGTGTGAAGAGTCATGATAGACACTTGGTTGAATTTTCCCAAAGGATGAAAATATAATGTTGAGATGTACAAATGAATAGCTCATGAAAAGTATGTTTTGCTGTGAGAAACGTACATATGTAGAATACACCCATTATTATAATATTTCTTACAGTTCATTCTCTCAGAATGAAAGAATCATTGATTGATTATGTGCCATCAAGTTGTTTTCAATTCCTAGTAACCACATAGATATTCTCCATGATGATCTACCCCTAATCTGTTCTTACACATCTTCAAACGGTGCATGCTTTTGATAGTCATCGAGAAAGGGAACAGCCTGCTTTTCTCATTGGCATTAAAACATTTTCCTTCTCAAGCAGAAGATTCAGGCTCAGTCTTAGGGATCTTCCATTGATTGGAAAGATGCTAGTCAGAATTCCTGAAGAAATCCCTTAACAGATAATACTGAGTTAGATGAATTAGGTACTTATTTCACATAAGGTAGTTGTCTGAGTTTCCACATGAGTATGAATCATTTGGCGGCCCACTTGTAAAGAAGGATATTATTAAAAAAACATCACCATATGTTACTTAGGACAGAGAGATATAACCTAAGATGCCAGGACCAAATGTGTCCCAGAAGACTTGAGTACAATCCCTAGAAATCTCCAAAGGTTGTTATCAACATTAATTCTACATATGACAAAATGGAATATGATAACATGACTGGAGAGGAGAATAATCCTTTTCACTATATTAATATAAACAAGTTGTAATTTTATGTATTTGTTTATTTATCTATAGGACATATATGGCTGCCTATCTCATATAATGATTATGTGGTTCACGACATTCTGTGAAGACATGTTTAAAAACAAATATCTTTCTCCCAGACCAAATGTCCTCACAGCTCAACCCCCATCATCTCCCAGTGCTTAGGGAAGATCCAGCTTCTCCCCTCTGGGCATCTTCACAGCCCTCTGGAAGGCTAAAAGGATAGGGCTCCCTCGGATGTAGAGGGCAGAAGCTGGTCCAAAGGGCTAACTTACTCATATTATTTCACCCATCTCTTTCTGGGAGTTGTGTACTCCTGGTTTAGGATTTATTCAGGCAACCAACTGAATAAACATTAATGGGGGAAATCTAGTTTCCAGCTGAGTTCCTCTTTCATGTTTCCTCTGTTTTACAAATGTATGCTGTCTAAGGATTATTTCTGTCAAAATGTTTTCCCATACCATATGCTCTTAATATGAGTTGGGCATTGAAAATTGACCATTAAGTCCTTTTCTTTCATTCAAATCCATTTCATCTGAACTTTTTTCTTCCTTCAGGATAGAAAGATATTCAGGATATTCCTTCTGATATTGGTAATTAAGGGAAGATTTTGAGAGGCCCTTTGTAATGAAACCAAGTAATGTCCTTTAGCCATTAGTTAAGCCCAAGTTTTGCAAACAAGAGCAAAACAAAGCAGAACAAAAAAACCAAATATATATCAAATTTAAAAAGCCAGTGCTATAATTTTTTAGTTTTTACTGAAGCATAGGAATACATAGTTGTTTATGGTATGATCAGCATAAATCAGAAGTTTTTATGTGTGTTACTAATGATGGGCTGAATTTCAGGTGTTTGTGGGATAAAAGCTGTATGGTGGAATTTGAATTATTTAAAAGTGAATACATTTTTTACACAATTAACACAATAGTATTCATTTATCTTTTATGCTAAAAATATATTCTACCATCCCTGAATTCTGTACTGTGACCTGTGAGGAGAGGAAGTTCAGGGATTAATAAAACTGCAGAGGAGTTCTGTCTGAACCTTTATTCCCTGTGTGGCTTCCTGCTATTGGAAGCAATTAAAAGTGAATAATCACCTAGAGTAGTTAGGAAGATAGTATTGTCCATAAGGGCAGGGGAACCTTTTTGGTTTGCTTGCAGATGTATGAATCCCATTGCTACTAGTGTGTATCCTGGAATGTGGTAGGAGTACATAAAAAGTGGGCATATGGGGAGGGGGATGTAAAGGGAGCGAGAGATGGAGGAGGGAGGAAGAGATTGATCAGGAAAGGCATAATAAGTACCTGTCTGAAGAGAGAGAAAAAGCAAATGCTGCTTGAGTCTCAAAAGTATAACTGCAATGTAGTCTTTTGAGTTGTAAATCTAGTTCTGTCATTTTTTTGTATACAAGTTATTATCTAATTCTCATTTGAAAGCAAAGCTTCTCTCTTGATGAGAGAGAGCTGATGGAAATTGGGCTAAGAAATTCAGATTTGAACTGCAGTCATGTCTGTTGCATACTTGTATCTGCATAAAGGTAATACGTCTAAAGTAATTCTGCTTCAGTGCTTATGTACTGACCATAACAGCTTTTGATGCAACAGAGCTTTTCAACAATAGAAGAACCTATGAACTCCAGCTTGGCTGCATTTTTGGCTTCCTTACATGAGGCATTTTTCCAAACTGCTTTTGTGTTCAATGACCTAATGTCAGAGGGCTGGTTCTTCTTCTTGTGTGCTGTGAAAGGCACAATGGTGTTGAAAAGATGTTCCAGGAGGTGTGCAGTAGTTCTATATTTTCTTTGAAATGTATTCGCATATACTGTAATTACTAATAGGAGTACTTGGAAATAGTTGCAAGAAAAGTTGGAGGTACCTATGAAAATGTTTTTTTAAAAAAATCTCAGCTTCATAAATATGTGGAAGGAAATCTTGCCTAGAAATCCATATCAGTTTTCCTAAGTGTTTCCAAGGATGAATGCAACAAAATAAAATTAAAATTGTTATTTAGTCATGCAATGCTGCAATGCATCCTCAAATGAGTATATTTACACCTGTGGCTATGCCTTTCCAAGATGACAAATTTTAGAGAAGAATTAGGGGATGCTATAAAGTAAGCATCATCACTGAGTCAAAGTGGTAAAATGTATTTCTTAATCTGGGTGGGCTTAGTAATATCTTTTCTGCTTGCCCATACTTTTCATTTTTCAGAATACCAACTATTCTCCATGGGGATGTGCACTAATGCACATATCCTTCCAGGATTTTTATTTTTATGAGTTTACTTTGTCAGAATATACATAAATGGTAATGGGACATACTTTGCTCTGTTGCATCCCCTTCTTCACTACAGGGTTATCAGCTAGTTTTGCTATAAGGTGTGGGGGGTTGCCCCATATTATAATGTGTGGCAACTTTTAACAATTCCATTTATTTCAAAAACTATTTCATAACTGTCATCCCTCCATACTTGCATTTTTCTTCTGGCTTAGCAAATTGTCAGCTATTTTCAGTATTTTCTGGTGAAGATATAGATTAGTTTTTAATATAAACATACCAGTGTATAAAGTATAAAGATTATTTTGATTAGAATTTGGAAGAAAATTCTGTTGGAAATTTATTTCCCTCTTGAACAGGATTGAAATACAATGTTTTGTGTCTTCTGCGGGTATGTTTGTCTATGTATGTATTATATTTTGTCTTTATTATATTGTATAATTTTTTCATGCTATTCTTTATCTTTATCTTTAGTGTCCAAAAGCGTATATGTTGTTCAATGGCTATATGAATTCTGCAGCAGAACTAGTAATAAAACCTTGATTTGAAGTGAATTCCAGTTGTGAATACATAGAATAAAATAGAATGGGCATATATTTTACACACAATTGTGTCTCTGCGTATACTGATCTGAATGGCTTTATTTATGGCTATGTAATAGCATCTTACCAGCATGACAGAAATTCACTGAGTTATAAACTCATATAAACTGTGGTGAAAGAGATGAGTAAAATTACCATTTTATAAAGGATTTGTAATATACTCTGCAAAGCTGATATGAAAAGTTGATAATCCTCTTCTTTTCTCTACACTTATTCAAGATGTAGTAATGGCAAGCAATAAAAACATTACTTGTTCCCTCTGATAATCATTGAATATATGTTCAGGCATAAATGAGTTTAAAACTTTAATTATTCATTGAATATTAGTAGTAATAAGGTACAGAGCCAAGCATGGAACACAGACTTCTTACTTGGCAGTCAGCTTTGGAGAAACTTAGCAATCTCTGATTTGAGAATTGATTATCGAGTAATTAAAAAACTGAATTCTGCCAAATATCAAGTCCTAATATTGAGAGGATTAGATTGATTAACAATGTCGTGGTTGAACTGAGAAAGAGTAAGAAACGTAATAGTGAGAAAGTTTACAATTATATATTGGAAAGCATTCTTCCCCAATTTTGTATCCTCTGACAAGTTAGGCTATAACTTATACATACTCTAGTCAACTAGTTGAAGTAATGTGTTACAGTTGTGATAAATTCCATTCAGTCTACTACATTTGGAAGACCCTAACTATAAAGGAATGGAGAACCTGTCAGGTCATCTCATTTGGACTGTGTGAATGCCCTTTGCTTGTCTCTATATTGCTGGCATTCAGTGCATTTCTTTCTCTTTTTTGGGGGGTATATTTTATTGATTTTTTAGAATGACAATCTTTAGTGCTTAGTAAAAACCATGTTGTCTGGGTTCATATATTTAAGAACAGTGAATAGTAGTTAATTTCTATACTTTCATAATCAACCTATTAACTAGAAATACTTTTCCTTGGTCCTCTCTTCTTCCAATAGATTCTCCTTTTACCAACATTAAGCAAACATAGTTCTTAATACTATCAATACATACAGATTTAAATATAAACATTTTTCTAATATTTAACAATAACAGTATGTAATGTCTTTTCTAATCAGCTTATTTTACAGTTGCATTTGCAAAAAATCATGTTATGTAAATCACTATAGGTCCTGTTTTCAAAACTCTTATTTAAGCTTAGTTTCCCCTCAGTAGTCAAAACATTTCTTGTCAGTTATAATTTTTTCAAAATTGATTACATTTAAATATCCAAAATATTTCATACATTTAAATCATCCAATATTTTTACATTTCCCATATCATAAAAAAGAAAGAAAAAAATACTATACTACTTATAGATCACATTTCTCTTACTGTAAAACATCTTCATTTCCAAGATTTAACTATTTTTTTAACCATATTTTGGACTTCAGATGCCAGTAGCTTGGGCTAATCACCAGAGTGCAGCTAGCCTTTCTCCTGTCGGGTTGAAGGGCTTCCCCTGGATCAAATGGATCGACCGTCATCGTTCCGTGATCATCAGGGTGCCCCTCCTTCTTTGCTGCCTCTCTAGGGCAACAGACCCATTTAGGGTCCCAGACAGGGCGAAACCAGCCGTGGGGTGCGGAGCTCTGCAATCCCTTGGCCGCATCACTACGATGCAAAATCGGAAGTCTTTGGCATTTAGTGCATTTCTACAGGTTGCTCAGGCTTTTGTGTCAGAAGTGCTGAGGCACTGGGTTGAAAGGATTAGACAGTGACATCACTGTTGCCCAGGGAATGGGGCTCCTTTCATGTTAATTGCCCATCGAAATGGTATCTATCTACTTGAGTTTACTTGCTTTCGAACTGTTAGGTGGGCAGGAGCTGGAGCAAATGATGGGAGCTCACTTCATCACACAGCAGAATTCGGGTCTCGAACATAGGCTAGCTGATTGTCAGCCCAGAGTTCTAACCACGTGAGCCACTATGCTTCAGCTCTGCAGGTTCATTTGACTCATATTCGGGGAAGACATGCTAATGTGCTTTAGCACATTTAATAGTGCTTCCGCACTGTCTAGCACCAAGGAAGACATGAAACTTCTCTTGCCATTCAGTAGTTGGGCAATTCAAGTGGTGAATAAACTAAGAGCTATCCTGTCTTTTCTCTGGTCAAAAACAAGAACAGCTCTGTTTTAAAGACTTTAAGGCACGGGTGTCAAACTCGCCATGTCACGTGACGTGTTGCGACGTATCGCGATTCTTTTTGCATTGCCGGCAATGTGGTGGGCACGGCTTCGGTATGATGAAACCGGTCCGCGGGCTGGCTGTTTGACACTCCTGCCTTAAGGTTTCACAGCACTTTCCACTAGAAATAGAGATATTTATTCTATTTAGCCTATAAATTCAACTGAGATTTAGCATCACACATTACCTTGATACATCTATTCCTTGATGTCATGACATCTATACCTGGAAGATGCAGGATTATGTCCAAAAATGCAGTGATATAACTGGGTAGGAGGGCCTGGAAAAGTTTGTCTCCTTTTTGTGGATTAGGAAAAGGAATAGGTTTTAAGGTTGCAAATGGACATGTTTTGCTTCACAGATGTGTATCTTACTATGGCCACTCTTACTTTGCAAAACATACATTGCTCAAAGTTGTTTATTTTATTTTCATATTTTAGCAGTACTGCACGTACTCTGGGGCTGCAAAATGGGGACTGGAGAATTATAAGTGATGGTCACACTGTAGAATGGCCAATGTTGTATATGATAAATTGTAAAACTATTATATAATTATAACAGTTTGTTTTTCCTACTTCATCATTTTTTTTGTTTTTTTGTCTGCTGCAAACCCTCCTCCTCATTATACTGTTCTCTTTTTAATTCCTTGTTTGGTTTGACTTTTGTGTCGATTTCAGATATTGTATGATGGATCAGCTCCCCTTTTTTTTGCTGCTTTTCTCTCCTTCTATCCCTCCTACCATAACACAACAGGATAAAAATTAGTTTGCAGGTTTATACATGATGTGACTGGAATTGGGTAATACAAAATCATTCAACTATTTTATTTTCCAACATTTATGTAACATGTTAAATATGGGACATGCTACTAAATGATTCCAGGAAGGAAGCATGTTCTATCCACAATCGAAGCCACTGCAAGATCTTCAACTCACTGCATAATTTGCCATATATTTGCATACTTTACAAGTATTTCTGAGTCTGAGTTTGTCACTGCTATTTCTGTATTGATTTAAAGAAAGTTTGGAATTCAGAAGTCTTCCACTTTTGTACCAGGTTCTAGTTGGTGATTTTGGGAGTTCTAGGAAATAAAACTTCTTATGCACAATATACTGTGAATGAATGAATGAATGATAAGGTATACATAATTTCAAGTAAGGCTTGATTCCGGTTGACTATCTATGCAGCTTCCTTGATAATGGAATAGAAAGGGTTTTCTGTTCCCTTCTTCCTGAACTTTTTGTTTTGTTTCTTTTCACTTTTGATTCTAATGAATAATCTTTGAATTTCCAGGTGGTCTCCCATTCAAAAACAAATCTTGTTTTTCTTTTAGTGGCAGTCCAATTTCAGCTATTCTCAAAAAAGCTATCACATTTGAAAGCGTGATATGACAGAGCATGACAATTGTTTATATACATATTTATCTAAAAGGAAGATGATGCTGAATTTAAGGAAGATCAGATAGAAAACAGCATCCCTCTTTGTTTTGATATTCTTTAGTGAATCTGCTGACTTTACTATGTTATAGATAAATTACTTGGCAGAGATGGGAAACTATATTCCTTTCAGGTAAATATTATAATGGATAAAAGGAATATAGTAATGCATTTTAAGATCTCTATGTAGGTATAGGGCTATCTTTTATTTCAAGAAAAAAAATCTTGATCAAATGGTTCCTGTTAAATGTTAAATACATAAATCTTTATTTAAAGGAAAAACCTCACCCACCTGGGATTGTGCAGCTGTCTGTATGCAAAACTGAGCTGAAACTTTGATTGATTTCAGAGGTGACACAAAGGAGAGAAGAACACAGTATGCTTCTCATTGTAAAAATGAACATGCACATCATCTCATCCCTAAGGGAATTTAGGACGTTTCTTAATTGAAGGCAGCTTCACAGAATTTTCAGCTGATTAAAATATTTTTGTTTATTAGTGTTCTATTACTTCATTAATCATTCATAATTAATTTACATTATCAGGATCGACTGTGGGTGTTTTTTGAGTACATGGATAGAGAGGAAGTTCTCTGAGAATTTACAATCTAATGGAAATCTGGAGTTTAGACATGCAGTATTCCCATTTAGAGGTTTTGCTCAAGAATTAAAAAAAACAAATCTGATTGGCATCACTATTTAACAGACTCACTGATTTGAGTTCAGTTGTTTGCTGCCCACATCATTTGTTCACATTCATACTACTCCTGGGCAGCAGTAATACTTTCATTCTGAAAAGCAACGTATTTGTTAGCTTCAAATGGAGGTTAGCTGGCAAGGCTATCTCAAGGTTTCTGATATGAAATATATTAGAAGAAGGAGGAAGCAGCTGTGTATATAGTAGACCTGATATACTATTGTGCCTTTCAATCTTAAAACCACTGATTAATAAAAAAACAACCCAAGTTTTATTCTGGGTTTAAGCTTTATTGCCTTTGGTTAATTGGTTTGTCTGCCAAGCTAAAACAACCTTTGAACTGGACTATATAGAACAGGTGTAGACAGCCTTTTTGTGATCAGGAGCTGCACTGTGAATATAAGTATATATGTGTGTGAGAAAGGTGGTCAGCCCAAACCAATTGACTGCAGGTAAAAGCTGCTTCATTGAAAGTTATGGATCATGATGTATCATGCTGCAGGTTAGTATTTAAATGTTTTTCATGCTTCCAACCTAGAGATGAGAGATAGTATTTTAGAATAGATTAGAATAGAGCTGGAAGGGACCTTCGAGGTCTTCTAGTGCAGCCCCCTGCTCAAGCAGGAGAACCTATACCATCTCAGACAAGTGATTGTCTAGTCCAGTGATGGTGAACCTTTCAGAGACCGAATGCCCAAACTGCAATCCCAAACCCACTTATGCATCGTCGAGTGCTGGGTGGGTGTGGCCCATTGGCTGGGTGTGGCCCATTGGCTGGGTGTGGCCAATTGGATGGGCATGGCCCATTGGGTGGGCATGGCTGTGGTGGTAACGGCAGACTGGGTGGGACTAAAAAGTTCAATCAATCAATTCCAACTTTGCAAGATCTTTTTTTCCCCGTGAGAAGTTGAAATTGACTGATTGAACCTTTTTTTTTTTGCACACGGCAGCGGAGGCCTAAAGTGAAAAGGTTTTATAAAACCCAGTTGAAGGCCTAGGACTGGGGCGACGGCGCACATGCCCACAGAGAGGGCTCTGAGTGCCGCCTCTGGCACCCGTGCCATAGGTTCGCCACCACTGGTCTAGTCTCTGCTTAAAAACCTCCAGTGATTTCTGAGGGCAAGCTGTTCCACGGGTTAATTGTCCTCACTGTTAGGAACTTTCTCCTTAATTCCAGGTTGCTTTTCTCTTTGATCAGTTTCCAACCATTGTTTCTTGTCCTGCCCTCTGGTGCTTTGGAGAATAATTTGACCCCCTCTTCTTTGTGGCAGATACTGGAATATTGCTATCATGTCACCCCTATTTCTTCTTTTCTTTAGACTAGCCAAACTCAAGTCCTGCAGCCGTTCTTCATATGTTTTAGTCTCCAGGCCCTGGATCATCTTAGTTTCTCTTCTCTGAACTTTTTCCAAGGTCTCAACATCTTTTTTGTAGTACAATGACCAAAATTGGTTGCAGTATTCCAGGTGTGGTCTCACTAGGGTTTTATAAAGCGGTACTAATACTTCACGTGATCTTGATTCTATGCCTCTGTTTATGCAACCCAGGATTGTATTAGCTTTTTTGGCGGCTGCTGCACATTACTGGCTCATAGTGAAGTGATCGTCCACTAGGACTCCTGCTGTTTGAGCCAGATCTCACCTAATCTGTAGTTTATATCTTTGATTTTTCCTGCCTAAATGTAAAACTTTGCTTTTCTCCACATTAAAACTCATTTTGTTGGATAGGGCCCATTGTTCCAGTTTTTCAAGATCTTTTTGAATCCTGAGCTTGTCTTCTTCTGTCATACCCACCCTTGTGTACTATTGCTTCTACTTCACCCTATTTGTTCCCCAAACCTTGAGCATTAGTATATAAACATTTAAGATTTTATGTCTGTCCGTGGGTATGTTTCCTGGATCTCCTGACTGTTGTTTGATTTTTTATTTTTTCTCATCACTTTGTTTGATTTGTTTTCTTGGGATTTATGATTGGTTTTGTGTTCTAGAGATTCTAATGATTGGTCACCCTTCTCCCTCAATTTTAGTTTAAAGCCCTTCTAAAATTGAGGGGGTAATTGGGCTAAAGTCACTCAGCTAACTTTATTGCCTAAGAGAGAACTAGAACTTGGTTCTGCCAACTCCTAGTTCAGCCTCTTAACTACTGTGGCATCCTGGTTTGAGTGTGTGTGTGTATGTGTACACATTGATTATGTTCTATCAAGTTGGTGTCAACTCTTAGCATCTACACTGATAGATTTTTATTCATGTACACACTTATATTTAGTCCCTTAAAGGCCATAGTGGATGAGGAAGCAATGCTAAAGACTGTCTGTCTATTTGCTGGATTCATGTGCAACCATATGAATGTGTCACTGAAACATATGATTGCTTACACAATAAGCACAATAAAGGGTCATTGGTGCTCTCTGAGCTTGGTTGTTTTATTGCAGACATTTCATTACCTAAATTAGGTAACATCATTAGGTAATGAAACGTTTGCAAGAAAACAACTTAAGCTCAGGAGGATCCCTCATTTCAATCTTGAGCTACAAATGTTCTCCTTTATTAATAAGCACAATAAAACAATGACAAAAATTACAGTTAAAATGTCCAGAGTGATGACTGATTTAAATATAGGTAGACCTTGACTTAAAATCACAATTGAGCCCAAAATTTCTGTTGCTAAGTGAGACATTTGTTAAGTGAGTTTGCCCCATTTTACAACCTTCTTGCCATAGTTAAGTGAATCACTGCAGTTGTTAAGCTAGTAACATGGTTATTAAGTGAATCTGGCTTCCCCATTGACTTTGCTTGTCAGAAGGTTGCAAAGAGTAATCACATGACCCTAGGACCCTGCAACCGTCATAAATATAAATCAGTTGTCAAGTGTCTGAATTTTGTTCACATGACCATAGGGATGCTGCAATGGTCGTGTGAAAAATGGTAATAAGGCCCTCTTTTCAATGTCCTTGCAAGTTCGAATGTTTGAGGATTATCTGTATTCTTGATAATAATATTTGAAACATCTACTAAAACCTGAAATGTGCATATTATATAACAATAAAGTGTCCGTGTAAACAATAAAATACCCAGAATAATCATATGTACTTGAGACATGATGTCACAAGAGAGTCTGTTCCTCGATGTTTCAGCCATTATGGACAAACAAGATTGATAACCAGTTGAAGGCCTTAAGCTACTTCTTAATATGTTCCTAGTGGGTAAACACATGCAAGGAGGTGGACTGCGGCATTTGCACCAACATTGGTTTTCAGGTATTCTTCAAAGGCAGCTCATGTAGTGGCTGTTGCCGCAATTGAGGTGTGTAATGAAAAGACCATAAGATATCATTGTGGGATCCTTGCCCTCCAAGGTGACCACAGCTCCCCTCTGCCCATTTAGTAGTAACTATGAGGCCAGGGCAATCACACAAACCCTTTGAAATACCTGAAAAAGTTATATGAACATTTTAAGCTCAGTGGAGGATTTAGAAACCATGTTATTTCATTCCCAAGCAAAATTTATTTCCATGGGTTGCTATAATAGGGAAGAACTACTTGTGTTGCCCACCCCTAATATTGAGAGAGCTGATCTGAATTTTGCTAACAATCTAATTTAATGTGTTAATAGAACACATAAATATACATTATATATGAAGATTAAAATAAGATAACAGGTAGATTAAAGAGGATTCTATCTTGCAGAAGGGATAAAGATCAATTCTGTCAATAATTGATTTGAAATCACAACCCCATTCCTCGTACTTTCCAATAAAAAGTTTGCCATCTATTCTTACTTTCAAGTTCTACCAAAAGGTAAAATATTCATGACTCTCAATATCAAAATCTAATCTATGCCCCAATAGCATCTAAAGATTTAATAATAATAATAATAAAGTTGGAAGGGACCTTGGAGGTCATCAAGTCCAACCCCCTGCTCAGGCAGGCAACCCTATACCATTTCGGACAAATGGCTGTCCAGTCTCTTCTTAAAAACTTACAGTGTTGGAGCACTCACCGCCCCTGGAGGCAGGTTGTCCACTGGTTAATTGTTCTAACTGTCAGGAAGTTTCTCCTTAGTTCTAGGTTGCTTCTCTCCTTGATTAGTTTCCATCCGTTGCTTCTTGTCCTGCCCTCAGGCGCTTTGGAAAATAGCTTGACTCCCTCTTCTTTGTGGCAGCCCCTGAGATATTGGAACACTGCTATCATGTCCCCCCTCATCCTTCTCTTCATTAAACTAGACATACCCAATTCTAGCAACCGTTCCTTATATGTTTTAGCCTCCAGTCCCCTAATCATCTTTGTTGCTCTTCTCTGTACTCTTTCTAGGGTCTCAACATCTTGCAACATAGCAGTAAAACAGCTTTTCTGCTGTATGTTTATCCAAGCAAGTTGACTCTGATGGCAATTAATAACTTTTCACTAAGGCTCATAAAGGATAATATTTCACAAATAATTTCCTAAATTACTTTTTGATCTGAGGAAAATATTTATTTGGGATTAACACTGGGATTCTTCTGAAGATAAATCAAGCAAGGAACTATATTAATTTTCACAGCATTAATTTTGCCCCACAAACTTAATGTAATTTTAATCTGACTATTAACATGCAAATTAACAATCCAAAATGTTTTGACATCTTTATTTCTGCATATTTAGAAATATTTTTAAAAATATTAAGTCCCAAATATTTAAAATAATCAGTAGAAGTCACAAAACCAAACACTTTACATACTTGCTTGATGTATTACTGTCAAACCTAAAGGAAATAAGCAAGATTCGATTTTTTAAAAAATCCCTCTCTCTGTCTTACACACAAATACAAATATTTCATTCTTATTTTTCTGTGTCTGTGACATTTCATAAAATTGTACAATGACACCAGCTGCCTGAGAAGTTTCCTGACTGCTGGCATATACAGTAAATTCACATATTAGACATTACATTTCATACTAATCTACTACTCTTTTTCTCTTTTGGGTTTATGCATCAGAGGTCATCTTAGTCGCACAGGAGATGTCCACCATGAAATTTATTTCTTAATATGGAAATGGATTTTTGTTTTCATTTCTTAAGGGACCTTTGTTGCCTATGTGTTTTGATCAATGTTTGTCACTGAGTGATTGGAGAAGCCATTCATATCAGTTAACATCATCCAGATGAGGGCATAAAAATGTGTTTGGCTGCTCCTTTTTAAAGGTCAGCTGGATTAGGACATGGGTTTAATTTTATTTGTATATCCAGGATTCATGGGCTCTCTTCTTTTACAATGCATATATGCTTCTGCAAGATAGGTTTTCACTAAAAAAAGATAGGAGAAAGCAGGAGGAAAAAAACAGCTAAACTGGAGTGAAAAGCATGGCACACAGGGCAGGAAATTGTCCCCAGCTCTCCCATAGTTTCCCGCTGTTCAGCATTAAACACTTGCTCTGATTTGCCTTCTCAGACAGAAGTGATAAATAGTTTCTTCCAGCTCAGCAAGAAGAAGAAAAAGAGGGGAGGTTTCAGGGAGAGACTCCTATCATTCTCATTATGCATCCTCTGTAGAGCAGGTTTTTCTTTTCGCACAGATACTTGATATGAAATAAAAGCCCTAAGCAGATCCTTGGAGCTTTGTCAGCTGGCATTAGCTGACATGATGGGGATAACTGTAAATCTGTATGTTGCCATTATCATATATTCTCCCAAACCATAACAATGAATGTATTCAGCCGTAGCAAAATTGTGTGTGTATGTGTGTGTGCACATGTAAAATCCTGTTTTTGTTTTTAATGTGTTTAGAGGTGGATGTAAACTCCTTTTGTCTGCATTTTCATATCATGACAAGCCATGACCCCTGATTTACTTAATCATTTTGAATAGTATTATTTAAAAGGGGGAAATAGTGTTTTTTTTAAATGCTGCAGAAAGAATAACATTTTAAACAGAAAGGATTTGTCCATTGGTGTAAATTTGGGACATATGTTGGATGAAATATGGGCAGGAAGAAAGTGAAGGGAATTCCATGGCATGATAGATGTCTACTCACATAACAATTGAGGTAGATCAATAAATAGATCCATTTGCCTGTCGAGTTCTTACTCCTATGTCAAAGACCCATCAGCCTGTCTACTTTACTCTAAGCCTTCAAATATTCAGTAAAAAGCCTTGAGGGGAAATGCTAAGCTCAGTGTCCCTTATTAACCTGGAACTAAGGATGGGTGAGATGGAATCCCACATATTTAAAGAATGTGAGGTGGGGGATATTTATGCTGAGTACATTTAATTGAATATATTCAGCAAGTGGTTGGCCTGGACAAATGTTATAAACCTTGAAGACGTTTTGTGCATTATGTTATCATAATGATGACTTGAATAACATAGTTTGCATCAAATATAGATGCTATCAGGATGCATGTCATGTCACTTGGCCTGCTTTCTGGATGCCCCATGTTTGTCAGTCTATCCAGACTAGTTGCATCTAGCTAGAATGCCTCTCATCTGTTTCCATTTCTTTAAAGTGTGTATTTTACTTAATTGAATATACTAATTAAGATATCTTATATTCACAGTTGGAAGTAATATAACAAAGTAAATGTATCAGGTTTTTTTTTCCTAAATGAATGTATTGATATAAAACAATAGTTTTTATTTTTTGGTTATTAGATTTTCAGGTCTCTGCAATCTTATGACAAATACATATGTGATACAATTCAAAAGGTGTTATGTGACTTCTTTGACATTATGCAAAATGCTTGGCTGTATTTTTAGCCATCACAATTTTGTATTTTGTGTTTGCATTTTGTACATTACAGAATGCAAGACATATGGCAAACTTATATTTTGGGATAACCTTTTCAAATTGTTGTCAGTTAGAGCTATTAATATTTTAGGTTAGATTGTTGCCAGCAAAATTTTAAATTATTCAGGTTATAATAAAACTAAATTTGGAAACTGCAAAATAACTGTATATTCAATTAAAATGCAAATTAATCACGATGTTCGACAGCATCGACAATTCCTTAATTACTTTCTGTATTGCAGTGTGCTTTAGATGATTCTGAGTCTATAGTATTCTTATAAACTACTATGAAATTTTATTATTAGGGTTGATACCACTTATTTGTAAAATCTCTGGAATAAAGAATTGAAATATCATTTTAATAAACAAATGGCTAAGGGTCTTAAAGCATATTATGTTTTATATTATCTTAAAATGAGATTAATTCAACAAAACATTCTTTCTCACATATACTGGCTATCTCAAAGTTTATTTAATGAGGTCTAGTAATTAACCTCATTACGGCCAAAGTAAAAAAATGAATCAGTTATACTAACTCTTATGGTATGACTTTCTTCTAGTGCCTATTTTGAATTGATATCCCTAGTTTTCTTGATAGAATGATTAAACAAATATGTATTTGTATTTGTGTATGTGTCCATTTCAGAAGTTTGGAATTTAGTATATGAAGAATTATAGAAGTATTGGTTGTGAGACAGCAAAAAATGATTATTATTAAATATTGGAAAGGTAGAGCCATTCTAGATTTAGATCTTGGATTATAAATATGAGCTGTTTTTGAGATGACTTTTCATCTATATAATGGAAAGACTGATGAATATAATTGTATGTGGTTAAGATTTAATGGCTTAATTAAAAACTTAACTGAATGAATTCTTCCATGCAATATGTGTTTTTCTTTCTTTTTTTGTATAGTAAAACAAAAATGTTATTTATTTGTATCCTGCCTTTATTTTTTATTTTTTTACAAATATCTCAAGGCAACGAACATATCCAGCACACCTGCCTTCTCCTCTTTTCCCCTCAATAACCTGTGAGGTGGGCTGGACTGTGAGAGAGTGACTGGCCCAAGATTACCCAGCTGGCTTTCATGGCTAAGATGGGATTTGAACGTATGGTGTCTTGCTTTCTAGCCTAGTTCCTTAACTACTAGAGCAAACTGGTGCACATAGCAAAAATAAAAAAGAAACCTAGCACATTTTTTAAAAGAAGACTTACCTGTCCCTGTATGGATTTTAGCAAATAGCACCCACTACACATCTGAGGTCAAAACATTTTCATATCTATTTTTATGGTATAATTTCTTCTCTATGTTATCCTTTTGTGCTATCTGTCGATTCTGCAGTTTGTGTGCCATATTAAAGTTCCTGACAGTGAAAACATTTAATCATTGGCACAGCTATCATTTTCCAAAGCACCTGAAGGCAGGACCAGAAGCAATGGATGCAAACTAATCAAAGAGAGAAGCAACCAAGAACTAAGAAGAAATTTCCTGACAGTTAGAACAATTAATCAGTGGAACAACCTGCCTCCAGAAATTGTGAATGCTCCAACACTGGAAGTTTTTAAGAAGAGACTGGATAGCCATTTGTCTGAAATGGTATAGGATTTTCTGCCTGAGCAGGGGGTTGGACTAGAAGATCTCAAAGGTCCCTTCCAACTCTGTTATTGTTATTGTTATTGCTTACTTCCTGAAGTTTTGGATGTTCTGTCGCTAATGATGATTCTGTATATTCTTCAGGTGTTATTACAGCTACAAATGAAACATGGTTTGAGCGTCTTTCTGAGAAGGTTCCCTAAGCTAAGTTCAGTTTGCTATTGGAACAGATATTGGAAAGCTTGCAAAACATTTCCTCTTCTTCAGAAATACCTTCCAATATTTCAAACTTAGACACAAATAGATTTATTGAGATACATATTTATGAAGAGAAATATCTCACCTAGAGGTGAGCTCTGTTGTGATTCACATTTGTTTTATAACTGAGTTGACTGACTGAGCAGGATATTTTATTTGTTATTTAAAAAGGAAATTAATGCATATTGCTTTCTTTCTGAGTGTTTCATAGTGATACTGCCTATTTCAAGAGCCAGTGTAACCTTTTTGATTAATAAGGTTAATAACCTATGACATCAAAATAGTATAAACCAGAATGGAAAACATGGCTTATTTTAGTTTTAAGCTTCCTAGAGTTTTCACTGTGTTTGTTAAGTAATACCTGTGGGGTAGCTAGAATGCTGGATACGGATATGAGAAATTGAAATCTGTGTTCATCACTGACACTCTAGGAAGCCTTGAGCATTACTCTGTACTGTATTTTAAAACTGCCTCACAGGAGTCCTACGAGGCTAAAATGTTGTTCAGAAAGCTTTCAAGATAACATTTCATGGCATTTTTGCCAAATAGTTCATAATCTTTCTCTATCTTTGTCAGTGCTCAAGTATGTGTATGAAAGAGATTATCTACAGAAGTTAACATATTTTGCAATTGATTTATATGCATGAAGGGAACTCTAGTCTACAAAAAAGCTTATGAGTGCAATAAATCTGTCAGTCTTTAAAATGCCACAAGACTTTTAAACTGTAACATAACACAAGAAATATACCCTTACCCTCTCCGTGTAAATACATACCCATGGTACCAGTTTTTCATCCTTTTGTGTGCAACTGTTCTCATAGTTTTAAAATGTGTATCTATCTGCACTGACAATTATTCCATTGACAGTAATTCTCGTTAATTATAGTGCTTCTCTTACAGCCTAATCATTATTGCCCTATTATTTTATTCTCTTGGCCACTAAGAACCCTTTCCTTGGGTAAATAAGAAGGCTGCAGTGAAATGGATAGGATCTTTTTGTGTTATTTTCACTTAAAATTAAATCTCCCTCATGCTGAAATGCAGCAGAATTTTTTAAGAATAACTTCAGATTCAGACAGTAAAGTGTCATGCTGATTTTACGTTGAATATTCTTCAACTCTGTCAAGTGAGGAGGTAAACAAATCCTGCTAATCTCAACATTAAATGTCAGTTATGGCATCTTTTTTCCCCTCCTGTCACCTGCAGTTTTCTGGCATTCAGATTTCTGGCATTCTGGCATTTATAATAGGGTTTTGAGAAAACTGCTAGGTAGTCCCTTCTGTTGTAATCTATAGCTGAATACGGTATTTTGTTTCTGAGGGGTCCTTGGTGGTCTCTGAGCTTGGTTGTTTTCTAGCAGACCTTTCATTACCCAACCTAGGTAACATCAACAGTGCTAGTAGGGTTTGCTCTTATTGTATATTCTAATGGTTTGCACTATCAGTGTTGGTGGGAGTTGTCTTGGTGGTTCTTTGGTTGGGCTGTTTATTGTTAGCTTGTTTGGCAAGGAAGAAAATAAATAAGAAATGGACATAAATATAAACTTAGCATTAAGATTAAATGTAAGGAAAAAGACAATTGCAGGCATTTAAATTTTGAATAATAAAGTAACACCTGGTGCAGGGAAAAAAAACTTAATTTTTGTGTCTCTCTGCCAGCTTGAGAAAATCTCAACTATTGTTTTTCTATTATCTTCTTACTTTTTCAATCTGTCCAATTGTTTTTCTATTATATTTTTACTTTTTTCAATCTGTCCAATAATGAGAGATCTCTGGGTAGATAACAAGATGATTTAAACAAAATAATATTGATAAAATAATAAAAACAGTAGAAAAATAAAACTAATGTAATACAAGATAATGCAGGAAAGAATATGAACATTTAAACAGATAAAAATGTTTTACAGGCAATTAAAATCTAGGAGTTCCTCCAGAAATGAAACAAAATGAGAGTGGCTTTCCCCCCCAGTTTTCCATTTATTATGTTTACATAAATGAATACACCTAAAATCTAAATATACACATACTGTCCTGTCCTTTGATGTAAAGGGCATTTCAAGAAATAAACAAATTAGTCCAAATTCAGTTGGTATTAATGCAACTCTAATTCCTGTAATACATAATAGGTATTGGAATATTTAGAAAGCATGTTCATATCCTTGGGAATACATGGAACATTGTTCTTCTCAAAAACATTATAGGAGAAAAAGGTAACAGCTGCCATAAATCTATAATTAGTATCAGTATTGAAAGACATTGTCTTTTATGAGGGAAGAAAAATATGAGAATTTATATTTATATAAAAACACAATCAAAAGAAAAAAGTGAATTTATGAGATTTGTCATAACAGAACTATAAATTAGACACAAAGAAGTTGCTCTGTTTTGAATATAATAACACATTTCATTTTAGGATTATCTTTCCTGCTGCTGAGATCCTTTTAATCAAGTGGTTAAAATAAAACCTTTCTATACTAAAACAATATTTTATTTTTAAGCTATGGCTCCTCCATTTAGCCTGGTGAAATGAAATTCTATTATTCAGGGATGAAAAATTATTCATAAAAATTACAAAACTTGTGGTGAAGAATAAGATTAAGTCATAACTTTAGAAATGATGTTGGGATTCTAGTTCTTCATGAAATTAAGATAGGTTCATCTCATTAACACCTATTAATTTCATAGAAATATATTAATGTGAATCTAGCCCATAATATAGTTTTTTTTAGATGTTTCAGTCTTATACATACTTATCTGAACGAAAGTTTCATTATCTCAGTAAAATTTGTTTTAATCAATACAATGGCAAGTTTGCAGTGTGAGTAAAATCCTTTGGAAGATGAAGTGAATCACTCTTTCAGGAATTAGGATTGGAAGTTTGGACTTTCCATTTACTATGTTATTTTGAATATCTTTATTTTGGGGTGATGTCAATTACAATGATTGCAATTATCTTCTTCTTCTTCTTCTTCTTCTTCTTCTTCTTCTTCTTCTTCTTCTTCTTCTTCTTCTTCTTCTTCTTCTTCTTCTTCTTCTTCTTCTTCTTCTTCTTCTTCTTCTTCTTCTTCTTCTTCTTCTTCTTCTTCTTCTTCTTCTTCTTCTTCTTCTTCTTCTTCTTCTTCTTCTTCTTCTTCTTCTTCTACTGAATATTAGATGCCACCCAAATTATTTTCTTCCATACTATTTCTGCAAGCCCCTTTCATTAACATGCCTTAAAACAGCCACATAGACAGAAATAAGTGTGAACTTAAATAATTATTTCAAGCATAGACAGAACTTCCTACTCCTTTTTTTCTCTCTCGAGTATCAGTTGATGCTTACTACCCTAAGGCTTTTCCCCTTCAAAAAAAATAATAATAGTATGTGGCTGCTCCCAGCAACTCCTGAGGCAGTCATTTAAATCTGCAGACTAGTTAATAATACTTGCCTCAAACTTGAGCAAGTTGCTTATGGAACATAACTTATTAGCCCACTTTATTTATTAGGAGCCTGCTGATTTGAAATAATAAAGGAGGTGGTCACTATATACATAATGTATGCTAAAAAGGTTGTAGGGGGCACCCCCTTTTTGGATAGAATAAGGAAACTTTTGCCATTCCAGGAACTGTGGCAGGGTAGCACAAGGCAATGAGTGAATGACAGTTTTTGTACTGTTGGTCAACTGGAGGAAGCATTAAAAGGCTTATGGTATTTATTGCCTAGAGCAGGCATGTCAAACTGCCGGCCCACTGGCCAGATGCGTCACGCCAAAACTGCGCCCACCCCATTGCCAGCAATGGGGGGAAAGTCCCAATATGTCACGTGATGTCACGTGACATCGTGAGTTTGACATGCCTGGCCTAGAGTATATTATGTTTCAAGGATTTTTTTTCTTCCATTCAAGTTGTGTCTGATTCTTGAAACTGCCTGGAGAAGTTTCTACAGGTTTCTTGGCAAGGTTTGCCATTGTCTCCTTTCTAGGGTTGAGAGGACGTGATAGTCCCAGGGTCACCCAGCAGATTTCAGAATTCATGATTTCATGATAAGCCTGATACCTTAACCACTAGGCATGAAATTGGTCATGAATCAAACTGTTTTTGAAGGATTAAGGAGTGAAAATGATGATACCTAGTACAAAAAAACTCCTTACTATTCTGAATAAGTATTTAATATGAAGTCAGTTTTCCAGTATATCTCTCCCAAACAACTCTGCCCATGTATGTTGTGCCAAAGATGACAGTAGCATATGTGGCCCCAGCACACATTCTAATACATCCTTAATTAATACTGCTTTTGTGCATAGTCCAAAAAAGTATGTCAGGTGACCACAACTGGGTAAAGGAGTAGACTTTGCTTTTTAAATAGAGACAATAAAGCAAACAGGATTGCAACCACAAAATTATTCATAATTTAGAATAAGTGTAGCCAGATTATAGATTTGTAAGTTTAATGAAATAGAAGAAATCTAAAAGCAGGCCCAAGTGTCTAGATTCCAGTTCTCTGCTGTACTTATGAGACTCTTTGGTACTAGAATTTTTTTTTCATCTCTTCCATTTTTATTTTTCTCTCTTGTCTAGCTTAAGAGCTATTTCCATAGAAGGACAGTTCTTCAAGTATTTGACTGTCCTTCTGCAGAGATGCAGCTGTATTGATACAGTTGCAGTTAGTGTGCGGATTCCTGAAGTTCTTTATGGCTCATTGAACACCCAAGATTGTTTTGCACATCTTTCAGTACCTGCTGTTGTTTGAGCTCTTTTGATTTCCTAGCCTGGTTGCCAGAGTTAATGAACAAATGTACTATTCTAACCAAGTAGTAAAAGTTATGAGAAGCTGGCAGGACTTGAAAGAAACAAGCAGCACTTAGTAGGTTTGAGGTCTGAGGTGAAGGTGAGCCATGATTTGCTAAATAGAAATTCCCCAATCCATTCCTGATCTGTATCCTTTCATCCTTATAAAATTATCACATACCAATTTAAGGATAGCTGGGCAAGGATTCTTTAGCCCAACAAATACATCCACAAATTTATTCATTTCTTTAAATAGTTCCAGAAGCTCATTATGGTTTATAATAATGTCAATTTATGTGAAGTGATAATTATAAACAAAGTAATATTTAATATCTATATAAAATTCATATGTTGCAACTCAGGAGAGTACCTCAATATTATTGTCCCAGATCAGTTATACTGAGGCTGAAAAGAGTGCTTGAAATGTTGCAGTGTAGATGACATTTAAACCAGGATTTTTCTCAGTTCTGACAGAGAATAAATGGAGTAATCATAAATCAAGCACACTTCCTATTGTGCTCTATCATAAAGCTGTAAATTAGTCTTCAGGCTTTCAGAATTGCAATAGGTGAAACAATAGCATTGTTCAAGCGAGATCAGGCATCAAGGTTCCAGCAAACAACCCACACTTGGTTTTAGGGTGCAAGAGACAAAGTGGTAGCAGTTATTAGGCTCAGGATTGTGGAATTCATGTAAGCAGTATGAGGTACATGGCTATAAAGAAAGGCTGAAGTCGTAAGATCTAAAAAGCCCTCAAAATGTGTTGAATGCCTAAGCTGAAGAAGTGACAAAAGGCAATTTATAGAGCTCAGATCAAAGAGCACCAAGTAAAAATACCAGGAAACATACACTTTAGCAGTCTGGCTTGTTTGTGTCTGTCTTTCAGTAGTGGGATCTTCCTGAGCTTCTCTCATGGAAGCCACTTTCTGTCAGCCAGTGATGGATGGGATGATTTGATATTGTTGCAACTTGATCTTGGAGGGGTCAGCCAGGGTCTATTTTGATATATTCCTTAGCTCTTTCTCCACCATTTGAACTATTCTTCTATTCAATCTGGGATCAGTTTTTCTCCTCCAGCCACATCCAGTAAGGTTGGCTAAAGTAATACTACTGTAATAACAATCATGATCATGTGCACATGAAGCTCTTTAGAGATGCTTTGTAGCCTTTACATTTACCATACTTCCTTTCCTTTCTGCTTTCCTTTTTTTTAACCTATGTTCACTATACTGCACATAATGACACAAAAAGCCTAAGCAAGTATTTTTCTCCATTTAAAAAGGATGAGTGACTAATTATGACATTGAAGATGCCTGTGATAGTTAAAGTAAATAGTCTGATTGAGAGATCACTAAGATCCAAGAATGCCTTTTAACTTTTAAGGGGTACCAATACTTATATCCATTCCATTTTCAATTGCTTTGTGGTTTACAAGAATATGCTAAGTCATACATCAAAGTAGACTGTACAATAAAGAATAGTGGCATTTACTCGTGTCAGTTTCAGTTTATTTTACTGCACCTTGGGGTTCTTTGGGGAAAAGTGGTGGGGTACCAATACTTTTGGCTGCATCTGTACTTGTTTCTCAAGTTTGCTTTGATATTTGCATGTATCAGTAGTTTTCTGGGATCAGGTCCCTTTAATCTGATCAGTAGAGGGAAACATCATGTAATGGCTCTCTAATTCTCTGGAGGAATTATTCACATTCATAGGAATTTTCAGTCTTTTGGCTCTGCTTTTTTGTGATTAAAATGATTAGTAATGCAAAAGATGAATCCCTTTGGATGACCTCAAAGAACACCATTAGTTAGAATTATTTTTCTACAAAGGAATGAAAAATGGCAGGTAAGTACACCATTAATGCCTTTCTGTTTGGGAACTGTCAGGTATAAGGATTTCACCATGTCAAACGATTGTAGGTTATGTAGTAAGGCATGCATGCCTGAAAAAGATGCCGCTGCATTAGAGAAGTGCTGCATTTCCAAATGCTCCAGCAAACCTCTTGTTTTCAAAGTATGCACAACCAGATTAACAGATCAACTTGTTTTAATATTAGTGCAAAAACCTAACAAGGTGGATTTGAACATAAAAGAGTTATTTGGGAAGGGGGAAAGGCAAAATAAATTGAAAAGAGCAGTTGCTCACAAGAAGTGTCTCAGGGCTTTTTCCTGTTATTTTCCATAATGACATTTCTTCTTTTTCATGTACAGTTCATATAGGTTTTATCCTAAATATGAAAGTGATACTTTTACATATTCTAATGCTTATGATGGAGGGGAATCTGGGGACCATTGCTGCAAGTGCCAGGGCAATTTCAAATACGGCTTGCAATTTATTAGTATGAGATATTGACAAAGCCTTTGTTTACTTGAGAATCTTTTGTTTTAGGTATTTAAAATTCTTTAGATGCATATTCATAATGAATACATTCTTAACAACAAACAAGACTCAACACCCACAATGCTACCCCCATTTTTTCACCAATCATACTGTTATCTGTGAAAAATGGCTTGGGATATTTATAAGATTTGGGAAGATGGGCATAGTTTTATAGAAAGGCTGAAACAGTGCCTGGATTGTTTAAGTAGCTTTTAAAATGTGATTTTTGTTGAAATTCTCTTTTACAAGGCTTATTTCCAATTAAGATCATATTTCAAATCCACATTTTAAATTTTTATTAAATGAACTGGATCATTTGCACATGTAGCGTTTTAAATTAGGTATTTTTTTTTCATTTCATGCATAACAAGCAGAAAACTTCCATTTAGTAGTT
Source organism: Azemiops feae (assembly GCA_023970755.1). Lineage (NCBI taxonomy): Eukaryota > Metazoa > Chordata > Lepidosauria > Squamata > Viperidae > Azemiops > Azemiops feae. The sequence continues at coordinate 521,539 of JALGBA010004200.1, read as the reverse complement.
GATACACGTTGATTTAAAAATCAGTTGCCTGCTGTTTTTTATATCTGGTATACATTTAACATTTATAAGTTTCATATTCTGTGCAAAAAAATGTAAGTGCATAATACTTGCAAAAGTATATTTAGTTGATAAATTAAATACATTTTTAATCTTTAGACTACGTGTAGCTGTGGATAACCTTTCTGCAACCTCTGAAACAACCCACACTAAATACAGCCAAACTTTTAAGCCTTTTTTTTTTTAATAGAGAAAGGTTTGGGAGTTTAGACATGCAAAATAAATGTCCTAAATCTTGTCATAGCTTAAGGAACATATTGTGCTCCTTGTTAAATGTTACCTCCATCTTCCCACAACAAAATAACTGAGTTGATTTTTCCGATTACTGAAGTGGTTTTGGAACACATGGCCTCTAATGGGCTATAGCCAAGCCCAGATCTGTTTTATTTAACAAGCACAGTATTAGTATTTTTCCTAAAACTAATAGAAATTTTGAAAGTAAAGAACTAAAGTGTTTCATTAGCAAAATAAATCTCAAATAACAAAGGAAATTTTTAAGAACGTTATTAAATGATTAGAAAAATATGTTGCAGTTCAACCCAGGTCTGAATAGTTTACTCTCCCAATTAAGGACTGGCCTTCAAATGCTTCTTGATGGGAATCAAAAATTCTCTGAACTTGGAAAAATAATTATGGTAGGTAAGATTTTATCTGTGATGTGCTTAGATGTGTAGAAATTAACCTGCATATATTATTTTTTCTATATAAAGTCCTAAATACTCTGAGATTTGAGATCTAGAAATTTTGTATCTGAGTCCAGTAATATTTTCATTAATATCCTGAAGCCCATTGTCTCTTCCTGTCAATTGTTAGGTACATGTTGAATAAATATATAAATATACTACTTTTGACTTGAGGTTACAGATCACATGCAAAGTGTACATAGATGAGCTTGTAGGAGAAGGCTGCAAAAATCACATACTGAGGGACAGAGTATGTGTAAGATAACTTTCAAGGATGATAATTCTGGAAAGAACAGCCAAAGTGACTGAAAAATAGAGGGGACTTTGAGAAAAAGGTCAGAGCATGTCGCCCAGATTTGTTCATCATCTGAACAATGGTCCCCAATATTCCAAAGGAATCTCTGAGGATTTTTCCAATGTCTATAGATGAATGGGATGGGGAAATTGGCACACTTATCTTCCTCTGTGATCAGCCAGTGGGCAGCAGAAAATACAGAAAGAAAAGAGGTTGGAAGATTCGTGTAATCATTCCTGATGAGTGGCTGACCAACTGTCTGGTTATAGCTCTAATATCAAGCTACCAGGTGTACAAAAGGAATTTTATTTGTACCAGTTCCACAGTAACTTCATTAACAGTTTCTCTCAAGGTTGCTCTGGTAGCATATTTCTAGATTTTTTTTAAGTATTCAAGAATGGCTTCAAGGAGTCAGCAATAACACTCTAAGGTTTGAATTTATCAAAAAGCTTTCCTAATTAATCTAGGAAGGAAGGAAGGAAGGAAGGAAGGAAGGAAGGAAGGAAGGAAGGAAGGAAGGAAGGAAGGAAGGAAGGAAGGTTTTTGATGCTCTCTGCCAGCTTCCCACAAGGAAATTCAATAGGGAAGCCAGCAGAAAGTTGGAAGTCATTTTGACTTCTACTGCCTTTTTTGCCCACCCTTGGTTATTTAGTGACACACTTCTCAGCTATTAAATGAATTACATCAATAACCAGCTGGGAAGGAGAACATAAGAAAACCCATATTGGAGCAGATCAAAACTTACCTAGTCCACGCTGTCAACGCTGCTAACATCGGATGTTTTTGTTTTGACAACAGTTAGAGATGCAACCATTTTCTTCTTATGTTTTACTTTTAGAGTTAGATGATGCTGGGGGTGGGGGAGGAATGTGCATGAGAGTTCAGATAGACATAATAAAACTGGACCTAGTGTGTGAACCAAGGTTAATGAAATAAGAGATGATAAGAATTGGTGGGCTGGAGGACTGGAGGGAAAGCCTGCATTTCAAACTAATTGGAGAATGTGATTTATGACTGTTAATTGGAGGAGGGAATTGTGCTTTGATACTATGTGCTCAGGGGAGGGGAATCCAGTTTTTGGCTTCGACTGTGTTAGTGCCGATGCTATGCTAGTCAAATAAAGATTCTTTAAGGTAAACAATGTGTGGAAGTTCTTTGAAGAGTTTCATCTGTCGGAACCATGACAACATTCTGTTCTCACAATGTAACACCAAATATTAAATGGAAACCTATAACAAATAGCCACTGATAAGCCTCCACAGTTTCAATTCTTCTGAAAATGTCCATCTTGGTGAATATTTGCTAAGTCTTATAATTGTGAATATCATAGGATTTTGCAGTCTTTTGGATCTTGTCTGTCAGATGTAACTGCAGGAGTAGGGGTGGGGTATAAAAAAAGTCAGGATGACAGGTATGACTGTGCAATCAAAGACTTGCCCATTTAAAAATATGTTTTAAAAAAGAATAGGGTTTTTGTGCACCTCATCTTGAGCTGTTTTTTTTTTAATTCCCCTGGTTGCCATGGTGTAGTAATCCAGTACATAGTGAGATGGGAGACCATATAAATTTGTTTAATAAACAAACAAATAAAACAAATCCAGGTGTTTCCCTGCAATTTGCCAAGATCCCATGTTAGTTTAGCAAACGTTTATTAGTATCTATGGTATGAATTGATACAAATCATCCCTAAAGGCTTATTTGTTTGCTCTCTATTTGAAGTCCTAGATACTGAGCAAATCTAACATCTGTTGGATTTTCATTTGTACAGCAGAAGAAGGAGCCATGTATATGAAAGGGATCCAAGTCCAGGAAGAATTCCTGAAGTGGAGGCTCAGGACTTATCATTAGCAATTTTACTATTGTTACATGCACTTATATCAGGAAGCAAATCTCTTTGCATTTTATAAAAAAAATTTCTAAGAAAAGATGCTGAAGATCAGTCTCCTAAAGAGATTGTGGCAGAACTGAAATTATTTCTACCCAGATAGTAAGAAAAGTCCTTGGCTCAGAGCCTATGTATATTTATGCATTATTACCACTTCCATTTATGTATATTTATTGTTATTTTATGGACATTTTATACTAATGAACCATTACTTTCATTTCTGCCCTTAATAATCATACAATTGTCTATCCTGCAAACATTTGTAATAATATTCCTGACTATAAATTTGATACCCTGCCTCTCCCTCCCTCTGTCTTTAAATTCTTTAGTAATTCAGTTTTAATGAAAATTTTCAATATGCAAAAGGAACACAGAGTTTAGGTGTGAAATAGATAAAGAAACCAACAAGAATTTTCCTGTATATAATCTGAATAAGTAATCACCTCTTGGATTTGATTGATTATATGTTTAACAGAACATATGGTCCTGGGAATACAAAATACAAAACTATAAAAGTTTTGGCAAAATGAAGAAATTGCAAGAGTTTCTGGTATAACTGCAACATAAATTCACATATTTGACAAAAAGAAACAGTTGTCATTTCATAAGGTTATTGTTTGTACATAATAGGTATCTAGCTATTCAGTATATGGAAGTCAGGACACTGCAGCAGACTTAAATGCTTTTTAATAAAGTGTATGACTAGAAATATTTTCCACAGATTAGATTTCAGGTATTGCCTTGAGAGTGCAAATTGGAATTCTAGCTTTTTTCAGTTTTACTTAAAACTCATAAGCTCTCACTAAAATATAAGTTCAAAATATGTAGGCTAATAAAATGATCTCTTAGTGTTGATCATTAGAAATACAGTATTAGCAATTTCAAAAGAATGTCCTAGGAAGGAATAATTAACAGCTAGCCTTAACAAAAAACAGCTCAAGCCAGTTTGTTAACATGTCTGCAAACACTGCTGTTTCTTCCATTAGAATTCAGCAGTACAACAGTATTTCCTGTAATAAGTTTTTTATATATTTCAATTCGTAACCATTTACATTAGTCCAAAAAGCTTGTGCATGTAGTATTCTATGACAACATAACTCATTCTTTTTTTTTAAAGTCAAGTATATTTTAAGTCAAGTTTAGTAAAAATATGAACGATGATGTGATCAAGAAGTGGGCTTTTTAGAACAAAAGTTAAATGTCTGCTTTCAAAAGTTTCACAATACATTTTTATCATTAATTGATAAATAACTTTGAATACTTTATTATATTTTTGACATAAATTTTGACTTATTTGCCTCTTATCAATCCTTTATGACATTTTGCATTAGACTCCCAAATTTTTTATACATAATTTCAGCAAATGTCTATGGAGATTCTCAGTCATCCAGATCTTAGTTGTTCCAACAATGCTTTTTCACGAGACAATTGGACTTCTCATCCAAGAAGCTTCTTCTGCTCTGACTGGATGGTGGGGAATGGAAGGATTTATACTCTTTTTTTCATTTTATTTGTACATTACCCAGAGTCACTCTGTGAGGGAGATGGGAAATTTCTAATTTTAATAAATAAAAAAATAAACATCAGTTCCATTATTTGTTTATATATGAACCAAACCAAGTCTGCTCATTAATTTTTCAGACATAGTTTCACTGAAATTACTTTTATATTACAGTGATTATTTTCATTTACATGCATTTCCAGATAGTTAATTATTTGTGATTATTTCTTATTAAGCAATTCCAACTGTTCTTGACTTAACAACTAATACTGTTTTTAAAGATGGAGATTAGTAATTTCTCAACCACAACTCTAGAAAATTTAATCAGATATGCTTTTTGAATTTACTGTTCTTCACATAACTTAGAAGATGGAGATAAATCATTACTTCTTCTCTTTTTCTCATCTATATAGGTAGTGATTTGAAAAAAAGGACATTGAACATTTAAGAAAATTATTTCAATACCTCTGGCTTTGTTCCTTATTTACAAATTTAATGATACTGAGGAAAATGTCAAAGGGGATGTTAATGTAGTTCTTTTTAAAAATGAGATAATTCCAGGGAAATTAATCATTTAATTATTTATGTCATTCTTGTGAATGTTTCTACAGTTAGAATCATGTCTGCAACTTTATGAAGATCCCAACAAAACACTCCTTTAAAGTGCCTCAGTAAAGTATCACACACCCCTGTTTTGGGCCAACTAAGTGGCCATTATGCTTCACTTCTTGTGACATGCAACTAAAGTTAAGCAAATTCTCTTATATTACATTATCAATGGCAAAAAGGAAATGTGAGTCATCAAATGATTGACACTTAACAAATATGAAGTGTTTTTTTACTAGAATTCTCAAAAAACATTCTTGAGCTTTATTTTAGTGGTAATCATATCTCAGTTAAATGACAGTAAGAAGAAACAATCAATTTGATAAATATACATAATATATCAGCTGACTCAAACCTAGTTACAGAAGGGAAATGGAATGTAGTATTATAAAATATAGCTTTATTAGTTTCAGAACACTTTGTTACTTGCTGGAGTAACAAAAAAGATATAAAAGGCTTAGACTCTTGGATTAAATTGTATCTCATCTATAAATCTTTTAGATTATGATTTCTAGGGAAGGCAAATGCACTTCTACCTAAAATCTTGGATCTCGAGTTGCTCATCATGCTCAAAATGATAGATTTTAGACACTAGGATGGAGAAAAAAGCTATGACAGGAGTGGGAATCTACAAAGTTATTAAATTGAAATTGATCTAGAAATCAGCTTCAGCTGATCTCAATTTGATGTCCATTACTTCCATTGATGTGACATGTAATTTTTCTTTGGCTTGGTTTCGGATCAGTGAAAATTCTAAAAGGAGTGAAGTTATGAGTAACTTTATATCAGCCTTTCCTTTTGGTATCATGAAATTTCTCTAGATTATTTGGGAATAGCAATTCTGACAGTTGCAGTTTCAACACATCTGAAAAGCAACAAGCATTGTACAAGGCAAGTTCATCTGGATTTTGCTGTCTAAAAGTATTATTGTGTGGCTTGTACCACATATTACTCAGACAGGTTTGCTAGAGTTTATGAGCTGGTGTTTTGGAGTCAGCTGAGCCTTAGCTGACCAATGACAATTTGTGAATGGTACCTTTTGATTATTTTTTTTCAAATGCATGATATTTGGCTTCTGAAAAAATGCATTTTTTCCCTCAGCTCTTATTTAATGCATTTAGCAAAGTTGTTTTTTTTAAAAAAACTGTTAAGCCTTTTGCTCTACTTACAAGTTGTTCCTTAATTTCTTTTATTCCGTATGTACAATATTATATGTCTTTTTACTCCTAAAACATAGGTATACCATATGCTTTCCTTCCTTGCAGTGCACATAGAACCTGGTACATGTGAAGTCATTGCTGCCCACAGATGCTGCAATAAGAATAAGATTGAAGAGCGCTCCCAAACAGTGAAATGTTCCTGCTTTCCAGGTCAGGTGGCTGGGACAACACATGCTGCTCCTTCATGTGTAGATGGTAAGTGTACAGGTGTCTACAGTGTGAATGTTTGGACATGGTTGTAGGTAGATCAAAAGATGGATTCATAGCTCTAAGGCCTGTGAGTCTGGATAGCAGTGCTTGCTGAAAAATTATATTAAATATAATCCTATACTTTAATAATGTCAACCATTGTTATTCTGGATTCTGTGTTCTGTTAAGTAACATAGCCTGAATGTGTTTTTGATTTGAAAGCAGAAGTATGCTTTAGAGCAGGGGTGTCAAATTGATGGCCTGCGGGCCAGATGCGTCACGTGCAGGCCACGCCCACCCCAGCCCCGCAAAGGCAAAAAACATCGTGATATGTCACATGACGCAATTGAGTTTGACACCCGTACTTTAGAGCATATGGGAGCTGACTAAAGTTCCTGTCTAGCATGTTATAGACCAAATGCAACCACACAATACCAAGAAATGACTTAGTTTCTTTAAAGAATTATAGGCAGCTGCTACATGAGTGCCTCTGCATGATCAGAGCATTTGCCTTGCTTTAAGATTTAAAGCATTTCATAGCCTTCAACAGTTAGTTCTTATTAGGAAATGCCCAGAAGTACAAATTATTATTAACAGCTAATAAAATTATGTTGAAAGACTAACTTAATGGTGTACTTAACTTTGAATACAAGTATATATTTAGTTGTGCTCAAAGTATCAATGAGTCTCTGATAGTCATTAAAAGCAATTAATAGTAACCATGATTAGCCAATTTGAATAATTTTGTATGGCAAGGAAGGCTGATGTTTCTATATCCCAGTCCTGCTTTTGAATTTGTACAACATCAGATTATCTGTCTGAGTAAGCCAAGATTTGGAAAGCACTATAGTTTAGTGGTAAGCCAAATGATTATTCATTGTCATTGGTTCAGTGGAATCTCCAGGTAGGATTAAGAAAGCCTTGTAAACATTTCTTCAGTATGGATCAGTCTTACAGCTAGTAAGGTGGACTGTTACTTTTGTATCATAAACCAGGTTAACACAGATTATGGGAGTGACTGACCAAAAATACCTGAAGAACAGCAGATTGGAGAAGCAGCACTAAACTAGATGGGGTAATAGTCTGACTCTTCTTCAAATGGAGGCTAGGGTAACTTAGTTAAGACTCTGGGCATAACTGAATGTTCTTCAATTACTATTTTTGGAATAGAAAAAGTGGGTTGTCAAGTACTCCAAAATCTGCTGCTTTTTACTGCACAGTTTGATTCATTTCTTTAAACTTTTCTCTTTTCTAGGCTTTTGTTTTGAGTTTATAATGAAAATGATGATACTATTGTACATTCGGTCAGAAACATAATTTGAAGATGGATTAGTAAAACTTGAGACAATAGGCATGTTGTCCCCATAAAATAGACATACAGTATTATGTTTTGTTACAGTTCTGTACTCATTCATCCTCAACAGTTTTGTAATAGGAACAGAGTCTGGCAGAATATGACTGGCCCTGTGACTTCAAGTCTCAGTTGAGATGTGACCTAAGATTTCATGCACTGTCCACACATGGGAAAGTTCCTGAAGTTTCTCAACAGGTTCCATCTGTTTTCTTTCTTTTGCAAAAGCAAACAACATCATTCATGCACACATTTTCAATCTTTTTAGAGAAACCTCACAGATTAATGCTGTTATAACCAATAAACTGGTTATAATCTGCAATCTTTCAGGCTGATTGTAGAGCCCTTCTATGGTAATTTGCAATATTTATTACTTAGATATCCAAAACATGAAATAATTGAATCTTGCCAAAATAAATATCGTAGCTCAGAACTAATAAAGTTTTGTATTGAAGAGATATACTCTTATTAGTTTCCTATTCTTCCTAGAAATTTGTGGCCACCAACACCTTGCCACTACTGGAAACGAAATCTGATGTGGAATAAAAATATACAAAACAGGCCAGGAAGCCTAGGCCAGTCACATCGCCTTCCTCAGTAGTATAGATACAATGGTATGTTATTAACTGCTTAGTATTTTTTAAAGGAAATTGGTACAGTAAATACTGTAGTCAATTTGCTATTTTAAGTGATGTTCTTCCTCTCTCCTGGGAAAAGAACGATCTGCTTTGCTAAGAAATTTAGGACATAGGATACCAAGATATATTTTATGGAAGGGATGAACTACAGGAAAAAAATTGGTAGCTTTTTGTATATGTATGTGATATTTCATAATTGTATAGTATTGTGGATATTAAGCTGTGCATTAATTATTTAGCTGGTTTTAGCAAAACAGTGACTCTCTCACTTATTCTGAAAATTGACAATAGATTTTTCTTTCTCTAAAGAGCTTTTCAATTGAAACTGTAATTATTGCCCAGTTTTGACTTCAGAAGCCAATATTTTATGTGCAACTGTGTCTTATTTTTACTCAGAAAGGAATTTGTTTAAATATCAACATTTCTTTCTCTTGTGGGAAGGTCAATTTAGCTATAATATCTAAGATTCCCTCTCTCTGAAATCTACTTAAAAAAAGTAGGAAAACCTGTTACTATAAAATAGGTGTAACACATAAGAATGAAAGCATGCAATCTAATCACCTGTGCAAACTGCTAAAAACAACCTCAGTCCATCTATATTTTATTGAATAGTGTCATTTGGGATCTATTTGAAATGGCTCAAAGCCTCTGCTGGTACATTATTGATTGGCTTGGCAGCTTGGTTGGTACAAATGGATTTATATGTGATGCCAAGAAACTACTTAAAAAACATAGGATACTATTCCCCTGAAAGACTAGCATCTCTTAGCAGCTTTGGAAAAGTGCTTCAATTTATCTGAACGAAGCATTTCCCTAAAATTACCCATTGAGATTTCATTGAAATCGTCATGAAGGCAGGAGTTTCCAGTCAAACATATACTTCTTAAAATCATTTTGCCATCCCTTAGCAATTAAATTGCAAAGAAAAAAGAGAAATGAAAAGGGAAAAAGAAATGTAAATATCAGAATACAACAGAACAGAATACAACAGAACAGAATACAACAGACTAGAACAGAATAGCTACCGCTATTGTCTTCAAGTCATCAAATGAGTGTTTGAGCTATTGTAAAGTTATAGGAAATTCAGAAACATTCTTCTTGAAAACGGTAGTTCTTGAGATTATATGGAAGGTGATTATGGATAGTAGTTGCTTTATGTAGGTTAGGGGTGTCAAACTGCCGGCCCATGGGCCGGACGCATCATGAGGAAACCACGCCCACCCCATTGCTGGCAATGGGGAAAAGGTTCCGTGACGTTGCGAGTTTGACATGTCTGATGTAGGGCATATGTACTAGGCATAAGCAGTATATGCTAGTAGAAGAATGACAGAATTAATGAATAGATCCTAGGCTTCTGGCAAACTAAATGGCTGCTAAATGCATTCTATTTATTCTATTGCCTTGGTGACTTCAACAATAATATATATCTATAAGCACTAACAGAGAGCAGGACTCCAAGAATTAAAAAAAAATGAATGAACTGACTATACTAGAAAAAGGAGAGCAAAAAGAAATTAGTATGGAATAAAAAAACTTTATGGGGTTAAAAACCATTCCTGCCTTCAGTTTTATCACTGGGCATATATTTTGACCTCTATTTCTTTATGGAAATGAAGAGGCCAATTCCAAAAATCATTGTGGATACAATTATAAATATTTTATATAACCCTTCAATATCTTTATTGAAGGGGTTTAGGTCCTTTTTGTATTTCCAGCATTAAAGGCTGGAGATTTTTGGAAGATACTATGACAGTTCATTTGTTTATTTATTAAATTTATATACTGCTCATCCCACTGTCCAAGATTTTGACCCATATTGACATCATCAATTTCTGGTTAATCTCTAACAAAAATTTGGAAATTTTTGTGCTAATGAGGATACTAGTACTTTAAAGTAACTTTTGAAGCCATTTGAGCTATTAAAAGAGGAAACTGAATTATCTTAAACTGGAAAGCCAACATGTTCAGTTAAAGCAAATTCAACATTTTAGTCCAGATGCTTTAGCAGCACCCAAAATTCTTATCTTACTGTCAATACTGAAATGTGTTTTGGACAATTTTGAAACTGTAGTATCTTTCTCAGACAATTAAGTTATTGTGAAGATGGATATTAGTTATTTGCAAGAGTTTTAAAATGAAGTATTAGAATTTTCTGTATTTTAAAAAACCAGTAGTGAAGAATTTAAACTAAGCATTTTACTTACTATCTTAAGAAGAAATTAATTCAACAATACATCTTTAGTGACACCTTGCAAAATATTTTTAAAGGGTTTGCTGTCAACAACATTATGTTGAAAGTCTGCAATGTTGGAGGGCTGTGAGGTCCACAGGTAGAGACAAAGGGCACAGAATGAAAAGTAGTGGAGAAAAATTATTCCTAACTGACTCCTCTTAAGTTTCTGATTCTGCTACTCTTTCTGGACAAAAATCAGTTATATAACAAAGGTGTCCTAATAATATATTGCTTTTTTAAAAAAAACACCTTAAACAAAATCTATGTTTAATAAGGTATTATTTTTCACAAGGGACTTTATATCATCATTAATTGCTTTGCCAGTTTATGAGGTCAGCCTTTAATCATAAGTGACAAAAACACTGTAAGTCACTAGTGAGGAAATAGCTGTACAGTAACTGGGTTCCACTGAGATATTAATCCATATTGCCCCTGTATCTCCTCCTTATAGTGGATAAATCTATTGTGATATCTTCTCTTTAATTCTTGTGTCACGTAGTGGTGCAGCACTATCTTGCATTCATTGGAAATTTTGATTTTTAGGCTCATGCACTTCTCTCTCCTGAACACTGCAACAAAGAAGAGTGATATTTAAACTTATCCAAACAGAACACTGGTTAACTTAAACTATGTTGGATAAAACAAATTATGCTTTATGAATCAGACTTGTTAACAAACCATGGAATAAACTAACGAGACTTCCTCCATTTCAGACCTAATGACAGATTCTGCTTAGTTTGAATGAAGTGGTCGAACTGACTGCAATGGCAGAGAAGGGGATACAGGCAGCCTGAGGCTCAGAAGGGCAGCACACCATGCAACATTGCTTGCTTATTAGTCACTTTTCTGTATCCTCAGCTTTTGCACTGCAGCTGCATTACCATGATATAGGAAGGAGCTGACAGGCAAAGTAAAATCAGTGTGTTGCTGGCGTATCAACAAAGGCAGATTAAGATCTTTTTGCCTGTAACTAGTTTACCAGGCCTAAAAGCTTGTGGAGGCAAAAGCACTGAGAAAAACATAGAACCCCGAGGTCTCAAATCCCATCTGTAGTTAACCTTTCATGACAGTTTGTTCTTGATTAGTTGTCATTAACATGTCTTGGACCTTTGAAGCTGTCGCAAGGCAGCAAAGTACTAATGGAAGAATACATATTTTCCAACCAATGTTGTTGTGCTGTGTGCTTCCAGCCAGTATCTGTCAATCCTTATTTTTCCTTTAAGAATGAAACATTGGCCCTGGCTTTGCACAATATGACTGGTCACTCTTCCAGTTTTGATCATTTCCTCCCCCCCCCTCAACTCTGGGTTAACTGTAGGCTTGGTTGTGGGTCTTGCATTCATATTATTCCAGTGTCGGCAACCCAACATAGTGTCACAACAGTGTGTATGAACAGTGTGTATGAACAATGAATTCATGAAACAATTCCAGGAAATGAAATGTAAAAATTAAAGAACTTAATTTTTGAGTGTTGGACATGTATGGGTGTGGCTGTCTGGGGATGGGGGTGGGGGTGGCTTTTTACCTGAGCTATCTTAGTCTGAACTGAACTGAAAATAGCAAAAGGAGAAAACAAGAAAATAAACTAGGATTTGTGGATGGCAGTACTTATGGCAAAGATGATGGCAAGGGAAGATTAGTGGGAAGAAACACTGGATTTTCTAGAGAAACTAGTTAATTTCCTTTTTAAAAATAATATAGAACTAAAAAATGAAAAGAAATTACTGTATAAGAGGCTAGGAGTTTGAGTATGTGAATAGAAGGCTTTGCTTTGCTGTTTCAACTCTTCCTGGATAAAAATATCTCTTTTTCTACCTATGAATTTTAAAAATTGTATGCAAAATGCCTTGGGCTTTTAATCTTTAAAAAGATTTTCCCTGTGGTGGAAAAGCCAGTTGATAAGGCGGATAGATTTGACTGAGAAAAGTTTTAAGTTTCATACTGTTTTTTTCGCTGCTCAACTTCTTAGCCTCCCAGAGTTGCTGTTGTTTTAATTAAAATTGCCAAGATACTGTTCTATTCTTTTGCAGTGTATTTTTTTAATTTAATGCTTATACATCAAATAAAACTTTCTTTTTTTCCTAGTATGTATTATATAGGAGACTATTTTCATTATTTGCTTGTAATAGGAAGTTATCATTAGTTTCACTGATGGTTTTTTTAAAATGCATTCTTGTGTTTCTATAAAACTTCTTTGTTTCATTGCTCGTCCTTTTTTATCTGTTTATAAAAAGTATAAACAGCTTTTAGCTGTTTAAAAACTGTTTATACTTTTAAGCATATAGCCTTTTAATTTAAAAGAAAGGTGAATAGGTTATAATTCAGTGATAAGAATGCAGACTCCGAGTGTAGGAAGACCTAGGTTGATCTCCACCATCTTCACAGAATTGGAATGGACCGTTTTGGCTATCAAATCCATCCTCAATTCTGTGCAAAATGGCAGCTGGAAATATCCTTGAAAAATGACTGTCTTGCCTTTGCTTGCTGAATAATTGGTGCAATCACAGGAAATAATCTTGGATTTGTTTGATCAGTGGCTGAACTTATCATAGGACAGTTTTGTTCAAGTGTGTTTGTGTGTATTCATGTAAGTGTGAAAATATCTCAAAAATTAGAATGGCTTTCCTTGTAACTGTATTATTTTATTATTTTTAACACAATTTCTTCCTTCCATAGTTCTGTTTCATGGTAGACTTTGGATGGTATCAATTTTTCTCTCAGTTCCTATTTCAAAAATAATAAATAAATAAATCTGGATATATAAATGCAATACTTCTGATTTTCACATACCATATACAGTATTCACTTGCATTTAATAGAACATTTATTTGAATGTCTGTATATAGCCGGTCTGGAGCTGAAATGATAATATCTGAGAATGTGTTGAGTTCTTCTTGAAGTGCATTGTGGAATGTATCCTTACTTTGGTATCTTTGGTATCTTTGGAGTTCACTGAAAGTGTAAGAAAAAATACAGCACCAATCTGTTGCTAAGATTTTTAACAACACCACTTGTTTTCTCGTAGCATCAATAGTGCTTCAGAAGTGGTGGTGCCAAATGCAGCCATGTCTAGAAGGAGAGGAATGTAAAGTACTACCAGATTTGTCTGGATGGAGTTGCAGTACTGGAAACAAAGTAAAGACAACTAAGGTAGGTCTTAATTAAATAAATATAACTTCAGTGAATGAGCGATCAGGCTCACATATTTTGGCCAAACTGTACACCATTTTTGTAATGTAATGTTTAAAAATCTAATGACTAGATGGGCTGCTGAATGAGAATTGCAGGGATCACTTTATTGCTTAGTAAAGATGTGCTAGGAGCACCAAACATTACCGCTCAGATAGCTCAGAGATGCCAACTTACCCTTCAGCCATTATCCAGGTCAACTATCCTATGGTTCTTAATTAAAAATAGTTTACAAAACCATGTTGAGGGAAAGCAAAAAAAAAGAAACACAATGGTGAGGCAATATAGGCAAAAGATAAGGGTCTTTTATGGGTTGATTGTCCCATGGGCACTACCAAAATACCCTTGTTCTTGAGCTTAGTTTTTTATTGGTAAGTTGTTACTATTGGGCCTGGCTATGAAGGATTGCTTTGGTTGGTGCAGTGGCAGGAGATAAAAACACAAAATAATGTAAGAAGCCACATGAAAGGCAAGCAATGAAACTCCACAGCTGATGGGATGATTATATGGAGAAAGCACATAATACACTAGTCACTTCCTATTTTCCAAGCCATCAATCTTTCATACAAATGCTATCATTTTTGTAATTGTTTAGACATTCAACTATTTTATAAACAGATAAACCTTAAGTATGCCTTGAATATCTTGATGTAGCATGAATAGTGCATTTTAGTACAATCCTGTGGATATTTGCACAGATTTAAAGTTTCTTCTTCCATCAAAAGCTGCGTAATAAGGTAAGGGGGAAAAAAACCAAAAGTTGTTGGCAAAATTGGAAGAAAGGTTAATAACAAATCTTACTAAACATTTCCCAAATTTGGTCAGTTCAAGAAAGCAAATACATTTTCCTTAATAATGGAAAATATTTTTCTCTGTTGAAAATCACTTGGTTCAGGTATTCCCCCCCCCCATCTGCCTTCCTATTATTTCAGAGAAGAGTGACAAAATCAGAAGTGACAAGTGTAGTGCTCATAATAAAAGATCAGTTGTTTGGTTAAAAGAAGCATCATCCAGCTGATAGAAATTGATTTGCAGTTCTAATGGCTATTTAGGAGGAGAGTCTCTGACTAGAGCATAGGAGGTTCACTCAGTATTCCAATGAAGTTCCTAGATAGAGGCTGCATCTGTAAGATTTTTGCCCAGCAGCAGGTTTTCCATTCTTTTCCTCTCACTCCAGCCAAACACTTTCCATCCTGTCACAGCTCCTCCTGTTGGAGCAATCATCTGTGACAGAGAACTACATGATTATTATTTTCATGGCTTGCTGAATACTCTGAAGAACAAGGTATAATTAAAATTTTATCAAACTCATTAGTAATTACATGTATGTCATGGTTAATCAGTTGCATAATTTTGTAATCATTGTTCATACAGTGGAGTGTAATTATTCTTCAAGCTTTGCCTGCTTTGTGCTTCCATCTCCTTTACACACAAACATCCCCAAAGAATTGCTCTGTGAAACGGCAGAGTGTTTTCTTTCTTATCTTTTGCTCTGCCAATAACACACATGCTGGAATGCTTTCTAAACACGGAGTATCAGAGTAGATCCCATTGACTCAGGTAATCCTGATGACCAAAACTATTATCCTCCCTCCATCAACCTTGCTTTACCTGTTACCCCATTTTTATATTTAATTTTACATATATATATATTTTTAGTGTCAGCGTTGTATGTGTCTTCTCTTTGGTTTTGAAGGTACTATTTGGAAAATAGAAATTTTATCCTATGGTCATCTTTGCCAAGCCTCTTCCCTATACAGAGAAGAATTTGCACTTCTTTGTGGCATTTTCCTGAAGTGTTTTGAATGAAACATTCTAATTTATTCTAAACATTTTAACACTTTTTTAATGTTCTGATCCATTTCCAACTAGTTGGGGAGTTTTTATACTATTTTGGAGCAATCTCCCAGCACAACTGCTGAAAACTGGTGGACGGTTTCCTCAGTTTTGAAGTGGAAAACATACAAAACTGGGGTGTATTTCAAAATTCTCTCCAAAACCCCAAGAAAAGAAAAAAAGGAATTTTTTTAGCCTTACTTACACCCACTTCACATTATCAACTTATTCAGCGTGGCCACATCTTCTCTAAAAAACTTATAAATGTGAAATCCTATCTACCAAAAAATCCACTCTGCCTCTAGGTCACCGCATTAGTTACAACCACTGGAAACAACATACTGTAGCTGAGTCTTTATTAATTGGGCCATCCCATTCATAGCTAGAAGAGATGATTGGGCTTTGGAGCATGTGCTTTCAAAGAAATTGCTGAAGTGAAGGAACAATAGAGAACCTGATACACCCCTGGGGCAAGAAAGAAGTGCCAAGTAATGAGCAACCCGAGGAAGACAGATAAGAATTCACCTAGGCTTGGATGCAAAACACAGCGGTCTTTCTGCTCATTTGGACTAATTGACACTCTGAGCATCCTCAACCGTTCACAGAGAACTGTTTCCTATTTTCAAATCAACCACGGCGTCACTGCATTGACGCTTAGATGTATGGGCAGTAGGGAAATAATAATCCCCTTGTTTCCTGAACACAGGTGAATTCTCAGAATATTCAAGAGCACCACTTCCATCCAGAAAACAGATTCTCTGTTGCTCATATCACTAGTATGTGACTTCATAGATTTCAGACAGCTATATTTATTTTATAATTTGTCTTTCTCTGATCATTCAGTTTTTGCATTAAAGCAAATTGTCTTCTGTTTGTTCTGTCTTTGAAATACACTGTTACTGGCTGGACATTTAAATAATATGCATATAATCCCACATTAACTACTGTATGAGTCTCTGCTGTATACACATGGATGGAAGTTTTTTTCCCCTCTGATGCTCTTAGTTTGCTATTTTGCAGTAGATTTGCTAAAGTGTTCCTATGAATATCTCTCTTGTTTGGCATGCACATATGGCCAGGGAGAGAATTTAAATAATAATATTTAAATGTATCCACAATTCTCATGGCTGTCTTGACAGAAATCTCCAGACCTCCAGTGAAATAAATGAGAAAGGACTTTGTAATGAGTAAACAAGGTATGGAATATCTGAAGTCTCTACAGTCATCCACAGATATTATATAACCTGACATTTTTCTCAGACTTCATGGAGGTAGATTTGTCAATTTGTTACAAAGGAAATAAGTAAGACTGGAGTTAAGTAATAGCTATCCAAAATATTTTATATAGCAGGTTAAAATTTGAAACAACTGAACTTTATAGGTAATTCTCATTTAGCAACCAATAATTCAGCAGCTGTTCAGACTTGCAACACTTTGAACAAGTGGTAGTTTCAGTCAGTCCTGGAAGCTCCAGCCATCGCAATAATAGCATGGTCACGTGACAGTGATTTGCAACATTCCCTATCACCTTCCCACAAGTAAAGTCAATAGGGAAGCTGGCAGGAAGTTGGAAGTCATGATTATGTGAGCTCCTTGCTTAATGATAGTAACTGGAGACTGCTAGAACTGCCATTGCTAAATGACACATTTCCCAAAATTGGGAAATTTTGGTCCCAATAACTGTTGTTAAGTGAGGACTATCTGTAGTCATTTTTAGTGCCAAATGGAAAGATTTGGGGCATAGCAACTAAATGAAACTTAGGATGGCTTAGCTACACTGAATATGCTTTGTTGCATAGGTGACTTCTAGTAAATGACATTACTTTAGATTCCCATGACAGCATAGCTGTTTTGACTACAGTTTCTTTGCATTGGGAGATGGGAAGAAGCAAGAGTTTCTGGATTCAAGAGTCTTAAGTTTTAGGAGTTTTGTTTTCCTTGGAGTCAGTGCTTCCTTAATTGCAGAAGTCTGATTATAAGAACTAGCTTGAATAAGGGGAGCTTGTCCTATGGAGGGCATATGCCTTATACTTCTCTGAAGCTTCCACCCATGTCAGACTTAACATTAAGGTACATTGATATGGACTAATTGTAATAATTGGACATGGGGAATCACAGAGATGGAAACAATGGATTTCACCTAATTCATTAGGATCATACCAAGCAGACTTTCTGTTTCTGGGGACTTTAATCACCCTTGTTAAATGCATATGCATTTCTATTAAAATATTTTGAGAGCCTTCCATGTCCCTGGTTTTCTTTTTCAGAATGAACTATGTTAATGTAGTATGCAAGAGGAATTTTAATTTTTTAAAAAAATGCCTTCCACTTTAACAGCTAAAAAGGTCACTTAACATAATCTTAAAATTGGAAGCCTGGAAGTGCTTGAGGGCATTAAATTATAAGAAATGTTAATATTTAAGCATTTTGGAATAAATTCCGCTGCCCCCATATAAATCTCATACATGTTCTGTTGCAATATATCTTTCCTTTCCTTTTTTTTTTTTTTTTTTGGGTTGTGACTCTTGATTCATGGGATTCTGACAGACACTTTTAAAGCTGATTGAGTTGTTTTTCATTGCTTCTCTTTGTGACTGTGCATGTAATTAAAATATTCCTTGTGTGCATTCCTTGTGTGCATAAGACAGCAGACACCACTAAACTAGGATGTTTGTGCAAACTGCAGTGTTTGTCTACATTTGGAAGATGATAGAGATGGCTTCACACAACATGCCAACCCAGAATTTGCCTAACAATCACATAGAAATATATATGGGCTGACTCATACATCTCACTAATCACATAGTAAATGGACTGGTGTTAAAATACTTTAAATCAGAAACAAGTCACATCTGATGTGACATCTGAGTCACATCAACCTTTGGTCTTAGTCCAGTAACAGTTGTTGACTTAAAACCATTTTTCCATCTTAACATTGGCCTGGAACAATATGTTATATTTTTTTTTTAGTTTTGCTTCCAGAGCACTGATTCACAATAGAGCTATATTCAGATTTGATAGAAGGTGCCTCTGACTTCTCAGGGGCACTCATGTGAAAAGTAGCTCTTCCCCCAGGAAGGTGCATCTGCACTTGGTAGCTATTGTCCAATTTTAGGCAAAGGTACATTTGGTTTAAGAAAGTGCTGACAGATATTCCACATGTGCCCATGTTATGTTTCAAAGGACCTTTTCTTCTTTGATTCTAAAGTGCTGCATAACCTTAATTCATTAACAAACTGAACTTAGTATTATGTAAACCTCAATTGGCAAAGAATATAAATATATGGGAATATAAATCTACACCAAGATGTTAAGGTGGCAGAGGTCTCTTTGATACATTCTGTTCTGTTCACAGGTCACACGATAGATCTTGGAAGATCCATTGTTATCAGATGTCATCTTCATTGATATGGCCAGCGTTCCAAAAATGGCACAATATGGCTTTTGTTCAGGTGCAAGATACTTCTCGTATGCTTTGCAGAGTTGGAAATATGAAGATTTCCTTGGTGCAGGATATAATGCATTTGAGGTATAGGATGGCTATTTTTTGTGGGCACTTTATTAATCTTCTTCAAGTACATCAGCCTAGAGAATGGTGCTGCAGTCTGCTTCCTTTTGCAAGAACAGTACCAAGGATTAAAGAACAGGATTGGTATTCCTGTCTCAGCAGATATCTTGGAAATTTTTCCTTGTTTTTGAAAATAAAATATCGCATCAGCTACTGATTAAGTAAGTGCAGCCTCAAAGGTATTTAACAATCAATTGTTACCAATTCTACAATTCTGGGTCTTGAATGAGGTTACAACTCCCTTCTGTTTCATAATTTCTATTCCATATCATGGATATACCTATGAGGAGAGAGAGACAAACAAGCATTTCTTCCCTTTCTGTTCAGTCAACTATTCTTCACTGCATAGAGTCTGTTAATGGCCCCAAAGGGGCGAAAAAGCTTTCTTTCCTTTTAGCTGTTTTTTGTCTCAAAGCTTGTTGTGTTGATTGCTAAAAGAATTGGAAACTTAAATGAATGATTCAACATAAAATTAGGGTATTTACAAATGATTTATAGTCAATGTTTTATTGGTTTCACAGATAACAGGCTTTGAAAATTTGGGTCCAAGAAACCAAATTCTGGTCTTTCAAAAAAGATCATGCAGTTGTTTCAATATTTATCAAGACAGCAGACCAGATTCTTTGCCAAGGTTATGGGAACATCGGCAGTAGAGATAGAATCCAAAACCTTGATGAAAGAAATATCTTCTATTTGATTTCCACAAAAGATATTCTCCCTGACCATTCTTCCACCCTGTTCAGCAATTACTTTAATCAGGCTTATTATAGTTTTAAGTCTTTGATAACTTTAAAGTTGTAAGGATAATTTGTTGGAGAAATTCTATTAAACGTCTGAGAACAAGGAAAGTATTGTCTTTCACTTTGCTGTGTTGTGCTTGGTTGAGTTTAAATTTTATTTGAAGACTTGAGTTAGTTTAATTACCCACTTAGTATTAAATAAATACTTGTAACGGACAACTATAATGAGTACAAATCCCTTTTAGGGGCAAATTATTGTTTTTAATAATTTATTCTCTATTAAAATAATACTAAAATCCCTAGTTATTTTACTCCTATTTGTATTAGGGGATGAAGGAACATCCACTTGACTTTGGTTTATTAAGACAAAGTTTTGAAGATTTTTTTTTTAAAGCTGCTAGAGGAAATCAACAAACATAGAACAGCGTTGTCTCTGGCAAAATTAATGTCATATTTTGATAATCTGGCTTCCTAGTAGAAAACTATATTTAAGGTCCATATAAAATTTCATAGCAAATGGAAAATTAATAACGAGGGTGTAGACATGTTCCTTTAACATAAATCATTATTGATTTTTCTTATTAACTATTGAAATCCACTTCCACTTTATGAGCATCTGTAAAAATGTTCCATATCTGTATCCTATTATGGCTACCTTGATTCCTGACATTCTGTTGATATAATATAGGAATGAGGCTGCAACTATATAAATTGCAAAGTAATATCCAAAGTCAATATCTAATTCCAACTAATTTAGATGGATTGGAGTATCCAGGAAGAATGTAGTGGGCAAGCAGATGCACCTTCCAAACTTTGCCTTGCCCTGTCCTGTTTTGGAATGGCCTGGCCTCCATGCTGTGACTGTATGAACCCCCCAACTTTGTTATCTCAACGTTTTTGTAACAGACTATGTTTTACTTGCTTCAGATGCTATGTAAATACCAGACTGTGAAATATTAAAGTTCGTTTTAATCTCTGCAAGGTGATTCATTTGGTTTTTATTTTTTTCCAGCCAAATGGAAAATTAGACAGAACTTTTGTAAGGCAAGTTTGGATTCCCATCAGGAAACAAAAAAACGGGACCCAGTTGTCCAGGACAAGTTAGCAAGAAAAAGATCAAGTTAAAAAATGGGCGTCATCAGGCAGGGGCTGAGAAGAAAAAAAACCTAGAAAATATCTCAACACATCCCTATGGGACAGATAGCCTAGTATTCAGTTTGGAGTATTCCATCTTCCCTATCATATCACCCAAGGCAGAATATATGCAGTCTTTCTCATGTTTCCCACTGCATACATACACATAGGACCCACAGAAACAACATGTACATGCCTACCTCAATTAGACTATTTTCATCTGTTTTGCTGTGCTACACATAAAAACAATGCACGCATTATCCTGATGAGACACAAACACACATACACAGGCCACACCGTCCTTATTAGACCTTTACAGGCACGCACACAACTAAACAAAAGCACAATACTTGGTTACCTAACTTGGTTAGCTGATAAAGAGACTGTAAAGAATTCAAGGATTTATGTTCTATATGCTTTCCTACCTTGTTTTAATTATGAGATTCCTTTGGGCAAAGTGGGAGGAAAAGGTAAATTTTGAAGACATATAGTGAAGTGAAAAAGGTGAACATTATGCACATAGAGATGAAAAAAAAAAGACGTTGATTAGCGTAGTAAAGTTGTTGCACTGGCATAGGGAAGACCCAGTTTGATAACTACCCTTCAATCAGTGAAATCAGTCCAAGTTACCACAACCACAGGGTGGAGAAAATGAGAGACCACCTTGAATCCGTGAACAAAAGATAGGTAAAAATCAAATGAATAAACAATAACATAACATTTCTACTAGTCTTGCTCTTTATACAATGGTATAATAGTATGTATAATTGTAAAAAGCCTAAGGATTATAACCCATTTCCCTAGGTTTGAAGCTGTACTGATTTGTTTATTTTGAATAACTGTAACCAAGTTTTCTGCTACAAAACTCAGTCCAATTGATTGTAAGCATAGTCCGCAAGCATAGAAAGATTTTATATGGTACAATAGATCTTCTACCACCATGTGTTTGTATATGTGTGTATCTATGCTTTTAAATTTAGTTTTATTGCTAGCAAAGAAATAGAAACCAAATTATTAAAACTATGATAAAATAATAAAGGACAAATTTCTTTGTAGATGGCTAAGTGCATAAAAGTTCTTATACATTGAGAATTAGAAAATATAGGCCTCTGTAAAACCTTAAAACAAAGATACCTAGTTTCAAATCATAACTTGTAATTCCAGAGCTTTTTTTCTCATAGAACGCCCAGAACGGAGTTCCGGCACCTTTTTTGGATGGAACCTTGTAGGGTAGGCAAGGTGGGTTGTATGACGTGTGTGAGTTCCGGCACCTTTTTTTTTTTTTTTACAAAAAAAGCACTGTGTAATTCTATCCTTTTAGTTTTCCACAATGCAGATAGTCCTCGACATATGACCACAGTTGGAATCAGAATTTCCATTACTAAGCAATGCAGTCATGAAACACAATGTTACATGACTGCATCACCCTGGCAATCCAGGCCAGTCCTGGTTGTTATCATAACTCCAGATAAATGGCTCATTAAGTAGAAAGTGGAGGGAGTCCCAGATAAAGAGTGCAGGGGTGCTGCAGGGGGGTGGGATGGAGGAGGTCCTAGGAGGCCTAGTACAGGACATGCATGAGTTGGGGGAGGACATGCATGGTGCAAGGAGGCCGAGTACAGGACATGCATGAGCTCAGGAAGGCTGGTGAAAGAATACGCAATATGAAGCCCAGCCCCAGCATAGCCTAACACCACCGCGCAAAAAGGCTTCTTGGTGTGTCACAACTCTTCAAGAAGCTCCTAAGCTGTAGTACAGCAAGGCAGAGCAAATTAGCTACCCTGGGAAGCCCCAGCCGTCCCACGAAGCTCCAACAAAGAGGTGCAAAGCTGCTACCCAGCTGCATGGCACAAAATAGACACGCCAGGAAACCCCAGCCATTCCAGTCCAGCCACCCTCACTGCTCTGCACTCTGTGACTGCTGCTTCCCTGCACTCCACCACTCCAGGTGATCTTTGCTGTGTTCTTTTTCCCACTGCTGATAAGGCAGGCCCACCCTGGCCCAGTTGCTGGCCACATAATTCTTCCATCCTCCCCAGATTTGAGGAGAAGGCGGATGCCCCATTTGGAGAATGGCATATGCCCCATTCTCACAATGCTTTGGAAGCTCTCAGAAGTTTTCAAGGGTATTCTGAATCCTGATGAGAACAGTGCACACGGTTATTCTTTGGAGAATAACACATATGATTTGGAGAATGGCTTGAGCAGTCTTGGGAAGAAGGCCTGGCATGGTCAGCAGCTGCCTTGCATAGAATCATATGAGATATGCCTCATCAACAGTGAGAGGAAGAGGGCAAAGGTCAGCTGGACACAGCAGGGCCTGTGGAACATAGGGAAGCAAAGGCAACTGGGGCTTTGTCCTGGGGTGCTGAGATGGCTGGTGGCAAGGTAGACCTTGTGGCAGCATTTCTCAGTTGCAGCAGCAGCATTGGGTTTAAAGTAAGAGCTAGGAGTGTTGCCAGCTGGCTGAGAGGGCTGAAGGCCCTGGGCCTCTTCAGTACTTCAGTTGTACTCCCTCTGCTCTCTCCGAGAAATGCCATTGTACATGACAGAGGAAATGGCAAAAATGGGTGGGAAGCGAGATAGGTGGGTGGGGGGAGTTGAAATGTCTCTGTAGTCATAAATGTGAGCAAACTGCTAAGTGTCCATATTTTGATCACATGAATGTGGGGGCTCTGCAACAGCTATAACTTTGGAGACCAGTCATAAGTCATTTTATCAATATTATTGTAACTTTGAACTGTCACAGAACGAATTATTATTAAGTGGAGGACTACCTCCATAGCAAAAAACCCTTTTGACACTGATTTTAGTTGGTGAGATATAACCTGAGCATGCAGTTAGAGAAAGCATTACAAACTCTCCCTCTCCCACTCCCAGTCTAATGCTTTAATACTTTTTTTGCACCTCTGATACAGGTATGATGCTTTTTTTTTCAGTGGATTGGATCTTGACCAAATTAGTCATTCTATAGCCTTACTGCTTCCATCTGAAATAAAGAGTGACTAAATATCTTCTCAAGATATTTAAGTGTGTATAAATGCTTGGGTTGAGCAAAAATACCTTTCCATCCTATTTGTCAGTGGCAAAATATGAGAAGAGATTTGGCTGAATTTTATGCTGTGAAAGGCAAGTTCTCTTCAACAGTTGGAGGAGAAACTCTAAAAAGGATTTTTCTTTTACTATTATTAGTAGGGAATTATTTAGTACAGGGTGACAAAAGGGGTGGACAAAAAAAGGACTAGAAAGCATAGTGAAGTAGGATTCAGCTTTGTCTGGAATTCTACATCCTGTTTTGGGGTAGAAAAATTAGGAAAGAGCTTTGGTCATTGCTAACCAAAATTCAGGGATGTCCAAAATTGAATATTTCTTGAGATTTTATCCATATTCCCTTTTTATAAAACCCCCAATACAGATGGCTGCTACCCCATAAAATCTTGCTTGGTCCAAAATACCAAGGGTTTTCCCAAAAGCTTAAGAAGATGTAAACACTGATTACATTTCTGACTTACAGCTGCAGTGAGGCCCATTAATTTAGCTCTTCACCCCTAGGTTCTTCTGGTTTCTAGATTTTAGCTTGTGCTCAATGTGTGGAAAATTGAGGCAATTTCCTTGTGCTGGGAATCCACCATCTCGCTGAAACACTTTAAAAAGATGATATTGCCACTGGGGAATTTGGCTAAGTATAAAAAGCTTCTGTTAATTTCATTACTCTTTAAGGTAGTGTTTAATGTAAATTAATGGAGCAGTGAACATTTGGGGCTGTGCAAAGCCCAAAGGTATGCGTGTATCCTTTTTTGCATAGCTTTACTCTGAAAAGTATTTTTAGTTTAAAATGCATAAAATTGTATGTTTTTATTAAGGCTGAAATATAGCTAGAGGAGATAAGTGTTTCAATTGGTAAGAACCTTCAACTGCATTATGCCTTCAACTGCATTTTCTCGTGTGTAAGTAATCAATTACATTCTGGTGAAGGGCAGATATGTCACTGGTGGCCGAATAAATTGTTGCTGTGGGAATTCTGATTAATTGGGAGGGAATGCACTTAAGACCATCAGACAAAAGTATTGATGTAGGAACAAGAAAGAGAAGCAGCCTTCTGCCAAATTGCCAGTGGCCATGCTGACAGGGATGATGCAAATTCAGCTTCAATATATGGGGATGGCACAAGGTTGTGGGTGGCTGTGCTTATAGTATTCATTGCATTGTGGCGGCTTCAGACCCAACTGCAGAAACAAAATGTAGTCTGTTGCAGAGCAGTTTAAAGTTTTCCAAGGTGAATTAGGTGAATAGATTGTTCCTGAAGCAAGGTGGTTGAAGGTTGGAGATGGAGAAGAAATTCGGGAGGCAAAGACATTCTTGTATTAAAACTATGCATCACCTTAAATAGCTCATAAATTAGATGGGGCAGCAATGGATATCTGTAGCAGCTCTGTATTAAATCTTCATTTCTGTCAAATTATTCTTATTCTTATTTGCTCTGCCCACAAGGCCAAAGGTAACAATAGCAACGAATGGTTTCTTATTTGTTGTCAACTGAGTTTATTGTGGGATTGCCATGTCTAGTAAATCAGCTGGCATGTACACACAAAACCTAGTTAAAGTAATGTTTGATTTCTGAATTTAAGTAATGTACGTTAGTACTGATCAATTTCATTTGAAAGTAATGTACAAAACTATTCAGACAATGAGAATGTGAAAAAATTCTGGCTGATATTGGATGAAGTAATTCTATACTATAATAAAAAACATTAGCCTGCAAGATGCATTTTGAAGAAAGATGAGAATGTGTTCACTTGTACATGTAGCTTGCCAATTCCTACTGAACCAGTATTGAGTAAAATAGCTGTAGAATATAAACAAATCCATTTAAAAAGAGATATAGCACACTGATATGCACATACAATCCACATACATACCCAAAAGCTTACAAATAAACCATGCTGAACTGTCAGTTGAAACAGATCTAAGGCATCTCAACTGTAAGGTAATGTATATTCTTAATCACTGTAATACACTGATGCAAGACTATTAAAAGAATATTTCTGAAATTTTTATATATTGATTATACGTTTCGGCTAATTTTTTTTAGCAGAAAATATGTGTGATGCATATTAACAAAGGGGGGGACAAGGCTTTAATTACCCTATCAAGCTGACTGCTTTGAAGCAAGTGCATTATTTCAGATGCCCCTGTAAGGATCATCTTTCACCATATGAAACACCTGCTTTTTAAATGATTTTTCTAGAAAATATTGTTCTGGCTGGGTTGCTGGCTGGGTTGCTTCTCTATCTCATATACAAGTGAGTGACGCCAAATGTATATCACCTTTCTGGAGTGATACTTCTTTGGAATTGGTCTCAGTAAAATCTGATGAGCCAAAGATAAAGTCTCCTTCAAATAAAATTACAGCCATGTGCTCTTCTGATTGCCATTCCCTTCTTCCAGGAGGCTGGCTTAAATCGAGTACTAACTAGTTCCAACCCTGTTTATCTTTTCCAGATCAGCCAAGGTAGGCTAGTTGCTGCCATTGTCAGTCTCTTTTATTACTTAATTCCACCATGGAATTACGTTGGGCTGTGTTTAGACATGATAGAGATAGACGGAGGGAGGGAGGGAGGGAAGGAGAGAGAGAGAGAGAGAGAGAGAGAGAGAGAGAGGTGTTTTCCTTAGTTCCCAGCTTAATCTGCTATAAATCTGGTTGGGTCCAGAATTTACTGTTTGTAAACAAGATATTCCTTTATTTATTTCCTGAAGGTCTGTCATTGCCTCCTTTCAACATCAGGTTTCACGCTCTTTTGAAAGCTACAATCTTTTCAGAGTGGTTGGGATGCTTTACAGTGAAGACAAAACTGACTTTGCCTCCTCAAAACCTCCAGTGGAATAGCACCTGACTGGAGCTCTACTAAGCATGTGTTACTAGGATCCAATCCTGTGTGTTACCAGAAAGCATTATACTTTGATTGCCCCAATATAATCTTAAAAGTTGTCATTTGATGAGTAGATGAGAAGTCTCCTAGCAGTCCTGTATCTCCCATTAGAGATGAAAAACAGTGCTTGGGGTTTGGTATGCTGAGACTTTTGTTCACCTTTAGTGTAGCTGACTGTAGAGTTCTGGAATACAATTTTTTAAAATAGTTTTCTTTGTGTATCAGATTTGGATTTTACTAGTTTCTGCATTGTCTTCTAATTTCAAAGTTGCTTTGAATTCTCTTTTATAGTTAATATAAAAAATCTTTTAAATAAATACATGACAAATTATAGTTTCCAAAATCCCTGAATAAAAAGGAACAGCACATTCTTATTATAAATTATGGAAATCTCTGTAGTCAGAATACAGGTTTGTTTTATTGCATGAAAAATAGCTAACCCTTTTTCTTCCCAACTTATGCCCTGAATAACTTTGCTGCTTGCTACAGTATCCTCCCTTGCCAGTGGATTTGCACTATTGCTATTTTTAAATAGTCATGTAACATCTTCTACATTTAAATCATTAAAGTCTTTACATTTGTTATTTAAAATGTTAAATCATTTTTCTTTAACATTATGGATTTTTTGTACTAGTTTCCCAGTATGTTGTGTTCTAATATTTCTTTTTAAAACCTTTTGAATTCTCAAACATTTAGGAACAATAATATCACTTTTATTTTAATAAGAATCTGAACGTTAAAAATGAACATCGAGTTTTAAAATTGATGAATATTGATCTCTTAACTATAGGCTGGGAATGGTTAATGTAAATTCATAGTTCTGTATAGAATAGGCATGATGCTGCTTCTGAATAATTCCAGGAGTAAATCACACACAGGGTCTGCTGCCTCCAACTTTTATTGCATTGGCACAAAAGATTAAAAAAAGCTCAAGAAGTAAAGGTCAGGAGAACTTTCTAATCAGGCTATGACTACTGGTCAGGAGGAACAGGTCAATTTAGATATTATATCTAAATAACATACTGGTATGTATCTATTATAAATATATGTATATTTGGAACTGCTACATTCTTGCAAGTACTGATTGTAATCTTTAGCACCATCAACTTCAATAGGTATGTCAATGATTCTCTTGTCTAGAAATGCATGTTTTTAGAATTATCTTGTTCAGCTAATGCCAAGACTTAACTACAGAAAACCTATATGTGGAGATACCTTTAAAGATGTGCAAAATAGGACAAGTGGGTTGACCTGGAAAAACAAACAGTGTATATCACCCAGAATTTTCTGGCTATCAATTTGATTAGAGAAGATTAGATACCATCCATTTCTATAAGCAAGTCATCAGATTCAAAATCAAAGCATATCCCATATCTTTTAGTCAAAGCATATCCCATACCTTTTAGTCACTTTATGTAGCAAGTTATTGTAGGTTGGTATAATTGGTTGGTTGCACCAGATCTGTTGGATGGTATAACTTAATACAATAAATGATTTGTAGCTAGGCTGCACAGAAAGGTACTTTCCAGGCTTGCAAAACTAACAACATATTTGAAAGACCCCTTTACAAGGTTTTTATCTTGGCATACTTATCTTACTGAGCCTTAGTGATGTTCTACAACAAGGCAGAAGAGCTGAAATTGTTATTTAATTGTTCATAATCTTCTGACATTGATGCTATCATAGTTATATGAGAATATGGCTTCATGAGAGCCTCCACTTTTTTGAAAGGTTTTTTCCATGGCTATGGAATACTCAAGTATCAGCTTTCAATTGCTGGATCCTGATGCCAAGTATGAGGAAAGACCAAGAACAACTATAGCTGCTTTATCTCCTGCTACAGCAAAGATTTGAAAAGGATGATGATATGATCCAGATTTGAACCAGAACCATTCTGCTTCAGGATGGTAAAGGATAATGCAGCCCACCATCAGCCATATTTTGTGATCTTTACAGAATCTCATTCCACTGTCAACCCAGCCTTCCCTGCTTATTCAGTCCAAATCAGAATATAAAAGTTAAGAAGTTAATTATACTTTTGGGTAGAGCAAAACAGCTAGCAGTCTGGAATTTAGATACTGATGCAATGCTATGGGAGGCCATACAGACTCACTTGCCATATTCATGCTTGATGTGATGGAATGCAGTAGGGACATGGATTCCCAGGAGGGAGGGGTGTATTCCAAAGGACTAAGAGGCAACTCAGCCCAGATATTGTGTGTGAGAGAAAGAGGATGAAGACAGCCCCTCCCTAATAATTTACAGGGTGTATTATAGATGCAAATAGTAGCATCTTTAGTCTGACAAGATTTTATCTATTGGTGTAAAACAATAAAGAACTCAGTTTGGAAGAATCACCACCTTCTTTCTTAGTGTCATGTTCCAGCTGAGAAGCCCAAAGAAGCAAAATACCAGAGACATTGTGTTCTCTAATGTAAACTTTATTAGGCATTAGCAAACTGGTAAGATAGGAAGCTAGCTCTGAGAATATGGCGGGAAACAGATAATTAAAAGAGTTAAACCTTCCCTCCCCTCTCTGACAGTTCAGGTCACATTGTCCAATAAATCTTCCAGCATTTGTTATGAGAAGAAACTTCAGTCAGCCAAAACAACTCTAATAATAATAATAATAATAACAACAACAACAACAACAACAATAATAATAAAGTTGGAAGGGACCTTGGAGGTCATCTAGTCCAACCCCCTGCTCAGGCAGGAAACCCTATACCATTTCAGACAAATGGCTGTCCAGTCTGTGGACATGCTAGAAGTATAGAGCAGTCCTAAAGACAGTAGATTTTGTAGCTTGACACTTAGTTTTGGACCTAATGTTTGATACTTCTCCAAGATCATCAGACAATTTTTGTCTCTTAGAGTACAATGGGCCTGGAAAATCCCCTTTCCTTTTCTGCTGCATGAACTGGCACCGAAGAATCTCTTCTCTGGGAAAGATCAATAAGGTTTTCTTCATTCTGAGCTTATTGTCTATTGACAGCAGTGGCTAAGGCATCATATAAAAACCTGCACCTGGGGCATAACATCTGTATCTCCCTACACTATGTTCTTAAGAAGAGGTGGACTGTATAAACCATCTTATAGCATTTATATCCTTTCCTGTAACTGCCAAATGTTAGGACCTATATAGGACCGAAAGCCAATGCACTGTACAATATGATATCTGTCATCTAAACCATGAAGGTCCATGAGTTCAATTTCTAATAGAATCCCAGAGAATAACATCTGGCCACTCAAATATGATGATTCTCAATAAGAATGAAACCAATAACAAGTGCCGCCTGGTAATCCCTATAACTATTTTTCACACATATAGTTCCTTTTGAACTGGATGAAGCCTGCCAGGTTTTGGATGAGGGTTGCAGAGGTGTTGTTGAATAGTATTTATTCTTATTTGTGGGGAAGGAGCAATTAGAGCTAGAGATCATAGATTCTAAAAAAAAATTGTAAGATTTCAGAAGAACAAGTGTAGTACTTGTTTTTAGTACTTAGCATTATGTGTGGAGCAGAAGAAATATATTTCTATTCCTCCCCCCATTGTTTTCTGGATATAGTTTCTTATAAAATATCATAGTTCATAGAATCGAGTATAAGCAGAAGAAAAAAAAGAGTTAAAGGGGTGCTATTTGAAGCTGTGCTCCAACTGAAGGAGTTTTCTTTTGCAGTAATCTGATAATCTAACAATTTGTCTGTTAGGGCTGTGGAAAATCCTCACCAAAGCTTCAAGCAAAGCATTCCCCTCCCTCCTTCCCTATTTCTCAGAGGTCAAGTGGCCAGATGGCTTTCTGTTGTTTGGCTCTGCAAGCTCTTCAGAGTCTCACTCTGGCAGAATTTTGAGAGGAGCCCACTACCATGGGACTTTCCTAGAAAACCTCAAGATGATTCAAACACTTAGCTTCAGTTGGCACAAATCCATTTATGAAGAATTCAGAGCTGAAGCATTGTATTGCCACAATGGCGATGATAGAAAAAAGATACATAGAGATACTGAAATGGACATAAATTCAAATTAAAATTACAAGACTAAACCAACTTTGGGGTATATGTGAGGGAAGAAGAAACATGGCACAGTTTCAAGATATAACTAAACTTCAGAACTAACACAAAAAAATCCTCAGAAAAATCCTCAGTATTGGATTGCTAAAGAAGGGGCTTTAAGTAACTAGTATCTGGAATAAGAAAGGACTGTGTTACCACAAAGAATAAGAAAAGTAAGCCCAACCACCGAAGCTATGCACCCCAAAAAAGAATTTTAAAGGACCACAGAGAAATTTGAAAGCAAGTTAATATATTTGAGTATACACAGTATTCTCCCAAAGCAATGTGTTAGAAAAGGTATAGTAAAATGTTTCCTTATGATTGGAATGCAACTTAATGGTCACAAAGCTATGCTATCTCTTCTCTCCTTTTGTTAATCTGGAAACATTTTGATCCCACCAATTAAGTTTTCAGGAGATGTTGCTTCTCCTATGGCTTTTGAATTTTCCAATTGCTCACAGACTACGGGGAGAAAACAGATTTATTTTACACGATTCCAGGGAAATTTGCTTTGCTTTAGACAAATCTCAAATCTTTCTGATCAATTTAGCTTAAGATTCATCCAATCTGATCTCTGCTCCTATTTGTAAGATGCATTTCTGGCTGGGTTGGGGCCTAATTTTGAAATTGAAATTGCTTTACTTATTTTATGGGTGATATTTGTCAACAAAAATAATATAACCATGATAGTTGCACCAGTCACAAAAATAGATATTAAAATTCCACACAGTTAATATTTTGATCAGGTTAAAGATGTTTTAAAAAATAAAAATTGTAAGCTTTCAAGTTTCTCAACTCTTATTTGGGAAAAATAAGTCAGAAAAAAATGGGAGGATGGAGATTGTGGTTGATATTAACAACAATTTCTAAACCAGTTGCATTTTTAAATGGAGTGAGTGAAAGCCTTAAGGAATGCAGTGTAGATATTAGCTGAGACAGAACAGTACACAGTGATTTCAGTTACAGCAGGAGGTCTCTAAATATTTCAGGAGGAAGATAACCATTTGGCTTTTTAAGATTCTTGTTTCTGTACCTACCAATTTCAGCAGTTAAAATACATGTCATCTCTGTCCTCTGTATGCAAGTACAGAATGAGGCACTCTCTAAATTAGCAAAGCTGGAGATATTTTAAGATGTTAGTCTGATACTAGTTGAGTATTGAAAATACTTCCTTTCCTTTCCATAATCCCATTGCAGAATATCAAAATGCAGTATTCTTCACATAACAAGTAACAAATAAAAAAGAATATGATTTTCTTTGTTCTTTCGATGCCTTTCAATATCACTGACAATCACATTCCTCTTATCTGAACTGAAGATTGGAATACTGTATTGCTGTGATTCTTCCTCTAATGACCATTTTCCAAAGATGGAACTGCTAATTGCTTTGCAGTTCTGCTATAGATTCCCATAAGACTCTTACATCTCATGCTGTCTGGAATCTGTATCAAACCCTTTGGGTAAACTTAACAGGGTGTTCTGGGATTGGATTAAATGATGTTAAAATTTTTGGGCTGGGATCACATAACATTATTTTAATCAACAGCAAGACAATGATATGTACCATTACTAATCAACTAGTGCTGAGACAAAAAGGGACAGTTATGAGTCATATCAGCCATGTTATGAAAATCAAAGATCCAGTCAACTGTAGATCAGTATTCATAGTACAGGACACACGACTTCAAGATACACAGGGCTCTAAGACAGTTTTCTTTAAATGTGTGCCCCTAGATTGTTATACTACAGCTTCCATCAGCAATGGCCACCATGGGCAATAGCGAGGGATAATAGGAGTTGCAGCCCCAAACTCCGGAAATTAAGGAACCACAGTTCTACAGAGAACCTTTTTTTTTTAATATCTAACCTGTGATTACAAATCTATATTCCAAAGGTGCTTTTTCATCTGCAGAACTGAAGAAGCTTCTTGGATGAGAAAGAAAACATATTCAAGGAAAAACAAAGTCCAGTTGCCTTTCAAAAGAACACCTTTGGGACAACCATGACCTAGATGGCCGAAAATCTCCATAGACACTTACAGATCCTAACTGGAAACACCCCTCATATAGAGCTACCTTTTTCTGAAAAAACAACAACTGCATTTTTTGACATGGAATCCTTCCTTTGTGGATTAAGAACAGAAAAATTCACAACATGAAAGTCTTTCGTCAAACAGTAGTGAAACACCTTACATCTTTACAGATAAGACAGTTCCAATGCCCCTAAATGTCTTGTTAGGTAACTGCCTAACAATAAATTTGGATTATGTATCTGTATGAGCATGTTGTGTGCCAGGCTGTCTATACGTAGCTCTGCCTGAAGAATGACCTCTCTTTCCGGATTTTGCATTGATTAGTTTTTGTAAGTGTAAATAATTTATTTGGGAGATTTAAGACCACTTGATATATGAGAGAAAAAGAATTAGCAGAACTGGTAGGCAAAGTGTTTTGAGAAATGTATTTTGTAAAGGTTGTGTGTTTCAGGAAGTCTCTCTTTTTATGTTTTGGAATTTAATTTAATGTTTTTACATTTATTTCTTTAAAGCCAATAGATTAACCAAAGTATTAAGTTGGCACCATTGACTGTTAATATTGTGACTAGCTGAGCTTTCAGTTTCCCATTTTTTGTTTGTAGCATTTAGTTTGAAGGCTTATTTTTAACATTCTGGATTAATGAAAATTTGTGTGGTGAATTTGTTTTCAATTTGTGCATAATCTCTTCATAAAATAAATGAGCCTTGAACAAAAAAAGTACAAAAGATAATAAATTGATGAAAAAAACCAACAATAGTTTAAGAACTAACTTTTTAATTACATTTTTAAGAAAATCTGTTTCTTTATAAAAGAGATACTAAGTGAAAGTCCCTGAAGAGATTGAAGACATTTGAGATTTTTTTTATAGAGACTCGGTTATCCTAGCATAAAGCTTGCCAGATGTCTTCAACTTTCATGATGCTAGCATATCTAGAAATAATGTAAGTTGTGCAACACATTTGGAGGCACCAGTTATTGCCCACAATCAATTTATCAAAATATAATTTTATATCTAAGAGAGATAAAAGTTAAAATAACTACCAAACCAAAAGTGTGGAAAAGTTTAGGAAAAAGGTTGCCATAGAAATGATTATAGCTGAATGGATGGAAGAGTATTGGGACAAATTTCTGATGCCTGAGATTTCAAATTTGTAGGAATTTCTCTACAAGTGGATGTATGCCTCCTGGACTAATGGACAGATTGGAATACAACTATCCCTTTTCTCTCATCAAACCTGGGGGGTCTAGTTCTCTACAAGCCATAATTTTTAAAATATGAAACAATTTTGAACTGTGCATTTGCAAAAAATTGAGAAAATGGACTAGACTCATTCATCTTTCTTTTTCCTATTTTCCCCTATTTTATGGAACTGGAAATAATAGAATAATATTTAGAGAGAATGGGGAGTAATTTTCCTTATTCTTTTCATGGACACTGGGAAATATAATAGAAAGAAAATGAAAACTCTCCCAGTTATTTTGGCCCACTCCCAATGTCTATTTCTGTCTATAATCACTAGCTACATTGCTTGTTTCTCACCATTATATGTTGACCTAAACTAACCTTTTGCTGCTGGGCTTGTTAGATATATTAGCATTTCTGAATCCTTATAAAAGTAATGAAGTAGGGGAAAAGCCCATGTTAAAGCTGAAGAACAACTTTTTCTAATACTTAATATACATACCTTTATTACTGGAGAATGAAAACTCCTAATGTCCAGGTGTTGGCCTTTAAAAAAAAACTTGTACAATTTTATACCCAGAAAATAGTTTCATGCCAATTTAAAGCTATTATATTCCCCATCATACATTTTTGCTGGTTCTAAAGAGATTTCTTTCACCTCAGCTCAGAATCAGATTTTCTGTGACCAGTTGCAGTAGGCATCAAGAATCAGGGGAAACAAAATATCAGCCAGTTCCTAAATGAGGATTAGGATGTCACCACCAATTTCTTACACTGAACCAGGTCAAAAACCTTAAATAGAAAAGGGGCTGTTAAGCTGATAACAATAAACAAGGGAGCACTTCGAGAATAATCTCAAATCAGTCCTGTAAATTGTGCATATCTATACCAGGTATACATTTGGCTTAAGCAGAAAAACAAAGGGAAATGGGAAGTGTATAGTTACATCAGTAACTAAATTTGTGGATTGTCCCAGATTTTGCAAGATGAAGTTTATGTGGATATTTATAGCAGCAGCTCACAATCACAGAGAAAGAAGTAAAAAGAGGTGAGATGCCCTCAGCTCTCCTAAGAAGGCATTCCTTCAGGTTCATGTCCTCTTTCATCCGTTATAAACAACTACCGGTAGTAGCAGTCATTCTGCAAGCAACAAAACAAAACAAATGGGAAAACTCAAATGACCCATTTTGTGCTCCTCTTCTTCTGCTTGAAATGAATACAGTGCAGTCTAACTGGTGGTTGTTAGAACTTTCTGAGATCTGGTATTTACTGGTATTGGCTTGTCTCCCCAAAGTTACTACTTGGAACATGAGCCATACAGGGGCATAATAGTGCTTTCTTGTCCAGACCTGTGAGCTTCCCAAATGGCTGTGTAACCCAGAATGCTGGGCTAGATGGCCCATGGCTTGATCCAAGAGGATTCATCTTTGGCTATTATAGTAACCAACAAACATAGTTTTGAACATTAAAAGTAAATGGCCAGGAATTCTTGGCAATTGCAGTGAGCTTGGAATTATAAAGGCAACTAGAACTGAAAAATAAAAGGCGGGATCTGAAGATGAAAAGAAATTGATTGGTCTCCAGGAAAGGATGCTCTAATCTAAACAGCATTAGTGAGTTTTTTTCAACTGTTGTTACTTCTTCGGAAAAAAATCAAACATTTAAAGTTAGTATGGAAGATTTTTCCTAGCAATTAGTCAGGTAAGTCTGTAATACACCATTAGGGCATGTATTACAAGTCCCAATTAACTCCAAAGTAAATAGGTATGAAAGTAGGTGATGACATTTGCTTCTAGTGGTAGGCCTTGGATGCAGTGTGATATCTGAGGGGGTTATCTTCTGCAGCCTGTCCTTGAGGCATCAAAGTGTGTCAATTTTCCAAATGTGCTCTGTGATCAAAACAGGAACAGATGGGGGTTAATCTTCAATAAACAAATTGTTCCATGAGGGAACAGCACTGCCTCTTTGTAGACCTCCCTCCCTGGCAAAATGTAAACATTGCCTTGCCTTGTGCTGAGTCTGAAATTAGGTGGTGAGTAACAAATGAAGACATATGGGAAGGGCAGAGCAGGAAGGATGATCCTCCATAAATAGCTTTCTTATACAAGACAGATGTATTTTCTTCTTCTTCGCTGAAGGAGGCAGATGAAGACGATGAGAAAAAAACCTGGGCTTTTTGTTAGTTAATGCTCTTTAAATGCAATGTTTACCTGAAGATTAGGGCTTCTCCGTACCACTACTTGGCCTATTTTTCTATTGAATCTAGAACTGTTTCATCTCATGATGTGTGTTTGAGAAGATGAGTCCATTTCTTTCTCTGGTTTGAAATAGCAACAAAACTGGTATTTTGTCAGTGGGGTTCTGTCAATATTGTGGGTGGTCTATTTTCCCATTAGTTTGACTGGTGCTACCATCTTCTGGGTTCAAGTCAACCATTAATCTCTACCCCTGCTGTCCCTACACTGAGGTTCAGTGTATTGTTCCTGGAATTTGTCTTTTGCTCTATTCATTGTTTACTCTCCCAGTCCAACCAATCTCTTCACTTGCATTCCATTAAAAAATATATAAAATAAAGGCTGAAAGTCTATGGAGATTCTCAGTCATCCAGGTTATGGTTGTCCCAAAGGTGCTTTTTCAGGAGGCAACTGACTTTCTTGTTATTCTTTGAAGAAGTTTCACTTCTCAACCAAGAAGATTCTTCAGCTCTGAAGCTTCTTGGATGAAACAAGAAAGTCCAGTTGCCTTCTGAAAAAGCACCTTTGGGACAAAATAAAGGCTGGTTCTCGCCTATTCCCTTATTCATGTTTTTTCACTATCTGTGTATATTTGGCCGGTGGTTTGGAATTGGAATGAAGAGATTTTTTTTACTCTTAAGGCCAGTTGAAACTCAAGGGGCAAGTCATTAATTGAATGATGTTATTTACCCTCTCCTGTTAATCAGCCAGAAGGGAAAACAATATGCATTGAGTAGTTTTCTGCCTGTTCCCTGAATCTCAAAGTCAGCACAGTTCAAGATGTTCAGTAGTCAGTTTCCCATTGCTTTGTGAGAGTTTGGGGGATGGAAATGCTGAAGCTATGAAGTTGCCCTAAGCAGGGGGTAGGCCCAGAATGCCTTTACAGCAATCAAACAGTTTTACCACATAAGGCTTCTACCCTGGGTGCCATTGTTCTGACTCCTACAGTTTCTGCTTTTGTTCCTTTCCTTTGAATGCAAAGGAACGGTTACCTTTTTCCATTGGAAATCAACTGATTAGTGGCTTCTAAAATCAAGCACATTTCACTGGTTATGTGAACTAAGACAGCTGGGTCATAACACACTATTATTACAGTTTACAGCCTTTTTCTTCACTTCAGTTCCTTCTTATTCTACTGCATGTCCTAATGCTATGGGCATTCATAGCAATTGTATAAACAATTTTTGCTAAAGAGAAAGGCTTGAATGTTAAGTTGCTCCATTTGGACAAGGGGAGATTTTCTGCCTACAATCTGCTTCTCACTTCATATTCCATAAACACTCAAAAATCCCCAAACTTTGAGGGTTTCCAAATTCAATTGAGGAAAGGTAGTGATGGAAAATTTTCATTTTGTCATGGAAAGAGAATTAGCACCTAGGCATAAATATGAGGAATAAACATTTGTTTGTACACTCTGCAAATGTTCAGTAATAAACCAGTAAATAAACCAACTAGAGTGATTCTTACTGTAACATTGAAGCTATTATAATAAAACGACTTTTGGAATGATTTGAATAATTACAATGAAGATGGGTAAAGAACACCAAAGAAAGAATGCAATTTAACAGATATTCAATGTTTAGTGCACATAATATCCACTGGGTGGAGTGACCAGATTTTCCAGAATAAGAACTGAAATACATTGATTTGTATACATTTATACATTTATACAATTAATTGTAATTCATTACTCAGTGAAAAAGTTTAAGCCAGAATTACAAGAAGAAGAAAAAATGGAATTTAAAGTTTGGAAATACTTCACCATAATGAAGTGACTTTCTGTAATTCTAATACTTTTAGTATATATTTTTACTTTGTGCGTAAAATTATGTCCAGATCTAACCTAGTTTATAGATGCCTAATAAGCAATAGATAAGTGAGACACTGGTGAAGCGGGCACAGCAGCGCCTGCACTTTCTACGTTGCATGAGAAAAGCACATCTTCCTTCCCCTGTCCTTACCACTTTTTACAGAGGGATGATTGAGAGCATCCTGTCATACAGCATCACAGTCTGGTTTAGAAGCATCACTGCTTCAGATAGGAAGGCAGTGCAGAGAGTGGTGAGGATGGCTAAAAATCTTATTGGCAGTTCCCTCCCTCCCAGGACATAGCACATAAGCATTGCTTGAGCAGGGTCCGTAAGATTGTCTGGGACACTACACATCCTCTTCACAACCTGTTTTCCTTGTTACCTTCTGGGAGGAGGCTCCATGGTATCCAAAGCAGAACATCCCGATTCAGTCATAGTTTTGTTCCATACAGTATTAACCTTGTGAACTCTAAAACTTCCTCCTTCGTTATGTATTCAAGATGGACAGTGATTAATATTTATATGTTACCTATATGTAAGGGTGTAGGTCTATACATATGTTGTATATAGTATGTTTAAATATGTGTTATGTATGTGTACACTTTGAGAGTAAGCAACTAAATTTCATTTTTAATGTGTGCCATTGTGCCCATAGTAAAAAAATGACAATAAAAATTATCTATCTATCTATCTATCTATCTATCTATCTATCTATCTATCTATCTATCTATCTATCTATCTATCTATCTATCTATCTATCTATCTATCTATCTATCTATCTATCTATCATCTAATCTCTACTATCTATCTTCTATCTACTATCTATATCATCTATCTATCTATCTATCTAATCTATTTTATCTATCTATCTATCTATCTATCTATCTATCTATCTATCTATCTATCTATCTATCTATCTATCTATCTATCTATCTATCTATCTATCTATCTATCTATCTATCTATCTAATCTATCTATCTATCTATCCATCTATCTATCTATCTATCTATCTCTGGGTTACAAAACTACAGACAACAATTAGAAGGAAACAAAGATACACAGGTAAGTCATAGCTATTTGCTGTGAATGGATTTTGTACCCTAGATCTGGTTGTCCTACTTAAGTACTAATGCCAGTGGAACTAATGGAAACTGGAGAAGTTATTTCT
This sequence comes from Azemiops feae, assembly GCA_023970755.1. Lineage (NCBI taxonomy): Eukaryota > Metazoa > Chordata > Lepidosauria > Squamata > Viperidae > Azemiops > Azemiops feae. Next base: position 482,002 of record JALGBA010004200.1, on the reverse strand, counting down.
ACATCACTGCTCAGGTAAGAGGAGCATCCTGATCTTTGTGCTGGTAGACGATTGCCCCGGTCAGGCTCCTAGAAACTTGAGCATTTTGCTATTTTTGAGGAGTGTATACAGCACTTGGGAGACCTCCTCCAAAAATGGGATTATCTTGGGGAAACCAGTATGTCTTAATTATCCTACTATTTTTCTATTAAGGATACAGTGACTAAAGTATAGTTTATTTCTTCCTCTTAATAATTTGAGGTGACTCACATGAGATTGCCACTTCGTTTAACTTTTCATGGCAGTCATGAGAGGTGGATTGGCCTCAGACAAAGCCTTAAAATCAGCCTATAATTTCCATGGTGGAATAGAGTCTCAAACTTGAGTCTCTGTGATCCCAGTTTAAGACTATCTCCACTACACCGTACTGGCTTTCACAGTATTAACTAAGCCAAATGAGACATGCCATTTTAGAATTGACAGATTAATAAAGAAAAACTCAGTTGGCTAGCACTGTTAAACAAATATGAAATTATGGATCTTAATTAAACATGTAACTGTATAATACATTTTTTTTAAAAAAATAACAAAATTGAAGTAATGGCATACAATTCAGAAATGATTTGCTATAGCTCCTATAGCCAGTTGTAACCAATTTTCATTAACAAAACAAGATATTCAGAACCCTGGAGAGAGAATGTATATTCCTTCCAGTTTAAGTTCTGCTTTAAATCTTATTGGTAGAAATCTAAGGCAAACACATGGAAAAGAAAAGCTCACTGTGGTTAAAGTCTTACTTCAATAACCCTTTTAAAATCATGGGAGATCAACACACCATGAAATGGAGGTATTTTATTTTTATTTTTTTTAATGAATCTTTCTAAGAAATGCAAGCACATTCTCCCTTTGAATATCAGCAGATGCTCATCTCCTGCAGGAACAGCTGTCTTCAAAAGTTACAGCAGGGTTTCTGTGGCAGCAACACTTTGTATATAGAACTCCTTTATCCAAGAAGTGAGGTGCCACTGACTTCACCTCAAAGGCAAGAGCAGACTCGACAATTGATAATAAAAGATGCCTGCTAGATTAGATTTTTTATCTGTGTTCGGTCAGAAACTTTAAAAAAGCAAGGATCTCATCCTGCTGCTAAATCTTACCTAGTGAAGATTAATCATAAGTGAGGGAAATATGGAAGTTCTAATCTTTTGTGCAGTTTTCAGCTTGCTGAATTGTTTTATTTCTGAAAGCCAGTTTGAGCAATTCCTGTTTTGGAAGGGAAAACAAAATTGAAACAATCTTAGAAAAATAATCGATCAGAAATGGTGGCAGGGAGCAATTTCATCAGTTTGACTTCTCATAAATGGATGGTTTGTGACTGACCACAAAAGCTGCAGTGTTATTTTATGAGAAGACTGATGACTTCCAAATGTGCCCACCGCATCAAAAAGATGCTTATCCCTACCCTGTAATTTTGAGTGATTCTGAATGATGTTTTCTAATCCCAAAAGTATAGTGTATCTCAAGTCAAACGTGACTTCTGATAACTTGATGGACACATATGTTATATTTATTTTATCAATTTCTTTATTAATCAAACGTATATATAGCCACTTGTCTCACCAAAAGTGAATCTGGACAGTGCACAACAAGCTAATAAAACAACAAATGTGAAAACAATACAAAACCATTTTAATAAATATGATAAAAACCAAAGATACAAACCAATGCAAAGGGAGGATAAGAATGGAACCTCAGCAATGGAACCCTCTAAGCAATCTCTTGTCCTCTGACAGCCCCAGGCCTGATAACAAAGCCAGGTCTTGAGGATCTTTTGGAATATCAAAAGGGATGGAGCTAATTTAATTTCAGGGAGAAGGGTGTTCCGTAACGTGGGCACTTTGGCAAAGAAGGCCTAACTGATGGTACCTGTGGCATATCCTCTCTACCAGATCTAATGTAGTAGGCTGATGTAACTAGGGAGAGGCGGTCCCTCAGATAGTCCATTCCCATGCCATGAAATTCCTATGCTGCTCTCATGCCATGAATATTCTTGGGAACAATATGCAAGTGATTTTCTGTTGAGGTCTTCCAGGTTATATTTCAGCTACAGTTACAGTAGAACATTGTTACAAATATTTATTAATATCAATCTGAACATCTGCAGAGCAACCCCTTTCATCTTGGTGTCCTTGAAATATATAAGAGTTCAAATACAGGCATCTGCTGAGGAGCAAAGGATGCGAATTATGACATAACCAAGAAAATACTGAACTTATTATGTACCTGACACAAAGACTGAATCTAAATCCCTCTGATCAATGGGCACACTGGGTGATGGATGATTAGAATTGGATTCCAAGACTTCTGGAAGGAATCAGTTAGAGAAGGCTGATACATAGCATCTTTTTTTCTCTAGCAGCCCAAACTGTTTTAGTTTAGCCATGGAAGAAAGTTAACCTCTTTATAATTCTGGGAACTTCTTCAACAGACTGGACTTTAATGTTATAAAATCATTTTATTGTTCACATAACAGCTAGCTCTAATGCTTTTTTTCTTTTACTTCCCATAGTTCTTCAGCACTACAATGGCTCCTTTGTGTCAGCACTAAGTGCTGACCTTGCATCTTCTCCACTGTGCTACTAGGTAATAGGTATAAATACTAAAACTCAGCAGCTCTTGTGCTGGAATGTAACTAATTTCAAAGCTATAAGGAAAGATTAGTGGCTATTGTAACTAGGAAAAAGGAAACCAATGACTATTTCCTATTACCATATCCCCTCCAATTCCATCTCATGAAAAAAAATGCTACTGAAAAATGCAAGATACTTTTTAATTTTTGGAATAGCTTTGAAAAATTGGAGCAAATATGATTTTTTTGAGAATGTAGCATTTGGAAATGCCTTTCTGGAACAAGTCATTCTCTCTAGAATTACTTTTATTCTTAGTTGTCCTATATTTAAAATCTAATTATTTTAACAGAAAGCAAACTTGGCAGTAGTACACTGGTGACTGAGATTTCAGTACTGTGAAATGAGTTATGCTCATTTCTGATTTTTATTTTAAAATTGGCAGGCAGATGCCACGGAAACCAGATTCTGCATGATTCAGAGAGAGAAAGAAAAATAAAGTAGGTCCCATTTTGAATGTTGATGTTTAAAATTCCTAGAAATAGAAATGAAAAATAAAAGTTTGTCAAATGTAAAGAAGTTATGAGATAAATACCAAAAAGAGCATTAAGTAAGAAATAAGGTGGAATCATAGAGTGCTTCACAGCCTTAGGAGACAAAATTAGGTTAAATGTTTATTTATTTATTAGATTTTTATCCAAGCTTTTTTCATATTCAATTTAAGGTGACAAACATGCTTAGTACTCCTTTCTCCTCCTATTTTTCCCACAACATCAACTTGGGCTGAGATAGAGTGACTAGTCCAAAGTTACCCATCCAACTTTCATACCTCAGATGAGACTAGAACTCACAGTCTCCTGGTTTTTAGGCCAGCATCCTAACCATTATACCAAACTGGCTCTCACTTTTATTTAAATGTTATTGCCAATTCCAGTTAATTTCTGGTTTATAATTCACTGTTTGGAGCTGTGGTGGCACAGTGGTTAGAATGCAGTATTGCAGGCTAACTTTGCTCACAATCAGGAGTTTGATCCTGACTGACTCAAGGTTGACTCAGCCTTCCATCCTTCCAAGGTTGGTAAATTGAGGACCCAGATTGTTTGGGGCAATATGCTGACATTTGTAAACCACTCAGAGAGTGCTCTAAAGCACTATGGAGCAGTATATAAATCTAAGTGTTATTGCATATAGATCATGCTAAGGAGAAGTCATTGCTTTGTATGGTGATGAGATCAGTAAGATCAATTTAATAATTGTCACAGTATTTTTAGTTTCAGGACATCCTGATTTGGTAATTTGGCAAGCGGCCACACTTGTCTTGGGCTAATACAGAGATTCACGATTTCATAACAGAAATAAGCATTTGCTTGTTACAGAATTAGAATCTTGAATGTTCCTGGTCATCTGGGCAACCATTAGGTATCTGATATCATAGAGGATGTAGATGTCATCCTCTGTTGTAGAAATAGATGTCTCTCCAATATTTTCTGTTCATTTCAATCTATGGAACCACACATTTACTTTACAGAAAGCTACTGTATTTGCAGGGCTATTTCTGGTTCCTCACTCAGGTCTTTGATGAGGGAGAGCAAGATATCTTGCTGCATTCCATTCATGCTTGCCATTGTTTATTCATTTCATTGTAATTTCTTTGCTTGATTGTAATGAATCACCCAGAGTCCTTGAAATGGGGTGCCATAAATTATGTTGTTGTGAGGTCTTTGATGCTCTCTGAACTTGGCTGTTGATATTTCATTAATATCATCAGGGCTATCAGTAGCATCAGTAGTACTGATGATGAAAAAATCTTACATGCTTGGCACAGGGCTTAAACCAGCTACAATGATCAATTTAGTTTCTTAGTCTGTTCCTGCATTTAAAAAAGAATATGCAGTAGTACATTGGTGTTGCGTTTATTGCTATTATTACTGCCACAGCATATTATTGTTTTTATTGTTATTAGCTTCAAATTATGGGAACTTATAAACTGTTTTATATAGGTTTCTCCTTGTATGAATGTATGTTTAACAGAATAACAGGTTGGAAGGGACCTTGGAGGTCTTCTAGTTAAATCCCCTACTCAAACAGGAGATCCTATACCATGTGAAACAAAGGATTGGCCAATGTATTGTTAAAAAACTTTAGTGATGGAACACCACAACCTCTGAAGACAGCCATCCCACTGATCAATTATTTTAACTGTAGGAATTTTGTCTTTAGTTCTAGGTTGTTTCTCTCTTTGATTAGTTTCCATCCATTGCTTCTTGTCCTGCCTTCAGGTGCTTTGGAGAATAGCTTGACTCCCTCTTAATAATAATAAAGTTGGAAGGGACCTTGGAGGTCATCGAGTCCAACCCCCTGCTCAGGCAGGAAACCCTATACCATTTCGGACAAATGGCTGTCCAGTCTCTTCTTAAAAACTTCTTTGTGGCAACCCCTTTGTGGGAACACTGCTATCATGTCACCCCTAGTCCTTCTCTTCATTGAACTAGACTAGACTAGATATTCAATTCCTGCAACTTTCTTCATCTGTTTTAGCCTCCAGTCCCCTAATCATCTCTGTTGCTCTTCTCTGCACTCTTTCTAGAGTCTCAACATCTTTTTTATTTGATTGCATATTTCATGCTTTTCTGAATCTAAGCCTTGACAGACTTTGAGTGTATTTTTGTTTGTGTTTTGTGTTTGTTTTTTGTTTTGTTTGGATTACAAATGTACTCTTTTTAGTATTATATCTTTATTTAGTCTTTATTTTGGATACTTCCACAGGAAGGAAACTATATTAAATTTCTTGAACCTGGGAGAGCCTGTGAAGGATGCTTAATCTCCTCATATTATGGGTTATATATTTTGAGATTTTATTGATGACTGCACATGTTTTATTCTTAGCACAACCAAGACTCCCAGGAACACATTTTGCTGCTAAATTACATGGTCTATGACTCCTTCAGAACAAAGCTATTAAGGATATGAACCTGAAGTGTTTGTTCTGCTTAATGAAATTGTGATGGGGCCTGTTCTGGAGGCAACCAAGGAGATGCCAAAAATATGGTCTCATGTTTTATTAAACTGCATATCAGTGAAGATGTTCTTATGGAAGAGAACAAAATAAATTATTCATGGTCCAACAAAATGTGCATTAAAAGTCACTGGAAAGGGTAGTAGTGCCCTGCTACTGGCATCATTTCAATGTACAATATTTTGATCAACTCCCAGTGCAGATAAGCACCCCAATGCTGACTTTTGTCACGTTTCCTGAAAAACCGCAGCAGACAAATATAATACAGGTTACATTAATCTATCCCTTTTTTCATACAGGGACATAGGAGACCCATTTAAGGAAAATAAATATTTTCCATTCAAAGAAATAAAATAGAAAGGTAGACAAATGTCTTTATCAATGGCTAAAAATACCCCACAGAAGTAATTTTATTTCAGATAAATTTGAGACAACTCCCCCATTCCCAATTTCAGCTGTTCTTTTTTGACAAGTTAATGTCCATTCATCTGACTTGTCACCATTGTACCAATTGTTATGGTTGGTCTGATAAGTTTCATTTTCTTCTACAATGACTCTGGGGTAAAACACATTGACTTTATCTGTGCCTATGTAAGATTTGGAAGCACTGATTGAATAGGAGAGTAAGAATAACAATATCAGAATGAAAATGGAGAAGAAATGTAAGTTTTGTCTGTTCTGCTACACTATTAAGGAAAATTCTTCTTGGAAAAATTATTATTTGAATTTTGGAGAAACATGAATTTATAGTATAAGATTTCATTCTAATGCAAATGCCACCTGTGATATTATTTTTAAATAAATAAAGCATCAGATCTCAGACCTAGCTTCCCCCAAAGAAACTTGTGGATGGGATTATCTCAATAAACTGCACACTGTTGGGTGAGATATTTTAAACTAAGGTTTGAATTCCTATTTTCTCTGCTATAATACTGTATTTTTCTTCAAATGTTTTAGAAATCATAATTGCTAAAATTGTTTTTTATGCAATGTCATCTGCAACAGGGCACCATCCTGTATCATTTCCAAGGCAGGATATAGTGCATATGTGATAATAGCACTACACAGTATTTGAGAGCTTGGCTCCGACTTCTCTGGAACTATTTTTGAACTATAAATAATACAGCATTGGGGGTGAAGGTTCGTTCTGTTGGTTTCCAAACATTTTGTTACCAGACTATGTAACATCTTCAACGGAGTTTAGGGGATGTCAGTCTCAGTGTTCTTCTGTTTATAAGGGCTTCAGGTGTGGGTGTGTCAAGTGAGGATCTTGTGATGGGTCTTGTGATGGGTCAGGTGTGAGTCATCAGTGAGGGTCTTGTGATGAGTCTTGTGATGGGGAGGTTACATCAGGTCAGGGTCATTGGGAGGTGAACTGCTGATGGAGGGGGAGGGGGCTTGCGTGTGTTGGTTGAGGGTTGGTGCTGTCTCTGGTTGGCTGTGCAGTTGATTTGGATTCTGAGGGGTTAGTAGGCTTGTTGTAGGTCAATGTGTCTGTTGATGGAATTGCTTGTGGAGTGCCAGGCTTCGATGAACTCAGGAGCGTGGCAGGTGGTAGTGTGGCCAATGATTTTAGTGTTGATCATCGGCCATGCTACCACCCGCTACATTCGTGAGTTCATCGAAGCCTGGCACTCCACTCCAAACCTGTTGCATGTCTAGTGCAGATATCTGATTACAATTAAAATGTTTACATACATCACATTTAATTTCTGAACATTTATCTGCTAATTCATATTTCAGCAGAAGTGCTTGTAGCTTTCTAAGATTACTTTTAGCTATTCTAAGATTACTTTTAGCTACTGCTGCATTCCATATCATATATAGAAATTCCAAAGAAAGATATGTGGAAAACAAAGGTTATGAAAGTATTTCAATATTTTTTCTTTATGATATATAGCTTGCTTTAGAATTGGGGATATGAATAATCAATTTCTTTGCTTAGATTATAAAAAATGAAAAACTCAGTTCCAATCTATAAAAAAGCCAATAATTTCTTAAAAAAGAAGAATAATCTAGAAGAACCTTTTTTTAATAAACTCACAAGAGGTCTCCATTCTATGCCTTTATTTGCCATTAAACAAAAGATTTCAGATAATTTTTGAGTCCTGCACTTTTGCTAAATGAAATCCAGATTTCAACATGTGGTGAAATATATCTTTTAAAAGCAATCTTCAAAAGCTCTAGTGCTTTGCTAATAGGCCACATATGCAATGCTCATGCATAGGAGAATAAACTCACTTCAGCTGTTAGGGAACGCTCAACATAGTTTGCATCTTATCCAGCTTGCTTTTCATCCCACATTCTTCCTCCCTCAGGCAGTTCTGCGCCTCCAGCCTTGTTAGCCAGAGGGCATACCCACTAGGAGTAGGGAAGAGAGCATATACGTCATTGGCCTCACCACACATGATCAATATCCAACAAAATAGTCTGGTATGGTTCACTTGCCTAAGGTTCCCAGAACACTCCATATGCTGACAATTCTAGCAGTGATGAAAGACATAAGGCAAACCTCATGAGCCTCCTTTGTTAGGGAGGAAAAAGGTGCCAAATTAATCTCTTTTTGCTGCATTGTAGCTCTTCACAGATCTTTATTATTTATTTGAAGGATTTTTTTAAAAGCCAACCTTCAGCAAAGCTATGAGGGTATAGCAAGAACCAGGATTATAAAACAAAATCAATAGAAAAAATTAAAATCACACTTAGGCAAACAAGAGAGAGAATCAACAATGTTTGGCATAAATCTTCAGGAGACCAGATGATACACACATAATATTGATGTTACATGTTTGAAAGCCTGAGCAAATAGCTGTTAGAATATCTTCACAGGGGACATTAGGTGAATTTCTCTGAAAAGGGGGATTCATAATTAGCTTCTAAAAGTAAAAATGCTTTGCTCTGGACCCAAGAGATGGTCCAGAGCAGAGCATTATCCTGAACCTTATTTGGGTGCACTGGAATCAGAGATCTCTAGGAATCGTGTTATCATCAGAAAACAACCTTTGGTTGCAGTGGCTAATGTTGGACCCTGCAAACAGATCACCAGATCATAAGATTTGGATTGCTTTATAAAATGATAAACTCCTGGGCCAAATTACTGAATCATTTTTCCCCTGAACGACAAGATGGAACAAGGCATGTCCTTCTGCAATGTAGCTGATTGTGAATGTACAAGTCTAGATGGGTGTTTGGCAGAAGAATAAACAGAAAAAGACAAAACACAGCTGACCTTGTCTTGGAGTTCTAAAGGGCTAGATGCTGCCTTAGCAAAATGTAGAGGAAACAGTACATTTTAGATTTTTCATACTGTTCACCTATGTCCTGGATATATTGTAATATATAACCAGATATTTATTACCAACCATTAACAGGCCACCAGGGACTTCCTTCCATAAAAACCAAACTAAGATAATAGCTACATCTCTGGAAATTTTCACTGCTTGGAGAATGTGAGATGTGTAACAATTGTTATTCAATAAGAAATAGTGTATGCTTGTCAGTTAAAAAAAGAGCATTATCGTTTTTGTAAGTATCAGAAATGGGTATAAGCATCCCTGAGGGTGAAGTTGTATTCCTCAGGCAATAGCATAAACAATTTAAGAACTGAACAAGAAATCACTTGTATTGCAAAACAGTTTACAAAATAAATTTTGATACTTAGCTTAGCAGTGGTTGTGAATTATTGTTACATTGCATTTATATAACTATTCCCATCTTTCCTTAATATCTAGATTTCTTCACATGATTTCTAAGTTTTGTTTCTCCTTGTGATAAAATATTTTGCTCCACCTTCTCCCTTATTACAGTTTGGTTTCTTACCACCACTACCATTTTCTCTCACACATCAAAAATCTTGAGAAAGCTTGATCTCTTAAGCCTTTTCTAGTGGTTTACTCTTCCAAATCTTTCCTCTCTCATGTCCCACAATCTGGCACAGCAAGCCCAGAGAATGAAATGACTAAAGGTAACAGTTCTGCTGCCATGCTATGATTTAACTGACTCACTTCTCCTTTGTCAAACTGGATCTCCAGTCCTTGTATCATCGTCTGTCTGAGTCTCAACTACGGTAATGATCCTCCATCAATGCCTTTTCTACCCTCTGGTTCCTTCTGCTCTTTGGAAGCAAAGGTCTTCTTTGCTCCTTTCCCACAGGTTCCGTGTGCTCCAGCATTGCCTCAGGCCATTTTCCTCAAACAGCATCTGTAATAGCATCTCCTAATTTTAATGGCAGTTCTCAGTAATAATAGCAAGACACACAGAAAATAATAGCAAGACACACAGGATGACAACCATCAGAAACAACAACCATTCTACCTTCTTCCCATAACGCATACTCTTAACTCTCAAATGTAAATGTAATACTAGACATCCAGTTGTGTCAAAACAAGATTACAGGTGTTAGCAATTCTTTGAACAAATTGGTTTGTGAGACAAGGACCACAGTTTCTCTCAGTCAACTGGACAGCCTCACAATGAATTAATTCATTTGACAGAGATTCCTGAGGCTAAATCTGAGTTGCATTGGGCAGGAGGAAGGAAATGGAGATGATGTCTGCAACCATAACACCATACCTTTTTTTAATATTGATAAATTGATTATAAGGTTGTAGCCACAACATGACTTTTTAAAATTTCTCTGTGGATGGTGGAAGCTGTCAACATTTCAGATCATGCTGCAGGGCTCTAAAACTTTGTGGATCCTAGAGTTCTACCAGAATTGTTACCAAATTGTAAAATAATGATTACAAAGAATAAATTTACCTTTATGCAAAATTCAATTCTGATTACATTTCAAATTAATTTTAGTTTCTGTGCTTTATGCACCCACACTTTGTTCTGGCTCTAATTACTTTTGGAAATGCTGCCCTTCAGAACACCATTCAATGGATCTGTGGCCCCCAACTTGAAAAAAATATTGTGAATATTTGCTTCAGACACTTAGCAAGTCCTCATTAAATCTTCTGATTCTGGTAATATCTCTGACTGGTATAGGGAATTCAAATAATCCCAGATGGATAAGGCACCAATTGAGCTGACAGAAGGAATTGTGCTGAACTCTAGTGTGTTTTTCCATATTACCCATTCTCAGAATATTTAATACACTTTTCTCAGAACTATTTTTGAGCAAGAACTTCAATAGCTCTTTGTTTAATATTGACTGGAAGGGAAAACTAAAGCTTAGAAGGTTGAAGAAAAGTGCTGAGGAACTTCAAATGTGGCCTTCTAAGTCTGATAGAGGAATAACTTTTGCATTTCCGTGCAATTACAATAGCTTTTGCAATTTCCATTCAGTGCCTTAAACACCATTTTTGAGCTATTTATCTCTTGACTTTGCTTTCTTTCCCAAACCTAAAGAAAAACTGACTCCCAACCCTACAGTTTTATTTATATAGCCCATTAATTAATACAAAATTGGGATGTAAGCCATAGCAAATAAGCATTCAGGGAGAGACTTCTGGCCTTTGATAATCCCTTTATTATGGAACAATACTGCAGAAATCAAATGCCTGCAATAAATCAGGAGATTAATAACAGGCTGGAAAAGGTACAAGTTAAATTGTGACTTACACAAATCAATGGTTTTATTCCTGCCCCCATTCACAGCAACAGGAAAACATGGTTAGAAATCACTTTATATAAATGAATACCTACTTTAATATTTGATCCAATCAGTAAATAGAATAAGCTCAAAACAGAGCTTGTTCTGTCTTTTGCCTTCATTCCCTGTACTGTACATTATGCCAAAGACATTTGCTAGGAAAAGAGACTACAATGACTTGGTTTGAAGAAAATGCCCTTGAATTTAAAGCTAATAAGCTCAGTGGGTAGCTTACCATTTCAGAGGTAAACAAAATTTAAAATCCAGAAGAAAGAGATTTCAAAATCTTTCCCAGCTGCTTCATGTAAAAAGATGTGTTGTGAAATAAGCATAAACAATCGTGAACCTTCAGGGAAATCCATTCACTAAGAAAGTCTCTCAAATGTAGAGAAAGACTAGTTTTGTGTCCAGAATTATCTAATGTTTCAAGACAACAAAGATACTCTCATTCCTAACTTAATTTTTATTTTCAGATTGGAAGGAAGAATAGCTAGAAATTTAGTTCTAGCTGGATTAGCAAACTTGATCTATGAAAGTCAGATGTCACTTCTGGACAGTCATAACCTCAATCCCTGCTGATTTCATGACTTTCGTACTGAGGATTATAATTACCACGTATCTTTGTGACAAAGCTGTTTTATCTGTGAATGTGAAAATACTATTATAGCCCTGCAAATGCTGTTTCAGGAGTCTCAGTATATCCCTGGTTGTTCTGAGAATTCTTGCCTTGCTTCACTTCCGAAATCCTGGGCTGCTGTTGTAGCAATCTGCTATCTTGATAAGGAAAAGGTGCCCAAGTGTAGAATTGCTGCTACATCAGCTTTATAAATTGTAGAGGGCTGGAAGTCTTTGCAGATCTGCTGCCATGACAACTGGGAAGCTTTAGAGAGGTTTCAATGCAAGGTTTTGTTTTTTTAACACTCTGCCTTCCCATCACACAGCTTTCCCTCAAAGTGTCTCTGGGATTTTTTTTTTTTATATAAAACATTTTTTTATGTTCACAAATACAAATCCAGATATGGAAGGAGCATAGGAGAGGGGAAACATTGCAATTACTGTACTGGTTTGCGGAAAGGAAAAAAGGAAAAGAAGATTGGTTTAGGCATAAATCTAATGAAATGCAAAGCATTAAGGCGTTCAGTTATTGACCAACTTGAAATGATAGCAAGCAGGCACTGTGACACTGACAGTTTCTTGTACTTAGCTATTGGCCAGAAATAGAAAGAAAAGATTGGCTGATGGGTCTCTGGAAACTCCAGTCTTTGCAAACATACTATACAATGGGGGCTTCTAATATCCTTTTAAAAAATGTAATTTATATTGAAGATTTTTTTTTTAAAAATAAAAGCTGATACAAACTAATATAAAGTATGAAAAAGAAATCAAAGAGAAATCTAAAAGTGCAGGAAAGGAGAAAAAATAAAAATAAAAAATATATCAAGTAGTTTTCAATCTTCCTTACAGCATTTATAAGTATAATTATAAATTTACCCCATAAGCTAAAGTTACATTGTGACTCTCTTTTTTCTATAATCTATCCTGTCTAATCAACAAAAACCTTAAAATATAAGATCATTCTTTTCTTTTTCATGCAAAAAGTCTATAAGGGATTTCCAGTCAGCAATAAATGTAGATATTGTCTTTTCGCTGGTTAAAGAAGTCAATTTGGCCACCTCAATGTTCCATCATTTTTACTAATCAATCCTCCATTGTGGGTAACTCCGAATCTTTCCATCTTTGTTCATGGAACAAATAATCTTGTTGCAATTATCATGTACAAAAACAAAGTTCCATAGCTTTTTCCCCCCCAACTGTTTTCTATCAATCCCCAAAGAAAAACCTCTGGTTTCAATTGTACATTAACCTTTTAAACCCTCTGATTCAGTGTATTTATTTGAATCCAGAATTTTCTAGCTTTTTTTACATGACCACCAAACACGATAAGATGTCCCTTCTTGTTCACATTTCCAACATCACTTTGAAGTTTCTTTATACATTCTCGGGAGACAGCTACCAACATTGTTTAAACATTCTCTTTAAAATTATAATATAGTATAAATTTAGCTGCTATTATTCAGAATTTATTAGTGATTATTAAATTAATTGTTAATTATTTACTTTGTTTATGAAGTGCTTCAAGATGAAGGAAAGTTGTCTATAACAGGGGTCCCCAACCCCCAGTCTGTGGACCAGTATTGGGCTGTGGCATGCCAGCAACCGGTCCACACAAACAAGCAAAGCCCCATCCGTGGGATGCAGGCAGCACACAAAACCACGCACTCTCTGGTCCGTGGATAAACCTTTCTCCACGGAACTGGTCCCTGGTGCCCAAAAGGTTGGGGACCTCTGGTCTATAATGTCTGTTAGGTCAAAAGAGGGTGACCATCTTTTTTCCAATTCCTACCACAGCAAAGTTCCTTAACTGATCACTTGCTAAAATTGCCTGTATTTGTATTATTACAGTACTTCATAATTTCAGCTGGATGGGTGAAATACAGGAAATATTTCTAGGAAAGTGCTAATTCATAGTGACATCCAAATAAGTTGTGTAGTAACAATGTAAGGTGCACCATCTTGTACTTATGTGGCAATTTCAATACAAAGTATGCAAAGGATAGAATTTGTATTGCAGTATTGCAATGCATATTTCATTACTTATCCCCTTGAAAATATCTATGCTTCTCATGTGAGAATCTTCTGTGTTATTTGCTTCTTTAAGTAATAATGATTGTCAATAATAACCACAGAGTTGGTGCAGTTGATTTGCTAAGGCATTGGATTAGGACTTGGGGGAATTAGGTTCAAGTATACCTTCAGACATAAAAGCTCACTGAATGAGTCAGTCATTCTTTCTCTAAGCCTACCCATGTAATTAGACTGTTGTGGAGATAAACCATCTAGAAATCCTGGAGAAAAAGTGGCATTTAAACTAATAAATAATAATAAATTTAAAATTTTTTAAACATCCAGTACGGTATCATATTAAATAGGATTAATAGAATCTGTGATAGAACTATGATCATTAATGCCAAGTCAGACCCTTCATAATTTTTATTAGTCACAACATTTCCCCCCACAAATGTTGGAAAAAAAGTATGTCAAGTAGTTCTGTCCATCGGCACAATAAACTGAGTAGAATGGGAGCAAATCTAAGGGAAGTTGACAACAAAAGAAGAACTGTGGTGTGAAAAAGATAACCAAGAAAAACCCAGGGCAACTTTATAGGAAAGACAATTGGGTAATGGTTCAGAATGTTATTGACTGTTCCATTCTCCTCTTTCCTCCAAATCATATGACCCAGAATGGAATATACGTGGCTGTTGTTGTAGATCCAAGTGCCCAATGTACAGAAAAACACATGGAGGTAACATAAGATGGGAGCAGAAACACCTATACACAACTTTGTTAGGCAGAAGAGATCATAGGTACCTCCACTGCTCTGCATACTTTCCCCATTTTGTTTTTTTCCAGTCACATGTGCATAGCTGCTTAGTATGCTAAGCACTGTTTTGCTATTATTTTATTATGATCTCTCACAATCTAATATCTCTCCAGGGCTATTCAAGTGGGACCCGTTTCTTCTGAGTGGACTTAATTTAATTATGGTATCCAGCCTTAGTCATGTTCATTACATGTGAATATTATCTTACATAATTAATTCAGGCAGCCACAGCAGGCGGCTGGGGTTGCACATCCTACTGCCCAAACCAGAATATTGTGCATGGTTTATCTGCAATGATTGCAGCACACAAATGCAAAATTGAAACCACACATCATTTAATCCTATTAAGTGCAATGCATACAGCACATGAACCAAGTGTGTCATGTAAAAAATACTGACATCATACCAGTGAAATACATAAATTAAAAATTGATTGCAATTCTTGGGATTAGAAAGACACATCTCAGGAAAGAATGGCTAATGGCTTATTACTCTCCAGGTCCATTTTTTAAAAAAAGAATCACTGAAAAGTCTCCTCCTCCTCCTCCTCCTCCTCCTCCTCCTCCTCCTCCTCCTTCTTTTTCTTCTTCTAAAAAAAAATCAGTTCAGATGCAAGCTATTGTTTACCACCACCAAATTTCATAGGTGTAAAAGAAAGATACAATTTAGCTGTTCTTTCTTTTGAGAAGATGAGCTGGCTTATGTCCTAAATATGCTGTTGTGCCACTTGAATTGATAGCATCCTGTTGTGTCTTGGAAAGAGCTAAGTGGCTGTTTTCTTCTTTATAATAGCACAGTAGATATTTAAACTACTACCTCACCTTTCCAGTTAATCATCAATCATGAAGCTCACATCAGCTTTGGGTTGTTGTTGAACTTCAGTGATTATTATGTGTCTTAGAGCATGGACAAATATTTCTGGCAGAGACTAGTTTACCCTCTAGTTCAACATGTCTAAATTTTTTTTATCTAGGACAGTAAAAGAAAATATCTTTCTAATGGGTTTCATTTTCCTTGCTCACTGCAGGAAGCTTCTGGCCTCCCTCCAGACTGCAGCCACTCAGTCAAAATCTCATCATGCCCAGGTGAAAAATTGCTTTGTGCATTTCTCTGTGATTCTCTTTTAGCAAAACTTTGATGGCCTGAATAAAATGGAAGATAGGAAAACAAAGCATAGCAACACAGGAAATGGCAGAAGGAAGCAATGACTTTATTTAGTGGTTTATTTATATATGTATTTAGGTCTTTAATCTACATACTGTAGCACTGATCAAAACAGCCTAAGTAAAAGTGACAAGTGCTCGGCTGCAATCTTAGGGTGGGATACAGACAAAGCAGTTCCTATTTCCAGTTTCAGCTCTTTGGGCACATTGAGAATAG
Organism: Azemiops feae; assembly: GCA_023970755.1. Taxonomy (NCBI): domain Eukaryota; kingdom Metazoa; phylum Chordata; class Lepidosauria; order Squamata; family Viperidae; genus Azemiops; species Azemiops feae. The sequence goes on along the minus strand of JALGBA010004200.1, from coordinate 465,959 downwards.
GTTCACACAGCACACAAAAACCAAAGCCAACAAATCCCCCACCCCAGTGGTGGGATTCAAATATGTGAACAACCGGTTCTCTGTGTGGATGCCGCTTCTGGAAGTCCATTCTGGACCTGGGCAACAAAACATTAGCTACCAGTTCTGCCGAACTGGCTGAATCCCACCACTGCCCCACCCCCATCCCCCTATACTTTAGTGTGTTGCTAGGAGTGTTTCCATAAATACTCCAGAGATGAAAATAGTGACATCTTGAGCAGAATTGTTATTGCAAATAACATGCCCTTGTGCTGAATTCTCTATTATTTTTTCCAATATTATTTAAGCATACATATCAACTTTATGACATTGTCACATCTTTGCCTCTAGCAACTGGAGCCTCTGGTACAAATTTGTATATGAAGTTATATGTTATATAATTCAATAGTTTGTTTTTTTAAAAAAATATTTATTTAATCTTATGTAAGGTCCCAGAATTCCTGTGGCAAGCCTAAGCAATATGCAATTGTATACTAAATATATTTTAAATGCAAAAGCAGAAGACCATTCAATAATAATAAGATCAGCTTCTAAAAGCTTGCATTAGTAAAACTGTGACTACAAATACAAAACATCACTCCAATTTAGAAATGGGGTCATAAATCACCTGTCCTGAGACCTGCTGATAGAGCCAGATCTTTATAAGGACCCAAAGCAAAGTAGTTCTGCATTTAGAGGTTGGCTGAGTTTTTGGTGGGCCCTGGAAGCATATGACCTACTCTTTTCATCCTATGATACAAAGGGAATGAGTGACTAATGACTTGTAATGTTACTGGAACTGGTGAACCTGAAATATTTTCCTTTTTTTTAAAAAAAAAAATGAAGGTTTTTCAGGGGTGGTTAGTTTTTTCAACTTTGCAGAGTCATAAAACCCTAAGCTGGTCCAATATTAGTGGGGATGTCAAAGTTCCGACTGATGAACCCAACCAAGCAAACACCTGCGAGACTTTCTGATCTCTTAATGCAAAGCTTTATTGAGTACACCATATCGGCACATACGAAAGTAAAACCATTTCTGGCAGGACTCTTCCCAAAACCCTATAGTAAAAACATTAACTTCTTCCTCCTCCCTCTGGGTCAGGTCATGTTGCCCAATCAAATTGGAAAATATTGTTATGAGAGAGCTGGGTGATTGTCCTTGGTTCCCACGGTCTGGTGTGTTGGGAAAATGTTTGGTTCAGGCTCCTGCAGTGTGACTAGGCCAATGGCCCTCACATGAAACAGGAGCCAAGGACATGAGAAACTGTAACCACGTAGACATAGAAACTGTGAACAATGGTGAATTGTCCATCGGAAGAGTACATACACACACAAGGACAACGTGCAGATATCACGAACAATCACACACACAAACTGCCTTCGAATGGAATGCTTATCTGAAAGAATGTAACAGCTTTTGCCTGCCTCATGAAAACTGCTATTGCCTGCATTTTGTAACTGTTTTTACTTGCTTCATGAAATCACCTAGTTTGCTGAGCTAGAATGTAACCCCCCTTGCTTGCCCCATGTAACTACCCATATTTTGCTGAACTAATAAAAGAGATTGCCTGAGATTTGTTCAGGGCATTCTCACCCCGAGGAAAACCCTGCGTGGAGTATTCCTTCACTGTTTCGGCATTATTTCATGAGAAGCCTTCTGGATGCGGAAAAACCGCACTGGTGATTGTCCTTGGTTCCCACGGTCTGCTTCTTTAATCTTTGAAGTTTGTATTCCAAACCTCTCCCATCCCCCTTCCCCTAAGCTCATTGGCAAGTTGAGAAGCAATGTCTATCACACCAGCAAGACTGGGTTTTGAAACTTGACAGGGGAATTAAATTTTTTTAAAGAGGTACCAGAAACTAAAGTTTCTGCTATGCATAAAGAATATAAAGTGTCATAGAAAACTAAGAAAATAGAAGTAGAAAAATTGGCCTCTCCTAAGTTGCTGCTTATTTATGAACTATTATGTTTTAATCCGTGTTTTATCATCTATTGACCTTGTAACCCATCAGGTGTGGGGAACAAGCAGTCCAGGAGATACTTGGAGAGAATAGTTGGTGGGTCCTCAGTGCTCACATTTTGAATTATAGAACAGATAATAGAAACATTTTCCTTAAAGAATGCAAGTCTATTCATATCTGATCATAAATATGAAAGTACAGTTTACACTAAATATTTGAGAAAAGCTAGCCTCGATTCCAATCCTATGCATGAAAGGGAGGGAAAGGAAAAGAAACAATCTTCTCAATCTCATTTGTATGTTTCTATCACTTTTCATGATTTTATTTCTCGCATTCTCCTTAATGTACCCATTTCCACAGAGGAAGAGCTTGCAAGCCATAAATAGAGAGAAACAGAGGAGAGACATCATCAGACATCATCTCTATAATTATAAACTGCAATGCCTGTTTTGAAAACAAACATTAAAACCAAATATTAAGACATGCGAGATTACTTTCCCACAACATTTGTCTTACTTCTCTGTGTACAATTTCTTTGGTTTATCTAGACAGGATAGTAGCACTAGCTTATGGGAGAAGTTCAGGGGAGGCCTGAATTATGCAGAATTACAATTTATGTTCCAGGAATACATTCCAGATTGGTTTAAGACTAAAAAGGGAAAAGTGTGGCAGTTCTAGCCTAATATCTACCTTAAGTGAATTGGCAGGGGAGTACATAAAAGAGTCAAGATGATGGCTGTTACAATACAACTGAAGCTTCATTTGTTTTTTGTATATGTGACTTTTTTGACCAGATCCTGCAGACACCCCTTAAGCTGGGAGTCTTTTACAGATATTTTCACATGCTAATTTTATGGTAACACGCTATTTAATTATTGCATGGGTCGATCAATGAATTTCTAGGATTTATATTCTATTCTATGCCATGATTTTAGGTGTAAAGAATTTGTAATGAATATGAATGATTGACCCCTCAAGGAATTCATAAAGTAAATAACTGAAGAAATGAAGGAGAACCTATTATCATTCATTGTTGTTCAAGTCCCTGATTTTCTCTTTCTCCCAAAATATAGGCATCTCAGTATGCATCTGACAATACCTTGCACCACTCATATTTCATATATTAATCTCTCACTCAAGCACCAATATGCCTGTCAGACCTGCCTCACCTTGAGCCTCTAAGTAAGAACGATCCTTAACTCCATCAGGTTGAGAAAAGTATAGTTTACTAGAAGCCAAGTGAAATTCAGTAGCACTGAATTCATTAATAAGGAAAGGCCTTCATACATACAGAATGGAACAAGGGGAAAAATCTACACCAAAACCTGTAGAAACCCCATTTTTATTTAACAAGAACAACAACTTTACAAATCTAGTTGGGTTGTCTGTCTGGAGATTATATCAAGTGTTGTATATTATGTTCAATAAAGTATAGAAAGCTTTTTATTGTTTCCATGGATGTCATTGGAGACTAAGATAATGTTATTAAATTGACCTGCATATGAATAGAGTTAGAAACATTTAATAAATTCCTGCTGAATAGAAACATGAACAAATTAGCACATGCTCCGTTGCTTCTAATAATGTTTTGGCTTCTATTTCAGCTTTCCCCACCTGCAGAGAGGAGGATTCCCATGCTTTTTGGAGAGGTTTTAAACATTGAATAAAAGCTGAAATAATAACATTTTGGAAAGCTAATGCTACAGAGGATGTACATTCTTTATATGAATTTACTGCCACAAGGTGTGGAATCCATCAGCTTAGATGGCTTCAGAGCAGATTCCTTCAGGAGAAGCCAATATCAATAGTTTGATTAGTATGGAAATAAATGCAGCCTTTAAGTTCAGTAACTACAAACAGCACAAATGCAAGTTACACTCACAGAACCATAATTCTACTTAACTATGGTGCAGAAAACTGTTGTGGACAAGGGAGTAACATGCAAGCACGACTATGTTCAAGGGCACAATATTACCTATCTCTGATGCAGACCAGCTAGAATAGTCCTTGAGGAAGGCAAGATTGCTAATTTAACAGAGAGGAGATGAACATTTCTTCACTGGAAGACATTAAACAAGGCTGGGTAGCAATCTATTAGGAAGTTATTATTTTTAAATTTCCAGTGCTGAGAAAGTTGCAGTATGATTGTATGAAAAGCTTTACAGCTCTGATAACTAGAATAATCACAGCAGATGCTTGCCTCATATTCCGTTTGTGAAATTTCAAAAAATATCTGGCCATATGGCATGACTAATTGACACACTATGTAGGAGAATCCAAAATTTCCTGCATGCCATATCAGCATCCACATGAAATCTGGTGACACACTTGCACAAGAGATTACATAGATTCTCCTACACACCATGTCAGCAGGAGGATTTCTGTCTGGCTGAAGCATGGATGAAGCAAGAGGACTTCTGTCTTTAGCCACTTGTGCAACTTGTTGGCAAGTTATATGGAAGATCTGGGATGCTCCTCTCTTGCATCCCAGGTTCAACCTGACCATGACAGCAGGGAAGCGGGTAAATCATGCTTGGTAATAGCTTCTCAGTGAAGTAGGAGAGAAAGCATGTCCTACTTTACTGGCAACTCCAAGTACCTGATTTACAAGTGATGGAAGAATCTGTGAGCCCATCCCATAGAACAAATGCAGTAGGGCAGCAGTCCCCAACCTTTCTGGCACCAGGGACCGGATGCAGAAAAAATGGTCTTCCATGGACTGGGGGAGGGGGGAGATGGTCTTGCACATGCAACAAGATCCTATGCATACACAGATGAAGCTTTGCTTGCTCACCCATTGTTCCCAACAGGCCCCGAACTGGTACCAGTCTGCATCCCAAGCATTGGGGATCCCTGCTGTAGGGTGATCCAGGGCTGACAGGAAAGACAACCGTGCTTTTGCTGCTGACAAGCCCTTCTAAGGGCCCTTCCTGTTAGCATGTAGACATGTCAGTCCAACTCAGCTACCTGAACAAAGCCACTGCCTTTCAGCCTGCCTGAAAATACAACTTACCTGAAAACAGAAATTATCAGGAAAGGTGCTTATCTCAGTCAGCAACAAAATTACTTTGGTTAGAGACCAGAGCTAAACCTGGTTTCTAACCACCCCTGGTTAGCCACCCCTGGTTTACCAGCAGGGTAATTCACAGAGTCAATGAGGACTTCTTGATCAGTTCTGACAGATAGCTCAACCCACCACTCTAGCCTCTCTCAGTCCCAGCCCATGTTAAAGAAAGTGATTGGTGGGGTTTTTCCTCCCCCACTGGTTGGAAAATCCACCAATAGATGGAATTTAATTTGCATCATTGTAAAATATTTGCTTAGCATCATTCACCATACTTAACTATTATGGGGATATAGGAAATTTATGTGGACATATTTTATGTTTTATCACATACATTAAATTGTGGGTCTGGATGAGATCATAAACCATATATTCTCCAATAAAGGACAACTTTGAATCATGGTAAGCAGACATACAGGTTTGATAGGCGAGTTTATGGGAGTGTCCATAGGGTGTGGTTAAAGAAAAAATAAAATAAGATAAAAATAAGAGTGCAATTGAACCTGTTTCTTATGTGTGTTACACACATGACATACTTTAAAAAATGGGCAGATTTTCAATTGCACTATCATGGCTTCCAACTCAACTTTCTCTACCACAGCCTGCAGACCCCTCTGTTGGCTTATAAAAGTAAGATCTGTATACTGCACATTAGTGCTTTATCTCTTCATTTGTTTTGAAGCACAAAGGATTTGAAATAGAGAGCTATTCTGCCACTGAATTAATATATCCTATTTTGTAGGCACTGAATCTTCTGGGAGAATGAATGGAAGTAGATATATTGATATATGTTATTGGTGATGGCAGACATTCTCATTTAGAAATAAGTACATCATAATACTACAACAAGCTCCAAATCAAAATGCTGACAGCTGAAATCATGAGCTCATTTGGTAGATGAGAAGGAAGGCGGTAGCAGCAACAATATATGAGTTAAAATGCGGATTTAGAAAGGAGCATTTGAATAAACAATTCATAAGGGCTACATTGCTTCTAGTGAGGATTCATTTTTGTTTCTTTTCTAAATAGAAGAATGAACCTTTTAACTCTGATATTATTCATGGGGGAAAAAGGCTTTGGGTTCAACACATTTTGGAAAAGCATATCAAATCTATAGGGGCACATCGTAGATACAAGCTATTGAATCCCAGCACTGTAGTAATCAATTTTATAATTCAGTTTTAATGCATACACACTCCCATATACTTTATATCCCATATATTTACATATATATTTTGATGCTAACAAACTGGAATATATGAAACCAATGGACTTAGATAGATTAGCACAGCCCTACTTTTTATCCTCCCAAATATTTCTCCATTAAAGTAACATCCCAGATTCCAGTAATAATTCTTTGTTTGGGGTCTAAATGAATTGTCATATTTTCCTGATATTTCTTCCAATGCTTGGAAGTGACTCAATTTCTGTTCCCATTTTAAAAATTACGTTGTTCAAGCAGGTTTAGCCAGGTTCATCTGCAGCATGAAAAGGAGATACCTGCTTTTTTGAAGAAAAGCTAGTGTTCATAAGAAGTACAAATAAATGCTGGTAGGAGGAGAACAATAATGGAGGGAAAACAGCACAGTAAGGATAGAGTACACAGGAACTGGCTGTAGATGTGAGTGAAGAATATGTGATACAGAGAAATGCAGTGGAGTTTTCTGGAGGAAGAGATAGTTAAATGAACAGGAACTCCTTATGCCCCAATATTGGTTGCGGGTTCACATATAGATTTGTAATATTTGCTAAATGTGAGCACGGATAACTGTACATTGAAACATATGGGAAAATACAAGGTGTTGAATTCTAAAACAGTTTTAGGCGACTGATAAAATGAGCTGAACCACATCTGTTTAAGATATCAAGTTTTATTAAATAAAAATAGTTGTTTCTAAAAACAGATATTTTTGCTTCCTGGGGAAAGCATCCTACATTCTTCTGATACAGGTGCATAAACAATCCAACAAAGTAGCAAACTTCTGAATGAAAACTGTTCCTAAGAGTAGTTCCCCCAGGAAATAAGAAACAATAAGAGACTTCAGAGACACCCACTTCACATATTGATAGAAGATATGAAAGAAGTTATAGAGGTGTGGGGGTGGTAGGTTCCAGTCATAATTTCTGATGCAGGGAAGATCAACCCCTCCCCCGTCTCCTTTCATTGCCACTACCCACAAACATATGAAAAGGATTTGCACTTGTATTGATCTACAGACAGAGAAAAGCTCAATGTCAGAGGGATCACGGTCCAAATATGCTAGTTTCTCAAATCCAGGAGCCTTATGTGTATGCATCAGTATCTATTCAGAAGCTGTTCACATGCTGGTTGAATGCCCGGATGGTGGTGATGCAATTTTTGTATACAATGGCAGGAACACCCAGCAGACCCATGTTCTCCTTTACTCTTCTTTTGCTTCATGGGTCCATCAGCTAAACTAAGTCTAAAAATGGAGATTCCATGTTCCTTGCTGAAAGAAAACCTTCTGAATTATTTATTATGAACATTAATAATAATAATAAAGTTGGAAGGGACCTTGGAGGTCATCGAGTCCAACCCCCTGCTCAGGCAGGAAACCCTATACCATTTCAGACAAATGGCTGTCCAGTCTCTTCTTAAAAACTTCCAGTGTTGGAGCATTCACCACTTCTGGAGGCAGGTTGTTCCACTGGTTAATTGTTCTAACTGTCAGGAAGTTTCTCCTCAGTTCCAGGTTGCTTCTTTCCTTGACTAGTTTCCATCCATTACTTCTTGTCCTGCCCTCAGGCGCCTTGGAGAATAGCTTGACTCCCTCTTCTTTGTGGCAGCCCCTGAGATATTGGAATACTGCTATCATGTCACCCCTAGTCCTTCTTTTCATTAAACTAACATTATGGCTGTCCGGTTTTAAGAATTGCTCTATGTCTTTAAAAATAGTAATTTACATTGCAAACTAGTAAGGTATTAATGTAGAACAATAGAATTAATATAAATTGGGACAAATAAATTAGAGGGAGCAAGAACTAGATAGAGATAGAGACAGAGATAAATAGAGAGGGAGGTTTTGCCAATAATTTATTACCATTTAAATGTCCAGACATTTCTAATGATTGTAGTATTTAATGAGGCCACTGAGTGCAAATTATTTTGTTTAATATAAAACTTTGCACTCTATAGGATTAAAATAAATTGCTTTTCGTTTACAATGGAAAACATCTTCTTAATTTTATCATCTATGAACCAAGAGAAGGCTAGTAATAATAATTTTAACATCAACAAACAATATTTGCCTATCCCAGTCCTTGGGAAGTCTCAATAGGTGGATAAAATGGCAAATCCAGTCTAATTTTTTGGCTAACTGTTTGACAAACCATAATAATTTATTAAATGTATAGGCCATCCAACTCCCAGTGGCTCATTTAAAAACATGGAACAATACAAAAACACAAAATAAAAGCAATTATGGCAGAGTAAACAAAGCCAGATAGGAACAAGGAAAAGGAAGAAAGGGGGTATTATTATCTTTGCCAAAGGTTTGGGCAAAAATGCAATTTCTTCAGGGCACTTTGAATTGTCAGTAGGGTGAGGACTGCTTGTATCTTGGGGAGGGGACCCTCATTCCAAATAGGCAGCATTGTTAAACAATGGAATATACTAACCCTCCATTGTTTAATCAATGGAGCATACAAATCAAACTGGCTGATTAAGATATGGGTATAAGAAGGATTTGGATGTCTTGGTTGATCACAAATAAAGCATGAACCAGCAATATGCTGCAGCTGCCGAAAGGGCCTAATCAGTTTTGGGATGCATCAGTTTTAATATTGTGCCAAGATTATGGAAAGTGAGAGTACCGTTCTGTGCAGTACTGGTCAGACCCCACCTGGAATATTATGTCCAGTTTTGGAGGTCATAATTTGAAAAGGATACTTTGTTGTTAGTTGTGAAGTCATGTCCGACCCATCGCGACCCCATGGATAATGTTCCTCCAGGCCTTCCTGTCCTCTACCATCTTCTGGAGTCCATTTAAGCTCACGCCTACTGCTTCAGTGACTCCATCCAGCCACCTCATTCTCTGTCGTCCCCTTCTTCTATTGCCCTCAATCTTTCCCAGCATTAGGCTCTTCTCCAGTGAGTCCTTCCTTCTCATTAGGTGGCCAAAGTACTTGAGTTTCAACTTCAGGATCTGGCCTTCTAAAGAGCAGTCAGGATTGATCTCCTCTAGGACTGACCGGTTTGATCGCCTTGCAGTCCAAGGGACTCGCAGGAGTCTTCTCCAGCACCATAGTTCAAAGGCCTCAATTCTTTTGCGCTCAGCCTTTCTTATGGTCCAACTTTCACAGCCATACATTGCAACTGGGAAAACCATGGCCTTGACTATACGCACTTTTGTTGGCAGGGTGATGTCTCTGCTTTTTAGTATGCTGTCTAGATTTGCCATAGCTTTCCTCCCCAAAGGATACTTAGAAACTAAAAAAAATTCAGAGAAGAGAGACAAAGATGGTAAGTCTATTGGAGGCCAAATTTTGTGAAGAGAGGTTAAAGGAAGTTAGTATGTTTAACCTAAGAAAAAGAAGGCTAAAGGGAGACATGATAGCAGTCTTCCAATTCATGAAGATGGATATAACAGGGAAGAAGGTGTGGCTTTATCCTCCACAGTGTTTAAATAAGAATTAATGATTGGAGGTTTTACAGTGGGAGATCCAAACTTGAAATAGTGATTCCCTGATTGTAACAACTATTAAACTATGGAACTATTAAGCCTCCATCCTGAAGTTTTGGATGCTCCATCACTGGTTTCTAGGACTAGAAGATGTCTAAGGTTCCTTCCAGCCCTATTAGTTTTTGATTCTCAGTGCTAGAATAGAATAACAGAGTTGAAAGGGACCTTGTAGGTCATCTAGTCCAACCCCCTGCCCAAGCAGGAGTCTCTATACTAATTTCTGATGGATGGCAGTCCAGTCTCTTCTTGAAAGCCTCCAGTGATGAAGCACCAACAACATCTGAAGGCAGTCTGTTCTATTGGTTGATTGTTCTCACTGTCAGGAAATTTCTCCTTATTTCCAGATTGAGTCTCTCCTTGATCAGTTTCCATCCTTGTTCTTGTCTGACCTTCAGGTGCTTTGGAAAATAGGTTGACCCCCTCCTCTCTATTACAGCCCCTCAAATACTGGAACACCGCTATCATGTGTCCCCTGGTCCTTCTCTTCACTAGACTAGCCATGCCCAGTTCCTGTAATCATTCTTCATGCCTCCATCTTTAGCCTAATCATCTTTGGTGCTCTTCTCTGCAGTCTCTCCAGAGTCTCAACATATTTTTTATAGTGTGGAGATCAAAACTGATTGCAGTATTCTAGGTGCTTATACAAAAAGGTCATAGAGAGTCTCAAATTTCCTAATGGTCTTCTCCTTCTCCCAGTCCCAGGCACTGATCCACCACCACTATTTTGTTGCATGGGTTCTGTCTTTGATTAAGAACTGTGGTTGGACTTCCACTTCTTGGTCTATAAGTTCCCTTTCTGGATTTGCTGATGGGAGAAAACCCAATTTGTTATGTCCTTCCTGGACTTTGCTGGCAGTTAGTTCCTATTGGATGCTACCTCCAGATATTTTGTCTAGTGTTTGTTTGTTGTTATTGATATGTAAAACAATAGGGGGAGTAAGGGATGAACCAGAATAAACCTGCCCCAGAATATATCTCTTTGACTAGTAATTCCAGCACCTTTGGAAGCAATAAGTTCACATCACTGACTTGTTGCTGAAGATCACTACCAATCACATGAATAATTTCTGCCTCTTCAGCTGCCCCGCTCCACTGCTCAGTTGCTTTCAATACTATCACTGCTATCACCATCCATTTTTTAGCTTCTTCCCTCCAGCCTACATATACTCACCAATTGCCTCCTTCTTCACAAACTTCTCTGATGAGAAAGCAAACAAACAAAACTTTTATATCTATGCATTCCCTGGGCCAACTTCTCCCTTAACCTGCTTGTACTTTGTGGAAGAGTGCATATGTAGAGCGGGATGGGATGGATACATGATATAAAGACAAGAAGCTTTGTTTCACCAACCATCTTTTCACAATCAGCAATCCCCCCTTTTAATATATTTGACATTTTTATAGGATTTATCAGGGTTATGACATAGGATCACAGGAAGGTACCAAAACAGCCTTTTTCTATCTAGCTCACTACTCTCTAATGTTCATCTTGGAAACATGTCCTGTATTCATATGACATTCTTAATGGGTCAATTTAAGACCCAGCTTAGTAACAGCTGATCAGAGCAGTATGAGAGAAAGATTCAGCTAAATTTTGGAGTCTAACCATGAATCCCATATCAGTTTCAGAAACATTTAATTGAATAACAAAAACCAGGAAAACTGCAGAAGTTTTAATCCTTGAATATATATGTGATCACTCTAACTAGTAGACACTGATTCTAATGTCTCTTTCTTCTTTACAGATTGTCCTTGTTTATTGACTACAATTGGGAGTGGAAACTTGGTCACTAAGCAAAGAGGTCACTAAGTGAAACTGACTATGCTTATGATCTTATTTTAGTTTTCCTTTGCTTTACAGTCTGTGTGAAGATTATAAATGCAAGGATTAATTGTAACCTTACTTCTTCATCACCGTCATAAATGTGCTGAACAAGACAGTCACTAAATAAGAACTTCCTGTATCAGTTAGTTTAATCTGGGCTTATTTCTTTGTAGGGTAAGAACCAGTTTAGTGTAGCGAGTAAGGCACAAGGCTACAAGCTGGGAGACTACAAGTTCTAGTCCTACCTTAACACAAAGCCAACTGGTGACCTTGGGCCAGGTCTCTCTTTCTCAATCCTAGGAAGCAGGCAATGGCAAACCACTTCTGAAAAAGTTGCCAAGAAAACTTCTGGGTCTTGTCCAGGTGTCAAAAAATGGACTTGAAGGCATGTACACACAAAGGTATGGAGTAAGCCCACAAAATGGGTTAATGTAATAAATGCATTATTAAAGATGTAGCAAATGTGTTGTATAGAATGTAACAATTTTGTCAAAATGACTCATACATCACATAGAAATGGTTAGATCTTATGTCACAATGTTGCAACAATCATGTTACTGGCCGCCTGTGGATAGCCAGTGTGGGTGTCGTGCTACATGCATATACAAAAGGGTTGGGGCTTAGAGATTGTGATGCAGCCCTGTTCATCTTCTAGATTTTGACCCTCCTGATAGTTGACCTGGAGCCCTGCAGATAAGTGACCATGGTAAGTAATCTTTCCCTGTAAAGTGAGGCAGAGCATCTATTCAGAGGCAAAGGACATTAGGACATTTCTTTATTCCTAAAAAGTCTAATGGACTGAAAAGCCCTGAAAGCAACAAAGGACGAGAATAACACATTTTCCTGATTAGGCCTGGGATTCGGGTGCAATGCTTGTGGAGCCTGTGAAGCCTAAAACCAGTGTGGCAAGGTTGAGAGGGAAAGTACAGGCTGATGCATGAGAGATATTTTATTTCTTTTAAGTGCTGTTGTGCTCAGTTTGCATAGATTTACATCTGCTGTCATTCTTTGTCCCTTCATCTCTTTGTTTGCTCAAATTAATGACGATCAGCTTTAGTATGCAGATCTCAGACTCACAGTAACCTGATGCAGCTTAGCTCTTTTTCACATCATTTATTGAAATGATAAAAAGCACCATGTTTTTTCTCCAAGCACCATGCAGCAGATTCCCTGTTTAAAAGGAAAAACTGGAACCATTTATTTATTTAAATTTTATTCTTGGGAAAAGGGGATGCTCCATAAAAATTCCAGCTGAATTGGGGCATCTCCCAGCATAAGATCAGGTGGTAACTAGTTATTTATCTAGAGAGTGAACAGCCACATCCAGACCTGCGAGAGCTCAGGTAGTCAGACAGGCCTTTGGAACCTCTAGGAAGGACTCTGGATAATGTTTAGGGACAAATATCTCACCCCTTTCTGTTACAATGAGATTTATAGGCATTTTAAGCTGATGAATCTGGAGGACTCAGGACTGCAAACAATTTCAAAGGGGAAATTTGCTTCCTTAGGCTTCAGTCAAAACACCCCTTCTAATATGTGGCTTTTTGTTAATGAAGCAAATCTAGTTTTGCTCAGCAAGAGAGGCTATTGCAAATATGCAACATAGGTACAAATGCCCCTACAAGTACTGTAAATGAAGAGGCAGATCAAAGCACATGCCTATTGCCTATCATATCCTAGATAGGTTTGTTGAATGAAATGGAAACTTAATTAGGATTTAGATAGACAGGTACTATGCAAAGTATGCCGAATGCTTCTGAAAACTTTATTCCTAAAAAAAATATTCACAAAAATAGAAAGCTACCAAATAACCTGGGAATCAGTTAGGGCAAATGATGGCTGATATTTTAGATAAGATAAGATAAGATAACCTTTATTGTCATTTTTTTACTGTGGGCACAACGGCACACATCAAAAATGAAATTTAGTTGCCCGCTCTCAAAGTGAAACACATACATGACACACACCTAAACATACTATGTACAACATATGTATAGACCCACACCCCTACATATACATAGCAAATAAATATTAAATACTGTCCATCTTGAATATATAATGGAAGGAGGAAGCTTGAGAGTTCACAAGGTTAATGCTGTATGGAATGAAACTATGGCTGAATCTGGATGCTCTGCTACGGATACCACCATCCAGTTTTGGTCACCACGATGTAAAAAAGATGTTGAGACTCTAGAAAGAGTACAGAAAAGAGCAACAAAGATGATTAGAGGTCTGGAGGCTAAAACATATAAGGAACGGTTGCTGGAATTGGGTATGTCTAGTTTAATGAAGAGAAGGACGAGGGGGGATATGATAGCAGTGTTCCAATATCTCAGGGGCTGCCACAAAGAAGAGGGAGTCAAGCTATTCTCCAAAGCGCCGGAAGGCAGGACAAGAAGCAACGGATGGAAACTAATCAAGGAGAGAAGCAACCTAGAACTAAGGAGAAACTTCCTGACAGAACAATTAACCAGTGGAACAACCAGCCTCCAGAATTGGTGAATGCTCCAACACTGGAAGTTTTTAAGAAGAGACTGGACAGCAATTTGTCTGAAATGGTATAGGGTTTCCTGCCTGAGCAGGGGGTTGGACTAGATGACCTCCAAGGTCCCTTCCAACTTCTTTATTATTATTATTATTATTATTATTATTATTATTATTATTATTATTATTATTATTATTATTATTATTATTATTATTATTATTATTATTATTATTATTATTATTATTATTATTATTATTATGCCTCCTCGCAGAAGGTAACAAGGAAAACAGGTCATGAAGAGGATGTGTAGTGTCCCAGATAATCTTACGGAGCCTGCTAAAGCAACGCTTCTGGGCTATGTCCTGGATGGGAGAGAAGGAACTGCCAATGATCTTTTCAGCCATTCTCACCACTCTCTGCACCGCCTTCCTGTCTGAAGCAGTGATGCTTCCAAACCAGACTGTGATGCTGTATGACAGGATGCTCTCGATCGTCCCCCTGTAGAAAGTGGTCAGGACAGGGGAAGGAAGATGTGCTTTTCTCATGCGACGCAGAAAATGCAGGCGCTGCTGTGCCCGCTTCATCAGTTTCTCACTGTTGAGTGACCAAGCCAGCCTACTCGTTAGCTGCACACCCAGGAATTTGATGCTGGTAACCATCTCCACAGGTGAATCATTAATGCACAGAGAAGTGTGGCTGTGCCTGCCTTTTCTGAAATTGACAATGATCTCTGTTTTTTCCGGTATTTAAAACTAGGCTGTTTTCCTTACACCAGTTCACCAAACCCTCAATCTCCTTGCGGTAAGCTTCCACCTTGTCATCCTGAATAAGGCCCACTACTGTTGTATCATCTGCGAACTTCACAATATGGTTGGTGGCAAAAGTAGCACAACAGTCCTGGGTCAATAGGGTGAACAGCAGCGGACTTAAGATGCAGCCCTGAGGAGAACATGTGTTCGAGAAAACGGTATTAGAGGTATTTGTTCCAACTCGCACATATTTCAATGTTTTACTTTTTCAACATTTCTAGCCAGGAAGGAAAATTGGTTTTGTTTATGCAGTTTATGCAGCTGGTTTTCTAACATTGTTCATGATTGCTGGTTGCCATCTCTCCCTCCCTCTGTCCCCTTCCCTTCCCAAGATTCATTTTTCTATACAAAACCATTCTATTTCTGAAATGATAGAACAAACCAAGTCAAACGCCATGTGGAAAGCCCTGCTTGAGACATGCATCTTCATAAAGCAAAACCAAAAGGACATTATCAAGCTAAACATCAGTTGTTTCTTTGAGTGATGAAACTGACTATCCAAGGAGAAGCTCATTGGAAGATATTCTCCTGAGAAAGTACCCTCAAGTCCAGATGGCTGGATATTCTTGCAAAAATCTAATTTTACCTTCAAGAATCAGTGGTGATGGATGTGTTTTTCTCCATGTACCCTGTCAAGAAAAACAGAACCTGCTGTTTTCAGCTTGTCTATTCTTTTGCTTTGATCAATCCAGAAATCTAAAGTAGACGTAGAAAATACAGTAGGGCTGTGCAAAGCTTTCAGAAAAGACATTTCACAAATCACTAGAATGAGCAAAGCCCCCCCACCTTCTCAAAGCATTAAAGTGGCTGTGTCCTCTGGAAAGCTAATGCAGTTGCTTTGAAGACTGTTTCTGGCTGTCTTGACAAGGGAACATGCAGCGGCAACACTAATACTGAAATCAGGTAGGGATAGCATTCAAAGTAGTCACATTAGTTTCCAGAGCACACAGTCACTTTAATGCTCTGATAAGGGGGCTTTGTTCATGTTAAGAAGATTTAAGGATATTCCATAATATTATGTATATTTCATAATATTATCTCACCCTCTTAAAATTTCCTTTAATTCCTACTTTTTTCCCTCTCTCTTCCATTCAATCATGTCTGATTCTTGAAGACTCCCTGGACATGTGTCTGCACTTTTCTTGACAAGGTTTTCAGAAGTGGTTTGCCACTGCTTCCTTCCGAGGGCTGAGAGAAAATGACTAACTGAAGGTCACTCAGCTGTTTTGGTGTTTAAGGCAGGACTACAGTTCACAGTGTGCCAGTGCCTTAACCACTACAACAAACTAGCTCTCATTTCCTGTCTTTCCACTCTATTAAAGCAAGAAATTTAGGTAAAGAAACAGTACTGTGGGATGAAGATTAAATGCCAATATATTTCAATATTTTTGTTTGATATGAGCACTGTTAATAAGGATTTGATTTCAGGATTAAAAAACAACTCTGTTATACCATTTTTAATGTACCCTAGGTATGATGATAAAAATCAAGCAGAACTTTGCAAAGATCTTCTAAGACAATTGCAACCCTTTGTAAATACATCAGTCCTAAGTCATTGAATTACAGAAATATTCCTTCTTTGAGTTAAATAATTAATAGTAAGGATTTCTCAGCTATATGAACCTTCTCAGATCCTTAAAGCTTGTTTCAGTAACTAACACAGGAATGGGATTATTGTAGCAGGTTCTACCCATGTGTTACTTTAAAATCAGCAGATTATTAACTTAATATATTCAGTATATTTAATATATTCTAAGAAAAAAAAAGGGGTAGCATTGATCTGTCAAATGGAAATACCGTTTCCCCGAAAGTAAGACCCTGTCTTACTTTCCCTTTGGCTCTGAAGTAAGCAATAGGTTTTATTTTGGGGAGGGCTTACTTTTTGCCGGTACTGGTACCAGTAGGCCGTGAGCGCGCGGGGTGGGGCGGGGCCTAAGCATGGCGTGAGAGCATGGTGGTGGACCAGGTATGGTACTGGTGCAGCCGTGGTGGGCAGTGGCGGAAATGGCACCGAGCTTGGCGCGGGGCGAGTCAGCCCAGATCTGGAGTGCCGCTCCACTGCCTGTCTGCCAGGGCCCTTTGCCAGTGGCTGCCAGTAGAACTGTACCACCCATGCCTCCGCCTTTGGGCTGCTAAGCACCAGCCTGCACGCCTACTCGGTGCTGCAGGGGCCGGGCTAAGGGCGGGCGCTGCAGCTCTCATGCCGGCTGGGCACTTTTGGCCTCTACTGGCTGCTCCCGCTGGATCGCCTTCTGCCCAGCCGGCTGCTGCCGCCGCCGCCATGAGGTGAGGAGGCGAGGCAGGTGGAGGTAGGGTGGAATTGCTTCTGTCCACCTGCCAGACACCTGCTGAAGCCGCGCAGGGTAAGGTTGCCGCACCCCCCCCGCCCAGATGCCCTCGCCTCCCCCAAGCGTTTTTTTTATTAACCTGCCTTTCAGCTGCATTGTGTTTCTCTATTCACTTCTCAGCCTTTGCCGCATGTTTGTGGGACGACCGATCAAAAAAAAAGTTCAGACTTTCTAACTTCTCGTGAGATCTCAAGAAATTAGAAAGTCTGATTGAACTTTTTTTTTTTTACCGGTATTCCCACAAACACGCAGTGAAGGCTGAGAAGGGAACAGAGAAACGCAATGCAGCTGAAAGGCAGGTTAATAAAAATGTCCCAGCAGCAGTAGGGCCAGCAGGCAGGGTGGGCGGAGGCCAGGGCTTGGCGAAGGTTTGGTTCATTGAGGCCACAGGCAAGAAGATGGGGGGATGGAGAGGGCAGGGCTGGCAGTAGCCGGTTCCATCGGCGGCTGCTGGCGAAGGGCCTGGCAGGGTGGTGGGAGGGGCACTTCGGCTGTCACATGGAAGATCTGGGCCGACTCGCCCCATCCAACACTAAGGTTTACTTTTGGGGTAGGGCTTATATTAGGCCCACCCCCCGAAAATCAGCAGGGGCTTACTTTTGAAGTAGAGTTTATTTTCGGGGAAACATGATATGTCCAATCAAAATATCTTTTGACATTTCATTTTGGACCTGATGAATTTACATCCCATAAAACTCTCAATGTACTTGTTATATTGAAAAATGTTTTGGAGATTGCAAAACCTTTGGATGGAAATGTCTATGGAGATTCTCAATCATCCAGATCATGATTGTCCCAATGGCGCTTTTCCAAAAGACAACTGGACTCTCTGTTTTTTTTTCCTTGAAAGCTTTTTGCCTCTCGTTCAAAAAGTTTCTTTGGTTCTAACTGAATGGTGGGGAATAGAAAGATCAGTCATCTGACCATTAGCACACTGAGGGTCCAAAAAAAGTCCAGCTATCTTTTGGGATACTTTGGATGAAAACTGGAAATTTTACCAAGATATTAGCCATTTCTAAAAAGTTTCAAATAGTGTTAAAGTATCCTATTTTAATAAATCAATGGGGTTGTCTTTTTTAAAAAAAGAAATATTAACTATGCACATTATCATTTTAAGATGAGTAATGCATCAGAATATATTTTTTATATTCATTGGACATTTCAGTGAATTTTTAAGAAAGTTTCAATGTCAACCTATTTATGTTGGCATAAATGCATTTGAGGATATTTAACACAAAGAACCTGAGCCTGTCGCATAGAGGTTTTGGTTTAAGCTCGTTAGAATCACTTTACTCAGGTTTAAAATAATGTGATATTGAAATTATATATCAAACATTTGGATTTTTATCAATTTATGAAGAACTTTGGATTTATTAAACTTGGAGTACAACTAAAAATGTTGGCTTTTTTATATTGTATGTGTCTGAATTGTGAATGCATCAATGGGAAAGGTTTAATTTTTCTTTAGAAATTTAGTAATTTGTGTGGTTCAGGAGGCAGATATTTATATTCATGTATTTATTTTAGTCCCGCCCCCAACTTTTTAATTTATTTTCATTATTATATATTTTTATTTATTTTATTTAACTCTGGGTGGCTTACAGGTGATATACAGTGTGAGATATATATATATACAGTGTGATATATATATATATCTCACACTGTATATGTATGTATGTATGTATGTATGTATGTATGTATGTATGTATGTATGTATGTATGTGTATATATATAATCTAATTATGCAGATCTAATTCTAAATCCTGAAAATGTGACTCTGGCTTAGACTTCCTGCAGTTCCTTTTTCTAATCGTAGCCCTTACACTGTCTGCTATAGCTTTGTAGCAGGTATGGCATTTCTGCTTTGCATTCCCAAGCAGATCAAAAGGAGTAAATTAGTAGATTTGTTGCAAAAAATAGGAAGCCATAATTTTTTCTGAATTTTTCAGCCATAACATCTAAGATCCCTGCACTTAACAAGTCCCAAAGTTTGAAATCTAGGTTTTTTTCCCCTATCTTTTTGAATAAGAATGAGATTTCCACCCTACTAGCTTCAACACTTAGAGTGTCAGAAAGAAAGAATCAGTCTGTTTCACAAGACTTCCATTCTGAGATCACCTGGCACAAAATATATACTTCTTAGAAGGTGCTTATATAGAACAATCTTGCAAAAGAATGTAACAGAGGATTATATTTAAATATGTCTTTTTCTACATGTTTCTTTGCAAGTACCAGCATTGGCTACGGAGGTATACATAAAGAAAAAAAAATCGTTCTACTGCTGCATACTGTTGGCTTTCTTCTTCCTGCTGTGTTCTGCTTCAGAACACCTCCGTAGGAACACTGAGACTGCACAAAGATCAGATATGCATGTTATGAGTCCATGTACAGTGCTTTTCCTGTACATGGGCTATCCAATGCTTCCTGAATCATGTACAACAACCTTTGTATATGACTATTGATTGGACTTTTCATGATCTCAGAAGCTAAGCAGGATTGGATCTAGATAGCATTTGAATGGAAAAGAGTATTTCAAAGCTCTAGGCCAGACTGGGAAGTTGGAGAAAAAAGTTCCAGGGAAGACCATTTATTTTATTTTATCTATAGTGGGAACAATCTTTTAATGGCCAACTGAATAATTTTGAGGCGGGGAGGAGCTAAAAGCCAGAAAAGTGGATGGGGATGAATTGCACATAGGGTCAAGGCTTGGCTTCAGAGCTTTTGCTATAGTCCTCAACTTATAACCATAACTGGGACCAGAATTTCCATCACTAAGTTATGTGGCCATTGAATCACACTCAATTTTACAACCTCTTTGCCAAGATCATTAAGCAAACCAGCATGCTTGTTAAGTGAATCTAGATTCTCCCATTGACTTTGCTTGTTTTGAAAACCCCCTGGGGAGTTTGCAATTGCAAATCACATGACCTAAGATGCTGTAACCATTGTAAATACTTGCCAATTGTCGTAAACACATGCCAATTGACAAGTGCCCAAATTTTGAACATGTGACTGTAAGGACCCTGCAATGATCATAAATGTGAGTCATTTGTAAGTCACTTCTTTCAATGCCACTGTAATTTCAAATGGTCATTAAATGATTTGTTGTAAGTCAAGGACTACCTATAGTTGTTAAAATGTTTCCATCTCTAAATTCAGAGTCTGTTTTGAAGCTTTCAGAATGATCATAGGGAACTCTGTGGGCTCCATAAAAGACCTCAGCTACATGTAGTCTTTCTGTCCTAGTTGCCTGCTCAATAGAAAAAGAGGAATATAGAACTATTAGTGTGCAGTCAAGAACAAAACAAAACAAAACAAAAATGCAATACTGTAATGCAATGGTTTATCCACTTATCAAAAAAATGCGTTAATGGTTAGGAACCTAATTTAGTCTAAATTATTATTTTAATGTTTCTGGTCTAGAGCTATCACTAGAGTGATAAAAGTGATTTGGGCTTTGAAAATGTGAGTTCAAAGAAGTGATAATTTGATTAATAAAACTGTGAGATTCGCAGTTCCTAAGGGCTCTTAAACTCAAAAAGTTGTTGTGATATATTCATTCCTCACCAACAGTTTCACCAAGTGAGTTGTTGAACTCACTGAATAATGTGGTAGTAAAATTAAGTAATTAATAAGATTAGCATTTTAGTATAGTTGTAACCTAGGCAGAACCCAGATTCATGGGATTTAATTATCTTTTGCTAGTTTGAATAATTTGTATTCAATTTCACAGAAAACATGCAAAAGATGTTTCCACGATGTTCTCTGTAAGAAGAATCCTAAAAAAGAAACAGAAATAGGTTGCTAAGGCTTAACTACAGGTTTGGAGAAAGAAGAACACATACTGGTGTATTATTCCTATATCTGGGGAAAGATTATGATATTCCCAGTAGATAGAGCAAAAGTACCAATGTAGATTCTAATGTTTCACAGTGGGATTCAAATTCTGAAAAGGTGGGAAGAATGCAAAGTGATCCTTTGTGAATCCCATACTTGACATTCCTTAGTCCCAAACTTGCCTTCATTGATTATATTTTGTACTTTACCATTTTCTTTATGTAAAATCTATTGTAGTCAAATCTATCTACTGAAAGGTAGATCTGGATATATCAGTTTTGGAGTCTGAAAATAGTTCTCTCTCAGATAATTTTATTTTGCATATTAACATATTAATTCAGCATCAAGGAAGAGGTCTGCCTATAGTGTAACCCAGGGGTGTCAAACTGCCGGCCCATGGGCCAGATGCGTCATGGCAAAACCGCGCCCACCCCATTGCCAGCAATGGAAAAAAGTCGTGATACATTGTGACACATCATGTGACGTTGCGAGTTTGACACCCCTGGTGTAACCCATTTCAACTTTCTTCTGCAATGCCTACCCGCAATGTCTACATTGCATTGCTCTTATTTATCTCTGCAACAACTTTTCAGTAAGTTAGAAAGCTAGTTTAAGTCACTCAGTGAGCCTCTGTGACAGAAGGTGGACTTAAAACCTGGACTTCCTGGTGCCAGGCCAAACTCCTCCTCACTATCCAAGGTACTGTTTGTGATATTACAAATCATTTTATGTTTATGTGGTAATTATATATAGCTCGACAAATTTCAGGAGTTTCAGTCCTTAGTTCAACATTCAGTTTGGAAAGAGACCATGCTTTGCTAAGTTTTGTGTATTTACAAATACAGGTTGATAAGCAGACTCCTGCAGATGGAGAAGATGTTCAAACCAAATAATTTTCATAGAGAATAAAATATTTGCTTTCTGTTATTTCTTTTACTTTTGCTTTCTGCTGTTCACAAATTGTTCGTTGTTGCCTAGTTATCATTGCTCAAAAATGTGGGAGTTTCTGCAGTTACTCAGAATAGTAGCTGGTGATTGAAGTCCAATGATTGTGCAATTCGTGCATTGCACATTTAAAGCAGTAGAAGCTTCTGCTGCCTGATGGTGCCCACTATTTTGACATTGTTGATCCAGCCGCAGATGCTTCTGCCTTCACTCTTTCAGTTTTGGGGGATGAAATTGAAAAAAATGTAAGTTACCTTTTTTGTCCATTCAGCTTCTTCATTAGGTCAGATCTTACCACTTTTTCCCAGATGTTAAGAGACAATGTTTCAAGTCACCCATGGTGAGAGTTCTGAGTGAAGATTTTCAGTCAAAATAGCTAAAAAGAAAAGGATCCAATGGAATCATTTTGGGCCCTGAATCTACAACCTCATCTGTTTTGTTTTTCCAATGTGGCCCCAACACAGTACATAGATAAAGAGTTGATGAAGTTGATGGATTTCCAGCCTTACACATTTGTTTGTACAATCGCATTTCGGTTGCTATGAACAAGGAGTATATCAGTACAATATTTGCTTCTAAAGCTACTAAAAGCCAAGACAAACTCATACTTTAAGGATACTATAAACATGAAATTAGATTTCCTGGAAAGCAGGGCCTTTCTGATCCTGTATTAAATCAAGTAAGTCTTGATCAGAAAGTCTGACTTTGAGGAATTATGGCTAGAACTAAGAGCTGCTTTAACATTTGGGTTTCTCTATTCAGCTGAAATAGGAGGTTGCAAAGATTGGCATGTGAGACATTCACTAAGAGGTTTCATGAGCCACAAATTGCAAATGTGTGCTACACAGTAAAAAAAATGCTTTGAAGTCTGGAGCCAGACAAGACCAAATGAAATATTTGTGTATTCCTAAATAAAATCAGGATTTCTTTTTTCATATAGTTCTATAGCAATATGGTATTCTGTTGTTCCAGAAAAGTTTTTCTTTTGACAAAAGGGCTATGATTGGATTGTGAGTTATATTTACAATTTGTAATTTCTTTTTGTGCTCTGAAAGTTGCATCAGCTTTTATTCACTTTGCTATGTATCAGGGACAATTAATATATGAAAACAAGAGGAGTATGTTTTGGTTTATTGTTGCATTACAGAATGATTTCCATTTCCATTTTTAAATTTTACTCTTAAAGCAAAAGCCTTTCAAGAAATAGAGCACAACAATGATGAAAACTGTCTTGAATGAATTTGGGTCAATATAAAAGGGGGAAAAATGACATTGCCATAGGTGTATACTACAGGCCACCCAACCAAACAGAGGAAATAGATGAACTTTTTGCTAGTCAGCTAACTAAGGTATGTAGGAAGCACATCACAATAGTAATGGGGGACTTTAACTACCCTGACATCAACTGGGAGACAAACTCTGCACCAAGTGGAAGATCAAACAGATTCCTTGCAAACCTAGTAGACAACTTTGTCTCCCAAAAAGTAGAGAAGGGAACTAGGGGATT
Source organism: Azemiops feae (assembly GCA_023970755.1). Lineage (NCBI taxonomy): Eukaryota > Metazoa > Chordata > Lepidosauria > Squamata > Viperidae > Azemiops > Azemiops feae. Next base: position 442,456 of record JALGBA010004200.1, on the reverse strand, counting down.
AGCCATTTTGGATCTAATTGTCACTAACAGAGATGAAATGATAGAAGGTGTTGAAGCCACAGGAACCTTGGGAAGAAGTGATCATGCAATATTGGAATTCAACATTATGGAAGCACAAGCAATAGAACACAGTCAAACTAGAGCAGTGGTGGCGAACCTATGGCACGGGTGCCAGAGGCGGCACTCAGAGCCCTCTCTGTGGGCACGCGCACCGTCGCCCCAGTCCTAGGCCTTCAGCTGGGTTTTATAAAACCTTTTCACTTCAGGCCTCCACCGTCGTGTGCAAAAAAAAAAAAAGGTTCAATCAGTCAATTTCAACTTCTCATGGGAAAAAAAAAGATCTTGCAAAGTTGGAATTGATTGATTGAACTTTTTAGTCCCACCCAGTCTGCTGTTACCATCGCAGCCACGCCCACCCAATGGGCCACACCCAGCCAATTGGCCACACCTAGCCAATGGGCCAGACCCAGCCAATGGGCCACACCCACCCAGCACTCGATGATGCATGTGGGTTTTGGGTTGCAGTTTGGGCACTCAGTCCCTAAAAGGTTCGCCATCACTGAACTAGAGTCTTGGACTTTAAGAGAGGGCTTGGGAAGGATTCCATGGATGAGAATCCTCAAGGGGAAAACAACTCAAGAAGCTTGGGAAATTTTGAAAAGTGAGATAATAAAAGCCCAGTCTAGCACAATACCAACAAAGAGGAAAAATAACAGCTCTCAAAAGAAACCAGCATGGCTGCATAAAAAACTCTCTGGTAAATTGAAAGATAAAAAGGACAAGTATAGAAAGTGGAAAGAGGGGCACATAACTAAGTCAGAATATCAGCAAATAGCCTGAGCCTGCAAAGATGAAGTGAGGAAAGCTAAGGCTCAAAATGAACTAAGGCTTGCGACCAAAGTAAAAAATAACAAAAAAAAGCTTCTTTCAACATGTAAAAAACAAGAAAAAAGTGAAGGAAATGATTGGTCCATTAGTGGGTGAAAGTGGCAAGAAGGTGACCAGCAACAGGGAGAAAGCAGAACTATTTAAGTCGTTTTTTGCATCTGTCTTTACACAAAGGGAAAAAACAGACCAACCTACCAAAAATAGTGCCATAAAAAACAGAATAGAAACGCAAGTTAAGATAGGCAAGAAAATGGTAAGTGAGCACCTGTCCAGCCTAGATGAGTTCAAATCACCAGGACCAGATGGATTACACCCCAGGGTTCTCAAGGAACTGGCAGATGTGATCTCAGAACCATTGAACTATATTTTTCAAAGATCCTGGAGCACTGGGGAACTACCGGAGGACTGGAAAAGAGCTGATGTAGTTCCCATCTTCAAAAAAGGAAAAAAAATGGACCCAGGAAACTACAGACCTATCAGCCTGACCTCAATACCTGGGAAGATTCTGGAAAAGATAATCAAACAACGAATCAGCGAACACCTAGAGACAAACAAAGTCATTACTAAAAGCCAACATGGGTTTGTCAAAAACAGATCATGCCAGACAAATCTTATTGCATTCTTTGACCAAATGACAAAATTAGTGGATCAGAGTAATGCTGTGGATATAATTTACTTGGACTTCAGTAAGGCATTTGATAAAGTAGATCACAACCTACTACTTGATAAGATAGAAAAATATGGGTTAGACAGCATCACCACCAGATGGATCCGTAGCTGGCTGACCGGCCATACTCAGCATGTGGTCCTCAATGGAACCGCATCTACATGGAGGGAAGTGTGTAGTGGGGTGCCCCAGGGCTCTGTTCTGGGCCCAGTGCTCTTCAACATCTTCATCAATGATTTGGACGAGGGGATAGATGGGGAATTTATCAAATTTGCAGATGACACCAAGCTGGCAGGAATAGCCAACACTCCAGAAGACAGGCTTAAGATACAGGAGGATCTGGACAGACTTGAACATTGGGCACTATCTAACAAAATGAAATTCAATGGTGAAAAAAGCAAGGTTCTACATTTAGGCAAGAAAAACCAAATGTACAGGTATAGTATAGGGGGTACCTTGCTCAATAGCAGTAACTATGAGAGGGACCTCGGAGTCCTAGTGGACAATCACTTAAATATGAGCCAGCAGTGTGCTGCAGCTGCCAAAAAGGCCAACACAGTACTAGGCTGCATTAACAGAGGGATAGAATCAAGATCACGTGAAGTATTAATACTACTTTACAATGCCTTGGTAAGGCCACACTTGGAATACTGCATCCAGTTTTGGTCACCACGATGCAAAAAAGACGTTGAGACTCTAGAAAGAGTACAGAGAAGAGCAACAAAGATGATTAGGGACTGGAGGCTAAAGCATATAAGGAACGGTTGCTGGAATTGGGTATGTCTAGTTTAATGAAGAGAAGGACGAGGGGGGACATGATAGCAGTGTTCCAATATCTCAGGGGCTGCCACAAAGAAGAGGGAGTCAAGCTATTTTGCAAGGCGCCTGAAGGCAGGACAAGAAGCAACGGATGGAAACTAATCAAGGAGAGAAGCAACCTAGAACTAAGGAGAAACCTCCTGACAGTTAGAACAATTAACCAGTGGAACAACCTGCCTCCAGAAGCGGTGAATGCTCCAACACTGGAAGTTTTTAAGAAGAGACTGGACAGCCATTTGTCTGAAATGGTATAGGGCAGTGGTGGCGAACCTATGGCACGCGTGCCAGAGGCGGCACTCGGAGCCCTCTCTGTGGGCACACGTGCTGTTGCCCCAGCCTTGCCTCCTCCTGCAATCCCCTCCTCACCAGCAGCCCCCCTGGAGGAGAGTCACCCCCAAGCGTGGCCCACGTGGAGCAGCGCAGCCAAGGAGATGGCAGCCAGGCAGCGTAGACAAGACTCTGCCCTCATGCCCCATCGCGCACAGTTGCTGCGGGGTGTAGGTAGAGGGCGTGGCCGCCATGGCACTGCTGGGCTGCCTGGGCGATCTGCGGTGAGCAATCTGCGGGGCACGGGGTAGGGGCGGAGCAGGGGGTGGAGCAGGGGGTGGAGTGGGGGCGGGGCCAGTTTTTGGGCACTCAGTCTCTAAAAGGTTCGCCATCACTGGTATAGGGTTTCCTGCCTGAGCAGGGGGTTGGACTAGATGACCTCCAAGGTCCCTTCCAACTTTATTATTATTATTATTATTATTATTATTATTATTATTATTATTATTATTATTATTATTATTATTATTATTATTATTATTATTATTATTATTATTATTATTATTATTATTATTATTATTATTATTATTATTATTAAGTTCTAGCTGAAAGGTGCAATATAACCTAAGGAGGTGGCCTCTTGTTAAGGGTATCTAAGTGTCTAAACAGTGCTTTGATGGGACAAATTTATAACAATTACCAATAGCAGAGTTGAGAAGTGAGAAAGTAAGTTAAGAAACTAAGGAAAAGAAATTAGTAATATTTTGGTCTAATTATCTATTATTGTTTTAATAATACTTTCATAGCATGCCCCTGGAAATAATTGACAGCCAATGAGAATTCAAAGAAGTAATGACCAATGACATTTGAGGGTTACTTCAGAAGCTAAATAGCCAATCAGGATATCATGAGTATCATGTATATGCCACTGTAATATTTATTTCTTAGATTTATATTCTACCTTTTCTTTAGAAACTCAGGGTAGTGTGCTTAGCATTCCAACACCAATTCTCCCCCACAACAACCTTGTCTAAATCTTTAGCCTTTCCTCCCCCCAACATTGAAGAAGTAACATTCTTCTCTTTCAACATATTTAACTAACATAACAACTCCTTCTCTTCATGACCTTTAATTCCCTCCCCCTTTTCCTTTTCACTTTTTGAACTTTCATCTGAATCTGAAGACCATCTAAGACTTGAACCTGGATTGATAGATATGACTTTTCTTCCCCTTTATCCCACAGCATTATAAATGTTTTATTGTGCTTATTAGAACTATGCAAATTTTCCAAAATAAATATTTTAAATGCATTTGAAGGAACTTTTGGGGAAGAATTAAAGCAACCTGTTCTTTTTCCAGGCTGTTGGTGGCCCATTGGGAATTTCCAAAGAAACTCTTTCAAAGAATTTGCATAACCTTAATATTTACATATATTGGGAATCACTATAGAATAGAATAGAATAGAATAGAATAGAATAGAATAGAATAGAATAGAATAGAAGCTGGAAGGGACCTTGGAGGTCTTCTAGTCCAGCCCCCTGCTCAAGCAGGAGGACCTGTACCATCTCAGACAAGTGACTGTCTAGCCTCTTCTTAAAAATCTCCAGTGATGGAGTGCCTACGATTTCTGGAGGCAAGCTGTTCCACTGGTTAATTGTCCTCACTGTCAGGAAGTTTCTCCTTAATTCCAGGTTGCTTCTCTCTTTCATCAGTTTCCAATCATTATTTCTTGTCCTCCCCTCTGGTGCTTTGGGGAATAATGTGACCCCCCTCTTCTTGGTGGCAGCCCCTCAAATACTGGAATACTGCTATCATGTCTCCCCTATTTCTTCTTTTCTTTAGACTAGCCAAACCCAAGTCCTTCAGCCGTTCTTCATATGTTTTAGTCTCCAGGCCTTTAATCATCTTAGTTGCTCGTCTCTGAATTTTTTCCAAACTCTCAACATCTTTTTTGTGATATGGTGACCAAAATTGGCTGCAGTATTCCAGGTGTGGTCTTACTAGGGTTTTATAAAACAGTACTAATATTTTGCATGATCTTGATTCTATGCCTCTGTTTATACAACCCAGGATTGTATTAGCTTTTTCAGCTGCTGTTGCACACTGCTGGTTCATAGTCAAGTGATCATCCACTAGGACTCCAAGGTCACACAGTTACTGTTTTTAAGCCAGGTCTCGCCCAATCTGTGAATTAATACGCTTTTGTCATTGATTATACTTTGACTCTTATTTATAGATTATTACGGAGTGGCTTTTTTTGGTCAATTATATTACAGTTGCTCCATTTACTGATCTTATTATATTGTAATGCATTCATTTATTATGCTTTAATCATTATGAAATGTATGGAATATTTTATCTCTTGTTTTGCTAGCATTTCTAGCACTTATTACAGCTTGCATTATTGGATATTAATCCAATAATGATTGAATTAATGTTTCATTGTCTGCAGTCAGGATTCAATAATAAATGTCTATCAGCTGTCTAAAACAATATAGCGCAAAGCAAATATCCCTCCCCCCAATATTTCATTGTGTGTGATTGTGTCTTTTTTTTTTTTGGTACAAGTTCTTGGAGTCAAAAACCAAGCTTAATGTTTGGTGGTGCTGAAAGCTAGAAAGTAGATGGGTGAGGGTGAGGTTTGTGTGGAACTTGAGGATTTATTTTGTTTTGTATCTATAATATACCTGGGGCATGGATTGCCCACTTGGGCTAGAAATTCTACCCTGGCCTGTCCAGACAGATTAAATTTCAGTTCCCAGAATTACCATTTAGCATTTGATCCTCTCTAGACACACTTGGAGAGCATCAAATTAGGGAAGTCTGACTTGCTTGCAAGAAATCAATGGGCATACCCTGATGTTGGTGATTACTGAATCTCCATCTCTATAAATCATTGTGATCATGAAGTTTTTATGAAGACAAAATTACTGACTATATTCCAGCAACATTTCCATCTTGGATACAAGCCGTGTTAGAAGCTCCCTCCTGAAGATTGGAGCTGCCAGCCCAGCAGACACTGAACATCTCATTCTATTATTTCAAGGCATTTCAGCACAGCAGCACCTGCAATCTGGGAAATGAAAAGGTGAAAATGCATTATTGATTAATTACTTAGTCATCTCCAAGTAGTTATTGAGAACAGCTGTGACTTTGACAAATTACTCTTCAATTTTTATGACTGATGTGCAATTTGAATAATGCAGTTTTACTATCCTCCTGTCAGAGAGTGACATGGAAGATGATTCTGGTGGTTCACAAAAAGGCAGCTATGTCATGTTTGGGTAATAGATGATGTTTGCCAACACTTAGCAGGGGGGAAATAATTAACGGCTGCAGCACTTTGTTTGAAAAGTACACTGGGTTAATTAGTTAAAAGCAAAACATCAACTTTCTTTCATAATCAGATCTAATGTGCATCTTCCTGGGATACACTGTAGAAAATTCAGACTGTCTGCTTATCACACTTGATGCCAATGTATGACTTTTCTCCTTTACAAATAACACAAGGAATAAGAAAACATCCATCAAGAGAAAAGGGGGGGGGGGAGAATGCTAAGCCCAAGATCAAGAGAACAGTTAAATTAAACTCAAGTTCTGCAGGCTTCATCTTCAAAAGACGATTTGCACATAACACACTAAGTAAAAATATTAAACTGCAAAACCGCTTCCATAAATTTCTGAGAAAATGAACTATGATATATAAAGCTGCTTTTCTGGTTTGATTGTATCCTGCTTGTAAATACATGGAGGCCCAAACTATATTGTGATTACCATACATAGGGCTAGTGGAAATATTTTCTCCCCATATTATTTTTGTTTAGAAAATATCAATCCCCATCCCTTGCCCCACCTCCAGTTGCACAAAAGCAGCTTTAAAAAATTCTGCATAGGGGATTGGTTATGAATTTAGGAATATATACGAATATATTTCCTAAAAATATATAGGTGGAGCTGGAGTAGCAATCCCAGTCTGGGACAGCAACTTCTCTGCTTATACAAATATAACATAAAAACTAAAGCAGGCTGCACATACCTTATTTACTGAAAGTTTTTAAAAAAATGTTATTTACAGTATTTCCAGAATAGCCTGACAAAAATCCAATGTTAATGCTGCCCCAATGGAACTGCCTTTGTCCTGCCCCTTCCTGTCTATGATTTATGCAGCCTTCTCTTGCTATTTTCCATAGCTCAAAACAATAACAAGCTGCAAATAATAGAAGAGAGTGAAGACAGTTAAGACAATGCATCACTATGCTGTCAGCTGTTCTGTGGTTAGTGAGCATTGGGTTCGGCTAAGAATTGCTACTGTGGACAGGTTTTCTATATTATGCAACTCAGCCCTAAAAGAAAAGCAATATGGTTTCTTAGGTATGTGGCCTGATGACCATATTGCAATAACCAAATTCCTTTGGGCAGGAGTGTTTACAGGAAAAATTACTGTAAACTACTCAGAGTCACTTAGGTGAGATGGGCGGTATATAAATGTGATGAATGAATGAATGAATGCCTAAATAAATAAAGTCAACATAGTGCCTATGTCAACATAGTCAACATAATCACATGCTCTGTGATCTTTTTATGCTGTGTGTCAGGATATGATTGCATGGTTGCAGCTGCCATCTTGACTTTTTTTTATTGCTATGGACATCCTGCCTCTTTGCCAAACTGAGTTGGAAAAGCAAGAAGCACAATGAGGCAAAAAGATAGACTGGGCAGGCAATGGGTAGGGCAAAGTTATGCTTCCAAATCCAGCTCCAACTTTTAAAGGCTGCAACTCAGTTTTTTTCAAACTTGAAGATATGTGGTCTTCAACTCCACACTGGCTGGGGAATTCTAGGAGTCTTAAATGTACCAGGTTTGAAAAAGAGTTAGCTTTATTTGGCAAGGAATTCAGAATGTTCCAGACTGCTCTGTTTTCAGATTCAGTACCCTTACTGCTAGAAATAACTTTAGTGTTATATCTCTGCTCAAAAAGTACATTATATTTTAATTAAATTAAAAATTAACCATTGATATTATTATACAGTAATTTCTTTGTTGTGAATCGCTCCGAGTCTTTGAGAGTCAGTGGCATGCAAGTTTAATAAATTATTAAATAAAGTGTTTAATTTTATTCATTGTAAATGTTGTTGAAACAATATTTATCACCTTTCATGCTAATAATGTGATACATTGCAGCTCACTTTCTTAACATCTAAGGCGATGGAAAAATGCCTAATGTGCCTTTCTCTATATCCTCCAAATGAAAAAACTGCAATTGTCCCACAGGTGCTTTTTCAAGAGGCAACTGGACTTTCTTTGTTTTTTGTTGAAGAGGTTTTGCTTCTCATCCAAGAAGCTTCTTCAGTTCTGACTCAGAACTGATGTCAGAACTGATGTCAGACCTGAAGAAGCTTCTTGGATGAGAAGCAAAACCTCTTCAACAAAAAACAAAGAAAGTCCAGTTGCCTAATGAAAAAGCACCTTTAGGACAACCATGACCTGGATGACTGAGAATCTTCATAGACAAAAACTGCAATTGTTAACCATTTCAAAATTACATTACCTTCTGGTGTAGACTGGAGATGAAAGTATTTGCGTATGGAAGACTTTATCAGCTGAAGTGCGTTACCAAATAATTGTTTGAGGAATTGGCATTTGGGAACAGTGCTTCAGTAAATCTAAGTTGGAAAGGGTGTTTTTGTCAAATACTTTTTCTATTGTTTTTTTTTTTTTTACATTGGCTTGGAAAACTGGCCATGGTAAAAAAATAAGGCAACAACTTTGTTTTCTGGGCAACTTCTGTGGACCTGCAAAACATAAAACTGAATTAAGTTACTCAGAAATGGGTCTTACCTTTATTTTATATGCATAATATACACAGTAGAGAAAAGGATACAGTCTAGCTAGGTTCTGCAGTTTTAATTTTGAAAGCAACTATCAGGATATTATTTGGGTTGCAGCCATAACCTAGCTAATTATTCACAAGTCACTATGACAAGTTGCTCTGTTTCAAGACTATGGAACTTCTCAGTGAATAAGGTGATCATGTACTTTCTTCCTTCAATTATTCAGAAAAAAGTAGGTCATAATGCCTAAGCAAGTTTAAAATAGGCATCTATATCTTTGCCTGATTGTCTCTGCTGCAAAGGAGTCCTGAGAGGGTTTTCTTTGACAGATTTCAATTGCTTAATATCCCAGGGCTAAGCATTTAGGAAAAAAAACACTCATATCTCAAACACATTTGCCTATTTCTGAAACAAAAACAACCCAAGGTACATAAACATATGCAGACTTTAGAATCGGAAGGAAATGGCATCTTTTTTGTCAGGGGGAATCCTCCTGCATACCAATATTAGCAAAAATGAGTGACATTTCAACGAAAGAATTGTATACATGCAAATATGATCAATGACTCTGACTCTGACTATCAATCTATTGTTTATGAGATTTATTCTACTATTTGTCAAGTGCTTTCAAGATGACTTCTAAAACAAATCCATATAAAAAGAAGGCTGAAATCAGATTAAATTGGAACACCTAGGAACAGCTATAGAAGCTGGCAATAACTTCATCAGCTTTAAAAGAGGTTTGGATAATCATAGAAGGCAGATTTATCAGGGCTATTAGTCTTAAAGGTTTAGTGTTAACTCTGGGTTGGAGAAAGATGCCTCCAAATTACAGTTGCAACGGTGGAAGATGGATATGTTTTCACCACCTGTTCATGAGCAGCATAAAGTCATCTGGTTGAATGCATGAGAAACAAAATGCTTGGCTAATAGGGGACTTGTCTTATTCAGGAATTCTGTTCTTATGTGCTTATGCAGAGGTAGGTGCTCAGGAAGTCAACAAATCTTATTCAAAAGCATGGTATGGTATGATAATAATGAATTGTAATAATCTTTCATAACATGGTCACTTCCAGATGCAATACTCTAAGAACTCCCAACTTCTAGGAAAATTAGTATAGATTTTTAGCTATACAAAAATAAAAGAATGTGGAAATTTCTATGGTCAGACAAGGAATATTAAAATTCCTAATGTAGCAAGGTTCTTAATAACACTAAGCTGCAATCCTAAAACTCCAGTCCTTTCCCCACTGGAGTACCTTCTGAATAGAGACTACATATTAATTAGAGTGTGTAGGATTGTATGGTAAACTCCCACTGAAATCAGTAATTTGTATTATTATCACTAACTTCTTATACAGAGTACAAAAGGGTGAAAAAGCAAGCAGTATATGTTTGGACCCAGTCAAGACTATAATCAATAATATATCAAATACCTATTTTAAAATACAACATTAAAATAGTTACTGATCAAGAAGGTAAACAGCTTAAAGTAACAGCTTAAAACAATCACAGAACTAAATAACTGTTCATAACTGGAATAAAAAAACTTGTCTCCCTTAAAAAAACTCAAATATGCCTTACAAGTCTACTTTGAAACCTTTCTACATTTAACTTCCAAAAGTGAGGACATACAGAGAAGGGCCTTTGAGGGTCATCCCATGGGCATAGCTAATATTGAAAGACCCTAGTATATTCCCAGCGGTTGCTCAGCTTGTAGACAGGCAGCTTGGCATCCTCTCTGGGACTCTTTATAGTTGTTTAACGAGCCTGCCCCACCCAGCATAGCAACTCAGTGGTCATCTCCTGACCGTAGACAGGAAGTGTGATACATGGTTCCCTTAAGAGTTTTAGTTATCTTCATAAAATATATTTATATGTAATATTATTCAACTATTGAAACATAATGTATCTAGTTTCTTGGCAAAGTTGTTTACACTTCTTGTCTTCAGACAAAGACTTTGACCAAGAATAAATCTCTCCATGCTATTGCGGATGTGGCAAGGCTTGAGGACTACTATACGGCTTACAAGTTTGTTCTTTGAAAGTGTATTTGAGAGAAGCTAGGTTGGGAATATGTTATTCTTTAAAATAAGCATACTATATTTAGATTTACTGTGCTGCACTGATGATGATACCTAGTTCGGTAATGAAATATTTTCAGGTAAACAACTAAACTCAGAAATCATCAAGAATTCCACAGTTCAACCTTGATCTACAGATATTCTCTTCTATTTTCCACTTCATTGGTAGTTGCAAATAATTGAAAGTATTGGGACCAAACTTTTATATTGTATTTGACAGCAACTGGGGCAGAAAACACATATGGTATTTAAAAAGACCAATAGCTATTTTGCTAAAACCTATTGGGAAGAAGATATCCACAGTTTATAATTTGTTAGTGTTTTTTTAATACCAAACATCCTAAATATGTTGAAGAAATTCTTACAATATATGAAATGTTTGAACATTTGTTTTTAAACTCAACCTATGTCTCACATTGATGGAATTGAGTAAGTTGTGTCTTAAAGCTAATAGACGAGAGATTTGGTCTTTATTGAACGAGATCATTAGAGCCAAAATACTGCTTAGCATTAAAGAACAACAGATTAAAGGGTGAACGTTATAAGATTCAGATCTCACACTTGAAAAGGCTTTGGAGATTTGTTGTACTTCAGCAGATAACACAGGCTCTGCTTCAAAGTATGGACCTTCTTAGTGAAACAATAAGGAAATATATACTGTTCAATTGATGGATAGGGTATGTGAAAGATTATAAGAATTTAGAAGATTGAAAGTTACAGTGGAAAGCTCAAAACAAAGATAATGTTTTCACTGCTAGGTTGCAGAAGGTGACTGATCAAGATGCTCAACTTCAAACTGTTATATCAATCATAAAGAAGGATTTCCCTACTCCAGAAGCTGCAAAGCTTTTGGGAGATGTGAAGAATTTACTACATTGTCAGAACGGCATTCATTATGTGTAAATGAGAGTAGCTATTCCTGCTTTGCAGGAGCAAGAGGTCCTTTCTCAGCTTTGTGCTACTCCTCAAGGAATTCAGCGATCTAAAGCTCAGGAAAGGAACATACCATACGGCTGACATGCAGGTGATACTAAGCAGGCAATAGAGAAACAACCTGAGGGTGCTCCCAATTGGGGGTCATTTAAGATGCGATTAAAATTATATATGGTTCCTGATTCACCCTGGGGAAAAAACTGAGTATAGATAATTGAATTTTATAATTGTGATTGATTATTATTCTAAACAACAGAAGAAGATAGTCTTAATAAATAAAACAGCAAAGGCAGTAATTGAAAGCATAAAGCTTTTTTTCTTCTCATCAAAGAATCCTTGGAATCATATACCTTGTAAATCAGGAATTTGAACAATCTGAACATCATAATGATTCTAAACAATGTCTTGGTAGTCCAGTGTATCCTCAATTTAATAGTACGATAAAAGGGCAATTTAGTCTATGGAACAGTTTATTGGAAATTTTGAAGAGTCTGGTGGACAACAGTATGTAGTTTAACTGTACATTGAAACACACCACTTACTGGAAACATTATGCCCAAATATTAATGGAGAAGGTGCTGACAGATATTCTCCTGGTAACCACAAAGGCTGTTTCAGTAACTGAATAATATAACAATGTCAAGAGTCAACTTCCTTGTGTTCAGGATAGATAAAATGGTCTTATGTTTATGTGCAAGCCACTGATAGCCTGCAAAAAAATGAATACAAGCCAACTAAGATAGGATTCTTTCAGTGATGAAGCAGAAAATGTGACCAACTGTATTCATATCATGTGATGATATTAGAAGAAAGGGTGCATCATCATAATCAGTAGCATCTTTATTACCAAACATGTACTTGTAGAGCCTAATCATTTATGAGGACAAGCTGGACCAAATATTGCAAAATCTCATGGAATTATAACTAGGAATGTTATATTTAACATTGAGTAGGCATGCTGGGATTGGAGTGCTCATATGGTTAGGATGCTGAGTCAAAAGACCATTGAGAAGCTGATAGCTCTGCAGTTCGAAACCTGAGAGCAAGCAATATGATAGATGAGCTCCCATCAATTTCTCCCTATTCCTGCCAACCTAGCAGTTCAAAAGCATGCAAATGCAAGTAAATAAATGGGTACCACTAATAGTGGAAAAATAACAGGGACATGAAAGGAGCCCCCTTGGGTGTTCCTTGGGCAAAGGTGGCTAATCTTTCAATCTGGAAGCACCTTGATAGATGCTTCCAACATGGATGTTGTAGTAGTAGTAGTAGTAGTCGTAGTAATAGTAGTAGTAATAGGCATGCTGTATAATGCCATCAGAGGCATAGTTAATATCTCAGGGACAGCTTGCAAGTTTCTGACTCAAAGATTATGTGTTGGGATAATGGATAATGGATTCTGCTTAGTCAGTAAGAGATAGTTTAGGTATTTTATGGATTATGTACCTGTCATTATTTTTTTTAATAGACGGAGATTGTGTGTGTGTGTGAGTGAGTGAGTGAGAGAGAGAGAGAGAAAGAGAGCAAGAATATATTATATGATAATTTTAGTTGAATTTTACTGTAATGACAAAAACATCCATTAAAATGATGGCTGAGTTCCCACATTAACTAAGGTGTGGTTATATTATGATTTATTGAATAAACCATGTGACTAGGATTATCCTGCACACTAAACTATCTATAACAGTGATGGCGAACCTTTTAGAGACTGAGTGCCCAAACTGCAACGCAAAACCCAGTTATTTATCGCCGGGTGCCAGGTGGGCGTGGCCCACGGTGGGCGTGGCTGTGGTCATGGCAGACTGGGTGGGTGTGGCCAAGGTGGGCGTGATCACCTCGATGTTACTCATGGGGAGGGACGCCTGTGGGGGCCAGGCAGGGTTGGGGGATTTCCAGGGGGCTCTCTGGCAGGTGGGGTGGTGGGCAGGAGGCTCGTCCTGCGGGGTGAGGTGAGGCAAGGTGGGGGTGCCATTGTCGCAGGGCAAGACAAGGCAGGGGCCAGGGCGGCTGCTGCCTGACACCATCAGTCCCTGCACACAGAGGCCAGCGAGCGCATGGGGGCTGACAGTGTCGTCAGCAGCCACAGCCTGCCGGCCCCTCAACCGGTGCACTCTGGGGCTCCAGAGCCCTCCACCAGCAGTTCAGAGAAGCCGCCTCTGAGCTGGATGGACGGCCGACAGCTGAGGAGGCGATGCAGTGGGTTGTGCCCGGGAAAAGGAGAGTATACGAGGCCAGGAGAGATGGGATGGGGGGGAGGGAAACCAGTCGTGCTGGGATGCATCCGGCCACGTGGGACCTCGGCGAGTTAGCAGGTGGCTGGTTAAAGAGGGACAGTTGCCATCTCCGGGGCATGGCGCGTGTGCCCACAGAGAGGGCTCTGAGTGCCGCCTCCGGCACCCGTGCCATAGGTTCGCCACCACTGATCTATAACAAAGCATGGTTGGTTGAATGCAGCATAACACACTTCAGATTTTGAAGTTTGAATAGATCAATATTCTGAGGAGTTCAGTTTATAAAAATGTCAGAACTGAGGAAAACCAGCCAGGAATCACAGAACACATTATCTATGACTGAAAAAAAGATGTCTCACTCAATAAAGGATTGAGACGAGCAATTAACACCAGTTCTCATGCCATACTTGTTCTTTCAGACCATTTTCCACAGATGTAACTGGTTTTGGATTATGATAAAACTTATTTTATTTATACTGTTATTGTGGCCCAATTATGAATGGTTGTATAAAGAATGGTTGTATAAAACTAGAAATGTAGAATAAATATGTTCACTAGTCTATTCACACCAACTCCATTTAATTCTGAATGAAAAGTGAAAAACTTTTGGGGAATTATAGAACAACTTTATGATTACTTTACAGACAGTATCAAAGAATGACATTTACTTCCTCCATGAACAACATCCCAGTCTAAGATTATACTGAAGGTATGCGCAACAAGATTACTAATATGTGAGACTCTCATGTCCATTAATTTTCATTTAAGGGATATTGATAAGCAAAACTGAAGAGCTCCTCTAGATTCTCTCAATAATTCACAAAATGCTATAAGTCAGTATGGCATCAAACATGATAATGATGTGGAAATGGCTAGGCTCGGGATATATCTCAGGATTCCAAGACCAATGTGATTAAGAAGTTTCCTGATGATCTTTGAAAGTATCAAAGACGAACATCTCCAGAGTACCAATTAAGAGCAAATGTGGTGGGTTGTTTGTTTTTACAATACTGGTCAATTTGCAGGGCTGAATAAAGTAAATACTACATTTTATTCTTGTTATCAGCAACTGATGAAGAGGCTTGCATTCAGGGAACTTCTGGTCCAGAAATACAATAATGACTTGTCAGACACATTTCCTAGTCTCACACAAATCATTACTGAAATCCGATATTGCTAAAAATCAACAATAAAGGAAGTAGCTGAACTTCTCGTGATAGAAAAGTGTGCTCTGTCATCATTTTTTATAGAACTGTGCCAAGCTTGCTTGCAGTTTTTGACATACCTGCGACAGAGACAGCTGCAGAGAACAGCATGTGATAAGAGCACCTAGGTGGTCTACTGGTGCTCTGAACTGAAAATGAATGTGCTAGAAAATTGGAAATTTATGTATGCTGATGAAAAGGCATGGGAAAAAAAATCCCTTCACCATAGTACTCCTGTGGTCCTCATTGGCACATGGCCAAAGACGTTGTTCCTGTTTCCCAATTACTGGGTTGTATAGGATGCATTCAGTCTGACCCTATATAACACACATGTACAAAATGGATCTTCCACAAGAGAAGATTACTTACCTTATTGTTCCATTGCCTGTCTTTCTAAGATAGATAGATAACCTTTATTGTCATTTTTTTACTATGGGCACCATGGCACACATCAAAAATGAAATTTAGTTGCCCGCTCTCAAAGTGAAACACATACATGACCCACTCCTAAAACATGCTTTATACAACATATATATAGACCCACACCCTTACATATACATAACAAATAAATATTAAATACTGTCCATCTTAAATATATAATGGAAGGAGGAAGCTTGAGAGTTCACAAGGTTAATGCTGTATGGAATGAAACTATGGCTGAATCTGGATGTTCTGCTGTGGATACCACGAAGTCTCCTCCCAGAAGGTAACAAGGAAAACAGGTCATAAAGAGGATGTGTAGTGTCCCAGATAATCTTACGGACCCTGCTCAAGCAGCTCTTCTGTGCTATGTCCTGGGTGGGAGGAAGGGGACTGCCAATGATCTTTTCGGCCATTCTCACCACTCTCTGCACCGCCTTCCTATCTGAAGCAGTGATGCTTCCAAACCAGACTGTGATGCTGTATGACAGGATGTTCTCGATCGTCCCCCTGTAGAAAGTGGTCAGGACAGGGGAAGGAAGATGTGCTTTTCTCATGCGACGCAGAATGTAATTTCTTTTTTAACTATTGCCTTGGTCTTGATATTAATCTGTATTGTAAACAATGCCCCCTCCCCCCAGGCACTTGCTTTTGGTTTGGTTGGCTGCTGAGATTGGTATTTATGTTGTTGTAATTGCACTCTGTGCATTCTCTTAGCTCAGTTTGCATGATATGAGGAAGCTGCTTTCTTTGTTAGGGGTCCATTTCATCTGAATTAAGTTCCTGGTCAATTTTACCTAATGGGCAGATTAGCAACAAAAAGCAGTTTTTGAGCTTTCAGCCTTTAAACGTCTTGATGGGACCAGAAACAAATCAGAAATCAATTGTAATCTAAAACCAGGATGATGTGCTCACAGCAAGCAATATTAATTAGCAATATGGCTACCACATTCTATTCCAGTTGCAATTTCTGGATGATTTTCAACTAGACACTATTTACTGTGTGGGATCCTTGGTGCTGTCTGAGCCTGCTTGTTTTTTTGCAGACGTTTCTGTTCTGTTCTTCTAAAGAAGACATCGAGACGAGGCTGGTTCACAACAAGGATCTCTTTATTGAAGCACATTCACAGAACAGAAGCAAGAACAGCAATGGCCACTGGCCTTTTATATCCCCTTGCAAGGGGATGCACATCCATTGTGCACATTCATTGCAGGCCGTTCTCCCACCCTGCGCATGCGCGCAAGGCCGGAGACAGCCTGTCTGGGTCCCAGGCAGACACGTGGTCTGTCCGGGTCTCTGCAGCCTTCCTGCAGCCTTCCTGAGCCTTGCTGAATGACTCAGCAAGGCCCAGGACATAACACTCCTCCCCCCTTGGATTAAACAATTATTAAGCATATTGTTTAACACTTTACACACAAACAACATCTTAGCAGGCCAGTTGGCACATCAACCTTTACTCTTGCAACCCATTACCTTCAGTTCCCTGTTATACACACGGACCTTCACCTTTTGACAATATTAACATCGCAGCACTACAATTGTTTTCCTCAGATGGCGAGGACTAGTAAACCTCCTGTATAGTAAACAGGGACCTTACATATTCCTTTAAATGCTTAGGAGGACCCTTAACCCGCTCTGATCTCTGTGGAGCCAGATTAGGTGCAGGTATAGTTGTAGGTGTAGGATTAGGAATAGGTGCCTGGAGTGCCTGCTCCCGGTTTGCGCAAAACAAACCAGGACTTTGTCGCCCAGAAGACTCAGGGGTTCCCCCTGACTGCTGACTGGCTGGATCTACCAAACCCAAACCAGAGTTCCTTGGTGGGGTTGAGTTCCCCGAGTCCATTGGTGGGGTGGAGTTCCCCAAAATTCCATTGTACTCCTCTTGGGCGCACTGTCCCTTGAGCCCAAGACCAGCAGCAGGAGTAGCCTGAGTAGCCAATTTACGGCCATTTGCCCCTCGCCAGGGACCTCTGCCAGAGTCAGGAGCCACCTCCATGGCAAGACCCCCAGAGTCTATGCCAGAGTCAGGAGCCGCCTCCATGGCAAGGCCCCCATCTGGAACATGTGGAGGAACATTTGGATAAGCGCCCTCGTGGAGAGACTGCAGTCCACAATCGTAATTGGGGTCCCCCTCCCCCCCTGAGAGCAGAGCCAGGAGCGGACACATGGCCAGGAAGCCTCCAGTGCAATTAGTCTACGTGGCGTCTAAGCACACGACCATCCTCCAAGGCCACTTCGTAGGACAGTGGCCCAGAGACCTTGCATACCACAGCAGTGACCCAGAGATGTCCATGCCCATAGTTTCTGGCCCATACCGGATCACCCACTTGGAGTCTCCTAGGTGCCTGCAGCTATGACACCTGTGAAGCCACCCGGTCTGGGTGCAGCCTGTCCAGTTTCGTGATGAGTCTGCGACCCCAGCGTAGTTCAGCTGGACTCTTTCCTGTAGCTGTGCAAGGTGTGGTGTGGTGTGCAAGGAGAAAATCAGCTAACCTGTGATGCCAGGGTCCTTGAGTGATTCTCTTTAATGCCTCCTTGGTGGTACGCACCATGCGTTCAGCCTGACCGTTGGTGGCAGGGTGAAAAGGAGCAGACGTAGCATGCTGGATCATGTTGGCTTGAAGAAAAGCCTGAAACTCAGAAGAGGTAAATTGGGGACCATTGTCTGAGACAAGGACATCAGGAAGACCATGGGAAGCGAAAATTCCTCTTAGCACCTGGATGGTCCTGGCAGTAGTAGTGGAGGATACAGGAACAACCTCTAGCCACTTGGAATGGCTGTCCACGAGGAAAAGGAAGAATTGCCCCTGAAAGGGCCCAGCATACTCAATGTGTATGTGTGACCATGGAGTATGTGTCTCCTCCCACCTATGTACAGGGGCCTGGGGCATCTCAGGCTGTGACTGTTGGCACTGTTGGCACCCCTGAACCTGGGCCTCGATGTCCTTATCGAGTCCAGGCCACCAAAGATGGCTACACGCAAGCACCTTCATCCTCACAATTCCCGGATGTCCCTCATGCAGAGAGAGCAAGACTCTAGTCCTCAATGAGGCCAGGATGACTGCCCTGCTACCCCACAGGATACACCCCTTGAAAGTAGAAAGCTCATGCTTCCTTTGCCAGAACCCTTGGAATTCTGCACCAGGACACGTTTCAGGCCATCCTGACAACACCCATGTCAGCACGCATGTAAGCGTGTGATCAGTGGCAGTTTCAGCAGCCAGATGAAATGGTATAGGGTTTCCTGAAATGGTATAGGGTTTCCTGCCTGAGCAGGGGGTTGGACTAGATGACCTCCAAGGTCCCTTTCAACATTATTATTATTATTATTATTATTATTATTATTATTATTATTATTATTATTATTATTATTATTATTATTATTATTATTATTATTATTATTATTATTATTATTATTATTATTAATTATTAATTATTATTATTATTATTATTATTGTTGTTGTTGTTGTTGTTGTTGTTTTTGTTGTTGTTGTTGTTGTTGTTGTTATTGTTATTGTTGTTATTGTTATTGTTATTGTTATTATTATCCCTAGCATTGAGGGGAGATTCAGGCAATTCCTGAATGGAAAGAATGTGTACAGCAGGAGCAGGGTCTGCCTCTATTTGCTTCAGAGGTAACCTACTAAGGCCATCAGCGTGGCCCATCTCTGTCCCTGGTTTGTGAACCAGGGTGTAGTCATAAGCTGACAAGAAAATTGACCACCTCAGCATTCTGGGGGAGATGATGTGTGGGGTTTGTTTGTTTGTGTAAACAAACCCAGCAAGGACTTGTGGTCAGTGTAGACCGTGAAATGGTGGCCATACAAGAAACCATGAAATTTCTTGATGCCTGATACTATTGCCAAGGCTTCTCTGTCAATCTGCGCATAATTATGCTCTGCAGATGAGAGAGTTCTGGAGTAATAGGCCACAGGGACCTGAGTCCCATCAGCCTTGAGATGACTCAACACTGCTCCTACCCCATAAGGGGAGGCATCACATGTGATGCACACAGGCAATTGCTCATTGAAGTGAGCCAGTACAGCATTGGAGGATAGTAAAGCCTTGACTTCTTTAAAAGCCTTTTCATGGACCTTTGTCCATGTCCATGGAGTCTGCTTATCCAAGAGCTGGTGTAACGGCTCAGCCACTGCAGCCTTGTGGGGGAGAAATGAATGATAGAAATTTAGCAGGCCCAGAAAAGCCTGGAGTTCAGCTTTTGACTGGGGGCTTGGGGCCAGTTGAATGGCCTGAAAGTTAGACTCTGCACGGTGGATGCCCTCAGCATCAATATGAAAGCCTAGGAATTCGGTGGATGTTACACCAATCTTGCATTTGCCTTGCTGTAACTTTAGCCCAGCTTGGCGGAAATGCAGCAAGACAGCTCTCAGCCTTTCAGCCAAGTTCCCAGGTGACTCTCCTGCAATTAGGACGTCATCTAAGTAGAGGCAGACCCCAGGAATACCCCGGAGTGTTCGCTCCATCACCCCTTGGAAAATGCCAGGGGCTACATTGACCCCAAACTGCAGCCTTTTTACCTTAAAAGCCCCTCGGTGAGTAACTATAGTTTGGGCCTCAGCTGTTGCCTCATCAACAGGTAACTGTTGGTAGGCCTGAGCTAAATCAAGCTTAGCAAATACTTTTCCCCCCTTCAGTGAGGCCAGAATGTGGCTCACCACAGGCACTGGATATGCATGCTGCTGCAAGGCTTTGTTTAGAGTGCATTTATAGTCCGCACAAATTCGGACTTCACCATTGGCTTTTAATGGTGTCACTATGGGGGTTTCCCATGGACTAGAATCCACAGGTTCTAGAATGCCTTGTTGGAGCAGTTTGTCCAACTCAGCATCTATTTTACTTTTGAGGGCAAAAGGCACCCTCCTTGGTTTAACCCTGATGGGTGTGATGGCTGGATCTAACCTTAAAGCAATAGGAGGCCCCTTGTATGAGCCAAGCTCTGGGCTGAACACATCAGCAAACTCCTTACAGACTCCTGCAAGGCTGGCAGTTTGTAGATGGTTAAGGCCAGTCACTTGGATCCCAAGTGCCTTGAACCAATCAAGTCCAATAAGACTCGTTCGATCACCCCCAACTACCACCACATCTAACAACCCATCAAATTCCTTACGCTGTACTCTGAGCGTGGCCTCCCCCTTCACACTGACTCGGGAATTCTGGAAGTCAGTGAGGATGAGATTGGAGGGCCTGAGTTTGACTCGTGAGCCACTCCTGGAACAAACCCTTTTTAAAGGGTCCACAGAAGGTTCCTCCATGGCCAGGGGAACTCCCTGCAACTTTACATCAATGTGAAGTTTTTTCTTAAGGGGCCGGTGGACCCCGGTTCTGAATACCCCCGTCCGGGACACACAGAAACCCACCCTGTGTTGGCTGGGGACCTTGGTACCTTTCAGAGGCAACTCTTCAGGGGACCTGTTTTTCTGGTGACACAAGCAGGCTGATGCGATGTGGCCTTGCCTGCCACATGCCCGGCAAACAGCAGAACGAAAATGGCAGTCGGCTCTCCTGTGGCGACCCCCACAGCCGAAACACCGGAGGGATGCAGGCGTCTTTCCTCTGCGTTCGTGCAGTCTTTTCTCCGCCAACTGTTGAAGTCTGTCCACTTCTTCTTCCTCGGATTCTTCTTCGGATGCCTCTTGCACGACTTTCTGATGGACGGGAACTGCTGCTGGAGGGTTCTTGGTTGACCGCAAAGCCTTCACCGTGCCGCCAGCTGCTTCTTCAGCTGCAACTTCTCTCAGGGCATCTTGGAAGGACACATTAGCTCTAGCAAATAACTTTTGTTGCATCTCACGGCTTCGCAATCTGCAAACGAGTCGATCGCGGAGCCTTTCTTCCAAATCTTGGAATGCACATGGCCTAGCAGCCTGCCTAAGAGCTGTGATGAAGTCCGCAGCTGATTCTCCCGGCCGCTGATCCCGCTGTTCGAATTGGTGCCTCCAAGCTATTACGGAAAGCTTGGGCTCAAAATGCTTGCACAGCATTTTCTTCAAATCTGGATAGGCGATTGACTCCAGTGGTGCTGGGGCTACAAGGTTCTCAGCAATGTCAAAAGTCTCTTGCCCGCAGACACACAGCAAGGTAGCAGCTTTCAATCCATCTTCTTGGACCTTGTTCACCCTGAAGTAATTCTCGACGCGAGCTGCGTAAGAGCTCCACCGTTCTGGGTGCGAAGTATCGAACTCGACAAGACGGCCCAGCTTGGACATCGTTGTGACCGATAGCCTCTTCGACGTCTCTCGCCGCAAGGAAGGAGAAGGGGTCCCACGAAGCCAAGCCTACCTCCAGCGTCTTTGTACTGGCAGGCGGTTGCTTCTTCTGGACGCCGCGCTTCTCTTCGTTTCAGTCCTTCAGGTGAGTTGGCCTAGCTTCTTCTTCTTTGGCTTCCTTTTCGGCGAATCCCATCCTCGTCGCCAATGTTCTGTTCTTCTAAAGAAGACATCGAGACGAGGCTGGTTCACAACAAGGATCTCTTTATTGAAGCACATTCATAGAACAGAAGCAAGAACAACAATGGCCACTGGCCTTTTATATCCCCTTGCAAGGGGATGCACATCCAATCATTGCAGGCCGTTCTCCCGCCCTGCGCATGCGCGCAAGGCCGGAGACAGCCTGTCTGGGTCCTGGGTAGACACGTGGTCTGTCCGGGTCTCTGCAGCCTTCCTGCAGCCTTCCTGAGCCTTGCTGAATGACTCAGCAAGGACCAGGACATAACAGTTTCATTACCCGAACTAGGTAACATCACCAGTGTTAGTCACTGCTAACACTGATGATGTTACCTAGTTCGGATAATCAAATGTCTGCAAGAAAACAAGCAAGCTCAGACAGAACCAAGGACCCCTCGTTTCAACCCTGAGCTACAAATATTCTCCTTCATTAGTACTATTTACTGTGGCCATTTATCGTCTTTATCAAAAAAAAGTTCAAGGCATCTTTACTTGAAGAATGTCCAATGCAGTTTTTATTCTAACCCAACAGGATATTGAAAAGAAATTATGTAAAGAAGATCAGGATTCTCCCTGTCCATCAGCAGCATAACTCTTTGAAAATAAAACTGAAAGACTCCAAGTCTGATATCACAGGAGAAGCCAGCAAAAGAAAGATGCCTCTCAAAAATGGGCTTGCTGTAGCTTAGAGCTGCAGGAGGAAAACATTCCAACTTGGGAAAGGGAATTTGGTAGTGACTCAGACATGACAGCTGTTCCACTCTAAATGTCTCTTTTCCATACTTCCATATTGGTCAATTGCTGCAGAGCAGATCATTGATTCCTGCCCTTTGCTTCCCATGCATCCACATAGAGAAACACACAGAGATGCAACATGAGGGAAGCAGAAAAAAACACAAAGGCACAATGCATTACAGTGAGGGGTCCTTGGTGCTCTCTGACTTTGGTTGTTCTCTTGTAAGTATGTCATTTCTCAAACTAGGTAAACATCATCAATGCTAGCAGTGACTAACACTGATGATGTTACCTAATTTGGGTAATGAAACATCTACAAGAAAACAACCAAGACCCATCATTTCAACTCTGAGCTACAAATATTCTCCTTTATTACACATTACAGTAATTTGTTAGATATAAGAGAATGCATATGCCTCCTTTGGCCATGATTGGTAAAAGGGTTGGAAAGAATCCTAGAAGCCATTTCTGAATATCTTCATTCCTTCCAATCCAGTAGAATCCTAGAAAAATATTTAAAAGAAGACAAGTTCAGCATAATGATTTTCCAAACCCAGAAGGATACCATATTTGGTATATGGAGTAAGCTATGGCTTACTTAATCATGGTTTACTAAATAAATGATAAAGTCTTAGTTCACACAGAATGTTATGTCAATATTAAAACCCACCACATTATACCTTAAGATAATGTATGATTCAGCTCTGAAAGGGCATCACAGGCCATCTTGGACCCCATGGAAAACTTTGAATTGTAGTCATCCCTGTCAGATGTAATATGAGAGAAATTTCTGGCATGCATATTTGTAATTGATTTCTACCCACAGGTTTCAGGACTGTAGAAAGCTAGAAATCCTTTTCAATTCTCAGTATTACAGAATTCTTGTAACTTTTAGCATCCTATATAGAATAAAACAGCAAATGTACTTGCTCTTATAAGGATTGAATGCAGGAAATATTATACATGTAATGCACTGATACTAGTTTTAACACCTCAACAATTATTCTGTTTAATATTGCACCTTTTAGGTAGGGGTAAGGCAGATGGAGAAATAAAAGTGCTTTTAGATGCATGGCAACTGCTGGCATAGGTGGTGGTTGGGAGGGAAGAGAGCGCTGTATGTGTCTATATGATGGTGTAGCTGTCTCTGCCAGCTCTTTTAAAGAGGTTTCTTTTCCTCAGGACAGTTTCATTAAAAAGGAATCAAGTGAGGGGGCCAGAGAGGTCAACACAATGATTTAGTGATCCGAGTGGTGTGCCAGGTCTGTCAGGTCCCCAGACAAAATAAATATGAGGAATGAAACCTGCATCCTATTTTGAAAAGGCAGGATCCAATTGCTCTGTCATTATATCATCTCAACCGGCCATAGGAAAATTATATTGGGCTCTGGCCAGAATGGGTAAAGCAGACCTTGGGTCTCCCATTAGAGCAACCTAACACTATCTTTATTTAAACATTTAACCTGGTTATTATGCACACCTCAAAATTCCCTTCAGTTTAGTTAAAGAACATCTTAAGATGTGGAGAGGATCCATTACTTTCCATCTCCCACACAGAGTGCTATGGTGACTTTTAGCAACAGTAGATGTTTGCTTTGTTTGGCAAATATGGAGGGTTTTTTAAATGAAAAATGGCAATTATTCTGACAGATAATGGCCTGTTATAAAGCATCATGATCATAGCCCAGATGTTTGTAGGT
This sequence comes from Azemiops feae, assembly GCA_023970755.1. NCBI lineage: Eukaryota > Metazoa > Chordata > Lepidosauria > Squamata > Viperidae > Azemiops > Azemiops feae. The sequence goes on along the minus strand of JALGBA010004200.1, from coordinate 418,211 downwards.
TTCTAATTGAGCACTAGATTAATTCTATAGATTAGAGATTAATCCTTCTGATTCAGAAAGATTCATATAACTTTTCATATAACTTCATGTGGATTTTTCACTTGATCTTACTTCTTTGAGCAATGCCTATGGATGCTCAGCCTAGAGAGGATGCTCTGGTTTTTCAAGTCCAGGTGGTGTTGGATGATGTTGATTATGCTCAATGTTAAGCCTTATTTTGGACTGGAAGCATCATTGGTCACACTGAAGAAAGAATAAGGAAAGTGATACCTATGGGTTCTTCTAGACCTCGCTTTAGACTTTGATCTGACTAATAGTTTATTTCTGGGTCATAGGTCCACTGTTATTGTTGTTTCAGCCATAACACATGTCTGATTCAGGCCCTTGTACATATGCAGTTATCTACAACTGGAAATATGCTTCATGGAACTCAGTAAGCCCCATTTAGCCCCACTGGTTAGACATTAAACATTGCATTATAAAGGGGGCAGATTGTAGTCTTCTTACATTTAACATGAGCACATGATCTGGAGACTTTTGGAAAGCATGAGCCTTTCAGATCTGCAATAGTACAATCACTGGCTTCAACACCAATTTTGAACTTTGTGTATCATATGGAAGATTCCCCATTTATAGCTACACAATGGTACAAAAATGGCCAGAATCTGGAGGCAGGTTGGCACATTTGGAATTTTGAGACCATGGAATGAATGTTTTTTTTTAAAAAAGGCTGCATAGATAGGTATGGCCAGTCACAAAACACTGTTTATCAGAAGGCAAAATTGTGAGGCTTGCTATTTTGCTCAGAAAAATAAATCCAACAGTAATTGCATGAGCATTATCTCATTGCATTATAGCAGATTAATACACGTCTGTAAATTAGCTGGGATCTGATAAAAATTTGAGGTTTCATCTGAAAAATCAGATTCATATTTAGAGTTCAACTAGCATAGTTTTGTTATGTAAAGTAATGTGAAAAAGGGCAAACTACAAGTCATTTACTCCCAAACCGAAGACTTTGTCTTTTGTACAACTTTCTCCTTGTTATTTGAATGTAGATACTACAAGGCACCCAACACAGGGGGGCTGTAAACAGTACAAATTGCAATTCCAAAAAGGAAATGCTGTTAGAATCCTCAGCAGGAAGCCAAAAGATTAACCACCCTTGAATTCCATACTTGTCAATCCTCCACCTACATTTCAGTCTATTTATCTTTAAGCCCTTAACATTTAGCAATCAAAATGCTGAACAACTGGACCTAAATTCAACTGTCTCTCTCTCTCTTTTCCTCTCTAACAAATAACATATGGGATAGCAGAGAACATTAGACATTGGAAAAGGCTAGCTCTCTGGTCAAAAGGTGAGTGGCCTCATAAAGAACAATTTCACACTATTTAAACAAGTCACTGCTGGCTGACCCAGACAGTTCCCTGTCCTGTTTGCTGCAGAGACCTTGTCATTTTCTTTAACTACATGGAAAGACTTTAAAAAAATATTGCTGACTTTACTTTGATTGCAAAAGAAGTCCCAAAAATTCTACCTTAAAAAAAAAAATTGATAAGAAAAATTGAATTATAGTAAGTCTCCTAGATCTGCATCCTGGTGGCGCAGTGACTAGAATGCAGTATTGCAGACTAATTCTGCTGATTGCCTATTGCTAGCAATTCGGCAGTTCAAATCTCACTGACTCAAGGTTGACTCAGCCTTCCATCCTTCCCAGGTCGGTTAAATGAGGACCCAGATTTTTGGGGCAATATGCTGACTCTGTAAACCGCTTAGAGAGGGTTGTAAAGCATTGTGAAGCAGTATATAAGTCTAAGTGCTATTGCTATTGCTATCTAGCCTGCAAAAATCTGGCAACCATTAGATGGCAGCAGAATTTTCTGTTCCTCTCTGCTACCATCTGGTAGTCCTTCTGTTGTTTTTTTTAACATCCCCAATCTAATAGTGGCCATTTTTGGTGATTACCTGAGCAAGTCTCTGTAATTTTTTTGGCAGATTTTTCAGAAGTGGTTTGCCATTGCCTCCTTCCTAAGGCTAAGAGAGAGTAACTGGCCCAAAGTCACCCAGTTTGCTATGTGTCACAGGCAGAGCTAGAACTTATAGACTTCCACCTTCTAGCCTTTTGCCCTAACCTTTAATGAACTGGCTCTCAATAGCTGCACTTACATAGAATTGTAAAATGATCAGTTGATTGCTATTAGATATAGGAGAAATGTTGGAATTCTTCTGGGATTAGAATTGTTGGCAGTAGCCAATGAATTTTTTCCAGTGAATATATTAATAGGTCACAAACAGCAATTGAAAAAAGTCAACTCATTTCAAATGAATTTAGTATTTGTACAAATGTTCATTTAATGCATCCTGGTTTCTTCAGTCTAGGTTACTTTCACATTTACTGTGGAATGGGAATGTTCACATGCAGGCCTCCATTGACAGTTTTCTTGTTTTCTACCAGATTTTCCCCAAAATAAGTCCGTGTCAAATTAATTTTTGCTCCAAAAGAGCATTAGGGCTTATTTTCCATTTAGATCTTATTTTGGGGGAAATATGGTACTAAATGCGTCCATCTGGCTGATGATCTTAGCTGGGGCTTATTTTTGGGATAGGGCTTATTGTCAACACTGCAACAATCTTGGCTGAAGCCATTTTTGCTTCGTTTTCGGTTGCCACAGTACTGGGAGGGGAGATGGGTGGTTTCAATGTTAAACTAAAAAATATTTTGTCCCGTGGGAACCAAGATCATTGCTGCCTGACTTTTGGCGGGCTGAGCTTTCCGTTAGAAAGCCCGCCAAGGTATTCTATTGAGGAACGTAGTTGATTACATCGGCTGGGGTGGGAAGTTCAACTTTGTAACATTGTAACGCTTTGGAGGAAACTCCAGACTTGGTTTCACTTTTGACTGTGCCGATACTTTGTAACCAATAAACATGTTCTTTAAGGAAACCTCTTGCCTTGGAGTTCTGCTTTTGCTGCTCTCATCTATCGGAAGCATGACACTTATATTACGAGCATCCTGAAAAATCATGCTAGGACTTATTTTCCAGTTGGGTCTTATTTTCGGGGAAACACCTAGGTACTACTTCTATAATTTTCCTGTTCAAAAAACTATAAATTTTTTCTCCATATGCTCTTATTACTGTTTTCCATGCACTGTGGTTCTGATGTGGAAAATGATTACTGAAGCACAGATTCTGGGTATGATTGTGGGCAACATCATTTTTATCACCTTTTTAAAAAATGATATTTTTGATAGGGTGGTTATGCATATATTTAGACTGGTGTTTAAAAATCTTGATTATGTGTCACAAGTCACTGTTGACACACAGTGACCACACGGATAGATTCCCCCCCCCCTATAACAATCTGTCCCTAACCTGATCTTTCAAGTCTTCCAATGGTGCATACTCATTGCCACTGCAACTGAGTGGATTCTCCTTGCTGCTGGTTGTCCTCTTCTCCCCTTTTCTTCTGCCTTTCCCAGCCTTACAACCTTCTCTGGAAAGCAATATTTTTCACTTAATGAGTCCCAAATAGGATACAGTAATTTGAGCCTGGTCATTTGTGCCTCAAATGAGAACTCTCAGATTTGCCTCCAGCCACAAGATGGTCAGCAAATAAATTTAACAACAACAACAATTTATAATTATAATTATAATAAAACTGTAGTGATTTGTTGATCTGTTGTTTATATTCTTGGCTGTCCACAGATTTAAGAACTCAAATATCATTTAAATATTGAAATGCTATAGAGCCATAACAATATAGAGAGCATTTTGGTCTAGTGGTTAAGGCACTAGGCTAGAAAGCAGGAGACTGTGTGTTCTAGTTAGCCATGGGCGACTTTGAACTCTCTCTCACCCCAACTTATTACACAGGGTTTTTGTGGAGAAAATAGGAAGAGGAAGGTATGTTTCATACGTTTACCATCTTAAGTCGTTTGTAAAATAATTAAGGTGAGAAATAAATAAATATGATGAAACAAATACATTTTATAAAAGATGGAAGAAAATATCTTTTCAGTCAATTTCAATTTTACTTAATTATAAAAATAACAGTATTAAGGATCTGTACTGATACTTAAATATAGCTTATTGTTGATAATATGCCTTTGTAATATACTAAATTTAATTAAAATATTCCAGCCATCTCCACTAACTATATTGCTAAAATGGCAAAAATTAGTATGCATTTTTTCATTATTGTTATGTATCATGTTATGTAATGTATCATGTTTTAAAATTTCTCACCCTGTTTTCTTACCTTCAATATAATCCTGTCAATGGTATTTCACATCAGTTATACATTTGTTTTGTATTTCTATAAATATTTGAACTATTCTCATAAACACATGGCATGTCTTGTGTGATATTTTCACCAGTCAATGTGTCTCTTTTCAGTCTTAGTATTGATGTGGCATCCTTGCTTTTTCTATACTATTTATATTCTTTGGGGAATAAATGCAGTGAGAATTCAAAACATAATCCAACCAGTGTGAGAATTCTGAATTAAGAAGTTAGTAGCCCAATGCATGTTGTGGGGATATTATTATCAAGTCATCATAGGCAAGACTGGTCCAATATACCACAATAATGAAAGAAATATGTCTGGAATCAAACATTCATGCACACAATCTTATCAATAGACTGCACATTGCATTATAAATCTGAAAATCTATAAACAATATATTATTAAGGAATAAAATGTGTAAAGTCTGTTATTCTGTTTGAAAAAAATGTATTTAACCTCAAATTAAAGATATCTTCTTGCAGATTGCATTTAATGAGACATCTTTTTTTGTGTGATGTGAACATACTTATCAGTAAAATACAATACTAAAATTATATTTCTAAAACTATTGGTACAATCATTTAAAAAAAATTTCACAGTGTATTATTAATGCACAAATGTGTTGGGGCTTAAAGTGGAATGACCATCTGCAACAGTTGCAGGTGGCAAGCTGGTGTGACCATTTTAGCTATTTTCAGAATGATGAGATACACAACCAGATGCTCTCATCAATTCTGTTAGTGAATTCATTTTATTATAAGAACAAAACAATTTCTTTTCTTCCCTTAGAACATTTTAAGCCTGTTACCTCTGACACAGTAGCACAGGATTCTTTGTACCTCCTCCACAACTGATATAAAGTTCCCAGCTGCTTTTTCACTTCCAACAACCTCACACTGAGATTGTGTTTTAAATCTGTAAACATGTCTTATAGAATGAAAGCAAATCATGAGTTCTAACAAGAGGTCCCACAAAGAGTATTGCCAAGGAAAAGCATTTTCTGCTGTAATTCTCTGACTTTAGGATGTGGCTCCCATATGGATTTCTTATTTGTTAAATAGAAACATTTCTTTGAGAAATCCATTTGGACCTTTCATTTTTCTGGGCCAGGTTTTGCTATAGACTTGGAAGAATGTGGCAAGTGAAATCTTGCCTTGTGTTAGAGCAGAGTGAATATGCATGCACACACATGGAGAATAGTTGCTCAGCCCTGGAAAATGACCTGTCAGCTTTAATGATTGGATCATAGATGTCAGTGAGTGGGATAGGTTGCACAAGGGAATCAAATGATAATATTTGTGCCACAACACATACCTATGTATTTGTATATGACATCATAGGATAAGTTCGAAAGGACAGAGCTTGAATCCTGGTAAACACTCATGCTGGATCATTATGGTTGGTTACAGTCTGCATTCATTGCCCTCTCTTGAAGAGTATGTACAGCTTAGAAAACAGTATTCTTACTTTGAGAAGCTGCATGCTGTTTCTCCAAGACAATTTCGTTTTTCCTCTCTAAAGGCTGCTTATTTTCTGTCCATTTTATCAGTGGGGGATTTATCTTTCTGCTGTTGCTAGAAGTGTTATGATTTACAGCCAATTAAGGGCAAAGCAATTTGATAATGGTAAAAATCATAAAGTAACAACTTTAATAAATTGCTTCCCACCTGCAGTTTAGGCTGTCTATACGGCTTTAATATTCAGGATTTCAGGAGTTTAGGAATTGTTTGAGCAATACCATAGCTAGAAGAAGAGCAGAGAAATTTGTGAAGTAGCTTTCATTAAGTCCAGATATATGCAACATGAGGTATACAGCATATTTTTTCCTGATTATGTTTTGCTTATATATTATAAGCCAATGGTCAGAAATAGCAGAGGATAGCAGTTAGGAATGTATTTTTTTTCCTGAAGGTATTGCAAAATTAAAGATTGTACATTCAATCAGTGGTATGTGATTCTGCTAAAGTGTTTAATTCTGTTTAAAATAGCTGCAGTCTTAATACTGTAAGCTGTTTTTGAGAATAAACTAATTGACCTTAATCAGGCTCACATATGAATCCAAAGGCTGTATTGTACTAATGACAATTTATCCAAACATTCCACAAGAGGAAAAAACAAACAGGATTTATTCAGTATGACAAAAAAAACCTTGATGTTGTATAGGAAGGCCATTTGATTTTTTTTATAAGGAAGTTGTAAAAAAATATTCATCACCACTAAAAGAAGATGGTAGAAGATGGATGTCTGTATAATGCACATCTCCAAGGGAGACAGGTGGTTAAGAAATATGAAATATAAATAAATAAAATTCCTGAGAATATATTGAACCACAAAAGCAAGAGCCATCAGAGAAGATTCTAATGCTTGGAAAAATCAAAGGCAATACAAAAAAAGACTGACACAAAATGTTGTCCTTGATGACACAAGCAGAAGCTTGCAAGATTCGAAGGAGCACTGCCTGACTGATGGCATAAATGGAGTAAACATAATTAATTAGAAATGAAGAAATCATTTCCTGAATGTCTGATTTAGTTGGAGTCACATGAAGAGTGTCCTTTTAAAGCTCAAGAAACAGAATACATAGGGGGAGATGAGTAAAGAAGGAACAGAAATAACTGTGTGTTTTGCTAGAGTCACATTTAAAAAAAAATCCTGTTCCTGAATTTCAATTTTGAAATGTTGGCAGATACGCTGATAACCATGCTGTTATACTTTTAAAACTTCTTTCATTTGTAATGTGTTGATCTTATTATTTTAATTTATGGCACTCTGGGAGTACTGTTAATGGCAAAGACTAAAAATATGCTAACTAAAATAAGAAGAAATAAAAGGGAGCAGCACAGGAGCATTATCACAATGGATAATAGCTTATAATGAACATATATGCAATTTCTGGATGAAATGTATCAAAACAGCTAGGAGAGATTGTTGTTTTAAATTACATTTAGTAATAGATATCTTTATTATAGTAATTGGCCAGTGAATTAAGCAGTTAGCTTCTTAAAAGAATAAAGTACAAGAAGACATGACATAAGAAAAGAAAACAGGTGATGTTGAGTAAATAATTTACTGGCATAAAAGATCTACTATTATTGGTAATATCTATGGTACCAATTTGGGTAAGGGGTAATGTATCCTATTCTACTTGAAGAGCTACATTGGATACCTGCTGCAGAATCCTAATATATATTTCAGCTAGGAATTACTGAAAAAGGGAAGCATGAGTCAAAAATATTGCTTATAGAGAAGGGCCTTAAAATCCAAAGGAATCAACTTAGTTTTTGAGTTGCTGCATTTGAAACACACTAAGAATCTGAATTTACTTATCTATTCATCTATGTTGTTGATGTATTCAAACATAAGTATTCATTTTTAAAAAACAAGTCAAGGTTTCATAGATTTAAAATTTGATATATTGAATAATATAGGCTTATATTTGTTTCCTTTTCCTATGGACTTCTTTATAATTTAATTGCTTTTAAAGCATATGAAAAGAATTTCTCACCTTAGGATGCACTCAAGTCAAAATTCATCCTGGCATAAGGTAATTTGACTACTTTTGATTTTTGCTTTCCTTAGCTTTGAGACTTTTCTGGATGAATCTAAAGTTTACTGCCTGCAATGAACAGCTATGAATACTATACCAGGAAAACAGAATTCTGGAAGTGATGAGATTAATTATTAATATTTTAAATCCTTTGGAAGAATAAATTCAGAATTAATTATGCAGCCCTAAAACAAGGAACTTGTGCCAGCCCAAGAAGAAAGCACAATGGCATCATATAAAGAAGGAAAAAATTAGGTAAAGTTAAATCTGAGTTTAAGATTTCTTGTTCTTTTATAAATCTCCATTTGATCTGGACTCCTGAATATTTCATGCATACATTTATTTAACTTTTTTGGCAACACGATACAGTGCCTGCACATGTTGTAGTGATATTAATAATATTATCTACATAATCTCTTTATCTGACCCCCATTCTATGTTCATGTGATTCATCAAATAAGTTTCATAGTCAAACCTATTAAAAAAATGTCTCATTGATGTTACATAACTTTTGGAAAAAATGCATATACTTAAGGTATCTAAATTTATGTATCACTATTGGCACATGCTGGAAAAACAACTGAAAGTTTCTTAATATAGATAAATATCCACCTTTTTATTTCTGTTATTACAAATATATTTTAGAACACCTTTATTTATATTTTTCTTAAATATTTTTGACCAGATTTTCTGTTATCTCAGCAATGCTATTTTATTCAAATTACAGCTTAGTTTAGCATTGTAAAACATAAGCAAATCTATTTTCTCTATGACCATAATAGCTTTTCTATTGATTTTCATAAAGTGATAATGGGCATTTTTCACGTTTTCAAAGAAGATTTGTCCAGATCTATGGCCATACTCGTCTTTATCTAACCTCATTGTAACTGCTAATGATAAATTTCTGAAAACATTTATGAAAATATCAGGGGATATGTACTTAATTTGTATGAATTGTATAAAGTGAAGCTCTGCATACTTTTCATAAGTAGCATTGCTTGTATTTTGTTGTGTCTTCCTCCCCAATATCAACTGAGTAGACAGCATTGCATGTGTGTGTGTGTGTGCATGCACACACGTGTATGCGCATGCCAGTAGAGAAACCTGCAAAATTAGAACTGACTATTAGTGCCATCCTATTATAGTGTCTCCATTCACATCTTCTGCCTACACAGGTTCATAAAATAATTAGTCTCTTAGCCTTAATGCTTTCAGAAGATTCTTTGATGGAGCTTATTTAACAGCTAGAGCATACTGAAGTCCTACATTACCCCTTTTACTTTAACTTCATATTTCACAAGTAAAGCCATTAGTACTTGATGTACAATATCTAGTAAGCCATTAGTACTTGATGTACAATATCTAGTTCTTTACGTTATCCACCTTTGTAAGGGTGGAGATTTTCAACATCTGAAGTTCTTGAATTATCCATCTGCATATCTAAAGCTCCCCAAACAACACAGACTTAACAGCAGCAAAACAGGCTTTCTGTTTTCCCACAGTGTAAAGGCGGCAGACTATTGCAGTTGAAAATGTCTATAAATTTGGCCCTGGAGCACTGGTAAAAATAAAGAGAGAACCCATAATATATAGCATCAGTGCATTTTTCAGTGAGAGTCTCTGAAGTGGTCCAAATAAATTGAATGGCAGGAGAGCCTTGGCAAGCGAAGCAAAATCAATCTTGATTTTCCTTCAAGGGTCTGATTCTCTGGGAAGTGGTCCAGCGATGTGCTCTTGAGTACTGATCAGGTGAGCAGCAGCTATTGGTTGCAGATGCAGCACAGAAATAATAGCTTACTGAATATTCTGTTGTCTGGTGATGCTGAAATATAAGCTCTCCATTCCCCGAAGCAGACATCTGTTTCCCAAAGGACATCAAGGGGAAAAGCTTCTTCATATGTTTACAAATTCCATTTTTAAAACCTACCTATTCTTAATATTTTCCTTGCATAATTAAATGATTAATGTTTGCCATATAAATATTGTGTTAAAGCTTACATATATGCAGCCTAATGAACAATAGAGCTGGAACAAGGGATGGGCACTTCAAAGCATATAAGAAAATTAGTGACATCTTTGCAGACAAAAAAGTTTTAAAAAGTCAAGGTCTTTTTCATATATCATTTGACAGTAATCTACTTTACAGATTTTAGCATTTCTTATAGCATGTATTTTAACAGTTGATCATACTGTTAATATTGCTCTTGTGTTTTTTGTTTTTTTCTTTAAAAAAATAGTTTTGTACTTTGCTACCCAGACTCTATAAAGTGCAGTATAAAGATAGGCTTGAAGAATATATGGAAAACATGAATTTAGCCTAGGAAAAGTAGGAAGGGGTGAGAAAGAAACTCAAGATTGCCCTTCTGTGACTCTCTTTAATATAAAAGGGAGGGAAAGAGAAACAGTGTCAGCCCTTCAAGACAATCCAGGTTAGGAGACTGACATAATCAATAAAAGAACAACAGGCTATAATAACAGAATCTTAAAAGTCTGACAGTATTTCTCTCCCTCTCTTCTCATCCAGTTCACCCCATATCTAGCAATAAAGACAACTGATTTCATAGCAATATAGGGTTTTTTTCTCACGAAGGGATGCATAAGATGCATAAGATGGAAAGTGTGATCAACAAATTCTGTTGATCAATTTTAGGATAGCAGCAGAAAAGCAAAAAACTAAATCTGGATTAATTTGATTATTCTGTGGGGTTTTTTTTGGGGGGGGGGGAAGGGGAGGACAGAAACAAAACCCAAACCTGTTTGAAACATTTCCACTATGAAAACATATGAGGACTGCAGGATGGCAGCAAAGAGATAAATTAAATCCTAGCTCTGCCATCTAGTAGCTGTCTATATTTGTTGCAGTCTACTTTTGTTAGCCTTAGCCCTAGCCTTCTTTGAATTTATCACAATCATTTGCTAGGGGCAAATAAATTCTAACTGAAAGGAATGTGGCAAGAGATAGATTGGGTTTGTGTTTCTGATCTGTCACACAAGGCACAGCTGTCTCCTTCAGGGCAGGATATCATGACAAAAATATTAAATTAATTCCATGCAGTCCATTAAGTCAGAAACGTGGGATATATCCCTCAATCCCAAAATTTAAATCAGTGCTTTTCAAAATTGCAACCTTAAGATGTATGGACTTCAACTCCCAGAATTCCTCAGTTTGCATGCTGCTGGGGAAATTCTGGAAATTTAAGTCCACTTATCTTGAAGATGCCAAAGCCCTGAAAAACACTGACTTCAAGGTTTAGTCACCTGCAGATTTAACCCCCCCCTTTTTTTTTTTAACCCTGAGTGGCTATTGAAGAATTGCAGTTTATAACTGCTAGAATGAATGGGAAGGAAGGAAGGAAGGAAGGAAGGAAGGAAGGAAGGAAGGAAGGAAGGAAGGAAGGAAGGAAGGAAGGAAGGAAGGAAATCTGTTGCTTAGCAGAGACACAAAGGTTTTCCGTCACTTGAGAAAAAACAAAAATTCCTCTCTACCTGGCTGCCAACATTTACATCTCAAAATAATTCATATTTATTATTATGGTTGAACACACAGCCCACCAGATGTTTAGAATGAATTTGGCATTGTTTTGTTGGAAGAAAAGTCTTCATCCCGGTTCATCCAAGCCGGGAATAAATAAAACAACATGGCGACTGCTTTGGGAAGAAGGTTACAGTTTATTGAAGAGCCAGAAAGATGGTTCTTGTAGGAAGGAGGAGAAATCAAGGAGAAGGGCTGAGCACATGTGGAGTAGGTTTTTATACCCTCTGAAAGCCTTTTGTTTGGAAGTTTCCTGTTCCTGTGGCATGAACTTGGAGGCTATTTCCTGTGTCACGTATTCTGACCTGAGTTTAGGTGTGCCTCTCTGGTATTCTTGATGGTAATGGGTTAGACCTATTATGTCCCATCTCAGGTGGGGTATGCAGATTTTAGGTCTTTTGTCTTCTTGATTTCCTAGCTGGCTCCAGCTTTCTGATGGTTACATCTGCATTTGTATAGGGCTGGCTCCTGCTTGGGGCAGAGAGACTTGGGGGCAGGGTTGGCTTCTGCTTTTAAAAATCCTTTTGGGGAAATATATTTTTCTGCCCTTTTAATATTTCCTTCTCTGAAGGGCTGACTTCCCAGAGTTTGTTCACCTATTGAATCCTTTCCAAGGACCTGGGGATAGGCAGATGTTGTTTAATAATATTTAAGATATTGTCGCAGGATGTAAACTGTTCCAAGTAAAGATGCCTTTTACTATTGACTGGTGATTTTCTCAATGATGTTGAGAAGTGATGCTCTAGATGTTTTGGAATTGCACTCAAGATGCCTATTACTATTAATACTACCTTTGATTTCTTTTGCCACAGTCATTCTATTTCTATTTGCAGGACTTTATATTTTGTGATTTTCTCCAGTTCATTCTCTTCTATTCTGCTGTTTTCAGGTACTGCAATATCCACTATCTAGTCTTTTCTGTCTTTCTTATCAACAATTCTTAAGTCTAGGGTGTTATGTGATAGGTGCTTGTCTGTTTGAATTCTAAAATCCCAGAGTGGTTTAGCTTCTTCATTTTCTATTACTTTGCCTATTTTGTGGTTCCACCACTTCTTGCTTGCAGGCAAATTGTATTTCTTGCAAATATGTATGCAACACTACTTTGTTATGCTGTTGTGATTTTCTTGCATCAGCTAACCAGGTGGCCTGTTGCTTCTTCTTTGCAGAAATAGCATTTGGTGTTTGTTCTGTCTTCACAATTCTGATTTTACAGTATATACATTTGTTCTTAAAGGCTGGTCATAAGGAAGGGCGTCATTGTTTCCTTATTATTACTTTTCTGGTTTCCTATTCAGGACTTTTAGTTCTGCATGAGTCTAGTCCACTATTCCAGCTGTATATCTAATAACTGGAATTGCCCAGGTGTTAATTGCTTCGATGGGTTTTGACAAAAGAATAACTATGAACCATGCATGTTGAAGCAAAACAACACTTTATTTTACACTTGAAGAACTAACAAGCCAACATTTCAACTAAGTAAAAACCAACAAGTTGAAAGATTATCTTGCAACAAAATGTATTATGGAGTATGCCAACCATTCACAGAACAGGATCAAAGTGCACACACATACCTTAGCTTAGTAGGCCAGCCTGCACACTGTCCTTTGCATTTCTTTTGGGGAGACAGAGAGAGCTGCCAACTGTTGTTTTTCTGTTTCAGGTTGAAAATCCCATTCAGATACTTCAAATCAGGTGAAGTTTGGACAGCAGCAGAAGTAGGAATTGACTTATTTACAGTTTCTATCATCTGAAGGAATTCCTCAATTTATGAATATTTGGTTGATTTAGAGATTAGTTGTGTCCAGGACTGGCTCCATGGTATTTCTTTCTTTTGCTCAGGGAGACTGCCTTGCACAGCTTATAATTTCATCTTCTTTTCTGCCTTCCTTTCTGCTGTCTGAGTTCTTTTTTTTTTCCTTTTGCATTTCTAATATATGCTGAAGTTTTCACAAACAAGAAGGCAAAATAGAAAGCACAGAGTACAACGATGAGCAAATTATGCTGAAGTAAAAACAACAACTCCAGAAGAGCTGGCCAAACCAAAGCAATCAATCAGCCTAAAATGTTGGGGGGGGGGGAATAATAACATTGTTGATGGTTTGCTGCATTTAGGAAGGAGGTGCATTCTCCTATGCTTCTTATCTTACTGATAATGGATTCTTCAGAATTCCTTGGAAGATCACTCACTGCATTGGCATCTTGATTCTGGCCTGCTCCAGACCAAGACTATCCCATATAACTTGAGGCATTTTGTGAGCATGTGACTCATGTTCCTGATGGTCTGCTCTTTGCATGTTGGCCCCCCTGCAACATACAAAAAACAATCAAATTTATAAATAATATGGATTTGGGCTGTAGAGATTGTTTCAGAAACTGGCAACACCAGTCCAGAAGTCCCTTGCAAATTTTTCTCTGTAACTTGCTCTCCAGTTCGTTTGTTTATCAGATTGCCATAATCTCAAAGGAATTCCAGCAGATAACTACAAAAGCATCCAATAGGTATGCAACATTAACATATCTAAGGTGGTAGTAATAATAGTAAGAAATAGAGAAGGAAGAAGAAGAAATCATGTCATCTTAATAATACCTCAATGTTCTCTGGAAAGATTCCATTTTATCACCTTATGAGAACTAAAATATAATTCAAAAGATAACATCCCAATTGTAAGAGATAAGATTTCTGCTCATAGTAGCTGAAACAGAACATCCAAAATACCTCTAGCTGGAACAACTGAGTTTTGAATGTACCAGCTCTGTTCTGAACAGTGTTCAGAACAAAATACTTGAAAGACTCATTTCTGTTTAGGCATAGACGTTGGAAAAGAGTTACTTCATCCGGACAATGGTTCACATACTAAACTTTTGTACATCCCTAGTCATGAGTATAAGCCAGAATATTAAGGATGTGTGAATGCTTTCCGGTTTGCTGTCTGACTATGAAATAAATAACAAAACAAAATACCAAACAAACAACAGAACAAAATAAGCCTGAGTAGCCATTGTGTCAGCAAATAGATTTCTAATTTATAGAATGTTTTGACCCAGATGTGATGGCCAATAACTCAATTTGAAAACTCTTGCTTGTTAAAGACTAAATAGGAAGTATAATCTCAGCTGCTTTCAAAGCTGCAATGAGAAGTTTTATATTGGGTGGAAGAAAAACACCTATTCATTTTTTATAAGACAGCCAAGAAAACTGCATGTATGGAATCACTGGAGTCAAACTCAATTTAAAGGCACCCTTACATTTAAAAACAAAAACTATTAGAGATTGTTTTTTAAATCACATTGTGTACTGTTCACATAATAACAGTTTTTGAGGATAATATATACTACCAAATAAGACTTTAGCCTAAGGATATTTGACCTTCCAACATAATGACAGATTTCTTTTACTAGGTCATTAAGTGGACCCAATATTCCCATCCTGAAAAAAATGCTGAACTTTATGTTGTGGAGATAATCTCAATATGCTAAGTTTTCATTCTGTATCTCCAGCTATAATCCTGTGATTTCTCATCGTAGTTTTCAACTCATTTGGATCTTTAGTCAGAGTAGCTAATATAACCACAAGCCATAAACACATCTCTAATGTAAATTATTGATTCAGTTCTTTAAAATATAAATAAATAAATGCTGATGTCTGCTGAATATACATTATATTGCCATCAGGATGTCTTGGGAGACATCCAAAACATTAATCATCAGAATACTGAGAGTACCATTGTATTTCTTTGACAGAAGAGTTTATAGAGAGTATATAATAAAGTATGATCATTAGGGCTTCAATATAACCAAGATCTACAGTAGCTTTATGAGAAATTCAAGACACACGCATAATAGCTCTAGCATAATTTTAGCAAAGCATTCTATTCTCTACTTTTGAGGTTTTCAGAAGAAGGCAATGAGTAGCTGAACTCCACTGCTATGGTTGCTTCTCAGATCCTGTATCAAATGAAGCCAAGCTTCCTTACTGGGAGGTTAATATACTTGATTTGCCACCTACAGAGATATCATCTTTCTTATTAGCATTCACCATTTTACAGTTTAATTAAGGTCACCCAATGGGCCTATAAATGACATCTTAATTAATTGCCTAAGATATCTGCTGGTGGCAGCCAGTTTTGCAACAGAGTCCCATTGAGAGGGGAGAGATGCATTAGCAGAAAGCACATATGCACCTGCAGTGATTAATGGAGGCTCCTGACAAGAACAACTGATGAATCTCTCTTCTGTGGGTGTGCAGAGGAGAGGAGGGCACGTATACTTGACCACCAGTGACACACTGGGGAGTTGAAGAGGTGAAAAGGTTAGACTTATTGTACTCTGATGCTGGAGAGCAAGGCCCTAAGGCATCATTACTACATGTTTGTAATTCAGCCTATAAAAACAGAGATAGCTATAGAACAAACTGTTTTATCATAAATTACTGTTGCATTATTTTTTAAGTTTTGGTTTTTTTTCCTCACCCTGAATAAGAATGAATTTAAAGAGGAAGTGATGATAAAACTAGTTTTTGATTGCTGTGTAATCCAAGTATATGCTGCTTGCCCATAAAAGCTGATCTAGCCTGGAGAAATCGATTTGAATGGTATGGACTTACCTAATTCATATCTCTTGAACCTGAAAGCAACTGAGGTTCAAATCCACATGTTTCTAGATTATTTTTGATGACGTTTACAATTCAATGACTTTTTAAGGTGTTTTTTTTTTTTAAAGCATCTTGACAAATTGAATCTGGATAATAGCAAACTGTTGGAAACATTCTTTGGACCAGAGAAGCCTGATGCCCACTTCTCAGAGTTAAAAGGAAGCAGGATTTTGCAGATTGATGACAAAGTCTAAGGCTGTAGGTGCAACTTGGGAGGAACTAGAAGACAGGATATTTACAAATTTAGTCTCTGAAGTTTTGGTCTTGAGGCTGCAACATGTACATGAAATGATTCATGCAGACTGTGCCCTAACTCCCTCCCAGAGTTTATGCTTAATATTTGAAGCAATCACATTTACATCTGTAAATGAAGCTGTTTCAGAGTGTTCCACAACCAAAGTAGGGAGTTCTTGTTGTTTACATATGCAATGTCTTGCAGTCATCAGTGATATATCTGTTTTAACCAAATCTGTTTACACCATAATGATTTTGTGTGCTTTTTGCACAGCATAGGGTAAAATATAGATAAAACACCAAAAATATGGAGGTGGACTACTAGCTAGCTATCTCTTTTGTCAGGCAAAGTAAATGCAAATGACATTGTTTGTTTATTTGTTTTAATGGAATTAAAATAGTTTGAGATTTCTCTGAAATATTCTGAATATATCTTCTCAGACATCTTCTTAGAGCAGCTCAAAGGTACTGAATACAGTAATATATGTGTGTGAATGCACAAAATGGTAATGCTTTTGGAAAGAAAGAGATCTGAGACAGAAAAACACTGACAGAGAAGAAATGAATCATACAGTAAGCTATAATGTCTGTCTATGCAGGTGCATTTCCCTAGAGATCTGTCTGAAGCTTCTAAAGCATTCTACTGTTTTTCTTCATATTTTCTTGTATATTTTTAAAATAAATCCAATAAGTGATATTTCATTCTAAAAACAACAACAACCAAATAGAACCTGTGCCAATCTTGAAAAACTTTTCACCAGTCTGGAGAGTGGGAAAATACCTAACACTACAGTAAAATGAAAGATCAAATGGAATACCAAGTGAATACCAACTGAGAGCACAAGTTGCATAGGTCAGATACTTTAGAAAGGGTCAGATACAAACCTTCAGCTGAGTCTTTTTCACTTTTCTCAATATTTCTCAAAGGTCTTAGGCATATATCAACCTCAGTCTAGTATTTGATATCATATGACAAGTTTTCAGAAGCCATATAACCACCATTTCTCTAAGGTCTGGGTCATACATCCTCTTTCTGAACTGTCTAAAGATTATTACAGGGACCAGCTGAAAACCTTGGGATGTGACCGTAGGGCAGGGTTGCAGTTTTTGTTTAAAAAACTGTTTTCCTTCATAAAACCTCAGCCAAAGGGGGGGGGATATGTCCTTTATTGCTTTGGGATATTTTCAATGGTGTGAATAGTTTAAGCCTTAAGGCCTCCATTTTGCTATAAAGCCCACTCCACCATCATCCCTGGAGGAAAATTTCAATTTTACTCACTAGGGGTTTTGGGGGCACAAACAGGGTGCTGTGAATGTATGCAATATCTGCCTTAACATATAGATAACATTCGGCTATGGAGATTCTCAGTCATCCAGATCATAGTTGTCCCAAAGACGCTTTTTCACAAGGCAACTGGACTTTCTTGTTTTTCTTTGAAGATGTTTCACTTCTCATCCAAGAAGCTTCTTCAGATCTGTTGTGAAGAGGAAAGTCACGGAGCTGAAGAAGCTTCTTGGATGAGAAGTGAAATGACTTCAAAGAAAAACAAGAAAATTCAGTTGCCTTGTGAAAAAGCATCTTTGGGACAGATGACATTTGGAAATATTATTAAGCAAAAAAGGTGCATTCTAAGATCTGAATATTTAGCAGGCCTTCATAATAGGTTTATATATATTTAAAATGTTTAGGTGGCTGAATGTTCCTAGATATTATTTAGAGTACTGAAACTGGCTTACAGAGGCTATGCATCTATTCTTATCCATATAAGGTCATTATTAGCATATTGACACTGTCATAGTCAACCCTAGCCCTTTTCAGTTTTGCCTATTAATTTCTCAATTCTTACCACATCATATTTAACTGTTGCTCTGTCACTTGATGCCAGTGCTGTGCCATCAGTAGCACAAATTAACAATCACAGCATCATATAAAATATGAATAGAATAATGTCTTTATATCAAAGCTGGAATAAATATTTGCAGATAAAGCATCAAAATACCATAATTTCTTGTGCTTTCTTCCCCCCAACTCTTTCAGTTGAATTAATTAATGAAATAGTTGACAATGTCACAGGAAAAGAATTACATGAAAAATAATTCCTGTTTGTTATAAGAGTCTCTATTTACTGACTTTATTTAAAGAAAGATTATTGATAGAGTTAGACTTTCAAAAATGTAAGCCATAATGGCTTAGATCCATAAATGCATATTTAGCTTGTTATTGTTCTCAGATCACACAGATGCTGGATCTTGAACTATTGGACTCCTGCCGATAAGGACAAGAAAAAGGAAACATAATCACCATATATCTATTACCATTCTTTTTTAAAAGGGATCTTTAAAAAAAGGATTTGTGGCATTTTGGAAAAAGAGGGCAGATCCATGATTCCATTTCTATCATGTTTTCCTCTTTTGGATCTTCAAAACTAAAAATATTGATGTAAAAGTTTCAGTATGTGTCTGCTGTGAAGTCTTTCCTGTGAGGAACTATACATTAGATTATCCTTAGTAGTATACCTAAAGAATTAACCTTCTTCAATAAGCATTTGTTAATGGTTTAGCAGTTACATGAATGTGTATATTAGTGTTATATTTTTGCCATATAATTCTTTTTATACAATGGCATAATTCAGAAAAACTATTTTATACCTTTATCAATCCACCAGAAATCATTAGGAATGTGAGTTTAGCCACTGGGTAATTTGTTGGTTAAACATGGGTCATTAGAACTAGAGCACTCTACTTGATTGGACAAAGTAACAGTTTGTCTTTTCAGATTAATTTATAATTAACTTCCACAGTCTGTAAAACTGAGGACAATGCTCAAGTGAAACAACAAACAAGACAGTCTGGCCAAACAAATGACCTCTCTCTACTATATTTTCTGTGCTAAGTTTTGAACATGTTCTAAAACCAGAAAGCTTGCTTAAATAAGTAACTGGTTTAGCTAGGCTATTGATTTTATTTGGAATTTTCTCTGTGTGAATATTGTTTATCCTCATTGTTCTATATTTCCCTTTCTCCTAAATAAGTTTTCTATCTAGAGAATAGGCTTCATTGGTTTAGTGAAAGAATTTATCATTAAAACCTTTCCCATGTGTAAAACTGCACAGCATAGCTGCTACTCCTTGTATTTCAATATTTGTTATGTTCTATACTTCTGGAATTTGGAAGAAAAATGCTTATTTTTCCTAGAGCTGGGTAAAAGGAAAAGTTCTTGGTAGAAAGGCTAAAAAGTCATAGGTAGATGGACTAGGATGCATTAGAAGGTTAAGTCTTTCTGATGTCAGTTTATTGTAATTTTCTTTTATTGTAATCTTCTTTTACTGTAAAATATTTGAAAGAATGTACAGAACAGTGAATGATGTTTTTAAATTACAACGTGTCCAAAGTTATAATACCATCTTAAAAATTTCACTGATTCATACACTAAAATTGCTTCTCCTAGTGCTATAGGTAATATGCATAAGTTTCCTCAAATTCGTAACAATTCAAATTAAACCAACATAGGTCTCTACACTTTGTCACCATCCTCCACTTGATGTTGAGTTTGCAAGGAGTACCTTCAGTTAATTCAAGCTAGCCATTAGCTGAGCTCTGAGAATGCCAGACAATCAACTCTCATTATCTTTCCAGTCACTGATTACCTTCTCCTACCTAGTCCAATCTTTCTAGTCTTTAAGTAAAGGAGAATTCAGTTCACCATGATCCTATTATAGCAAGCCACATCCCAACAAATCTGTGTATCAAATCAGCAAAACTGGGTTTGAGAACTCTTCTCTGAGCTGGACTGAGTGAAACAAAACTGGGAGGCAGAGGGCTCACTGAAACAACAACAGTAATCATACATTGTGGAGACAGGAATAAAGTATGCCAACATAATAACATCTTTCCCCATAGTTTACCTTTACACATCTCAACAAGAAGTCACAATTTATAGAATTGGTTACTGTATTATGGCAAAAAAGTGAACGATCTGGGAAATGAGTTATTTCTCAAGATCATAGTGAAATATTTTAATACAAGATATTGAACTTTTGAGAAACTGATATTCCTGTGACTTAAACTTTTAAATAACCTTTTTATGCTTTATGCATTCAAATTCCAGTACTTTTGAAGATATACTGCTCCTCTTCATGCAGTCCCTGATTTGAGCCACCAACAAAGAGGGGGGGGGGAAGCTGTGAAAAGTTCTGTCTTCAGCTTACCATTGGGAATATTGATCTTTTAAAAAAAATAGCAATAGCAATAGTAATAAGACTTATATACTACCCATAGTGCTTTACAGCACTCTGGACAATTTACAATGCCAGCATATTGCCCCCAACAATCTGGGTCCTCTTTTTACCAACCTTGGAAGGACGGAAGGCTGAGTCAACCTCGAGCCTCATCCGGATCAAACTCCAGGCTGTGGGTAGAGTTAGCCTGCAGTAATGTATTCTAACTACTGCGCCACTAGGGCTCCTTAAAAATAGTAATTTAATTAAAGATTACAATTACAAATAGTAAAAACTAATACAAACTGAAAAATAGAATAAAAAGAAAGAATAGTAGTTGCAGAAAAGAAAGAAACAATAGAAAAAGAACTAGAAGACAGAAAAAAATAACAATACAGTAAATAAAAAGAAAAGAATACATAAAGAAGAGACTACCTATGTTCATCACAAATATAATTTTAGTAACTTATCACCTTCTCTTAAAATGCAACAAATGTTCTTTTGATTTGTCATTTGAATATCCTTTTTAATTATTAAGCCATCAACTGGCTCCTTTTGTAACAACTTTTGTCTAACAACTTTTTCAATGTCAGTCTAAATCTTATCAAGCAGAACTTGTTCCTTTTTCAAAGTATATTTTAGACACATTCTATCTATAGAAGCAGACACAATTAAAATTAACTTTTGGGTTCATTGTTCAAAATATTCTTCAGTATATCCAATGTTATTTTTGCTTCATTTTGTAATTATGTCAAATTTAACTAAACTCTTTAGCTCCTTCTAGTTCCCTTTAGAATGTATTTTTTAATCTCATTTTTAAAAAATAAAATAAAAACAAAAGCATTTTACCATGGGAAGGATTCTTTTATAATTAATTCCAAAATTGTATTTCAAATTTATTTGGACCCTTAGTCTATTTATAGCATTCTAAAATCAAGGTTTTACTCATTCTTTTGCTGTTTATTCCATTTTTTTGTTTCAAAAGGTATTTAAATTTCTAGTTAAATCTTTGTTCACTAAAGATTGAAGGAAGTTCAAAGTGCTATCAAACTTGGCTATCCAAAAGTTCCTAATAGCTGAAAAGCAGTCAAGAAGCAATTTCAAAAAGTGTTTAGAAAAGGAAGTATGCAAATTTAATGTTCTTTCAATGGCATCAACTGCAGCTTGAGCAAGATGTTTATTCCCGCATCTCCCAGATCTCTAAACTCACCAACACTGATTTTCTTACAGTCTTTCCATGAGGAGCAATCCCAAGTCCTCTCCTTATCTGGAGAGAAATTACTGAAGAAGGGGTCATTCTGCTGCAGTAATCAGCTCCACTTTTCTGTTCATCATTTCTTCCCTAGAAGCCTGGGAATATTGATCTTTATATGGTCTTACATGATGTTGATATTCTTATCTCTGAACCCTCCCCTCTCCATTAATCAGTATGTGAGAGAAACATGTTGGGGAAATGATTATATATCCAGTATGAGTACAGCTTTCAACCTATTCTACATTTATTGGCATTTTCCCCCAATCCGATATTCTCAAAATATATTTGGGATTCTAGGAGCTGCAACTAATTAGTATATCCACTGTTTTATTGCCTGGGCATTCTTGGAGTTGTAGTTTAAATGCATATTGAATGCATTAGGGTAAGGAAGGTTGTAATAAGGCACATTGGTGGACCCACCAAGAGTTCCAGCAATAAAGCAGAATCAATGTCCATTTACAATGGAGTTTTATAGAATCAAGATACTCAAGACTAGGAATGAAATCAGTATTGGAATTAAATAATGTCAGAAAGAAGTTTCTAACATTGCCAGCTTCCCAGGAAACTCCTGGTATTTAAAGGACCATATTGTCTTTGCATGACCTGCTTTGCAGAGAGTGATTCTAGCAGAACTGGAGAGACTCCAACATGGCAAGACACTACAGAGATGCTCTGGTGAATGATTAAGGATTTTAAGAGAATTTTTGGAGTCAGGGAAAGTGATAAATTCAAACGTGTGGATGAAAGTGTTATTGGTTCCCAGGCTGTTCCTCCAGAGAGAAACATTGCCATGTAGATGTGCTCTGGCAATGGCAAAGGATATATCTTCAAATTAGTAAATAATAGTGCTGAACTTGGAAGGTAAGTTTCATTACTAAGCCAAAAGGAATGAAAAATGATCTTGATACAACCCCCAGGTTTTTGGTTCAAAAATATAATTTTTCAGCTCTGGTAAATTTGGTAAACATAAATTAAACACCATGTTGTCATAAATGGGCAATTAGCAGGAGCAAACAATTGTTTAAAATTGTTATCTTCCTTTCAAATCGGCAATTCCCACTTTGAAAATGTATACCGTGGTTCAAAATTTCAGGGAACAGTACTGCTAACAACAACCAATTTGTATGTTAATGTCCTGTTTATATACACAAAATGCATTTTCTATTTGCAGGGCAGGTGCTCCGAGTTTCATTTTGAGATGAGAGGGCTGACTGTGTTTGAGATAATTGTATATCAGGATGATGACATGCCTATGATTTATGCATGTTAAAACCAGGAGTGCAAAGGGATGGCAGGAGGTTGTGAAATGCTGCCTCCAGCTGAATGCAAGGAGGGCATCAAGAGCCGGTGTTCCTCCCCAAGCTCCACATTCCTATTCACAGGCTGACACTTTGACTTTGGCCTGTCTTGGTCTGAATGCTATTCGCCTTTCAGTGGCCTTGCCTCTGTCACACAGTTCCTGCCCTGCCTGCCCCAGCATCATCACCACTTTCCTGCTTCTTGATAGAGCTGAAAAGAATGCCTTTGATGATTAATATGATTTGGAAATGTTTACAAGCAGCTGTAGGGTTATACACTGAGCATGATTTCCAAAAGGACATTTTGTCAACAGAACAAGCATGGGGTTTGCTGAGTCAGGAAGAGAGGGGACGGTGGTTTGCAAAGCATGGCTATATCTAAAACATCCATGCCAGACATTTGAACAACTAGAGAAGCAAGAAGGTGACTACCCAAGAGATTTAAACACATTTTTTGCTGCTGCTCTTGGTAAATTTGTCTATCAGGATACATGCCTCAGCTGAAGGCAGATCAGATAGGCTCTTTCAGAATGGCACACTGTTCTTGAAAGTCAGAATATTATTCCAAAGCATGGAATTTTCTAAATCTGAGCCAGACAATAATTTGGGGAGACAATTAAATTATTGCAGGGGTTTATAGAGGTCAGGGTGCAGGCAGAATGCTTAGCCCATTAAAAAAAACCCCATAGTATACCTATATTACTAGTTAACAAAAAATAGCCTTCTTTCCTTTTTTTAAAAATTGTTAGATGCGCCTAGTTTGAAATCCCGCAAATTCCTCACACATTTGTATAGTTACAAGAAGAATGACAAGTGAGCTTAATATCAGCATACTATAAAAGAAATCCACATTATCCACATTATGAAAGATATGTATGTATGTATGTGTGTGTGTGTGTGTGTGTGTGTGTATGTATGTATGTATGTATATGTATTTCAGAACTGTGAAAACTAATCAGGAAGTGAGCAAAGCATCCTTCCTTTTATCCCACTGCTCAAATAATTTATTTATTTATTTATTAAATAAATTTATATAGTCATTCAACTCATGTGTGGGTGACTCTGGGTGGCTTATAACAATTAAAATCTACCATACAATAAAACCCCATAAAAACCCATCGCCCATGACAGCAGCAACACAATCAAATCAGCCACTTGATTGGCTCCATCTCCATTTGTGATCCCCAGGCTCACTGACAAAAGTATCTTTTAGGAAAACAACAGGATAGGGACCAACCATACCTCAGGGGGAATGATTTTCCATAGAGAAAGTGCCACCACTAAGAAGGTCTTTTTTTGGTGGTCCCATTAGATGAACATACATAACTGATGAAACCCATAATGAACCTTGCCTTCCTGTCCTGGAAGGCCAGGTGGATGTAATGGGGAAAGGTGTGCTTTAAATAGCTGAAGAATAATATAATATTAGATTAGATTAGATTTATTTGTACCCTGCCTTTACTATTTTTACAGGCAGTGAAGATAGCCAACACACTATCCTTGTCCTATTTTCTCCACAACAACCACCCTGTGGTTAATGTGAGCTGAGAGAAAGTGACTGACCTAAAGTCACCCAGCTGGCTTTTATGGCTAAGGAAGGACTTGAACTCATAGTCTCCCACTTTCTAGCCTGATGCCTAGACCAAACTGGTTCTCTAATGCAGTATACCCTTGAAAGGCCAATGTGGTTACTTGAAAACCACTTGTATACACACATACTTGCCCAAAAAAGCACTTCATTGCCAGGCAATTGCCAAGAAAATGACAAGTTATTATAATGTTGCCAGTATATCTGATGTTGGGATTAGACCCTAAAAGGTTGGATTCTAGGATCAACCATCCTCTTTACTAATGGTCTACCCCAACTTAGTCTTTACCATGATGCAGTCATGCCTTCTTTACTCCTTTCTTCCCCTTTGGTTGCACAATGCTGGCTTCATTACATCTCCCTGAATGTAGTATAGCACCACAGTTTCAAGATATGTAAAATCTATTACACTTGGTCACCCTTTATCGTGAAGGTGAGGTGAGGTGATCTGGTGTGCACATGCTCAGAAGTGTGTTTTGGAAGTGTACAGATGCATAGACTCTCTTGTTACTAATGGCCTCCACAGCAGCCCTTTGCCACCCAGCATTTACCCTTTGAATGTTCTTCCTCCATATTTTTCCAGGCTTCCAGAAGATAAAGGATAACAGAATCAACTTCTAATATTTCACTTCGGGAAGAAGAAAGGGCAAATTTGCACAATTCTGTATTCATACTTGGTTTACTGACCCTCCTTTTAACAGACTTGGGATGCATTGGCCAAAGTTTGTGGCCTGCCTTCACACCCATTTAATGGTGTAATGTCCATTATTTCGAAGAACGTTTTGCCAAAGGGAAAGTTGGTGTACTAAATTGAGGTTTTATGGCAAATGATATCTTTTATGTCAATTATGTAATTTTACAAATGACATAAATTCATATTTATCAGACATTTGGATTTAATGGATACCTCCTCCCCAAATAGTCTGTTAAACTGATTTTTATTATAGTCTTAAATGACTAGACTACTATTTATTTTCAGAAAGAAAGAGAACTGCAGTTCTTTATTAACAGTGTTAACATTACACTGAAATGGAATAACTAAAAATCTGTACTTCTAAATGTAGCAGATGTGCTAGTTCCTCATTGCAATGTCCAGAAAACAATAAGAAATCTTTTACTAGGCTTTATTTTCTAGTTTCTCTCTTTTTTTGCCAGTTTCAAATATTTCCTCTCCCTTTCATGAAGTAACAGAGACGTTGCTTAGAACAGGGCTTTTCAACCAGTGGTACATGTACCACTAGTGGTACTTTGGCATCTGGCAGGTGGTACGCGACCTAGACAAGTGTAGTGGGGGGGATGAGCTGAAGCAGCGGCAGTGCCAATGAGCTGAAGTGGCAGAAATGCCGCACAGGCCTGGGGGAGAGTCAGCTGGAGCTGTGGTGTTGCTGCTGCTCTGCTAAGAACCCAGGATTGGTGTGCGTGGCTCCAGCTGATCGGCACTTCCAGCAGCCTCTGCTATCACCGGGAACGGCAGACAGGCATTGGGATGAGAGAGTCAGCTGGAGCTGCAGAACTGCCAGGGCCCCAGGATTGGCGTGCGCAGCTACATGTTGATCGGCGCTTCCGGCGCACCCAAAAGAGGAGAGAGGAGAGGATATTAAAGGAGGAGGTTTTGGTGGGAGAGGGAAAAGAAGATGATGAAGAAAGAGAAGGGGATGAAGAAAGAGAGGGAGAAGAGGAGAGGCTTCTGTGAGCCAAGCAGAGGGATCAATGAAGGAGCAAAGGCTGTGGAAGGAGAGTCCAGCAGGCAGTGAAAGAGAGAGAGAGAAAGAGAGAGAGGAGAGGGAGAGAGGAAGGAGGGCCAACCAGTCACCTGACCACCAAGGTAGTGTGCATATTAATAAATATGGATAAATTCCTCATACAGTGATTCAGCAAAGGAACCCCCACCAAAGAAATTAAAACCAGTACTTTTTTTCTTTTTGGTCATCAAGTTTTTGACACTTCGCTAAGCACTGATGGTACTCGAATATTGTCATGTCCTAAAAGTGGTACAATCTGTGAAAAGGTTGAAAAGTACTGACTTAGAAGACAGTTTCAGTTCTCTTCTCTAAAAGCAAGATCTATACACTTGTACAATCATAGCAGTTTAATCTGTTTCTCTCCTTTCTGGTATTATTTCTTATATGGTATCATCCTATGTTTTTCAAAATTTATTTCACATTATTTTAATTTAGGAGATGCCTGGATGGGATGTGAGAAGAGGGGCAGCTAATCAGAGAAGCTGTTATTGTTATTGTTGTTAGTGTTTTAAATGTATTAGTTG
Organism: Azemiops feae; assembly: GCA_023970755.1. Lineage (NCBI taxonomy): Eukaryota > Metazoa > Chordata > Lepidosauria > Squamata > Viperidae > Azemiops > Azemiops feae. The sequence goes on along the minus strand of JALGBA010004200.1, from coordinate 391,332 downwards.
CCCAACTCCAATAGACTCTGGACAGGGAATACTGAAATCAGATCTATCTCATTGCTGCTACAGTAACCAAACTGATGAATATTTTCTCCATGGAGTAGTCATCTGCTGAAACGGGATGATTGCAGAGCTGGGGGGAAAGCCAATAATCTTGTCTATAGCAGCTGGCACACTAAAGGAATATGACAACATCATTCATTGTCAAAAAAAGAGACAGAATTGGATTAACAGTGGGCAAAAGCATATCTTAGGCTAGTGTTTAGTGTGTTTACTCAACAATAGTGCTTTGAGTGACAAAAGGTCCTCCAAAATCTGCAAACAATAGCCTGGTCCTATTGGATATCCCCAGCATTTGATTTTCAGAAGGAAACTACGGCTTAAAAAATGAGATTTTTCTTCAGGCTGCTTTAAAGATTCTGATTTAGGAAGACACTTTTGGTAAAACACATTTGCACCTGGTTGCCTACTTTCCTATATGGGATGTCCACATTAAAGACATTGCTGAACACAGAAGACAAGACATTCCATAAAACTGTCAAAGCACACTTCATAACATTAATTCTTTATCTGTTGTTGCATGAGCTGCTAAAGCCTTTGTTATTTCTTTGCTATATCCCTAAATATGCACAATCCCAGCAACTATTCCTTATATGAGGTGAAGCTTAAAAGCTACTTCTCAAAGCAGCTCCATATATAATTCATTACATAATCCAGTCAACAGAGCATTGATCCTATCTCTCTTCAGATGATGCCACAGCAAGTTAATGTTGAAATGCAGTCTGAAAAAAGTAAGGTTTCACATGGAATGCCTCAAAGAAACACCAATAGAGGAATGATTTTAGGGCCGCTACAATAATGCTCTGAATCTTGCTAATATCTACTACCTCTATTCTATCATCCCATTGTTCTGAACCCAACAGAGGACTCAGATGTCATAGGAGTATCTGGAAGACTTGTAGGAAACTGAATTGTTTAGGAGTGTATACATGGCTACCAGGGAACAAGGTAGTCAAGCTGTGCTAACTGTAGCCCTTTAGATTATACGAGGTGAGAAAGATTCTGGAAGATGTGGTCAGTGGAACTTGTAGCAAATTGCAGTTATGTCAAAATAACACACACTTCATGATGACATCATAAAAAACATGGTGACATACTTTCATTAGAGTTTTGAATGACTTTGAAAATCTGTTTTTTGGGGGAAGTGTGACTGAAATGTGACTGAAGCTCCCTTTTAGGTTGCATGGGTTTGCTTATTGATGCTACCCAGTTTGCCACCACTCATTCTTCTGTTCTTATTTTTGTATTGTTTCATTAGTTTTTAGTGTTCTTATTCGTGAACAGTCCAGAGCCATTGGAGTCAGGCAGTATATAAATTAATAAAAAAATAAAAAAATAAAGTGCATCTCATGCAAACATGTAAATTGCAGCATTGGTGGGATGACATCAGACACGTCATCATTAGCCCCTCCTCCCTTCTCTGTAAATGTCACAAATGTGGTTGGTTGTAACATGGTCAAAGGTAGTGACCATGTATTGTGGCTGCTATGCTGTCTGAATTAGATTATTTCCTCACACACATTCCTCAACACTATAAGATCTTATTACTGCACTCCTGAAGCTTTTTGCAATAGTTGGCTACATTAGTTAGCAAGAGCGAACCCTTCTTGACTTATTTTCTGTAAGGATTTTCAGTCCTGATTTTTAACCTATTGCTGGGTGTACAAAACATCATCAATCCATGTTTCTCATGTCATACCTGACAAGAGATTTACGAGTCAAGCCTTTCATGTGCTCAGGCCCCAGCTGCCCTGCTAGCAACAAATGTAAACTAGGTACTTTTGTGTTAAATTAAGAGTGGATTGATCAACATGGCCAGGGTAAACACAGCTTTTAAATCAGCTTGGATTACAAAATGGGGTAGTGATTTGTGGTGTCTACCTGTTAAATCAATCTGTACGTTTCCAAACAAATGCACAAAATGTACAGTGAAGGTTTGGCCAAACTGTTCAGCATGTATGATACAGTTGCATGACTCACTATTCAGTGCTGTAATCAAATCCATCCATCTCATGATTTATTACCCAGCTACCTGATTTATAGTTCAGCATCAACTTATAAGTCAGTCTCATTGCTTATCCATCAGCATCTTCCAACTTGGAGAACTCAGGAATAACTTTGGAATTAATTGTGTTACCTATAAAGTTACTGACATGACTTATAAATTGCCATATGGTCAATAAATCAATGAGACATCTTAATAATCCATCATATTTTTTTAATCTGAATCTTGATATATCTTATAAATCAGGGTTCTATTTGAACATCTAATCTGTTCTTTGGGAGAATAAAACCAGTATGAGTGTTTGTGTAATATTTTCACTGTAACTGGCCATTCTAAGATGCTTATAAAAGCTAATTAATCTCTGTTCTACAGTACTACAACTGAATAGTCCTACAGTAAACGACTATGCCCTTGTTATTAACAATCTTAAAGAAACATTTATAGATGTCAGTTTCTCATCCATCCATCCACTGATACATTTGTGTATGAAAAAAAATAGAGGCGCTGCTAATATAAGCTTCAGTCTGTTGGATACTGTGCTAAATTGTAATATAGTTTATTTGATTCTGTCATGGTGTGTTGTATTAACTAGCCTGCAAACCATGGTTTATAGTACAGCTGCATAGCTTGAACATCCAGAGCTAAATACAGCCCCTACATCCCGTACGTTTGTCCCCTCCCTGGAGATATCAAGAAGTTTTTATGAAATTATAATTTTTAATTTGGTAGAAGGAAAAAGATATTAAAGACATGCCTGGAGAGTCTAAATTAATTATATTTCATTTTAATGACCTTTGAATGGAAAGGAAATCAAATTTTGGGTATTTTTTTTCTTCACCTCATATACTACAAATCCCCATGCCCTCTATTGGACACCACTCAGTCAATTTTCATTTTTAAATAAGTGCTGTATGTGTGCAATCAATAGCCAAATGTATGTGAGCCCAGCTCTACACACTGTTTTTATCCCTTTTATCCATAATTTGTTGTATATAATATGCTCTCACCACTATCTGAGTTTCCTTATCCTTATTCTTGATTTCTGCTCTCGGGCATCTTTCAAAGTCTGACACCTTTATGACAATCTTGAATATTTTGATAGCTAGTACATTTTTTGGGGAAAATGTGTGGAAATATCCCAATAATAAAGCTTGCTCTTGGAGTACTGAATCAATAATACCAAAAATTATATTTAATGACAATATGCTAATTTTTAAAAGTACCATTCTAACGTAAGCTGTTCTTGATACTATATACAGCAGAATAAGAAAATATTGAATTTTTTCTTAATGTAAAAATACACACATATGTTAAATCTTCCTTTTTCCAGTGCATTCCTTAACTTTCACTATCAGAAGTGTTTACCAGGACAAGCCTTACTGACCACGAATTTTCAGCTTGCCTTGTTTACATAAATAACATTAATTTTAGACTACCTTACACTTTGCATTTCTAATGTATTTTTGACTATTTTATTCTATTTTTGTTACTCTCAGCATTTATGTTACATTTGTTATTTCAAAAAATGTGTAAGCATATGAAAAGTGATTAAGACAGATAAAAAGAGTTAAAAAATCAAGACAAAGCAGAAAACAGTTGCATAAATGAACTTTCTCATCCTTATTCCAACTGGGAGATAAATGAAAGCAATTAATATGCTTGTGTGTTTATATATTTGCACACAAATATCTTGAGAAAACTCCAAGCTTAAACTCAAAATACACAAACAAGCAAACATCTCACAGAAATAGGATATTATTAAGTAGATGTATCTCCCCACAAATGTGGTTTACAATTAAAGTGTGTGTATACATTTGAATGTATGTTTTTGTTTATCTGTTGTCTGTCTATACAGGTACTCCTTGTTTAGTGACTGCTTTGTTTAATGACAATTCACTGTTATAATGGTGATGAAAAAGTAACTTTGTGATCCAACCTTGCATTTACAACTTTTGCACATCTGTAAAGCAAAGGGAAGCTGAAGTAAGTTCATAAGCATTTTGTTTAACCATCAAGTTGCCAGTCCCAATTATAGTCTCTAAAGTCTTTCTCTGCCTCTGGTCTGCTTATGTAGAAGAGATGGCAAATGTCTGTGTCTACTTGCTCTTTCCCAACTGCTTAAATACCCAAAGGAATCTGTTGTGAAGTTCCAATTCCTATTATTATTTTAACACAAGACAGTTAATTTCTTTTCCAAAGCTTTTGTTTCTCTTGGGTCTCTATGTATACGTCCATCTTGAGAATAACACTTCTATGCACATGTATTACATATTTCAAGAAAGAAGGTTACTCTGTTTGGGCCATCTGTTCATTCCACATCCCAGTGTTACTGAAGGGCTTGCACTTGCCAGAACCTTGCCAGTGAAAAGTGATTTAGATGCATATCATTTTCCTAGATTAAATCACCAATATACTGCAATCAGGGTAACGATGCAACACACAAAATTAAACCTCTTCAACCTGAACTATTCCATTCCATGCTGCTGATGGTGAAGTGCAAAGAGGTTGATTAAGGCATATATAACAAGTTTTACTTTGGAAACCTAAGGGCAGTGTTAAGGCTATAAAAATTGCATACTGGCTATATGATTGAGGCTAATGAACAATATTCTTTGTTTCTAAGCAATTCAAGTAAATATTTATGTACCAAGTCGCAAAATGGATGATTTTGTTTCAGTAAATCTTGGTAACATATTTTATTTCCTGATGGCTTCCCCATTAACTTTCCTTTTAAGAAACTATTAAGAAGCATTAGAAGTCATGATTATGTGACCACAGGGACACTGCTATAGCCACAACTATGTGAATAAAATTGGTCTAAACTTTGGGGAAATTTCATTTCCACAGGAGTAATGTGTCCTGGATTATTTTACTCATTTTTCAGTTAGATAATTTTAGTCATCTTGATTCAAAAATTGTTGTGGTATGATGCATCATTTGGATCAACCAATAAACACAATGAGATGTTAATGTCTATAGAGATTCTCAATCATCCAGGTTATGATTGTCCCAAAGGTGCTTTTCAAAAGGCAACTGACTTTCTTGGCTTTTTCTTAAGAACATTTGATTTCTTATCCAAGAAGTTTCTTCACTTCAGAACTGAAAAAGCTTCTTGGATGAGAAGTGAATTTTTTTCAAAGAAGAACCAAGAAAGTCCAGTTATCTTTTGAAAAGCACCTTTGGGAGAAGTTTAGTGGTATATAGATTAGTTGTGACACAACAAGAAATTAACCAGCGTTGAGTATTGGTTAAAGCATTGGGTTATTAGGAGAGAGAGCCAGATTCAGTTCTCTCTCTGCCATGAGTGATTTGGCATAATCATTTCCCTCTAGTCCAGTCTATTCCAGGAGGTTGATGTTCTGGAGAAAACTGAATGAAGAGGTGAGACATATGCTGCCTTGAGATGCTAAAAAACACAGAACATAGAATAATAGGGCTGGGAGTGATCTTGGAGGTCTTCCAGTTCAACCCCCTGCCCAGGAAACTCTACACCATTCCAGACAAATGGCTGTCCAATCACTTCTTGAAAATCCCCAGTGACGGAACATCCACAACTTCTGGAGATAAGCTGTTCCACTGATTAGTTGTTCTCACAGTCAGGAAATTTCCAAGTTCTAAGTTAGATCTCTCTTTAATGATCTACCCTTTATTTCTTGTCTGGTCCTCAAGTGCTTTCCAATTCTCTGTGGAAGCCCCTCAAGTACCATCAGATCATCCCTTGTCCTTCTGTTTGTTAGACTAGACTTACCTAGTTCCCTCAATCATTCATCATATGATTCAGCCTCCAGACCCCTTATCATCTTTGTTGCTCTTCTCTGCGCTCTTTCTAGAGTCCAAACATATTTTTTGTATCTTGTGGCCTCACCAATATAGTGTCAAGCAGTACTATCCCTTCATGTCATCTTGAAACTATTCCTCTTGGTGCAATCTAAGAAAGGAGGGAGATTTTAATTTGAGCCTTACAAAACATATTATATTGTTATTCATATGCAAAGGTATTTAATGTTAAGAATGTGTCTATTTTCTTCCATGGTGCCTTCCAGGTTTGTTTGGACTTTAATCCTTAGAATTTCCAGTCAGTCTAGTTAAAATATTAAAGAACATTAGAATGTGGACGACTGACATAAAACATGTTTTTCTGGTCTAAGCTAAAATCCCATTTAGTCTGGCAGTTTTTCAAATGCCTCTTTGACTACCACAAACTCAACATGGAAACACCACATTGTTGCATGGTTAACATAGCCATTTTCCATGAATTGATTAACCAGGCTACTAGGTTCCAGAAATACCAGCACATTGTGTAGCCTGAAATTCCTATGTTTAGCAAACAATGCATAAAAGACCTTTTCTTCAGACCTGTTCTGGATCTACAACCAATCAATATTCAGTTTTAGTACTACAGGAGATTGAATAAATATTTACCTTCTAAGAATAATGATCTGGGCCTTGGTATGGGTTTCAGATGGGTAACAGCTTTTACAATTGAAAATTATAAAGTAGACTGCTTACCCAGAAAGTATTCCCATTCCCCTATCATAAGGAGAGGAGAAAAACAAATTATTTCCCAAAGACAGAATAACTTCTAAATCTCAATAATGTCTCCTATTCACATTCCTGGAAGTTAAAATCTTGGATCTTTTTTTATTGCCCTTTTCTGTTCCTATTTCAGTTAGGCAATCACCTTGTTTTAGATAAGGCATCCAGGTCTAGTAGAGCTGCACTATAGTATAATAATGTAATGCTATGATTTTGTTAGTCTCTTTCAGCCCCTTTCATCATTCTACACTTAAAGCAGTATTTCTCAAACTTGGCAACTTTAAGATGCATGACTTCAACCCCCAGAATTGAAAGTGACTGAGGAATTCTGGGAGTTGAAGTTCACACTTTTTAAAGTTACCAAGTACAAGAAACACAGATTTTGACTCCACCTTTGTTACTGCAAATGCACTTGTTGTTGTTGAGCAGCTCATTGTTACCAATACCACAAAATGAATAGCTTTTTCAAGTAAAGGCTGGTATCTAAACTTTGACTGACACTTGCATGCCAGGGGCACATTCCAAAAATGAAATTGGGCCACCATCTTCACTTTTGGGGTGGGCCTCCCCACCTCTGTGGATATCCCTTGGCAGAGGCAAAAAAAAGTGGGGGGGGGGAGAAATTGCTTCAATTTATGTAGCTTTTAAAGTTAATTAAAATTAAATTAAGATAATTGGATGCAGTTAATACAATGATTGCTCATATATTTAATATAGTTTCCATCTTCTGTCACATTAAAAATTATAATGTGATTAACATTAGTTAAACCTGTATATTTCTCTCTCCATCTATCTCTCTCTCTTGCTCAAAACTTCAGGTCTTCTTAAGAAAAAAATAACTTGAATGGTTGATCCCACAATTATGGGATAAGAAAATGGATCTGTATGGCAGAGAAAAAGCTAGTCTGGAAAGTAACCCATGAACCATGTCTGCATACTACTGGGTGCATTGACATTCTTCTGATATTAAATCTCTAAACACAAGCTGATAGATAAAATGATGGGCATGAATACCTATTAACAAAAATGCCTGGCTCTTCTGTTTTGCTCTTGTAGGGTGCTGATGGGCTTTCTCCCCAATTTCATTTTCCTTTTTCTATTCACTCATCTTAATCCAATAATATTTTTATTTTTCTCTTTTAAAGACCCATTTTCATCTCAACCTGTTTACTGCTGTCAGCTCATCTGTTTGCATCCACCAATTCCACCTCTTTCTTTCCCCTGTCATATTTCATCTGCCTTCTCAGCTGTCTTCACCTCCTCCTCAGCCAGACACCTGCCTGCCTTCTTAAAATATCACCTCTTTCTCTTCCAAATATGAATCCTTAAAACCCAGTGCATAATCTACTGTGGTCAAGAATATTTTTCTTCACTACTCTAATCATTAATTCAGAAGCCTCTGACTAGATGCAGGAATATAGGTAATATTTTTGTAGGACTTTTGGTGACATACAGTTATCTTTCTATCTGCTATACAGGAATTCAGCAGCACCTTAGAAGAAAAGCAATAAACTTTCTCCATATTAGACTAGGAAATATGGAGTTAAAACCTGAGAATTATAGGGGGAATTAAGAAAAGAAAGTATATAAGTAACTTTGCTAGAGGCAGCATGAATACTGCACCTTAAAAATTAAGCAAAACTGAGCTTGTGAGTTCCAGAGTTCAGAGTCTTCACATTTGAAAGAGAAAGGTGCCTCTTAGTGTTTTTATTTTAATTTTTAAGCTGCCAGTCATGGACTCATAGCATTGGAAAGTACCTCAGAGATACCTAGGCCAACCCCTGCTCAATGGAGAATCTGTTAAAGTTATTACCACCTTGTTTGAAGACCTCTAGTAAAGGGGAAATTACCAGTATATAAGGCAGCCTATTCTGTTGATAGCTCTTAGTGACAGGAGGTACCTCATAATATCTAACCATAGTTCGGTTCTCTTCTGACTTCCAAGGCAACAGAGAACAATTCCACTCCTTCCTCTGGGAAACTTTTGGTCACCTGGAGATTGCTATCATATTTCCCTTCAGGTCCTTTAAGGTTCCTCAGAAAGCTGAGTTCTACTCCTTTTGCCATATGTATAGCTGTCCTCTAAACTTGCTCTAGTTAATCAATGTTTGTGGTGCCCAAAACTAGGCATAGCACTCCAAGGGAGATCTGACCACAACAAAGTACAGTGGGACAATTACTTGCTATCATTTGGACTCTATGCTCCTGTCAATATATGCCAAAATAACATTTGCCTTTTTAGCTGCTGAATCACACTATTGGCATTTGTTCAATTTATAGTAGCAACAACATGGACACTCTCACTGAATGCCTCACATTATGAGGAATTAACCACCTTTGGTAAGATGGGCAGCCAATAAAACAAACAAACAAACAAATAAATATTTCTATGAATAATGCAATGTGGATTAGGAAGTTAATGACAGAGCCCATAGGACTGTTACTGCAATTGCATAGGAATACTGGCACAAGCATTGCTTAATTGGAGATGGCCTGAAAGCATAGGATGAATGACAGAAAACCTTCTATCTGCTATATGGACAATGGTGCCAGTGCCAGGGGTGTGGTAGCAACAGGAACTTATGCCACCAGTTTTGACTTATCAACATACTAGCCTTTAGTCAATGGATAGAAGTGGAAAATTTATCTGACCAACTTTGCACAGTATGCAATGTAAAAGGAAACAGCATTTGTTCAAAACAGCCTCCTCATTAACATCAAGAAAGAAAAAAAGAAAATTAGAATATATTTACAGATTTGAAGAGTGCATTAAGCCATAAAAAAGAATAGCAATAATACATTTAAAAACATATTATATATATAAGTGAATACATGTATGCATGTTGTCAGCCTTCCCACGTAGACGGAAAGGACAACTAGATGAGCTAATTTTATTTTACTATAAGCTGCAATAACAGAAACTTGCAGGTCTGAAAGTACAAATCTTCCACAGTGTCGTTTTCAACCCAAGAAATTGGGGGGAGAGGGGTCCCTTCTCTTTGCTCCACCAACTATGTAGATGTGATCTATGCCCTCTCTTATCTGACCATTCCATAGGCAATATCTATTCCTGTTTCTACCAAGGTCTTTCTCATATACCATTCCACATATTTATATACATAGAGAGATAGTATCTCAAGGAAAAATACAAACACTGCAAACATCTATTTTAAATATGTCTTTCCATAATATCACTTATATAGATGAGGACAATCATTTTGGCAAAGAACTGTTAAATAATTAATAAACAATGACCAAAACTAATAAAATCTCATTATAAAGATTTCCAGTGTCCCCCAAGTTTGTCAAAATTCTCCCCATTTTTAATATCCTTGATGTAATGAAATATATATTTTATTTTTCCAGCTGCCTCCTCATCTAACATAGAACAAACTTTTTTGAGGATGGTATTATTTGAGAAGCCAGCTGGGAGGCTGAAAGACTGGTTTGTAACTCTCTTTCCTACTGCTCCTCAACCAAATTCATGAGTTTGCCATGACATTGTAGACAGAAAGCAGATGGCAGTATATTGCCTTAAATAGATCTTTTTTCTAACTATGGTGTTGTGCAGTTAGGACCTACACTTCATTTTCTGCACATAAGTATTAATCATAAAATGTGCAAGGGAGCATATGTAGGTAATCCTTTAAATGTCTCCATGGTATCAATCGATTTGTCATAAATTACATATGGAAATGTAAAAACTAATCAGGCAGGAATGCATGCAAAAGCCAAATGTGAGGCAGTAAAAGTTGAATATATACAAATTCAATGAATACATTGAAGAGAGTTTGCATACATCAAGGAGATTTTTGAAGTAGTTCCTCTAGTAACACAAGCAGCATAAAGCTGTGTTGCTAATAGACTGGGAATAGTTGCCAGTAAATATTTACATGCAGAGCATTTGATGGAGAAACACAACTCAAGGCAAAACAGTCTCAGATTTTTCATCGGAATCAGCACTGAGCTTTTCTTTCTTCTATCACTTTCTTCCCTGTGGAGAAGAAGATCGCAGAATTAATGTTATCCACTGAACATTTTGCCTGAAAGGAAACTTCCTGATTCAATTAGTGTGATAACTGTTGTGCTTTTAAAAATGAAAATACTCTCTGCATACATTATGTCCTTGGAAGAAATTAGCAAAGCAATACCAGTTTTAGTCTTGGGCTAGGCAAAGCAAACTGCGTCAATACCTTTAATCTAATAATTATGTCACTTTATTCCTCTTTCAACTAGTATAGTTATTCCATAACTTTAACCACATAATATTTCCATGGGTAAAGAGAGATAGTGTTGTACAGAAAAGACTCTGCTTATTCCCTGCCACAGTATCACCGGCAGGAAACAATTATGCGAGGTCAGCCAATTTTGTCTTTGTATTGCACACCAACTGGGTATCTCAGTACAGATTTAAGTCTGATTTAGGCAGGGAGGTAGAACACAGTGATCTTTTAAAAATCTTTTCAATCTTCTTTGATAGGTTCTTTACTGCTTCCATTTTTAACTGTGGCTAAGTGCAGGAACTGCAATATGTAATAGGCTTCTTGATATAGTTGAATTTCATCTCCCATCATGTTTGGCCGGTACTGATGATGGTGAAAAACGGCAAGAATTCTAATCCTATGACACTGCCTACTCCAGCTGTTAGCTAGATGTTGTAGATATTTTCTGAATCTAAAACTAATAGCTACTATTGTATGAAAGATTTTGTCTTTTTTTACAAGTCTGAGATTGTCCTATTAAATGGTTACATAGTTTTTTTCCCATTAATGCTTGGCCTTTGTTTTACTCATCCTAATAATCAGTCATAATCAAAGCATTTGTTATTTTAAGTAGTTGTCTAAGATACAGTAACTTATGAAACTTTTGGTTATGCGTCCTTTTTACTTAAGTCATTAATGCTCATTTTTATTATTACTCTTATTAGTCTTTGTAGGAAATGTTATTACCCAGTTATGCTAACCATGTTTCCTTGTGATTGTTGTTGCTTGCTAAATATATAGTGAAAGTTTATAATGTAAACTATACTATTTTTTAAATTGTTTTGGGGAAAAAACCCTGAATATATATTTTAGCCTACCTAAGGCCTGGCTACAGAGCAGGATGTGGAAACGAATAAAAAAATGAAGCTGCTTTACTCTGAAATACTTTGGTGGTACAACATGGGTCAGATATATTGATAATTCTATTGTTTTATAAAGTCTTAAAGCATTGTGATGTAATGTTCAAAATATTGGACTAAGGTTTGGGAGACTCAATTGAAATTCACTCTTAGGCAGGTATATTGGAATGGGATCTTGTATATATATGCGTACAGATGTGGTAGGTTGGATTCACTGGTTCTCTCAAATAGGGATCCCACCTACTAGCAGGGACTTTTGCAGATATCCACATCCACACTACCCATTCCTGAAGATAGCAGGTTTATTTCTTGCCAACAACTATTCTTTTACAGAGAAACCTCCACTCTGTACAATAAGTCAGGAGCAATGGTCTAGAAAACTCTCAGATTTTGGTCTCCTTGCCCTTTCTGTAACTAGTGGAGCAGATAGCTGTACATGTGGTATGCATGCAATATGTGGTAGGCAAAATTCCCATTGGAATGAATCTACTGACGTCCTGAAAAATACCAGTTGTTTATTATGTTTAAGATTAAGGTTAGATTAAGCAGGCGATTAAGAACTGGACACAAGGGCTAATACTATGAACCCTGCAGACTTTAATTCAGACAGAAAAATGGCCTACAATGCAGGTAGAACAAAATTGGACTGAAGTTAAAAAAGGAAGGAAGGAAGGAAGGAAGGAAGGAAGGAAGGAAGGAAGGAAGGAAGGAAGGAAGGAAGGAAGGAAGCTCAGATAAACCCATAATATAAATCAAAGAAAAAGCTCTTAGTCCACAACTAGTTCCACAATGGTATGTGCAAATGAACTTGGGAGAGCCACAGACTGGACAACCGGTGGATAAAAAATATCTCAGTCCACAGAAAGAAGGAGAACATGGAAAACATTTCAGAAAGGACCTTATTTTTCTGGTGAGTAAAAAGAAGAGAGGGGACAAATGCTTGATTCTATCAATGTAACCTAACAATAAAGATAGGACTAGCACTCCTAGTTGTGCTCTTGCCTGGATTATCTCACAGGGCTAACAACATTTCCTTGTATGGCTAATTTCTTCAAACCTCCTTTGGTTTGGAGTGTTTTTCTAAATGAGGGAGGCAGTCTGAAAAAAGATATTTTTTTTCCTATTAATGGAGGACAAAGGAACAAAGGCAAATTGAGTTCTGCTCTCCTTTTTAAAAAACCCAACCAAAGCTTTCTTTCCTGATGGGTTGTTCAGAATTTAGCTGTTCTAAGTTTTGCTGGGGTCTGCTCATTATTTGGATTAACAGGCTTAGGTTTGTTTATACCAGTTCAAGGAGGATGTTTTTAAAGGGCTGCACTGCTTCTGTTCCAGTCATCTTTTTTTTCAGAGACATGAAGTTCTAGATTTTATTGAACCCTCTGGATAAAAAGCATTATAGAAATACAGCATGTTCTATCACTACTATCAGAAAAATATCTGGTACTTTCTGAATACCTCTTCTATACCAAAATATCTACAGTGTAGATAAATTACTAAGTGATCTGTCTTGCACTGGAGAAAGACTCCCTCAACTAGAACTTTGTTTACATGCTTTTTGACTGATTGTGCTGACAGTAAACTTTCCCTTTCCCTACAGTGCTTACTCAACCACAAAAAAAATCCTCTCTCAGTCTTGCTGGGAAATATTGTATTATTACAACCACATCTGAATCTTGGTCAGGATGTGAGTCTGCATTTTGTCAAGGCATCAGTAGCCTCAATCAACAGCAGAGCCATACAGTGGGCTAGGTCACATTGTTCCTATTTGACTACTCAGTTGCCTGTGCTGCTTAAATTGGACAAATAATCACTCCATAAAACACATTTTCTTTTACTCTGCATCTTGGGCCACATCAGTTTGGCTATAAAACACCCCCAACGTGTGGGTGTCTAGGGAAGAAATTGCAAATTTTACAAGAAGGGTATGTTTTCAATTCCTTTAAAAACTATTGCAAATATTAATGATACACCACACATTTTTTACATAAACAAAAAGAGACAGCTATTTGTCTGTAGCCCTGAGGAGTTTTAAATCTATGTTTCAATAGATTTAGGAGAGACCACTAAACTATTAAGTAATAAAATGGATCTTCTGGAAGGCTCGGTTGATTTTTTTTTTTTAAAAAAATTACAACCAACCTATGCCCAGAGATCTGATATATATGTCAAAAACATTAATACTAACTTCATTTACTTCTCATTTGTTACAAAACCCAAATTAAAGGGCTGGTTCTAAATTGGAAAATTGAAATAGTTCAGGAGTTGGATTAGGCTGCCCTCTCTCAAATGAAACTTACCCCCACACTGAGATCATTAGAGGAAATCTGGCTTTGTATTTCTTCACTCTAATGGGGTAGATAGGGGAAAGGGCATTACACAAACACCTTTTTTGTTGATACCACTCAGATAATGGAAATTAAGTTTGCAATCTTCGTTTTGCCCAGCTGTCCTTTGTTCTATTGGGAAGAAGATTTAAGTTGAGGAAATTGCGTCACAAATATAGATTTAGGGCTATAACTTTAAAGGGGTCCATGGAGTTTGGTCCTTTTAGAGATATTCTGGCCTCTGGCCCTTTTATATAGAGGATATATTCTGCTCAGTTGTTCCTGCGGAGTAAGTTTACTCTCATTTCCTAATATTTGGCCAATACGTTCTGCCAATAAGTATAAGAGGCCCTTAAAAAAACCCTTTACAAATGTGGAATTAATATATAGTTTAAATAAGAAAGTTACCTGGTTTTATATTCTACCTGGATTTACATTATTATTCAATCACAACAGTTCAGGTTATATTATGAAGTCTAGTCCAGATCCAAGGAATTCTCACAGATGCAGGAGTTCTCCAGAATTCTCCTGTCCTTGAGAGCTTTTCCACATTTGCAGTACTGTAGATGGATCTATTCACATTAATCAGTTATGGGAAGTCTGCAGCTCTCCAGATATTGTTGAACTACAGGTCCCAGCAGTTTATCAGTGTGGCCAATGGTGAAAAAAAGCATACAACTGGAGGATCACAGTAACTTATGGGCTTGTCTGAAAGGCTTACTGAGTCTATTGCCCAAATATTCAATGCTTGAACCCTTATCTACGAACAAATAAATCTTTGAAGAGATTACTCATTTGAAAGATTAGTAATATTATCAATATTATCACACATGCAATAAGTCAATTTCTTTTCAAAACTTAAATTCTTTACAGAATGAAGTAAATATATTTTTAAAAATGACATATCTGCTCTTAGGAACAGTTTGAGCATTTAACCAAATGTAAAGATTTAGAAAGATTATTAAACCTTCTTGTAGATCTAGGAAAAAGAAGAGTTGATAATCACCTTTCCTCAGATAAATGCCACGACACTAAAGTAATATGTAATTGGTTTCTATGGGAACACATTGAATTACTTGGTTAAAAAACTGAGTGGCAGGAGAATGTTGAAAAATGTTCCTGATAAAAAGATTAATTGGTATGAATTGAATTGAGTGGATGGATACCATTATTATTTTTGCAACCATCTGTCTTGCTACCTCCATGATGTAGACATAATTGGCAGGAGATGTCTATAATGGAACAATCTAATCTCTTAGGAGTAGAGGCAGCACAGTGTCAGTATGAGCCAATATCCAATTTGCCCATTATTAATTAAGATATAAATGATAAGACATGCCTATTAAATACACAACCCATTATTTGAGAAAATAGGGAGACTGCCTGACATATGTTCAATCTACAGTGCTCATGATCTGGCTGTTTCTTTAGTTCATTTTGGGTGTTTAATGGGAAACTGTGATAGTTGATAAGGTAGCAACTGCAGTAGTAATAACTAGCCCCAACTCAATTCAGCCATGTTTGCTCAACATGGGCAGCACTGTACTCAAATATATTCAGAGGCATCAGAACTAGATGTGATGGGGGCGATTTATGATGGTCCTGCAAAGTTGGATGCAATCCAGGGGAAAGTGGTTTATTATATACTTCCCTGTCCCACTGGCTTAGAAACTATACGTGGCTCTTTCTGGAAGAAAAAGAAATCCTATATTATTTGGCATTAGTTGCCACCACGTAGCCTTTATCTATAAAATATCATAAGATAGTTATTACAGTAGAGAAGATTGAGTTCAACTGCACTAATGAGTACAACAAACATATCAAAATCATGCATGTATACTGAGATCATAAATAGGCAATGGTTAAAAAAAAGATGAAATCTTGCCATTTCACCTTGACGGCCATTGCCATCTAACTAAATGCAGTTTCTCAAAAATTCAAGTACTTAAAATATAGATATGCAAATCTTGTTGTTACTTAGCAAATGTCCATTATCACAAGATTTAATGGGTGTAACTTTTTTAAAGATGAAAATCTTTAAAAACCTCCTTCCTTCCTTCCTTCCTTCCTTCCTTCCTTCCTTCCTTCCTTCCTTCCTTCCTTCCTTCCTTCCTTCCTTCCTTCCTTCCTTCCTTCCTTCCTTCTTATATAAAGTAGTAAATATTATATATAACTCACACCTATTTTAAGCAGCCATTTAGATTCAAGCCATGTTTTCTCATGTAAAGGTCAGATACTGCACCTGCTGGATATCAAAAATTTGGTCTTTTTTCATAGTTCAACAATCCATTTCACTCAGTGGCTGCCTTTATTCTCAGCATTCTTCATGGCATTTCTTATATTGGGCTAATGAAAAATATATCCCTCCAGCACAGATAGAGAAGAACTTGGAGGAAAAAAAACATTGAATCAAACTTTGGGCATAAGTTTTGTTGAGAAAGAATGAAAGCTACAAAATAAGTCAATTTCATTCTTAGATTTTTTGCTAAGTGCCCAGAATATGACAAATTGCTGCATATTTATTCCCCAAACAAGCTAAGACATTTTTATGTAAAAGATGCTTGTGGTTTTGAGAAAACAATCTTTATGACATGTTGGAAACCAGGTCCTTTTCAATAATCCAATTATAAATATCAGAATATAGTCTCAAGCACACCTATGACTTATTCATATTATTAATAGTTGAAACCTTTTCATGAAACAACATATTTCTATTCTCCTGCATTGTATTTTTGATTTAAAATCTATAGCTCAAAACTACCTATCATAGCAACTTTATTTTTGTCCCACATCTGACTACCTTGCCATGTTCTTTCTAACTGTTAATCTACAATTCATCTTGTTATCGTCTTCAAACTTTTTTTTCAAGTGGACTAGAAAATACTGGAAATAAAGTACTATGTAGGCTTAAAATATAGAAATTAATCATAACTGTAAATTGGAAAGAAACTTTTAGTCGCAAAGTTACTAAAAACTGCTAAACTTCTGCCTGGATTTTGTACTTAGGGAAATATTGAAAATATACTGTTTTCTTACTTTAAAAAAATGAAAAAAGCCCCAAATTATTCTCATTCATACCAGTTTCTCATAATGTCATATTATTAGAATTAATGAAGATTATACTACCTTAATTGACTTAATTTCTCTCCAGAGAAGTGGCCATACACTGCAAGAAACAACTACCTCACTACTTTGCAAGCTTTTTTCCTATAACAGCAACAAATACAACAATAAAACAAAAGGAAGTTTGGCCACAATCCTTTAGTGACAAGCCCTGTTACTAAAATAAAAGAAATAAAAAGACCCATAACCATTGTTATATTTTGACCCCACCCAATCTTTAATATAAGCAATATAAGCAAATACAAACTTTCTATCAATAAGCTGACCACACAAATTTCCCATCACCTACAGAGCCTGGACATTTATAGATGTTTCAATCACTATAAAGGTGGGGTAACATTTTCTTATTTTTTGTGGGTTTTGACACATTTATATAGTAAGTTTCTGGAAAAGGATAGCAAAAGCTTCATCCTCAGAACTGCCACATCTGGACTGCAAAACTTTGAACAAGGACTAAATGACAGCACAGAAGTTCTGAAAACTCTTTGTTACCATTTAGCTGTCATTTGGATTTTTGCAGCCCATATGTGGTAACAAAAATCACCTTCATTGCTCCCACATGGAGATCGCTTGTGGACAATTTATACTATATTTTATTCAGCTAAGCATATGCAATCTACTTTAAAAATTTCCAAAGAAATATAAAGCATGGGAAATATTAAGTAGAGTTTTTATTTGTACTCATGTCTTTTTCCCACTTTAGTTGTATCATGATTATAGACAAATGCCTAAATAAACCTGTTATTATTATTTAAGTTCTATTGTTTTAAACTAAGCCTAAAACTACACTAGTTTTAAAATCATATTGTAGTTTGCACATAACATTAAGGATATGAAGCTCCCCAAATCAATCATATTATGGCTTAGTACAATGTATGAATCTAGCCTATGTTTTCATCTTTAAGACCTTAGATATTAAGTAGAAAGGTTTTCATATCCTATACATTCAATTTTAACAGAAGTAAGTAAATTGATACAGTTGTACCTTTTTATTAGGAGTGATAAATGGAAACAGTAATACTTACAATCTTAAATTCACTCCAGCATACATAAGAAGAGAATAAACACTCACCATGCATGTATAAATATGGAAACCATACTGCTGAAACAGTGAAATATTTGTTCAATAATCACTATCGTGAAGAAGCTTCATTTTGAAGACTCTTTTCATAGGATATAGCAAAAATGATCTAGAAAGAGCTCACTGATTCTTTCCTTGTCTTAGGTTTAATAGCCCCTTGCTAGATTGCTATTCTGGTGAAAGCTGATCAGATTCTGATTCTTCTTATTAACATTTATTCTATCATTTAGAGAAAGAATGATCTACTATCTCTGTCACATAGTGGTAACCATAGTGATGACAGAAGGTAAGACCACAATTGATTCCTGCTACCCATCTTATTTATACACTATGCTGTGTCTTAATTATTCTGATCTTACTCCCCGATCACTGTATAGAATAATGGTGAGCCAAGTCTTGTTAGGATTTGAATTAACCTAAATAATATGAAATTTTAGATCATGCATGGGAAATTGTAGCCCTCCATATGTAATTAGGCTACAACTACCTGTAACCTAAGAAGCAGTTAATGCTGATCAATACTGAGACCTGCAGTTTAGCCAGTCAGGAAATCCACCAGTACCAGCCCTACAAGGTAGGCAAGCCCAAGAAACAAGAATGGTAGAAATTCAAGAATGCTTTTTATTGTAGTATGATAGAATGAAAGAAACCTGAAAGCTTTTCAAAGTTCCTTTATGTTCCACCTTATAGCCTAATAAGCAAAATCAAGGTGGGGTTATTTTGATTTTGTTTCTGAGGCTCTCCACTTTCTCAGGACTGAGAATGAGATTCTTTTTACAGAGTCCCTTCTTAATAGCTCACTCATTTTTTTCTTATTCTCAAGGTTAGTTCTACGTTCTTTCATATTGCATTAATTAGGTAGGCCAGGATTATTATGATGAACATTCAGTCAGGTAACCCAGAACTCATAAAGCACAATTTCTAGGAGCCTTAGAAACATGATTAGAAGGCTGTTGTACCACCTTGTTCTGAGTTTTACTGCATTCAGTTGATTCCTATTATGTTCATGTTGACCCCATGGATAGAACTAGGTATTTCTGCACAAATGTTTTGTTTTGCTAAAGTTTTGAACAAGCCATTAATGGCTGAGGAAAAAACCCAATGGCAGAAAACCCTCTTTTGAAATATTAACTAAAGTTGGTAACCTGCTGATTTACTAAATAAGTTGGGTAGGGAGCTGGCTCCTGACTGTGCCACATTGTAATCCTTGACATTGGTGTTCTTGGGGAGCACGGAACAGTGGGCAAACTTATACATATGGTAATTACCTGGGAAAAAGTAATTAATTTTTGTCCTATTTCAGTTGCACACACTGGGCGTAGAATGACATTTTGCATAATACATCGGCTGGCTGATCGAAAGGGCTTGCATGCCTTATAATTTATTGTTCCTCCCTGGTTTGCTTGAATTGTCCACAGGGTGGTGGTTTTTATTTACTATTTCAAATTTATGGACTAGCAAGCCCTAATGATTTTTCTCCCTTTTCTTTATAGTCTACTATGATATTGGGGTTCTGGTTTAATTTTTAACTGATAAATCTTTATAGCAGATCACTATAAGTCATTGTTTACTCTGAAGAGATTTATTTTTTTACTGGAAAGGCCATTGTGGTCTCCTGAACATTTAGACCATGGATAGATATCACTTTGGCTGAGATCTGACCTGTCAGCCCTGTTGGCTTTATTTTTAGAAAATACTTATATTTATTGATGCACTTCCAGTAACTGCATATATTCAAAATTTCTTGGTTGGACTGCATAGTCTTTGAAATCTGTGGGCTACAGAAGTAAGGCAGTACACATATATTTTGAATAAGAATGTATTTTGTATTCTGAAGAATAATATTCATACTGAGCATTGTTCTTTGAACAAAGATAAAAGGCATCATTTTGTGCAAACAAGGTTTGATAGTTTTCCTGAAGAGAGCAATAAGCTCCCAAATGGGAGCTGTGAAGTTCCAAAAACACAGACCCTCAACAGACTCAGCTGAAGATCCTTTGTTACCTCTACATATTTATTATCATTTACTGTTTTCTGAAAGCTTTTTTTTTTTTTGCATTTCTCCCAAGGAAAAAATATGACTTCCCCTTTCATTGTGAAGTTGATTGGATTTCCCATTATTTATCTCTTGATCACTTCAAAAGCCTCCTCTTTTATTTGTTCATTTAGATGAAGGATCTACTGAAGTCACTGAAGCATATGCCTAGAAACTGTGCCTAGGACTGATGCTTAAAAAGGACAATGGGATTTGTCTTTCGAATATTTATTTTACATATAGCACTTATAATAGAGTCATTTTATGAAGAATAGTAAATGTGAATGTGTCCTTCAAGTTTAGCTCAGCTTCTGGTGGCTTCATGAATACATGCTGCATTTTATTTGGCAATAGTAGTTTCCACTGCCACCTTCGACAATCTTTCCAAGAAGGACTGATTTGTCTATAGCCCTGGTATGTTTCTGAAGGACTCTTATCCAAATACTAATCAAACACGATACTATTTAGCTTCCAAGCCAAGCCAAGGTCAGCTAGGCTCCATACCCTGCTGAGTATTCAATGCATTGTGATCTGGCTGTTGTTAGTCAGATCATTAACTAGGCCCCACATTCATAAGTTACAAGGTAGCTGACATATGGCTGTTGCCTTTTTGAAGTGTTTTGGACAGATTTGGTCTTATATCCTCCTTGAATGATTGTAAGCAGAGTTCAGCCAAGAGGGGGGGGGGGGAAGAAAAGAGAAAAGAGAAAAAGGAAAAGAAAAGAAAAGAAAAAAGAATGCATTATAGTCTTTTTAGGGACAATCTAATAATACATTTTCCTGGATGAAATCCTTATTTTATGAATAAGACACATCTTTAAAATATCTTGAACTCTGACAGATAAAACTGGAAAAGGATTGTCTACATTTTTACAAAGAAACAATATGAATACTCTAAAACAATTTCAATTCCATAATAATGTAAAAAATAGCTATGAATGTATGTGCTCTGCCCTAAAGGCTTTGTCTGGTAAATTACCAGTGAGCAATCAATGTTAAAATATTCATTTATTCTTACACTGTTTTAGTAATGGTAATTTCCTGCATCTGTTTGAGTGAGGCATGCAGGAAAAAAGGCATGGGAACAAGTGGCACATTTCAGAGTGTGTGCTACCTTTACTTTTTGCATTTAATTAGCTTGCTTGAATAACTATATACTTACTTTCATTTAGCAGAAGGCACTAGCACCTCACAATTGCTTGCAGGATACAGTGTGCTTTGGGTGTTGCATTTTAACTTTTTCAGAGCTACTATTGCATAGTGATTTTCAGTTTGAAGTGTAAATTGGGACTTTCCTAGTTCAAGTTATACTTCAGCAATGAGTTTGCTATGACAGGGTCTTCCCTGGAGTCACTTGAAGATATGAGATGCCACAGTGACAAATTTTCCAAAATACAAATGGTCCTTCTGAAGTATATAACAGACAATATCCAGTACATCCAGAATGTAAACATGAGACACTTCAAACTGTTGAGAGTAATAGAAAGCACTAGAAACATAGCATATTTTTGGCACTCAATAGCATTGCAACTTCAAGGTCTGATTGCAGCTATGTTTGTTTGTTTCAGGCCAATTTGATGTCTGCAAAGATGCATAGGTTGAAATAATTGCTCCTGGCATTTAACAAAGTATTTAATAACATTAATTCAGCAGTTTCATGCTTCCCATTTTCCTGGTGTTAAGCAGAACCTAAAGTTGTCAAACTCGCCTCTAGTCTTGTTAACATTTTGTCCCTTCTTTAGTCAATTTCACAATCTGATTTCATCAGAGCTTCAATCTAGTCAATCTAATTATGTCTCAATAGTCCTTTTCCAATTATACTTCTATTAGTAATGAGAACTTTCCTTTACCATCCTGCAAGTAAAACAGATGGTACTGTAACTTTGAAACCTAGTATATTTGACAGTGTGCAAAAGCCACAAATGTCCAAAAGGCCTGTTGTAAAGGCAATTGGAAAGAAAAATAGATTTTTTATAGAAAATAGCTTTCAAAGTGAGAAAGACATTATTATACTGACAGAATATAATGCCCATGTAAATTGCCATAGGTTCTTTTATTATTATCACTAGGTTAAAGTGTTACCATACCAGTTACTGAAAATCAAATCAGAGTTGACAACAACTCTTTTCAGAACTTATTTAAGCAGAGAATATATTTACAAAAAAATAGGAAGTGTAATTATGTTCATAGCCTTACCCCAAATGTCATCGCTGTTGCCAATATATCTACATTTTTCTCAATCTACAAAAAAGGACTAGGATACGAATATTTGCTCATGCATAAACTTTCTTGAAACCATTTAGCATAGATTTGCAACAACTGGGTACACTTCTGAGGGGCATGCAGTAGGAAGAATGAGACAGGATGCTGAACTGTAGGGGCACCCTAGGTACAAATTCAAAATAAATTTTGTGAAAGAGGCTATTAGGTGTATATGTAACCATCTGTATAATTTTCCCATAGGACAATACAAAGTTAAGAGCATCAGGATAAGGAAAAAATCACATAGTTAAAATGCCCAACAGAACTGATTTAATTCCCACCTTCTCAATTCTACCATCAATGCTTAATGTTTTTTAAAAAGAATTTAATAACCTACCATCTTGACTATATAAATTTTCTTTAGACTGAACTAAACTGTTTTTAAACATGAAAACACTTATATAGTTATTCTAAAATTGGACAAAATCAGTAAATCAATTCTTACTTATATGGAAATAGTGGGAATATTAATGACATCTGTTTGACCTCTGTAAAATGAGGAAGGAAGAAGGCCACAGTGCCATGCATGGCAGCAAATCAAACTGATTCCCATACCACTAATATACTAACACTTTTCCTTCCTATTTAATATTCATGTTCTCTCCTTCAACAGTTAGCACATATCTTACTGACAACAATCAGGTATTAAAGACAACCAGGTAGTAAATTCCCAACTCCTTGCTGGTCATCCAGATTTTGGCAGTCTGGCTATGGCTACAGTAACTTTGATATAAGCACCGAATGAAAGATAGGTACACTTTACAAAACATACTAGGCAATATGAAAATTTGATTGTGACTGTTGCTCTGGCAACTACCTCTCCCTCCATCTCCCTTAACATTCTTCTTTCTGATTTCATGCTGTGCTTAGGCAGTATATTATTTTAATTTTCTGAGTTTGTTATTCCTCGCTTTGAAAATCATTATAACTGAAATGTAATATTCTGCATAGTTAACAATTCTATGTAAAATCACATTCTGACCTAGTTCTTATATGAATCATGGCCCATTTGACAATTCTCATTTAGAATTGCTAGATGAGGCTGCATACAAATATGAAGGAAGGATTATGTAGACTCGGTTTTCATAACACACCCTGGCATACAAACCACAGTGACTGAGTTTACATAAACCCTTAAGCCAAACTCAATCAGCTACACTGTGATGTAGTTTGATGTTTGAATAAAACACTATTTTTCTATTGAGCTTTCAATACAGATTATAAATAGGGTCACTTTCTGGCTTTCTCTTGAAGATCAGCCAAAAAAGAAGAGGCCAAGACTTAGTTATCAGAGTCGACCAAAACTGGTGGAATTCTGATGACATGTTCATCAAATACTGTACTATTGTTGCTGGAATAGAGCTTGTGCCATTACTGAGCTAAAAATAAAATGCAGAAGCTTTTTAATGGTATGAATTTCACAACATACTTAAAACAGTGACTAAATCAATCAACATTCACAGGTACTTCTGGCTACTCACTAAACATTCTGAGTGGGTTAAAATACCCATAGTAAAGAAATGCCACCCACTTTATATGGAGTTTTAGAGGTATCCGTAATATCCCTACTCACCATAAGGAAGCATTAGTGTCTTCTGAAATTAGGAGATTGCTTTTTCGGTCACTCTTTTAAATTAATTTGGTTAATCATGCCATATAGAAAGGGCAACATCTTCAAGTAAGCAACACCAAAAGTCAGTTCTTTTGTTCAGGGAAGTTGATTTTTTCTTATAACACAGAAGATAGCAAAATATTAGATGAGGTAGAGGGGTAATTTCTTTTCTGAGTTGGGCAAAAACTGTTTGCTAAAAATAACAATCTATTAAAGCAGTAACATAAATCAATTTTAAGAAATGGCTGGCTGAGGAATTCTGGGAGTTGAAGTCCATACACTTTAAAGTCACCAAGGTTGAGAAACACTGCCATAAGTAGTCTGATAATATTAGTTGCTTCCAATTCTATATGATCTAGTGGATATTATTTTGCCAGGCTTATATGTTTGTAATTGCTTCTTTGAGTTCTTACAATCTTCTGCTTCTGTTATCAGTGAGTGGATCTAGCCTCTTAAGTCTTTTGCCTTTGTTTATTCCAATGACTTTGACTTAACATTATGTGCTCAAAATATTTCACTTGTCATATCTCCCCAGTTTCATGTAGGATCCAAAAGTGCCACAAATCAAACCCATAAGTGGCCAGGGTTGTGCCAGAGACTGCTCTATCCCCAAGCCAAAAAGAGTCCTGGATGATGTCCCAGTCACCACAATATATTCTGCCTGGGAATAATCAAGACCTCAGTAAAGCACCAAAAAGCTGTAAAAAACAGATTTTTCACGGATATCCCTCCTAAGACGGAACTCACTACAATAAGCAAGGTAACTAGTCAGCAACACAATAATGGGCAAGTAATGTTGCTTCAACTCCATTGTTATTATATTTCCTTGAATGTAAGCTCATATTTTATTAGGTTCATTCTTGTCCTTCTACACCAGTCCTCTAAGTATCATTTCTGATGCTTCATCTCCTAGAACTCATCAGTAAATCAAGGTGTACTTCAGCTGGTCATCTTTCTTTTGTCACAACCTATGGATCTACAACCATCTCTGTCAAAATGCAGACATGATCTAGATGCTACATTTGATCATGCAAGATGGTGTTCATCAATCCGAAAAGTGGACCCTGCTTCTGCAGGAAAAAATACTAGGAAGAAGATGATGATGTTGATGATGGTGGTGGTGATGGTGGTGATCTGGTCACCAGGATCTAGGATTGGGGCCACTAGGCCAGAAGTGAGAATCAAATTGCAGGCTTAGAGGTAAAGATTTTCTTTTTTATAATACTCTAGGAAAAGAAATAATTCTATGTAATTCAGATCTTGCAAGTACATTGTGAATATTAGTTGCTAATAGCAAAGATGTTTTAAACACCTTTGTATAAACTGCATAAACAGTCTGCTGTTGTTGCCCTCACTGAGCTGGTTTCTGCTCCAGATCACTTTTGAGGTGTCCTCCTTCAACATATCCAATAGCCAGTTCATGGGTTGTGTCATATGAAACAAAGTAATGCAAGAACTTTGTTTCATTCTTTAGAAGCAGAGCCTGTATGGCTCTTCAACACAGCTTCAGAGGGATGTTTGTCTGAAGCACTATCAAAGTGAAGAACCAATTAAAAGGTCTAGATAATTCTAGTTGTTGCTTGGTCCCTTTGGATCTTCTTGTTTGCTAAAGCCTTTCATATCAGGCAAAATTCCTACATACTTCTGCATAAGAAATAATATGTATAGTAATCTCATGTAGTTTTACTATGCATATACTATACCTGTAGCCAGATCAATCTGCAAATATGACAGTATAATTCTTGCTAGATTAAGGATATTCTGATCTTAATTAGTTTGGAAGTTAATAACTTCCTTAAGGGCTTTTCTTAGTTTCCATCTGTCCTGTTATTTGCTTGGTCCATGGTGTTCATTGCTGTTTTAGTTTTGCTGTTTTGGATCAATAAATTTTCTTTCTGGGTAAATATTAACCTATAAGGAAGAAAACATTAGTGTATTAGTTTGATGTAAACTTTCAATTTTATTGTACTTTGTAACATTTTTAAAAACTCTATTCCCAGTAGCTTCCACAACTTTTGCAACTAACTTCTTAGACACCAGCAAATTGAAGTGGAATGGAATGGGCACTTTCAGTTAGAAGATTGTACTGTTTATTACTCGGGTATTGAAAAAGAAAGAATAAATATATTTGTTTTCACAGACAGGAAGGAAATGAGTACAATGCAGGCAATGCTGAATAATATCAGAGTTTGTGGATTTTCACATGAAGGTTATCCAAACTTATGCTCCAATGACAGAGGCA
Source organism: Azemiops feae (assembly GCA_023970755.1). Lineage (NCBI taxonomy): Eukaryota > Metazoa > Chordata > Lepidosauria > Squamata > Viperidae > Azemiops > Azemiops feae. Next base: position 364,936 of record JALGBA010004200.1, on the reverse strand, counting down.
GAAGAGAAAAGATGTCAACAAGTGTTGTGGTCAAGTTAAGTCTGAGATGGACAGAACATGAAAGCAAGATACTGTACGTTACTTGTGGTTGGAGACTGGAATGCTGAACTGGAAATAATATGGAGGAAAATGTAGCTGGATGTATGATCTAGGAACCCTAAATGAAACAAAATAGTAACTTATCAGTTTCTCCCAACCCATTCTTCATTGCTAAAACATTCTACAAACTACTAAAAACAGCACCCATATAAATTAATTTCATTTTATTGCATACATAGAAATAAAATTTACTACACTATTGATACAGTCAGTAGTGTTCACAGTCACGATCATGTGCAAATTCCAAATCAAACCAAAGAACAAGGACAAATTCAACCAGTTTTCACTATATAATCTTCTGTTTATATCCACTATTTTCAAGGTAATATCAGCCCTTCAAAACATCCTAAGTAAACCAAAAGTCCCAGCAACCCCAGAATAAAAAACAGGAGTCATCTACAACATACAATGTAAGAATTGCAACAACCATTATGTAGGAGAAACAGGCAGAAGACTGGCAGAATGCATCCATGAACACCAACTGGCAGTCAAAAGGCATGATGAAAATTCTTTAATTTCACAACATATAGACAGATTTAACCATAGTTTCAATTGGGAAAATGTGACAATCCTAGACCAGGCCAAATCCCAAAATGCCAGGGAATTCCTAGAAGCTTGGCACTCTGACAAATCAGCCATCAATAGACTTCAACAACATCTATAGATTATGCAAAAGAGACAATCAACCGCCCAAAAGAGAAAAAGACTCCAGCACCTCTCCACCAGTAATCAGCACTCAGATTAGCATAGATTAACTCCAAGGTCACCTTCAGACCAACAATCAAGTAAGCAATACCCCAATCAAGAAACTGCCACAGAGCCATTAGTAAACAGCCCAACCAAAGAATCCCTAAGACCGCCCTCACCCACCCAGACAGGCAAGACTCCAGAATATAAACTGACAGCAAACAATACTCCTTACTACCACTGATGATGTTACCTAGTTAAGTTAGCGTAATGAAACATTGCAAGAAAACAAGCAAGCTCAGAGAACACCAAGGACCCCTCATTTCAACCCTGAGCTACAAATATTCTCCTTCATAAATATCAGATCATTTTGAAGTCCTGAATTTCATTGATAGGGACTAGAAGAGCTTAGAACTAAATAAAAAAGTTAAGGATGAAAGAGACTGCCAAAGCACCCCCCCCCCAAAAAAAATAAAGCAAAAGAAACAAAACAAACAATAGAAATTGCCAAGAAGAAAAAAGAAACCAAAGCCAAGAAAGACAATAATGCAGGAGGGAACTTAATTGAGAATTTTGGAGAGCCATTAGGAGACATGATAAGCTGTGACAAACTTAGGACTTATAAAGAAATAAAAAATAGAAACAAACATGGAAAAAGTCTTCCCAAAAAATCTATGAAGTAAGAAAATTCCAATCTCAAATTTGTATGCTAAAAGATGCCAATAAACATATAGCAAATGATTTAAAGAAAGTGGAAAGAGTAAACTGAATTTCTGTCTAGTAGAGGAGTCTTTAATTATGAGGGGCCCTTGGTGCTCTCTGAGCTTGCTTGTTTTCTTGCAGACTACTAGCTACTGACAAGTACTGATGATGTTACCTAGTTTGGGTAATGACACATTTGCAAGAAAACAACCAAGCTCAGAGGGCACCAAAGACCCTGAGCTACAAAAATTATCCTTTATTAGTATTTTTTGTTTAATTTGTTTAGAAAATTTACATGGCCAGATATATTATGGATGAAAATCCTACATGGCTCATAGCAACATTCTATAAATATATGTACAGTATAATTCAACAAAAAAACCATAAATAAATAAAGTGCAGGAACATAACATCCGACTGACTCTACAATTCTTCCCAGCCCCGCAGAAACCATTGAGTCAGGACCCTCCAAAAGTTAAGTTGAAGGTCATGTTGGTTTTGGAAAATGGCAAAGAACAAGAGACATTTTTGCTTATGCGTGCTGAATCATTGAGAAAACCAAATATCAGAAATAGTCAATATGTATGTCATTGTTTATATAAAGACCTTTGTGTCAGTCGTTAAAGCTATGGAATGTCTTTAGAGAATAGACATTCCAGAACATCTCATTGTCCACATGTGACATCTATATATAGGAAAAGAAGTCATGGTCCATAAGCAAGATGACAAAACAGATTGGCTCCAGATGGCAATTCTATGTTCTCTTCTTATTCAACTTGCATGATGAATATTTATTAAGGAAAGTTCAATTGAAAGATGAATATGGCTTTAAAATTTGAGGAAGAAACATCATGTGAAGTGTTAATACCACTTTACAATGCCTTGGTAAGGCCACACTTGGAATACTGCATCCAGTTTTGGTCACCACGATGTAAAAAAGATGTTGAGACTCTAGAAAGAGTACAGAGAAGAGCAACAAAGATGATTAGGTGACTGGAGGCTAAGATATAAAAAGAAAGGTTGCTGAAATTGGGTATGTCTAGTTTAATGAAGAGAAGGATGAGGGGTGACATGATAGCAATGTTCCAATATCTGGGGTCTTGCCACAAAGAAGGGGGAGTCAAGCTATTCTCCCAAGCACCTGAAGGCAGGACAAGAATCAATGGATGGAAACTAATCAAAGAGAGAAGCAACCTAGAACTAAGGAGAAATTTCCTGACAGTTAAACAATTAATCAGTGGAACAACCTGCCTCAGAAGCTGTGAATGCTCTAATACTGGAAGTTTTTAAGAAGAGACTGGACAGCCATTTGTCTGAAATGGTATAGGGTTTCCTGCCTGAGCAGGGGGTTGGACTAGAAGACCTCAAAGATCCCTTCCAACTCTATTATTGTTATTGTTATTATCAATTACCTGTACTATGTGGATGACACTTCTCTTATAAGGAATGTAAATGATTTGTAAGCTCTATTAATGAAAATTAAGGAGCATAGTGGAAAAATGTGGCTTTGTTTAAATACACAAAGACCAAACTAATGATAACAAATATGCAATCTCCCCTAGAATTATCAATGGAGATATTGATGGGGGACACCTTTTGACTTTTAGAATCAATTATCAACAATAAAGGAATCAGCAGTCAAGAAACACAATGTAAACCATTATAGGGTAACAATAAAGGCCTTGCAAAATATATTTAGATGGAGTGGTATGTCTATATCTACAGACAGAATCATACAGTCAATGGTTTTGCTTTATATTTGAAAGCAAAAGTTGGACTTTGAAGAAGCAGGGTTAAAAGAGTTTTGAAGCTTTTGAACTTTGGTATTGGAGAAGTCTACTGAGAATCCTATGGATAGCCAAGTAAACAAACAAATAGATCAGAGAACAAATCAATTCAGAATTCTCACTCAAGGCACAAATAACCAGGCTCATGTTATAATATTTTAAAGACTTAACATTATATATTATATATAATAATAAGAAAGGTAGAAGGAAAGAAGAAAGAGAACGAGCAGCAGCAGGATGAATAGACTTGATTACAGCAGCAACGAGTGCACTGTTGGAAGACTTTAAGGGATTTCCAGGTTGGGAACAGATTATTGCAGAGAAACTCCATCTCCACAAGACCAATTGAAGGCTCCTTTCCTAAGCACAAGGAGAGAGGCAAATCAAAGGAATAAGCAGCATTTGATGGTAGTTATGTCTGTTAACACAATTCTAAATATAGAAGAAAGTTCACATTCATTTAATGGAAATCATCTATGCAAGAAATCCTTTTTAAAAAAATAATACTTATGCTTAGTCTAAAGCAGACATGTCAAACTCGCGACGTCATGTGACATCGCGCAACGTATCGGAGCTTCTTCCCCATTGCCGGCAATGGGGTCGGCGCGGTTTCATCGTGACGTGTCCGGCCCACGGGCCGGCAGTTTGACACCCCTGGTCTAAAGTCATCATTATCACTAATATATTCGAATGGAGGGCACTTACTCAAAATAGGAGGGTCATGTTGCAAGTTGCTAAGAATATGGTAATGGAAGCAGACATGTCTATTTCTATCAGTCTTTCTTTTGCAGAAGCTTGTCTAAAATTCAGGGCAAATTTTCTTCTTAAAAAAATATAATCAATATTTATTTCAGCTTTTCTCAACTTTTTTTGAGATATATTAAAGGGTACCAAACTGGGCAAATCTACATTTCCTTATTTTAAACTTGCTTGCCTTTCAATTTCCAGAGTTTGTCAGATATCTAATATTTACCCACAATAAATGGAGGTCATAAAAACAAGATAGTTTGAAGATATGATGTAGTTATAATAACTGGAGGCATTTTATAAAAGAAACACCTTTAAAAACAAGAATTAAAATACTGTTTACACAATAGCTGTGTTCTAACACAGTACTGCTACAAAAATATTCTGGGGAGAAAAGAAATGGATTAGGAAGGTTTTACCATCTTGCATTTCCATAGAGAACTTTCCCCAGTTAATCTCATTATTAGAACAAGATAGGATCCATTGGTTTAAAGGGAAAAATGGATGGTATGTGAATAACAGATCTGATTTTTAAGCAACGAGCCTTCTTTTTCCCTTCTGCCCTCTTCCTATTGCACAGTTAGAGTACGTGTGAATGGTGTATTGCCAGTTGCCTCTGGTGAACAAATTGTGTTAGACAAGTGCACAATGTTTCAAGCTTGTAAAACCCTTTCCTTTCAGAAAGCAGCAATGCAGAACTGGTCATGCTGCCCTATTTGAAACAAAGGAAATTGCCCCAGCTGCTCCCTAGCTAGATTTGCTCTTTGTTCCATCGTTAATGGCAGGAACAGAATAATCATCCAGCAGAGGAGGTCACAGTGGCAGTTACACAGGTGAAGGTTGAAATGGAAATGGAAGAGAGTTCTCTGGACACTGACACTAATTAATCCCAGTTGCACTTTGGTCTTTATTTTAGATATAGAATCATATGGCCATTGAGAAGCTCCAAAATATTTCAGCAGTTTGTAAACCAGACCTCTTGTCTAAGATTCTCAGTTCTGCTGAATAATTGCTGGCCTCTTCCTCCTCCGTCTTAAATTCAGTACCATTTTTTAATGTATTGCTTAACTACTGCAGTGATCATGGCAAAAGTGTAAAATTGGATTAAGTCATGGGATGTCTCAACAGCACCACGTAACAACAAATTTTCTGGTGATAAGTTGAGGACTACTGTAAAACATTTATGTATATAACTGAGACATCCCTGTTTATGGTCTAAGCCAGCGGTCCCCAACCTTTGCGGCTTGGTGGCCCTGCTGGGGGATGGGGAGAGGGGAACCAGTCACATGAGCGGCAGGCCAGCACACCCACGCATGCATGTGCAGCTTGACTTCCGCGAGTGGCAGGCTAGCGCACATACACAGTTGAGCTCTGCATGCATGCACACATGGTGGCCTGCTGCTTGTACAGGTCGAGCTGCGTGCGCATGTAGCCCATTTGCGAATAGGCCATGGCCTGGTAGTGGGTCGTGGGCTGGGCATTGGGAACCCCTGGCCTAAGCCATAAAGAAACAAAATAAAGAATAAAAAAATGGCAAAGATGGCAGGACAGAAATAAATAAGAAACCAGACCCAGATAATTCGAGGAGGTTTCATTCGCCCTTGCTAAAAGCCTTCAAAATACCAGTGGGTGGAAGTTATCCAGATCTCAGGGGGAACCTCATTTCAGAAAGCAGACATGTTTCCAGGATCCTGATAGATGACATAGTTTAATCAAAGGAACTTGGAACTTGCCAAACCTGCTTGATAGAATTGGCTGGCACATACTATGGGAGATATATAGAATTGGCTGGCACATACTATGGGACCAGCATTGTCCAAAGCACTTCCATTGTCATATGGTCAGCATAACTATATGTCAAGGCACATGGAACACTGTTACCTTCCCATCAAAGTGGTATCTATTTATCTATTTGTGTTTGCATGTTTTCAAACTGCTAGGCCTGGGCAAGTAATGGGTGCTCATCCTGTCACATGATGCTTGGGTCGTGAACCTGGACTGTTGGTTTTCCAGCTGACAAGCTCACTAGCTTTAACCATTGAGCCATCACATCCCCAGGCACAGCAGATAAAGCTGTGTTAAGGTCTTCCTGGCCACAACTCATTTTATTAGTATGAGATAAAATTAATGTTTGTTTGTAAAATAGTGATAATGGAGATCAATACGTGATGCTGATCCACATGTTAATCTTAACAAAATAAATTATTTTCCACTGCTCAAAATACGTGCTGGATTTGGTGGTTTTTTTTTTATTGCCCTGTATTATACATTAAAAGAAAACATCAAGCGTGGCTAAATTGCACAAAATATTCAAGGTGTTTCTGGCTTGTATATTTCCCACTCTTGGCAGTTTGCTTAATTAAAATATATAAAGAACTTTCCAAATGTTAACATTTAATTTACTCAGCACTTTAATTGTGCTTTGTACCATGCTTCCCCTTAATCACTTGGAAGCATTGCTCCAGAACTACCCATTTGATCTCTTTTTTGTATTGTGATTAAATGCTTTTTCCCTCCAAGTGATCATAAACAATACAGGAAACTTCAACAATGTACTAAGAGGAGGTGAGAATTAATGCCCTATTGAACTAAGCCGCATTTCTAGAGGATTAGTTTTGTTAGCCTATTGGTATAAAAATGAGATTAATAAATGCATTATTTTACCCGTGGAAGGGGCTTCTAGTCATTGTAATTTAAAATTTCTAATTTTAAAATGAATTTCCTCCATCTTCACTATTTGTAAAGCATCATCAACAATGAACATTTTCCATATCTTTCTCCTCCAAGGAACTGAAGCATCTAGAAGGTATTAATTGGCCCTCTATTAGCCAATAGACAAGCTCAATTCCTAATGAATAACTCTTTGATGAAAATAAGGAACCATTATTTATGTAGAAGGACAGAATGAATTATTCATTGAAGCAGAGGAAAAAACACTAGGGAGAAGGCAACAGAAAGTACAATAAGCAATTAAGTGCTTTCATCAGTGCTGCTTGCACCTCATTAGTCTGCATTCACTTAATCAATGTTTCTCCCTAAGAATATACTTGTTGAAGAAGCTACAACAGGGCACAAGCTTTATGAAGTCCAGGCTAATGCATGAAAATGCATTAAGTCAAAGGAATAGCAATCATAAAAAGGATATACGTACTGTAACTTGATTTTAGACATATTTATATTTAAGTCTTTGTTTTGATGGAAGAAATCAAGATTGAGTTCTCCCACTGAGATTCTCAATTAATCTCAACTGATTTAAACCTTTAAAGCCCTTCATGGCATGGGACTGGGCTATCTGAGGGACTGTTTGTTTTCAGCTACATCAGCCTATCCCATTAGGTCTGGCAGAGAGGCCATACTGTAGGTACTGTCAGTCAGAAAAGTACATTTGATAAGTCTCGGAGACATGACCATGCTGCTTGTATTATGGTACATTCTTCCTCTCAAAATTAGATTAGTACCATCCCTTTGATATTCTGGAAGGTCCTCCAGACCTGGTTATGTCATTAGGTCTGGGGGTCCCAAGGAACTAGAGGTTTGCTTAGCTGGGTCCATTGTTAAGGTAGTCATTCTTATTCTCCTTTCACCTAGTGTTTGTATATTTGGTTTTTACAATATTTATTTTTTTAATATGGATTTTTAAATATTTTTAATAACTGTTATTTTTATATCTGTTGTTGTCTCTGTTGTGAACTGCTCAGAGTTACTTGTGATGTGATGACCAGTTATATACATGTGATTAAAAAGTACATTAATGAAAACTAGTTAGTAGTTGAATGTACTATTATTTATTATATATTACTGAATTTATACTTATAGCACAGTAGTAGTTCAAAGTGTTTTCAATTGAATGATATACTGTAGGCCTATTGAAACCAACAATACAAGTTAATTGTTCTTAAGTCAAATCCACTGATTTCAATAGTTTTAAACATGAGTAAGTCTTGATCAAACTAAATGAGAGAAATAGAGCTCTTAGTGTAAATTAAAGTTACTACAGCAATAAACTGTCTCACTGAGACGATTGAAATGGAGCTATTAGATCAGGGGAGCTACATATTATTTAATTATTGCACAATGAAGCAAATATAATTTAACTAAACAATGTATCAGAATGGCCAGAAGCCATAATTCGAGGATCTGTTCAAAAATTAATGAAAAATAAACAAGGTAAATACTAAAGTCCAGTAAAGGAAATAATCAGACATAAAAAATTCATTGTTATTCAAAATGAAGGAATATATTGTTGACATTGTGTTTGGATGTCACCTGTGTCATGGTTCCGACTAATGGAACACTTCAAAGAACTTCCAGGCACTGTTTATCCTAAAAAGTCTTTATTCATCTAACAAAATGTCGGCATGGCATGGAGGAATGCCAAGATCTGAATTCCCCTCCCCTGAGCACATATTTTGCTAGCATATTTCCCTCCCTTAATTTGCTGTCATAAATCATGTTCTCCAATCAGTTTGAAGGGCAAAGGTTCCCTTCCGTTTCGGGCTTCTTATCTAAAGTAATCCCCACACACATTCTTTCTCCTCCCTTCCCAGCATCATTTAAGTTAACTCTAAAAATACCACATAGCTCTGCATATTTTGTCAAAGCAAGAACATCCAATGTTAGCAGCGTTGACAACCTGCTTTATTCCATCAAAAAGATCTTCTATAGCCTGATGCCTTTCAGATACATTAAGGTTGCAGCGCTCAGTATTGTATAGCCAGTAAGGGGAAGATTGCTTCAAACAATGATTTGGGAAATTGGAGAAGATATTGTGCATTTTCTTTTCCCAGGGGTATTAGTTTGGGTTTTAGTTTAGCAAAATATTTCTTTGATCAAATAACATTTGGAAATTTATGTATAAATTAGAAAAATACACCCACTGGCTTTCATGCCTAAAGTGGGACTAGAACTCGCAATCTCCTGGTTTCTAGCTTGGTACCTTAACCACTAGACCAGAATAGATGTATGGAAAGGATCAAAAACTTGGACACTAAATTTTAAATAAATGAACACCTTCTATGTAATCTCACATTTAACCAAATTTATGTACAGATCGCTGAAAATAAGAAAATAGGAATTAAATTAATATTTACTGAATGCTTACTGGCCATTTCTCTACAAGCTTGACACACGATCCCAAATTATGGTTTTATCATGCAAAGATTACTTAGTAAGCCGTTAATAAATTTTGTGCATTGTAATTGCTTATTTTTTATAAAAAGAGAAAGAATAATACTTTTAATGAGCTGATTAAACATTGACAATCAGCCAAAAACAGTTTTTAATTAGGTTTACATAGAAACAGTTGGTTTTAATTATGACAATTAGTGTAGTAAGGGAATTGAGAATTCCAGAAGGCAAACAGACTCATGGAAAACAGAGATATTGTAGCTGAGAGACAGTTTATAACATATCACAAGCAGAGATATACAAAATGTGTCATACAGTGCATCAAATTCATCAATAGGTCTTTGTTCCTGGAAGTGCAGTGTATATCACATTATTTCTTTTAAATAGAGTTTTTTTTTCTTGGTATTAAAACTGGACATCAAAGTAGAAAAAAGAAGTCTTAGTAAGAATGGAGTAATATATGAAGTTTAGGTAACAATGTTACAATGCTGTCTTCCTTTCCTGTCCTGTCCTGTCTTGTTTTATTAAAGATTACAGATATACAAATACAAACTAATACAAACTACAATAAATAAAGAATAAAAGAAAAAATAGAAAATGCAGAAAGAAAAGAAATATAAATATAAAATTTTTAAAAAAGAAAAAATTAAAATGTAGCAAAAGAAAACAAATTTATATAAAAGTAAATTTCCCCTTTGTCCTAACAAGCATAAACAATTTTAACTTAACACCTTCTCTTTGAATTGAACAATATCTTCATCCCATATCTTATCTACAAACAGCTTTTAATAATGTCATAATTCACTCCTAATCTGCAAAAAACCTTAAGGGTTACTAGAAATAACAGGATGTTTATTTCAACCTTGATCAAATAAAACTACTTTATTCCTTTCTTTTTATGTTCAAAAATCTTGTTCTTTAATCTGTTCAAATAATACTCTAAAGCTTGTTCTTTTCATTTTTTTTCTTCATTTTTTTTCTCAGAAATTTCTCAAAGATTTTAACAGATTTTTTTATAAATCCAGTATAAGAAAATTATCCAAGCTGTTCTTTTTATTTGTCCTTTGAATATCCCTTTTAATTAAGACATCATCTATCTTGTGTACCTAGTACATCTTTTTCATATCATTCTTATAGTTTATCATTTTTAAATACAGTTTTAGATTAATCTCTATCTTGTCCAGTAAAATTGTTCCTTTTCCAAAACATTGTTTATATTATTTATTAAATTTGTTTGCCACTCATCTTACAAGAAAAAGCATCTTTTAAAAACAGTCTATTTACAATGGCAGACATTTTTAAGGTTAATGTCTGAATCCATTGCTCAAAAATATCCTTCAATACATCCAATGTTAATGTATTTTGTTCCATTGTGCGTTAGGAAGTCAAAATTAAATATTCTTCCCCTTTAATTGTAATCTTTAGTTCCTTTTGGTTCCCTGTAGTGTCCAACATTTAATCATGTTTTACTTTAAGAATTCAAAACAAACATATTTTCTCATGGGAAGAATTCTTATATTTAATTTTAAAATCTTATTTCAAATCTATCTGGACCCTTAGTCCATTTATAACTTTCCAAAATCAATATTCTAAGCACCCTTTTGCTGTTTATTAAAAAAGGTTTTTTCCTTAAACTTACTTTTCAAAGTTCTTTCACCAGGCATGTTAAAATTTGTCAGTTGGAAAACTCTTAATATTGAGGTCCTGTTAAGAAGCAAATTCTAAAAGTGATTAAGAAATAAGGATTGGTAAAACTTTATGTCCATATAGGCTACATTAATAGTGGTGAGTTTAGGTGGAAACCTTACACTCCCAGGTACTCAATTCATGAGCTGACTGCAAGAATTTTATTCCCTGTAATTTGCTTGCAGGAAGCAGCAGTCCAGAGGTTGATCTCCCAATCTTTCCCTTTTCCAGAAAGATTTCAGCAACCAGAATTCATCTTCTAGCTGTTGATTTCTATTTCTAGGCTAGACCTACTTTTTAAGGGACCTCTAATTCACCAGGATCCTAACCAGAGGTCTGTTTTTCCTTCCCTTTTCCATCTGTGCTACAATACATGCATGGATATACATGGCCACTTTCATACAGAACTCTTTCAACCCTGGTTGAGTATTGCTGAGAACATATCAGGGACTCTAAATTTTGTAATGGGTTTTAGGTATCCAGCTAGCTAACTAGCAATTTATTTAATGCTACACTCACTCAGAACCCAGACCAAAATTGCCCATTACTCTATAGCCAAGAAAAATAAGAAGGAAAAGTCATCTGAAAAAATTCTGAACTAGAGCCTTAACTATTATAGTAGAAGGACAGCTGAAAGAGAAATAGGGATAGTGCAGATGTGTATTTTGGATTTCTTTTAGAAGAATGAAGTAACTTTCTTTTTAAACACTGCTTCTTTTTCAGACAAGAGCTTTTCTGATATGAAAAAGACATTTTATTTTTTAAGATTTATCACTCCACTCCAAGGCATTTTTGATATAGAAAAGAAAATCTATTTCCCAAAAACGTACACATTGCTGAAGTCCAAAAAAACCCCCATTTTTGAAATTTGATTCATTTACACTTTAGGCTGCCAAAAGAATTATATCAAAATCATTATTCATTTAGGTTGCTTTTAAAAAATTAGTAAGAATTAAAAAGACAAAAAACAACAACACAAAGAATATTAACTATAAGTCTATCTCTTGATTAAAGAAGTGCTAGGTAGTCAATATCTATATTGTTGATAACTTAGCAAGTTATAAGTTTATAAATAAATACATGCTTGGTTTAAACTGTGGATTGGATAAAAGTATCTTAAAATACCTGCATTACAAATCATTATCATTTGCAAAATAAAAAAAATATTTATAACTGCTTTCAAGATCAGAAGCCACTCTTTTATAATCCTCCTTTCTCTATTCTATTTCTTTTTCTATTTTCTATTTATTATTTACTATTTGTCTTTATTTTATTTTCTGTTTTTTACTTTGTTAAAAATTTCTTCAATAAAATTATTTAAAAAAAAACAAAATGCCAAAATTATTATCATTTAAAAGAAAATTATGTTCCTTGAATTCTGAGAATTCATAGGTCATCAAAGCCACCCAATAACCTATAGGTTACAGGAGTCCATATACTTTGGGTGCTATTAGTATTCTTTGACCATAATAGCAATGCAAAGAGCATCCAGATACAGTTCTGATGGTATCCAATATTCTGGAAGATTCAGACATTTTGAAGGCACTTGAAAATACTAGGATGTTAGCATTTCAAAATTCTTGATACTAGAAAGGAATGACAGTTTTGAAGATATACCTCCCAACTGTTTCTGTCACAATTTTGGGTGAAGAATGGGTGACAAGATGCTTATGAATTGGGTTTATGTGTAAACTGGATAGGCTTACAGAGGGAGATATTTAGGGATTTACCTTGACTCCTACTGGTATTATTGGGAGCACAATTAAGAGGAATTTCTTAATTTTTAATTTTTAATTCTTTCGCTTTAGTTTCCCTTTATTTTATATTGGTTTTCTCATAAACAAGGTAAGAAAGATGAAAAAAAATTAAAAGAAAAATTATTTGTAAATTAGTAAAATCAGACAGTATCTGATAATTATATAATATGAACATGCAACTTTCCTGCTTGTATTTAGCCATGGCTCAAAATGTTTCTGTTGTGCATGGCACCATGATGTTGCCTTCATCTTGTCCCCAGGCTTGACCCACTTAAGTCACTCTTAGCTACACAAGGGAGCATTTACCCTCTTCTTGGAATACCACTGAAAGGCAGCTTCAAGGTTCCTAAAATCTGTTAAGTTTTGTCATCCTTTATCTTGAAGGATAGTCAGGAGATCACAATCACTGGAAACAGATGCAATAGAAGCTGGATGGGAATTGGCAATTAGGTGGACAAATTTCATACCATTGTTTATGCTGATAAACATAGTGACTCAAGAATGGACAAGAATATAATAAATGTTTTTGAATGTAATGAAAAGTTAAAGAAAAAGCAGAGAATGCATAGCTCCTCTCAAAGAGTTTTCCTCTCTCTCCCCCCCAGGCATTACGATGTGGGATGGAAAAAGTATTCCTATTTATGGCAAAGAGGATCATGCATTTTACTTTAGAAACTTAGAAACGACCCTATTCTCATATCCACTTCTATTCCCAGTATATGCCTCTATTCCAGTTCTAGACTCATTTCCATGAAAATGAATGCAACTTTCTTTCACTGAAATTTTAGTGGCAGATGATGGGCTATATATTTTACATAGAAATAGTACTTCTCCTTGTTTTATAGGCATTGTACAGTGGAGATTGTTTTGATTTGGTTTTAAGACAAACAGAATGCAAGGCTTATAGAGATATGGAAGTTGGATGTATCTAGGTGTACTTAGGGCATACAAGATAGGTGGTTAAACTTATTGATGTTTGGTAAATTTCCATATTCATTGTTATGTGTATTTTTAGCATATTTTAGCCTGAAATTAATATCCCTGACCATATTAATATAAAAACTGTCATATTTATCTGATTTTCACTATCCAAGAACATATGTTTCTCTGAGGCAAAGAGCAAACCTAAGGAACAATTGTTTTTGTAATTTGACCCCCAAAACATGATAAAGTTGAACTATGACTTTTGTTTTTGCTTTCCTTATCTTTAATCCTCCCTATCTGCCCTTTTTTAAAAATTGGATGAAATAATATTTATTAAACCAACAAAAACCTGAATCATGAGCAAGACAGAATTATGTAGTCCCTAGCTTAGGTTAATGGAACTAGACATTGAGTTATGAGCTGAATTAATCGCTAACTGGCAAGTACTGTGGAGATCTGAGAATGACATAAAACAAGCAGTGCCATTTATGCTCATATGGGACCCATAAGATTATCACTGAATCTGGTTATCATTTCTACTAAAAAGGTTCTGTATGAATTTTCAAATGCAAATTTTCTGCAGAGTGATTTATTTTAGTATCTCTGGACTATGGAGAGAACTGTCACATGTGTCACTTTTCTGAAGATTGATTTTATTGTGTTTTCTGAAACATCAGTAAGAATCTGCCATAATCCTTCTCCACATGGAGCACGATGTGAAGGAGCTTCATGGGCTACCAATTGATGGGGAAAATGTGCTTCTTGTGTGCTTGAATCCTTCATTTTCTTATGTATTCAGTGATAACAGTGCTCTGATTATCCCCTCAAGCATAATATGGCTACCTAAGTGGGAAATCAGCAAAGATATTTATAAAGCTATTTTTAATGCTGCACTAACCACCTAAATCATAAATTACTATTTAACAGAGTATAGTTACCAAGTAGGAAATACTTTGCCTTTTTACCTCAATAATAATGATTGCATCTTATATAATATGAAATATAATGCTTCCCTTATTCAAAGAGAGAGGATAGTAGCTTAGGCTGAGAAATGAACCAGGAACTTCAGGCTTGTCATTACCATCCAAAAAAGAGATTTTTTTCCCCTAATAACTATCCATCATGGCATAATGGAATGTTATTATATTGTCAGAGAAAATAGAATCACTGTCTTTGATAGAAGTCAGAGTGGTGTATATCCAAACCATGTTGAAACACTATAAGGAAAATGGAAATTATTTCAAAACATGGAAATATAATCTCCAGGTAAAGATTATGAATTCTTAAATATTAATTATCCTCACTGTATTATTTTACATTCTCCATTTCCTAGAGAGGTAGAATAAGGCTTTTATTATTTCATTGATAGAAGAAAATACAGGAAGCTAATGGCATTTATGTAAGCTAATGGCATTTCTGTAATATCTATAGATTGACAGTGTTGGATACATTATATGATATGACTGAAAAACACTATACACCTGAATTTTTCTAAGTAGTAAATGGTCTTTGATAGTTGGATATTTCTAATAAGAGAAGAGGTTTTCCCAGTTGCAATGTATGGCTGTGAAAGTTGGACCATAAGAAAGGCTGAGTGCCAAAGAATTGAGGTCTTTGAACTATGGTGCTGGAGAAGAGTCCTGCGAGTCCCTTGGACTGCAAGGCGTTCAAACCGGTCAGTCCTAGAAGAGATCAACCCCAACTGCTCTTTAGAAGGCCAGATCCTGAAGTTGAAACTCAAATACTTTGGCTACCTAATGAGAAGGAAGGATTCACTGGAGAAGAGCCTAATGCTGGGAAAGATTGAGGGCAATAGAAGAAGGGGACGACAGAGAATGAGGTGGCTGGATGGAGTCACTGAAGCAGTAGGCGTGAGCTTAAATGGACTCCAGAAGATGGTAGAGGACAGGAAGACCTGGAGGAATGTTGTCCATGGGGTCACGATGGGTCGGACATGACTTTGAAACTAACAACAACAACAAATAAGAGAAGAAAACATTTTCTAGTCAAAACTGCTTGAATTTGTCATATTGATTTGATTACTGTTTGATTACTTTGGGTAAACTGAGAGCAGGAAAGTTGTTCAATTATTTTGAACTACAACTCCCATCAGCTCCTCAGACTCTCCAACTCATAATTCTTTTAAAATCTATGATCATGATTTGAATAATGAAAAAATGCATTTTCTTTACACTATTCAATTGTCATGGTCATATTACAAAACAATTTTGTTAGGATGCAGTTGGTCAGAATTAAGTAACCATGATTTACTTAAAAGTAAAGGAAATCCTGATGTGAAAAATCAAATTCTCATTTGGTGTGCTGACTTTCATACATAAAGTTTTCGTGCACAATTATCAATTAACGTGAAAAAATGTAAACTTATTTAACTGATCTACCTTTTGGCTATATATTAAATAAATTAGTGTTGGGACAAACTTCTCATTCCTAACTTCTGACTGAAAATGCAGAAATGAATACAATAGGTAGATCAGAAGATATGAGTGGCTCTAAATTCTAATAATAATATGAAATCAGTAGCTATTTGAATATTCTTGTTCTGTGATGCCATGGTTTAACAATTAAAAATCTGGTGAAAGATATGTTTTTATAGATTTCCTAAATATGAAGAGGCTGAAAACAAAATGCAGTTCCTGAGGAAGTGTGTTTTGTAGCCTGAAAGCAACTCAGGAAAGAGCCTGCTCCTACAGACCAGAAAGCTAAGCCAACAATAGGATTAACTTCAGAAGGATTAACAACTGAGTATAAAAAGAAAGTAGATACTCAGGTATATCAATACCTTTAAATTACACCAGATAATTGACAACTAATGCTCATCTTTTAGTTCAAGTGTCATATGCTTCCCTGGGTCTTGCACTGGTAAGCAACTCATTGCTGCCATCTGCATCCACCATAATTTCCAGGTAATAATCAATTTTTGGAATATTAAATTGCAAGGCTTAATTTTTTAAAAAAACTTATGTTTTTTGAAATCAACAAAAGGACAAAGTTACAGTTTTCCAGTGTTTTCACAAAAGTTGTCTTCCTTTTCATTTTATTGAATGTATGATGAGAAAAGAGTGAAAGGATACACCTGTCAGAGAAAAATACCAATGAATTCAGTTCAAGAAATATGTGGTTTGTGACAGAAAAATTGGTTTCAAAGTCTGAAACATCTGGAGTAACCTTCCAATGTTTGGAAGAAAGATTATCCTTTGCTATAATGAACCTGCTTTCTGCTGTGATTATCAACAAACTCAGGTAAAACTTTAACTGGATATAAAATATTTGTGTTTTTTTTTAAATACATCCTTATTTCTGCTACATTGACAAATACAGTTGTTCCAAAAATGCTCTTGGCAATCCATATCAGTTAATGTTTTCTTCTGAAGTAATGTATTTAAGATTGTAAGCACTTTATGCAAAAGTTCTCTATAAATTGCACTGCAGTTCTCACACATAAACACAGTACAGTTCTCAAACAAAACCTTACTTTCAGGGAGTTTGTTGCAATTGTTTTGTCTCTCCCATTCAACATAAACCTCAGTGTTGATTGCAAAATCACTATTCTTCCAATAGAAATACTGAATGACAATTAACTGGAAGTAGCTTCCTTGAACCATTATTGCTTCTTTCTGAGGCAAATCCACTATAACCCGTGTCATTTTCTTCAAATGCTTTTAGAGCAATATCAAGAGAATGTGATGTAAGTGCAGCGTTAACAATAATACCTGTCTTCTTCAAGCACTTGAAAATTTTCAGTTAACTTCAGGATAGGAATATCATTTTTCAGAAGAAGATAATCAAATGACTTGAAATTATTGTGATGCTTAACAGTGTGATGAAGAAAAATACCGTCTAGTGCAGTAATGGCATTGTTTGATTTCTTCTCTAGTTCTACAAAATGATCTGTCCATTTTCCTGATACTTCCTCTTGTCAATCTGTTTTCTAGTGCTTTTCTGAATCCACATGAGATTTAAATCAGTCACTTTTATTATTATCAGCCAATTTAAAAACTGAAGACTCTGACCTTTAGTTCTACATAAAATTATAGCTTAGTTTTGGCATCATTTAGGAGGGATGTGGTACCTTAAAAAAAACAAGATAAAGGTTTCTCTCACTTACGGTATAATAGAGTGTTATATGACATCAAAGTCTCTGCCTCTAAACTAGTGTTTGGGGTAGAGAACCAAACATCAAAAGATGAACCATCTTGCCAGCCAAGGAAAAAATGTGACTTCTTTATGGAGTTGCTAACAGGTGCAGCAATTGGACCTATATTGAAATTTTCCCCCCCATAATTTTTATTAAGGACATTTTTAACAAAGTAAAAGCCATGATATAAAATAAAGATAATAAAGAAGAATAAGTAGAAAAATAACAAAAAAGGAGGAAAAAGAAAATAAAAAAATAAATACAAAAGAAAAAGGAGAAAAAAAGATTAAAGGAAGTGGCTTTCAATCTTCTTTACAGTGATTATAAATACATTTTTACTTTACCCTCTCTCTCTAAGGTTACATCACTATTTACTTCTTTCCATAAGCTACCCTTTCTAACAATCAAATCCATAAAACACGTGTTCATTTTTTCTCTTTTTTCAGCAAAAGGTCCATAAGGTCCATATGCTGACTCTGTAAACCATATAGAGAGTGCTGAAAAGCACTATGAAGCGGTATATAAGTCTAAGTGCTATTGCTATAAGGATTTTCCAGTCATTAACGAATAGTTATTGATATTTCTCTAATTTTGCGATCTTTGTTCTGTCATCCTCACCAACCGTTACCTACACTGAATCTGAAACATTTTCCAGATCTCAGGTCCAATAGTTGCTAATTCCCCACTATACAGCAGACACTCCATCATATAAAGCATTTATTTAAGTTTAATTTTTCTTAGAAAATTTTTTACAACAGAAAAACAATACAGATTTAAAGAGAAAAGTAAAATAAAAATGATAGTTAAATAAGAAAACATGATAAAAGAAAGAAAAAGACAAAAAAAAGATATAAAGAAGTGGCTTCCAATCTTAGCCGCAATTATAAATAAATTTATATGTTATCCTCTTTCGGATTGCAACATGGATCCCTTTTTTTCAATATTCTACATTTCTAATCATGAAACCTGTTCTGTTCTTGACAAAGACATGAAGACGAGGCAGTAGGTGCAAAAAGAATGTTCTTTATTTGGTACTTGCACTGAACAGAAGCATAATGAAGATAGAACAGAAACAACAGGAATTAGCTACTAACAACAACAACCTGGCCACACTGGCCACTCCTTCTTATATTCCCTAGCCAGGGAATGCTCAGCCAATCGATGCAGGCTATTCTCCCACCTCGCGCACGTGCACGAGGCTGGAGACAGCCTGTCTGGGTCCCGGGCAGACATGTGGTCTGTCCGGGTCTTTGCAACGGTCCCGGGCAGACATGTGGTCTGTCCGGGTCTCTGCAACTGTTTCCAGTCATCCTGGGCCTTGCTGAATGACTCAGCAAGGCCCAGCCTCTCTGCAGACTTTCTGAGCCTTGCTGAATAACTTCAGCAAGGCCCAATACATAACAAAACCCATAAATCACAAGCTCTTTTACATTTCCAGCAAAGTCCATAAAGGATTTCCAATAACTGACAAATGCAGTTATTGTCTTTCCCTGAATCAAGCAAGTGAATTTTGCCATTTCTTCAAATTTTGTCATCTTCACCAACCATTCCTCCATTGCAGATATTTCAGACTCTTTCCATCTTTGTACATAAAATAATCTGGCTGCTGTTACCATGTACGTGTACATTCTACTTATACTATATAAATTCCATATATAAAATAAATGCGGGGGGGGGGTATTGTTCACTGAAGCAGGCAGATGAGGATGATGAGAAAATAAAGTGGGCTTTTTGTCAGTTAACCATTTGTGCTCTTTCAATACAATGTTTACCTGAAGATTAGGACATCACCATACCATTGCTTGGAACCATTTTGGTACTGAATCTAGAATTGCTTCCTCTCATGATCTGTATTTGTCCATTTCTTTTTCTGGTTTATTTGAAATTGCAGCAAAACTGTATTTTCCTTTGAATCAGCAAGGTTCTGTCAATATTGTGGAAGGTCTATTTTCCCATTGGCTTGACCTGGTGCTGCCATCTCAAGTCAGCCATTAAGTTCCATTCTTGCTGTCCCTATATTGAAGTTTGCATTGGATGCCTGACTCCAGGACACTCTGGGACGGTTTAAAAATTGTTAAAATTTTTTAAAACAAGGAACAATGTAAAAACACAAACCAACACAAAACAAAAGAACAGAAGTGGCAGAGGAAAAAAAACCCAGATGTGAATAAGGAAAAGGAAGAAAATGGGCATTAATCACCTTTGTCAAAGGCCTGGGCAAAGAGCCATATCTTTCAGGACCCTTTCAAATACCAGTAAGGTGGAGGCCTTTTGAATGTCAGGCAAACTTTATTCCAGAGAGCAGGCACTGCTATAGAGAGAAAATAAAAAATCCTAGTAGCTCAAAGTTCCTGAAATGTTAAACGCCCTTTCTCTAATCTTTGGCTATGTGTAGAAGTTGGACATGATGACATCAGAGAACAGATGCAATCCTATTCCCCTGGGATAGTCTGATAGAGATATAAGTCTTATGATATAAGATACAAGAGAGCCAGTATGTAATAGTGATTAAGGTGCTGGCCTAGAAACCCAAAGACTCCCTTGGCATTCAAACTTTGGACAAGTAGGTCTCTCTTAGTCAAACTCACTTCACAGGGTTGCTGTTCTGGGGAAAATAGGAGGATGGAGTATTAGGTGTGTTTACCACCTTGAGTTATACATAAAAAGTGTAGGATAAAAATCTAATAATAAGTCACCAACATATCAGTGGGATTTGAACTGAATAATCAAAGTTCAGTAGGTAACAGACTCCACAGAGTAATTTGGGAGACAATTCTATTAACTATTCAGTATTTGGATTAGCAGTGAAATTAGCAGAGTGGCACTTAAACTTGACATCAAGCTAATATATTGCCTTGGTTTAGAAGCGTATTTGCAAGAATTTAAATGTGGGAAAATTTGAGTTTCAAGTGTCAACTTTTGTTCCTGATAGCCTTGTGGGGAGGAGGGATAATATCAAAACCAGTGACAATCATCACAACTGCATCTCATTATGAATTCACTGAGAGTGATGTTGCCATGAGTGTAAATTGTAACCACCAGCTATTCTCCTAAAAAAGAGCTTTAAAAAGAGCTCTTTAGAGCTCTTTTGAAGGCACTGTAATTCTGAATCAGTCACCAGCTTCAGTGCATCTAATATAAACTTCACCAAACTAGGATTTTCCAGTTGTGTTGGGAAAGCACAGTTGTGTTGGATGAGCATTTGTGGTTATTTGGACAGTTCTGGAAGGAACCAGGCTGAGGAAAGCTGCTCTAACAACAGGGTCAGTCAGAAGTGGGCTTTAAAGCAACTCTAATTAGCCATTAAACATTATTATGACTGATTAATTATTAATGAAAACACATAGAGCAGAGCTAAATGACAAGTTTCTGTTAACAATTATATTGTCTCCTCCCAAAGAAAGCAAGGAGGAGGGGAGAGAAAAAGAGAAAGAACAAAATAAGCCATATAAAGAAGAAAAGAATTTTAAAAAAATTGGGAGGCTTGTCATGACTTATAGAGCATTCATCAAAACTCAATAAGAAATTGATAGGAAATGTTCACTACATTCATCGTAAAAGAAATCCAAATTTAATTCTGCAAAGATCCTTATTCAGCATTCAGAAAAATATGCTTATTTTAATAATTTACCTGAGATACATAATTTATTCCAACTCAAGACTCATGGCTAAAACTTTGCTCGATTATTTTGTTGCAGTGTGTAAAAAGTAAATTCGTATCACTTTTTCCAACTTCCCATCAATCAGTTTCTCTAGTCTAAATCTTGCCTGCCTTACAGTTTTGTTGTTTAAGTTCTGCTGTGTCCTCCTTGTATATAGAGCTGATATACAATCTTTCTTCTCACTTCAAGCAGACTTACTGACCTTACACAACTGATAACTGAGAGACAATTCAATCTTTCAGGGATTCATGTAATCTTGTACATTTGTTGTATCACTACAAAATGCACATGAGGAGAAGCTTTTAAAAATCTTTTAGCATGACTGGACATTTGGTGGTTGTGTTTATATGGAATATCACAGACATTGAGTAGCTTGTGTTGATTAATGATTGTGGCCCAGGCATAGGAAACATAGGCTTCCTCTTTTTTTCCTCCTACTTTTTAATTAAATTAGATTCATTGAATTGAATTAAATACTTTATTTGGTCAAATGTGATCAGACACACAAGGAATTTGTCTCAGCTATAGAAGACTGTAGTGTACAGAAGTGTACATGCAAAGCAACAGAATAATAATAATACCAATAAAAGGGGGGGGGGAAACTGTCCCTGTGTCTAGTTGTTTTGGCATACAATGCCTTACAGCCCTCCCAAGGGAAGGAGTTGAAACAGTTTATGTCCAGGATGTAAGGGATCTGCAGATATCTTCTCAGCCCTCCTTCTGACCTGTGCAGTGTACAGCTCTTCTATGGAATTCATTGTGTATATTATCCTGAGAATGATATGGAGGGAGAGAAAGTGAGGGTTAACTACAAATACCAATTAGTGTCTCTTTTATTCATTTTTTTAAAATGTGTGCTTGGATCCTGGGAATATCACAGACTTAGCCCTCAGCTTATTATGTTTTGTAATAAGGTAAATATAGGTTTTTTTCACTTATAATGCAATATGGGTCAATTGACCTATATTGTAAAGATATTAATTTTAAACGTTCAGGCTGATGTAATGCAAATAATCCATTGACGTGAATGCAGCAGTTTGTGCATAACTCTTCCATAAAACATATGATGATTTTGAATATAAGTATAAGAAATCTGCCCATGGGATTTTGGAATATAGAAAAAGTTCAGGAGCATCTTCAACAAACACAACATACATGCACATTTCAAACCCAAGAATACACTAAGGCAGAAGCTTGTCCACCCCAAGGATAAAACACCCAGACACAAACTGAGCACCATGGTATATGCAGTACAATGCAGTGAGCCATGTGCAGATCTCTACATTGGGGAAACAAAACAACCACTTCATAAATGCATGACATAACATAGGAGAACAAACCCATCAGGACAACATGCAGCAGCCCATCTGCATTTAAAAGACAAAGGTCACTCTTTTGAAGACAGCAAAATCCACATTTTGGACAGAGAGGACCACTGGTTTGAAAGAGGGGCCAAAGAGGCCATCTATGTCAAAATTGAACAGCCCTCTCTCAACAGAGGGGGAGGGATATGATATCATCTATCTCCAATCTACAACATAGTCCTTTCAACAGTTCCAAGAAGGCTTCACACCCATTTGCACTACTCAGGTGATCCCAAAGACACAGATAAGTCTCCAGGTGTCCTCAATGACTTTGTAAAAGAATGCAAATGATCAGCTGTCTGCAAGGAATATAAATGCTTCCATTCCTCCGCCATCCAGTCAGAGTTGAAGAAAATTCTTGGATGAGAAGCGAAACATCTTCAAATAAAAACAAGAAAGTCTTGTTGCCTCATGAAAAAGCATTTTTGGGGCTTCCCATGGAAAAAACGGATTAAAAAAAAAACAAGGAGATTTTGAAGGTTGGACAATAGAGGCAACCAGAAAAAGTTAAAAATTATGAAGGAGAAAAGACCCACATGTATAGAATCAATAGGAGTATTTTAACCTTAGAAAAATTCAAGAATATTTGGAAAAATACACTCGGATATTTCTCTTAAGATTGCTATCATAATGATGGAGATACAAGAGGATAAAACTTAGAACCAGGCTGTTTTGGATATGGATTTTAAAATGAGAAGATATAAGAATTATATCAAAAAATTTACAACCAGCTAATGTCTTAATAACTAAAGGGATGTACAAATAATCTGAAGAGTGATTTGGATAACTTTCTTATCATGGACTAACAAAAGAAATGTGTTATAAAGGTGTTCTTAAGAAAAGAAAAAGAGAAAATTGAAAGATATTAGATTATTTGTACTTTTCTTAATGAAGGAGAAAGTAGTTTCTTTATATATCTTTCTTATTGTTTCTCTTTCCTTTCCCCCTTTTTCTCTTCACTTTCCCTTTTCCTTTTTATATTTTTCTTAGTTTTTCTTTTATCTTTTTAAAAAAACTTTAATGACAATTACTATAAAACGTGAATTAGAGGAGAAAGGTCTGCTAGAGAGTACTTTTACACAATAACATGATTTCTTCTTTTTAAAGGGCTGATAACTTTGTCATAGGAAGGTTCTGCTTATGAGGAAGTGAGTAATCATATTGTGTGTTTTCAATATATTCATTACATCAAATATATTTCTCCGTGTCATTATTCTCAGGCTTTCCTTACCTAAATGCCTGTCTACAGGCAGTGATGGGGTTGATGAGCTACTGAATTGAAAATGAATCTAAACAATGTTTGCATAAATCCATAGTGTAAACGTTCACCGTAATAAATATTGGTTGACATGTCTAGTTAGCTTGAATATGGTTTAATATTTAACACTTTCCCAAAAGAGAAGTTAAACTTGCCCAGAGATGGTATAGAGATGATAGTGAAGGTATTGCTATTATTGCAACTGCTTCCTTTTTTCTAAGTGAAGTTAAGAGAAAGCCTAAGTTTCATATTAGTGCAAAGATGAGAACACTTGAGGTCCCCATTGACTCTCATAAAATCAAAGTGTTGAAGGAGGTGGATAGAAGAGACATCTATCCAGTGGTGGGATTTAAATATGTGAACAACCGGTTCTCGGTGTGGATGCCACTTCCGGAAGTCCATTCTGGGCTTGGGCAACAAACAAATTAGCTACCGGTTCTGCTGAAGTGGTGCGAACCAGCTGAATCCCACCACTGCATCTATCCATGCTTTCCAACCTCTCCATCTCTTCTGCAGATCACTTAGTGATCAGATTAGCTATGAGCTGATGCAGTGCATGAAGAGATGGTTATGTTGGTGGACTAGCTAGCATGATATAGAGTTCTTATTGAATTTAAGGTAACAAAAACACCATAGATTGTTCTTAAACAGAGCTCTAGGTTTAGACCATGTTTCAATTTCAATAACAATACCAGTTCTTTGAGTATGGAAAGAAGATGGTAACCACTGAAGTTACAAGATCAGGATATAGTTATCCTGTTATTTTCTCAGTGACAGTGTGAAGGATCATTATTCCAGGCTACTTGAGCTCCTTATCTTTCCTTCATTCACTTCTTACTGACACAAAATATGCTGTTCAAGGATATTTTTTTATATCAGACAAGGAGAGAGACATGAATGAGGTGCCATTTAATCAAATACTACATTCACCCGTACATCACTCAGGCAGTTGGTATACCAGCTTATCGCTGGCTGAAGCTGAATCTGGCTCATTTCCAGATGCTTCCTACACCATCATCTCCCCCTCCCTCCCCATATGCGATAGGAAAGTAGACAACATTGTATATGCATTGGCTAACACAATCCAAGCCAATTACACACAATAAGCATTTTAATTGCTGTTAATGTATGGCCAAAACTATATAGGATAATGTTGTGATGATTGGAATAATATACCACATTCAGTATTGCCTATTTTGCACATCAAATCTGTCAACATTAGCAGATATCTATAGCACAATGCAATTAATACAGCACAATTCTGACCTCTGGGCTGGAGGCAACTTCAGATTCTTTGTAAATTAAGGTGACCTTCACAAAGCATCTTTTATGATTGGGGGCACATGAACATTTTCAGCCCATTGTGCATGCTACAGATTGCATTCCAAAATGTGGGCAGTGCTATGACAAAAATGTAATTTTGCTTAATGTAATTTTAAAATTAAAATTAATAATTAATAGGACTCTCTTTATGTATGTAATAAAAAACCTAATTGAAATTTATTGAGGTAAGATGCAGCTGAAATTGAAAACCTTGTGGAGACACTGGAACCTCTCAGTGCCATACTGGGGATTCAGAGGTCATATAATCAGAATGATAAGTACTGAGTATGACTGAAAAGATGCCATGTAAAACATGAGAATATTACCTTCCAGTACTTGAATGAATACTTTAGAGATTTAGGCTATCATAAAGAAATAATGTGATCTTTGTAGTACAAATAGGCAATTCCTTCTTAACTATTGTGAAAAATTGATTATGCAGATTTCCAACATTTTGAAGCTTAACATGATTTAAAAAGCAAAGAAACATCCCCAAAACAACTCTAACCCTTAAGAAATTAATCAAAAATTCCAATGACATCTATATACATGACACAACTTTGTCCATTTTGCCTCACTATCTTACTTACTACAGGTGTAGGGCCCTCCAGAAATGTGAAGTGTTGTCTAAATTGTCCATCCTTTCTTTACAGGGTCATAAAGAAATTGATGCACTTCCCATTTCTGATCTTCTGCAAGATCTTACTGTTAATTAATAAAACTATAAACAAAGAAAACCATTGTTTACATGTGTGATGGTAAACTGATTACTATCGCTGCAGTATTTGAGGAATATTTGATAAGTTCAAAGACTCACTTTAATATTCAGAATTCACCAACTTCTTCTGTTCTAATACAAGGATTGGGAGTCCCATTCCTGTAGATCACATGGACCCATAGTCAAAAGATCATGCATTAAGGTATGTGGTATTTGCACAAATGTGTACATTTAAGTGTGGTGCCTCGAGTTCCAGTACAAACAGTAATTGTTTTTGAACTGCAATAATTTTGACAATACACATCTATTTTTATTATTTATCAAGACCTAATTAACAATCTCCGCTATCTATGGACAATAATGTACCTTTTTATTGTATTGTATTAACACTACAGGTAGTCCTTGACTTATGACCACAATTGGGACCTGAAATTTTGTTCCTAAACGATGATGTTGCCTTGCCTAAGTCATCATGCGACCAAATTTGATTTTAGGACAGTAGTTATTAAATAAATCACACGGTCTTTGAGCTAATCCAGCTTTCCCCCCTTTGAACTTTGCTTATTGGTTCTAGCTGGGAAGATCTCAAATCACAATCACATAACCACGAGATGTTGTAACCATCATAAAGGTGAGCCAGTTGTGAAGCATCTGAATTGTGATCACACGATCCTTGTAAATTAGTTTTTCTGAAGCTATTGTAATTTCGAACCATTGTTAAATGAACAGACATAAGTCAAGGACTATCCTAAACCCTGTAAAAACACATTACACTGATTCTTGGTTATAATGTTCTCTCTACTCCACGGTATATAGTGCCTCAGTGCTTTAAATGATCCAATTTTCAGAATATCTATCAACCTGTCTTTGTAGACTCACTTTGCTCTGCTTTTGCTCATAACACTATCTTCCTTTAGCATAAACAAGACATCCCAGTATTGTCTAGAGGGATATACATTGACATCAGAATGTCACTACAACAATATTGTCAGGTTTATAATGACAACACAGTCAATTGAAATAAACAACTTCATTATTCTAACCTTAGCTGCTACAATCTATTTAAACTAAGCACAATGGAGACTATTGTGAAGGAACAAAGGTACTTTCATTTCATGCTCAGCTAGGATTACATTTTTTTAAAAAATGGCTACTTTTTCTGGGATTTTTATTTTTAAAACATAATGTAAAATAGTTTCCTCTTCAGTTACAGTGAACCAAACAGTTTGGTTCTTGACAGAAACTGTAACCATTGCTAATCAAGCAAGAGAACTATTTAATATGTACTTACATGTTCACTGATTATATAGTAGTAGTATTTTTTCTTAGAAGTCCCAAATGTTTCCTTTCTGCTTCTTGTCCTTCTCCCTTTCTATCTTTGCAATACAGCAACAGTGTTTCCTGTATTGAAATTATAACACCATGGGGTAAAGCATGCAACTACTGTACATAAACAGAAAACTAAGTGCTAGTTCCCAAACTTAGGGCTGTTGATATTCTGTGGAGCCAGAAAATTTTGCAACTTCCCAAACTCCAGAATGTGATTAGAATGAAAGTTTATTTGTTGATTTCTTCTAGCTACTATTCATGACTGAGTTAACAAGCCTTAGATACACTTATGGGAGTTGCAGTAAAACATGAACTGCATTCAGCAAAACTCTGACCAAAACAGGACAGAAAATTAAAAAAATAAAGACTAAATTAAATAAAAGATTAAAAAAGCGTGAACAAATAATATAGATCTTCACCTTACATTGAGAGATTGTCTGACTTGATCAATAAAATAAAAGTTTGGAACCAGCCACTAACATCATAGCATAAAGAATTGACCAACATAACTTCTGTGAAAATACCTAAACTCCAAGCATGAAAACATAGTGCAACACTCACAAGTCTCCCCATCCCCCATTCTTACAGGAGAATTGCTTTTCAATAATGAAGCAAAAGCCATGACTGAAAAATGATTTCCTCTGTTACTCCTGTTTGAAAAGCTTAGGTCTGTACTTCCAGAAAATATAGCAAGGTAGAAAAATCATACCAAATCAGGAGTAAACTCTGGAATTCTTCCTGAGAGGGCAGGAACTGGTGTTTGTTATCAGGGCTGATAACAGGGTTGTTATCAGGGTTAGGTTGATGATATACGGCAGCTCTTTTTTCTTCCATTCTCTGAAGCCCACATTCTATTCCATTCTCTGAAGACCATAGGAACAAAAACTATTGCAGTGATACCTTGGTACTTGTTGTTAATTGGTTTCAGGAGGCACAAGCAAATTTTCCCCATAAGGAATAATGTGGTGAATCACAAGGCAGCTGACACTGACAAGTTCTAGCTTGTGCATTGAGAACTAAACGATGAGTACCAGGACAATGTTTTCACATCAAAATACGTTGAGTACCAAATTTAATGACTTTCAAAGCAGTTGAGTACCAAGGTACCACTATGTTTATCCAGCATGCTACACATTTCATAATCTGCAAACTGGACAATTGTGCTTTATAAAATATAATCAGTGGTTTATCTTGTTTGAACCTAGCCAATTTTTACTTCCTTGGCAAACTAAGACTAAAGAAATGATGCAGTGCAAGCATTTGTTTACAATCCAAACTTGTTTGCAGTTTCAGCTGCTTCTGCCAATAATCGCAGGATGATCTTACTTTTTTTTTTCTTGGGGAAGGGAACCTTCCTCAATCTCCTCATACTTCTTAAATCAGGAAACCTTCTGTTAGTCAATGTCTTTGCTTATGCATTAGAATAGATCATTACATGGATCACCTAAACAGGGTTTTGATTACGCTTCATTAACCCCCCCCTTTAAAAAAAAAGTGCTATATATTCCATTTGAGCTATTTCAAATGGTTCAGGCATATGCATTTTAAAAACATTAAGCTGAAAAACATTAAGCTGAAAAAAAATCTGTGTTTGGCCAGATTGCTTAGTATGTGTATTTCAGAGATGTGAATACTTTGAAAACATTACACAAAAGATGTGGTTCACCCATAATGGAAATGAGGACACCTCTCCTTTTGCTATAGCTTGTGAAATGACCCTCACAAATTGACTTTTATTACACAAAATGTTCTCCCCTTTTGAAAGGGCATGCAATAACGCTTCCTTCTAGGTGGATTCTACCTCACAGAAGGCTGTAATTTAGGTTTTTATGCCACAGATATCTGTTTGTAAAATTGCTTGTTTATATGAAAATGTCCCCCTCATTCTTCTCTGTGGTGCCTTGAATGCAAAAGAGTACTCTCGGCAGAGGGCCAGGGAGGATGACAAAGCTTATCCATTTTATCCCTGCTGTAGTCCAAGTGAACCCCCCCCCACTCCCTTCCTCCCTCAATGTGCTCTGAGAGCTAAGTTCCATGAGTGTTAAAGGTATTAACAAGAAATTGATTTTCTGTGGAAGGAACAGCATAATGGAGTGCTTTAACTGGGATTGCAGAGAGGTCTATGGGAGTGTCCATCTCCACTGGCAATGATTACTAATTCTTATTTCTCACTCATAATAGCCTCAATCTAATCACAAACTGTGGCTAACTGAATGTTAAAACCTGCACATCTTTTTTGAGACAAAAGTCACATGAATATATTTATAAATATATTGTACGCATATACCCTTCTACCAGATTGCATTAAAATACTTTTTAAAATGCTGTTTCGCATGTTCACCCTCATATGTAAATCATTTAAGAAATGCTATATTAAGATATAATTTGAATAAAGTGACAATCCAGCTTTAATGTTCAGGGAAGAACATTCATGTTACTATAAACAGGATTCTTTTTCATGAAGATAATCTAGAACAGCCTGGATTACAAGTACTGGATTATGATCTCCCTCATCCCCAGTGTTATGTCCTGGGCCTTGCTGAGTCATTCAGCAAGGCTCAGGAAGGCTGCAGAGACCCGGACAGACCACGTGTCTGCCCAGGACCCAAACAGGCTGTCTCCAGCCTTGCGCACATGTGCAAGGCGGGAGAATGGCCTGCAATGATTGGCTGTGCATCCCCTTGCAAGGAGAGTATAAAAGGGCCTGTTGCCATTGTGTGCTTGCTTCTGTTCTGTGAATGTAATCAATAAAAGATCCTTTGTTGTGAACCTGCCTCGTCTTGATGTCTGCCTTGCGAGAACAGAACATTGGCGATGAGGATGGGATTCGCCGCATAGGAAGTCTACTAAGAAGCTAGGGCCTACTCACCTGAAGGCCTGAAGAGAAGAGAAGCGCGGCGTCCAGAAGGAGCAACCGCCTGCTAGTACGAATACGCTGGAGGTGGGCTTGGCTTCGTGGGACCCTTTCTCCTTCCTTGCGGTGAGAGACGTCAACGAGGCTATCATTCACCAAGATGTCCAAGCTGGGCCGTCTTGTTGAATTCGACACTTCACACCCGGAACGCTGGAGCTCTTACGCAGCTCGCGTTGAGAACTATTTTCGGGTAAACAAAATCCAAGAAGACGGACTAAAAGCTGCTACCTTGCTGTGTGTCTGTGGGCAAGAGACTTTTGACATTGCCGAGAATCTTGTTGCCCCAGCACCTTTGGAATCGATCGCATATGCCGATCTTAAGAAAATGCTGCGCGAGCATTTTGAGCCCAAGCTATCTGTAATAGCTTGGAGGCACCAGTTCGAGCAGCGGGACCAGCGGCCAGGAGAATCAGCTGCGGACTTCGTCGCAGCTCTGACACAGGCTGCTAGGCCACGTGCATTTCAAGATTTGGGGGAGAGGCTCTGAGATTGACTCGTTTGCGGATTGCGAAGCCGTGAGATGCAACAGAAGTTGTTTGTGAAAGCTGATGTCACATTCCAAGATGCCCTGAGAGAAGTTGCAGCTGAAGAATCAGCCAGCAGTGCAGTGAAGGCCTTGCAACGAACCCTCCAGCGGCAGTTCCCGTCCATCAGGAAGTCGTGCAAGAGGCCTCCGGAGAAGAATCCAAGGAAGAAGAGGTGGACAGACTTCAACCGGCGGCGGAGAGAAGACTGCAAGAACACAGAGGACAGATGCCTGCATCCCTTCGGTGTTTCGGCTGTGGGGGTCGCCACAGGAGAGCCAACTGCCGTTTTCGTTCTGCTGTTTGCCAGGCATGTGGCAGGCAAGGCCACATCGCATCAGCCTGCATGGGTCACCAGAAAAACAGGTCCCCTGAAGAGTTGCCTCTGAAAGGTACCAAGGTCCCCAGCCAACACAGAGTGGGTTTCTGCACGTCCTGTAGGGGGATGTTTAAAACAGGGGTTCACCGGCTCCTTAAGAAAAAGCTGCGCATTGATGTACAGTTGCAGGGAGTTCCCCTGGCCATGGAGCTGGACACAGGGTCCGCTCTTTCTATTATTTCTGCTGACACCTTTAAAAAGTTTTGTTCCAGGAGTGGCTCACGAGTTAAACTCAGGCCCTCCAATCTCATCCTCACTTACTTTCAGAATTCACGAGTCAGTGTGAAGGGGGAGGCCATGCTTAGAGTACAGATTTTGATGGGTTGTTGGATGTAGTGGTAGTTGGGGGTGATCGCACGAGTCTTATAGGACTCGATTGGTTCGAGGCACTTGGGATCCAAGTGACTGGTCTGAACCATCTGCAAACTGCCAGCCTTGCAGGAGTCTGTAAGGAGTTTGCTGATGTATTCAGCCCAGAACTTGGCTCATACAAGGGGCCTCCCATTGCTTTAAAATTAAATCCAAACATTACACCCATCAGGGTTAAACCAAGGAGGGTGCCTTTTGCCCTCAAGAGTAAAATAGATGCTGAATTGGACAAACTGCTCCAACAAGGCATTCTTGAACCTGTGGATTCTAGTCCATGGGAAACCCCCATAGTGATGCCATTAAAATCAAATGGTGAAGTCCGAATCTGTGCGGACTATAAATGCACACTAAACAAAGCCTTGCAGCAACATGCATATCCAGTGCCTGTGGTGAGCCACATTCTGGCCTCACTGAAGGGGGAAAAACTATTTGCCAAGCTCGATTTAGCTCAGGCCTATCAACAGTTACCTGTTGATGAGGCAACAGCTGAGGCACAAACTATAGTTACTCACAGAGGGGCTTTCAAAGTAAAAAGGCTGCAGTTTGGGATAAATGTAGCCCCTGGCATCTTCCAAGGGGTGATGGAGCGAATGCTCTGTGGTATTCCTGGGGTCTGCCCCTATTTCGATGATGTCCTCATTGCAGGAGAGTCATCGGGAAACTTGGCTGAAAGGCTGAGAGCTGTCTTGCTGCGTTTCCGCCAAGCTGGGCTGAAGTTACAGTAAGACAAATGTATTCAACTGGCCCCTAGTCCCTAGTCAAAAGCTGAACTCCAGGCTTTTCTGGGTCTACTTAATTTTAACCATTCATTTCTCCCCCACAAGGCTGCAGTGGCTGAGCCGTTACACCAGGTCTTGGATAAGCAGACTCCATGGACATGGACAAAGGTCCATGAAAAGGCTTTTAAAGAAGTCAAGGCTTTACTATCCTCCAATGCTGTACTGACTCACTTCAATGAGCAATTGCCTGTGTGCATCGCATGTGATGCTTCCCCTTATGGGGTAGGAGCAGTGTTAAGTCATCTCAAGGCAGATGGGACTCAGGTCCCTGTGGCCTATTATTCTAGAACCCTCTCGTCTGCAGAGCGTAATTACGTGCAGATTGACAGGGAAGCCTTGGCAATAATCTCAGGCATCAAGAAATTTCATGATTTCTTGTATGGCCGCCATTTCACAGTCTACACTGACCACAAGCCTTTGCTGGGGTTGTTTACAACCAATAAACAAACCCCTCATATAATATATCCTAGAATGCTGAGATGGTCAATTTTCTTGGCAGCTTATGATTACACCCTGGTTCACAAACCAGGCACAGAGATGGGCCACGCTGATGGCCTAAGTAGGTTACCTCTTAAGCAAATAGAGGCAGGCCCTGCTCCTGCTGTACACATTCTCTCCATTCAGGAATTGCCTGAATCTCCCCTCAATGCTAGGGATGTGGCTGCTGAAACTGCCACTGATCACACGCTGGCATGCGTGCTGACAAGCGTGTTGTCAGGATGGCCTGACATGTGTCCTAGCACAGAGTTCCAAAGTTTCTGGCATAGGAAACATGAATTGTCTACATTCAAAGGGTGTATCCTGTGGGGAAGCAGAGTAGTCATCCCGGCCTCATTGAGGACTAGAGTCTTGCTCTCTCTCCATGAGGGACATCCGGGAATAGTGAGGATGAAGGCGCTCGCGCGCAGCCATCTTTGGTGGCCTGGACTCGATAAGGACATCGAGGCCCAGGTTCATGGGTGCCAAGTGTGCCAGCAGTCACGGCCAGAGATGCCCCAGGCCCCTGTACATAGGTGGGAGGAGGTCACGCGTACACATTGACTATGCTGGGCCCTTTCAGGGGCAATTCTTCCTCCTCCTTGTGGATAGCCATTCCAATTGGCTAGAGGTTGTGCCTGTATCTTCCACTACTACTGCCAGGACCATCCAGGTGCTCAGAGGAAACTTCGCTTCCCATGGTCTTCCTGGTGTTCTAGTATCAGACAATGGTCCCCAATTTACCTCTTCTGAGTTTCAGGCGTTTCTTCAAGCCAACTTGATCCGGCATGCCACGTCTGCTCCTTTTCACCCTGCCACCAACGGACAGGCTGAACGCATGGTGCGCACCACCAAAGACGCATTAAAGAGAATCACTCAAGGACCCTGGCATCACGGGTTAGCTGATTTTCTCCTTGCACACCATACCACACTTGCACAGCTACAGGAAAGAGCCCAGCTGAATTCCGATGGGGTCGCAGACTCATTACGAAGCTGGACAGGCTGCACCCAGACCGGGTGGCTTCACAGGTGTCACAACCACGGCCACCTAGGAGACTCCGAGTGGGTGACCTGATTTGGGCCAGAAACTATGGGCATGGGCATCTCTGGGTACCTGCTGTAATATGTAAGGTCTCTGGGCCACTGTCCTACGAAATGGCCTTGGAGGATGGTCGTGTGCTTAGATGCCACATAGACCAATTGCGCTGGAGGCTTCCTGGCCACGTTTCCACCCCTGGCTCTGCTCTTGGGGGAAGGGGGACCCCAATTAAGATTGTGGACCACAGTCTCTCCAAGGGGGCACTTATCCAAATATTCCAGATGGGGGTCTTGCCATGGAGGCGGCTCCTGACTCTGGCAGAGGTCCCTGGATAGGGGCAAATGGCCGTAAATCGGCTACTCAGGGTACTCCTGCTGCTGGCCTTGGGCTCGAGGGACAGTGCTCCCAAGAGGAGTCCCATGGAATTCTGGGGAACTCCACCCCACCAGGGGACTCGGGGAACTTGACCCCACCAAGGAACTCTGGTTTGGGTCTAGTGGATCCAGCCAGTCAGCAGTCAGGAGGAACCCCTGAGTCTTCTAGGCGACAAAGTCCTGGTTTGTTTTGCGCAAACAGGGAGCAGGCACTCCAGGCACCTATTACAAATCCCACACCTAAGGGTACATCTGCACCTAACCTGGCTCCACGGAGATCAGAGCGGGTCAAGGGTCCTCCTAAGTATTTAAATGAATATGTGAGGTCCCTGTCTACTACACAGGAGGGTTATTAGCCTGCACTATATGAAGAAGTAACAGCAATTATAGTGCTGCAGTGTAAAGATTGTTTAATCCAAGAGGGGAGGGGTGTTATGTCCCGGGCCTTGCTGAGTCATTCAGCAAGGCTCAGGAAGGCTGTAGAAAGGTTGCAGAGACCTGGACAGACCACATGTCTGCCCGGGACCCAGACAGGCTGTCTCCAGCCTTGCGCGCATGCGCAAGGTGGGAGAATGGCCTGCAATGATTGGCTGTGCATCCCCTTGCAAGGGGAGTATAAAAGGGCCTGTTGCCATTGTGTGCTTGCTTCTGTTCTGTGAATGTAATCAATAAAAGATCCTTTGTTGTGAACCTGCCTCGTCTTGATGTCTGCCTTGCGAGAACAGAACACCCAGCTAGCACTTATTTATTTAATTCTATTTATGCACAGAGTCCAACTGACTCTGAACAGCTCAGAATATAATATCATAAAGCCAAGGCAAACCAAAGCAAGTTGGGATGTGGGAACAATATTGAGATAAAAACAAAATTAACAAGCATGCCCAACAAGTGACCTAATCCATCTGACCTCATACCATGTAAGGCTTTATATTTAGATGTGCCCATCACTGCCTGAATCACTGCATTCTGGACTAGTTAAAATTTCCAAGTGGTTTTCAAAGGAAGCACCATGTAAATCACATTGCAGACTTGAGACTGCAATGGCTGAGACTTGAAGTGACTAGAGCATGGGTGACATTCTGAAGGGCCTCCCAGTCCAGGAAGGGGATGACTGGTATACAAAATAAATCTCTGCAAAGGCCTTCTTGGCCATATTTGCTACTTGCTCTTTGACCAGGAGCTGTGAGTCCAAGAGAACCCCCAAATTCTATACCCTTCTTAAGTGAAGAACTGTTACCCCATCCAAGAATATGGAGAGTCATCACGTTCAGAGAGGCATAATATCTACATAATATGTGACCCTTGGTAGGATTTGTTTGGAATGGGTTCCTCCCCATGCAGGCTCTCACAACATCCAGGCACTGGGCAAGACATCAATAGCCTCACTTGGTTAGCCTAGGGTTGAAAGATATAATTGGGTACTATCAGCTTACTGATGATATCAAACTCCAAATTAATGAATAACTCAACACAGTAAATTTGTGTTGATATTAAGCAGGACGGGAGAGAATGTTAAGAACAATGGATTCACTTAACAACCATCACAAAATAATGGTGTAAATAGTCACTTGATGACCTGCTTAATGACAGACACAACTTTAAAGGGTAATTACAGCCATAACTCAAGACTATCTGCATTGAGCTTCCACAACTAAAAGAAGACCTAAAACTAACATCCCCAAATCTTTGGAAATATGTCCTGCTGCAACATTTAATATTATATATT
This sequence comes from Azemiops feae, assembly GCA_023970755.1. Taxonomy (NCBI): domain Eukaryota; kingdom Metazoa; phylum Chordata; class Lepidosauria; order Squamata; family Viperidae; genus Azemiops; species Azemiops feae. The sequence goes on along the minus strand of JALGBA010004200.1, from coordinate 329,029 downwards.
ATTTATTTATTTGTTCAATTTCTATAACCACTGATCCCAGTCAATGATTCTGAGTAGCTTACAATTCAGAAAATATATCACAATTAAAAATTAAAACAATAAAACAATAAAAACATTAAATATATGTGTATATTAAATATATATGTGTTTGTGTGTACTCACAGGCATATGAGTATGACATAAAACCTTCATACTTCTTGATAATCTTAATGTCATTTCCTGAATGTCAGCCAGAAAGTGTGGTGGAGAAGTCAACAGAGGGCATGGGAAAAGAAATCAGCCTGATACAATTTCATCAAACATGCTGTCTTGCTTTTCTTGAACTTTTGTGAGATTCAGAACTGTTTTTTAAAGGACAGCAGTATAATAGTGCTAATACCTTAGAGGCTCCGGTAAGTAGAGTAGGTGGTTACAGTACACTCTGTTAAATGGATATCCTATTGAGGGCAACAGAAGTTTAATCTCATCCACAGACAGATTTAATTGACTATCATGAAACATCTATAGTTCTCTTGACCTTGATCCAAGGCATAGCAAGGACTATGAGTCTGGCACTTTATAAAGGTAGGATGGATTAGTTTGTTACTGGTCTCACTTGTTATCTCTCCCATCTGTTGCTTCAAAGACTTTGTTTGGTACATCCTCTGTTCTTTGCACAACCTTTGTCATGGGAATGAAATAGACTGACAATCAGCAAGACTGGGGAATGTGATACAAAGTAATCTCCAGACAAAAACATTATTTATCTAAAGAAGAAAAACTAACCTGAATCTAAGCTGCTATCACTCCTTGACAAAATTTTATTTCACTGGGGCAGGGCAAGAAAAGCAAGAACTGAAATTTCATTGCATGTTTGCAACAGATAAAGACTCTGTTTAAGTCAAACTATTGATGGGGGGTTGGGGGGGAGCCTTCTTAATTTCAGAGGCTAAATTGCACCAAAGTTTATCATTCTTTGAATCTGTGAACCTTAGAAAATGAAAAATTCTTTACTTATAGTGCAGGAACAACCTCAGCAGTAAAACAATTAGGTCTAATGGTCTTAGGCAAAAAGAAAAAAAATGTTTCAAAGTTATGTGTAAGAAAGCTTTCCTCTCCCCTCTTTGAGAAAGCATTAAATTGTTGTCTAAAGTTTTGTTATTACTAGTATTTTATGCATTCTAAGAATAAGCTGTCAGCAAGTGACATTTTCAGACCTATCTTGTAATACTTTGTATATTTTTGGCTGACATGCAGTACATCTCAAATTTCCTCTTGTCAAGGGATGTAGCTTCGAAGGCCCACAATTCATTACAGATTTAGGAAGTGGGGAAAAAATCTGATAATACTCTTACTTTAACATGCGGGAGGGGACATGTATGACAACTACAATTCATAGGAAACTGACTAGTAATCTTGAACTTTGCCTTATAGTTGCCTTCAGAAATTACATTAAACCATTTTTAAAGTGACCACTGTTTTCTTTATATGTTTGAAACTCATCAGACTGGAATCAATAAGCTAAAATCATAATCTTATATCTAAAACTGGTTTATGAATCTTGGCTCACATTGTTTATTGATTTATTTAAAATATGTATGTGGTCACACATCTTACACACTATAACCCTGGCAGTTGATTGACTGATTATGTGCCATCCAGTTGTTGTCATCTCTTAGTGACCACTTTCCCACTACTACTGCAAATCTACCAAATTAAAAGATGTATGTGGTCACACATCTTACACAATATAACCCTGGCAGTTGATTGACTGATTATGTGCCATCCAGTTGTTGTCAACTCTTAGTGACCACTTTCCCACTACTACTGCAAGTCTACCAAATTAAAAATCAAATCTAAACTGAATATTCCAAGGATGATCCTGGGAAGCACAGGACCTAAGCAATGAAGTTGCTTCATGGCTAGTGTTTTCTCGTATCTTCTCATACCCTCTCTAAATTCAATCTGATAGCAAGATCTTTTCCCAATCTATTTCCTCATTGACAATGTATCCCTCTATAATTCCAATCTGCCTAGCTTCCAGCAACTCTGCTTTGGAAGAAAACATTTAAAAATATCATAAAAGTAGACCATCCTTGTTAACAGTCACTGCTTCAACAGATGCATTCACACAACTTCATTTGAAAAGCATCTCTATTCCCTTCTCATTTGCATTTTTCTTCATAAACTATCTCTGAGAACTTAGCCTTTTCATTTCCTGTTTCCTACTTATTGTTAAATCTGTTCTGCTTGTTCATTAATCCTGGGGCAGTGAAAAAGATATCATAGCCAGGTGGAGGCAGAAGATTTTGGACAAGATGACAAAAAGAGAGCTGGTCTTCATCAATAGAATTTGGAATCCGGGATGTTAGAAAGTCTGATTGATTGAGTATGAGTCTCCGAAAGGTTTTAGATTTTCCTTAGAGTTATTTTTGTATATATTTTTGTATATTTCACCCCTCACTGACATTGATAAGAAACAGTGATACTGGAAGGTGGAGGTTCTCTAGTTTTGAATGTATTTTTTTTTGTTTGAGAGTTAGACTGACTTTATTAGTAAATGGATAGATTAAATTTTCACGATCAACTTGGCTTTTCAGTGGTTTTAAATATCTTCATTTTCTTCTCTATTTTTAGGATAGTTTTAATCTTGCTATTAGTTAAAAGAAATGATTGTAACTCAATTTTGATGCTTTTTTCTGGCCAAATAACTCAGAGACAACTTTACAAATAATAAGTAAATAAAGTACTTTACTTCTGTTACTTTATGAGAAGAAAGAAAACAAGGTGCTTATTAGCTACCTACCTTTGCTTTATGCAAGCCTCCTCTCTTTTTTATATTGTATAATAGGAAAAGCAAAAAATGTCCAAGAACATGAAAATCAAGGAACCTAGTGAAAAGCCCTTGGGATTTTCTGGAAGTAAAACAAGTTTTATTTCACCAGCATGTTAGGTACTTTTGTTGAGCATATCCTAATTTGACAGGCTACTACAGGACAGCTTTACTCCAGCTTGGAATCCTCAAGATGCAATGGACCTGAACTGTCACCATCCTCAGCCAGTAGAGTCAATGGCTGTATTTTAATGGCTGGAGATCATCATCCAAGTAATCTGGAAGGCATTAGTTGGAGAGAGGGCTGCTTTACGACATTACAGGACAGCTGCAATCAGGGATCCTGCTCAGTGCTTATTCTATAAGGAATCCTGATTCCGGGCCCATAAATACAGAAAGGCAGTAGCAGAGTATGGCTACAATGTTAAATCTTAATACGTCTTTTACTTTAGATTGTTAGTTTCCCTCTTTGTCTCCTTTTATTCTTCTTTTTTTGTCTTCTTTCACTTTTTAAAGTGAAAATGTTTAAAAATGTGTTCCTCATCTTTTCTTTCTTGCAAAACTTGGATGATCAATTATTCAACACATTTGTCCCAGTTTGGTGCTCTTAAACACGAGTTGTCTCCAAAATTAAATTAAATACATTTCTCTGAATCAACTTGAGTCCCTTGGAGTTTTATTTCTTATTTCACTGCAAGCAGCTTCTCTGAAATGTTTGCAGTTTTATACCTATAGAACCTGCATGTGAGGGGGTGAGTTCTCATTTTGCGTTATTTCTTTCAAGGCTTATTTCTGCTTTTTTTTTCTTCCTTTATTTAGGAGTTCTGCTTTCTTTCCTGCAGAGTAGCAGTGTCCTTTGAAACAACTGATCTGAATAATTACAAAAATAATGTATTATATAGACCAACCTAATGTTACCTAAGAGGATTGATAAAGGTTAACTGCCTGTGCCATATCACAGTGGCTTGTTTGGAAGCTTTTTGACAACCTTATATTATAGTTATAAGAGTGAATGATAGCCTCACTTAGAGGGAAACTAAAACGAACAGTTTATATGAAAGGTTGAGCTGAGGATTTAATGCACAGTTGGCTGTGAATTGTGAAACCAGCTAGGGCTGGGGAAAAACACCCCCCCTTTTAACAGTTTTTATATGATCCCATGCTAATCTCAACATAATTCCTGAAGGCATTTTTAGACATTAAAAATCATACGTGTGTCACAGCATGTTAAGGTTATACTCATGCTTCTGAATCCAGAGATCGGTGAACAAAAGTAGGTTTTAAAATATTCTGGAGCAGAAAATCAGCTTTTTCTGTTGGTATGGCTTAGCTTCTTAATGAATTCTATGCTATCTTAACAATTCTTGGAAATTTTAGATCTAAATGCTATTGAATGGAACATCATATGTTTTGAATGGCTCATTCTAGTAACAATGAGTAAAATGAGATGGGTGACAAATTGTAGGTGTGTATTGAGCTATATATATATACTAGGAGTACGTTCTTACAAATACTGTCTTTCTTAAAAAAAAATAACAGTGTACTTCACTATTAAGCAACTAGGACAGAAGTGCAAGGACTGAGTAGAATGAGCAGGAGGGTTAGGGCATACATATTACTGTCTGAATATGGCAGATCTTTTCATTAAAAAAGGTATAAAGTTCAATACTTTCTAAATGTGCCATGAATGGGGATTCAAAAATTTCCATTCCCTTAATACATCCATTAGTGGTGGTGATGGTGATAATGATGTTGATGATGACCTGGATATTTTGAGGGCCTGGTATCTGTTGTTTTTAAAAATTTATACCAGCCTTCCCTAAGTGGATGCCTTTTAGTGCTCGTTATATGGATGCATATAATTTTGGTTTACTGAAAACCTGGTACTGGCAATTTTGGATTTGGATGACATAGTAAGACTGGTGAAAGAAATGCAGGCCACAGAGTATAATATGGTTGTGCATTCATTAACTGAATTGTTTAGCTTAGGGGTGCATGTAAACATAATAAGTATTTCACATAGGCAAAAAATGTTTACAAAACATCACTAGTAAAGTGGGGTGGCAGATTGCAAGTATCAGTTTAGGGAAGGCTGGTATAAATATTTTAAAAATTAGAAGGCAAACCCTGGAAAGGGAAATCAACTTTCATGTGGACTGGGGTGATAGGGAAGGGGTATGCATGTAATATGAAGGACAGCTGTAACTATATTTGCCTGAATGCAAGTACAACCCCTCAGCATGATATGGGATGGGACCAGTGGTGGGATTCAGCCGGTTTGCACCAGTTTGGTAGAACCAGTAGCTAATGTTTTGTTGCCAAGGCCCAGAACGGACTTCCGGAAGTGGCATCCACACAGAGAACTGGTTGTTCACATATTTGAATCCCACCACTGGATGGGACCCTGGTGTCTTAGATTTCAAAGAGAGGAGGAGCATATATTTCCATCACATAAATATATAAAAGTTAGTGGGATTCAGGGATGGGGCAACCTTTTTTTATGCAGTGCAAAGCCCTTGATATGATAATCTGAATGCTTTTACTGCTATATCCTCTTCATGCTATTTTAATGTCACAGCAATTATTCAATGTAAAATGGTGATTGGTTTGAGGAGACTCAATTTCCTGATGGGGTTTGAACCAAGATCTCTCTAGTCCTTGTTCAACACTTTAACCATTGCATCATACTAATTCTCTGGATTGTCAAGAGGCCTTTATGATGCTGCACAAAATGAGTTGAAATATGTTCCAAATGGTAATGATTTCCTATCTTGGAAAGAAGAACCTGAACTGGATTGGCCAGGCTAAACAGGTCATTTCAGGCCATTTTACTACAATTTACTAGTAGGCAACTCATTCTCATTTGCTGTACTTCATCTTAATATTATAGTATATTATATTAATATTATATTATACAGAGTATTGAGCAACTGTGAGGATCCACTGACTTAATGTTTCCCATTTCCATAGAACCTGGGTGAGGTCATTTTCAATCTTTTTAATTCCCTGTTTTTGTGCGGCTCACCAGGTGGAATGGAGTTATCATGCAGAAAGGAAGGCTAGGATTTTATTAGCTACTTCACAGCTACTAATAGAAACTGTAAAGTATAAAGGACATAAATAAGTTCAATAAAAATAACACAATGGATAAATTACTATGCAATCTCATTAAAAATGAATTTTACTGAGTTTTTACAATGGAAGCAATGAATTTTTTCTTAGTCTGACAGAATTTTTTTTTTGTACAATGGTAAAGAAGAAAAATAAGCATCAAAATAAGGAGAATGAAAACATCCAATCAGTTCAAATTATTGGGGATAGGCATGCAAGTTTCATGCTATGAAGTTATGATCACTAATATTCCCATTTTACTTCCATGACGGACAGAAGAAATGATCATAGGGACCACAGACCTAGATGGTTTCAAAAACAGTTTAAATATATTCAAAGAAGATAGTTCTATCAGCATGAAACTGCCATATTTAAAACAGTTTCCTCTATCTGTGATTCTATAAAGTAAGTTCTATAAGTGAGGAACAAACTAAATATATAAAAAGCCAATAACTGAACTGTTGTGTAGTGGGAACAGCGAAGCATTGAAGACACGTTGTAGAAATAACAGCTCTTTATTTAGTTCTCATAGAAGCAGCTCTAGCAGCTGCTTGACTCATATTTATACGGACCACCACTAGGCGGTGGCTAATCAATTTAAAGTATTCATTCCCGCCTAAAAGCAAGGCTTAAAGTTATACAGACAGTCTATCATTCAAATAGGATTATCAGTTAACCGTTTTTTATAACAGACCTTGTGCATTAGCTAAATACATAACACCCTCCCCCCTAGGTTAATCACATATCCATACAATGTACATAGTCCGTTAGATATGTTGGCGGCTTCCGTGATCGTCTCGATCGCCGCATCTCTGCCACAGGTTCCCAATCTACCCTTGGCTGGCTGGGTAGACCAGAGTCTAATGAACTACTTGGGTCGGGTAGACCAGTCTCTGTTTGCCTTTTCTGGCCAGGTAGACCAGTCCCCCTTTGGCTGGTCTGTCCGGGTAGACCAGCACACATGTCCGTGGGCGGAGCAGTCTCACAAAGGCTGGGGAATAAGCTCTGGTCTGTGGGCACTCTTTCTTCAGTTGGTAGTGACTCAATTACGACTGAGTCATCCAGCATGTCTCTTTGAGTCGCGCAGGACCCAGGTGGCTCAGACGTGCTGCTGCTGTCAGGCAGCCCTCGGCTCTCCTCTTGGTCGGCGGTGAGGTTTTGACTCACCTGCCACCGACACAGTTGATCAATGTGTCAGCGCAAAACATGCCTGTCTTCCAGGACCACTTCGTAAGAGAGTGGTCCTGACACCTTACAAACCACAGCTACCACCCACAGTGCCCCTTGACCGTAGTTCCTTGCCCAAACTCGGTTGCCAACTCGCAAATTCCTCGGGGGCTTGTGCGGCGCTGACTCTGCTGCAACTCGGTCTGGATGGAGATGGTCCAGCTTTGTGGTCAGCCAACGTCCCCATCTCAGCTCTGCTGGGCTACGACCCATTGAGGTGCATGGGGTTGTGTGTTGGCAGAGCAAAAAGTCTGCCAACCTGTGATGCCAATTGCCCTTGGTTATTCTTTTAAGTGCTTCTTTGGTTGTTCTGACCATTCTTTCCGCTTGACCGTTGGAGGCCGGGTGAAATGGGGCAGAGGTGGCGTGTCAATCATATTAGACTTAAGAAATGACTGAAATTCTGCAGCAGTAAATTGAGCCCCATTATCTGATACGATTACATCGGGTAAGCCGTGTGTGGCAAAGATCCTGCGCAGTTCCTGGATGGTCCTGGCAGTAGTCATAGAAGGGACAGGTGCTACCTTGAGCCACTTTGAGTGACTGTCCACTACAATGAGGAACACCTGTCCTTGGAAGGGTCCTGCATAGTCTATGTGGATCCTAGACCAGGGAGTTTGCGTAGTTTTCCAGCGATGTACTGGGGCTTGAGGCATTTCAGGTCTGGACTGTTGGCAAACCTGGCATCCTTTAACTTGAGCCTCAATATCCTTATCCAACCCTGACCACCACAGGTAGTTTCTCGCGAGTGCCTTCATCCTTATTATTCCTGGATGTCCCTCATGCAGAGATTGTAAAACTCTCTCCCCCATAGAATGCATCCCTTGTGTGGAGACAGCTCGTCCTGTCTTCTAATAAAACTCTGAAACTCTGTTCCAGGACTGGTTCCTGGCCACCCCCTCAGCACCCAGTTCAAAACTCAGCTGAGAGTTTTGTCAGAGGCTGTCTCGGCAGCTACATCCCCTGCATGAAGGGGAGATTCTGGCAAATCCTGAATTGACAGGATACGTGCATCAGGTGTGGGGTCTGGTTCTAAGTTAGACAGGGGCAGTCTGCTGATTGCATCAGCGTGACCCATTTCTTTTCGAGGCTTATGGACTAGACTGTAATTGTAGGCTGCCATAAAGATTGACCACCTCAGCATCCTTGGAGAAGGATCTGAGGGGTTTGCTTGTCTGCAGTGAACAGACCAAGGAGAGGCTTGTGGTCTGTAAAGACCGTAAATGGGTGACCATAAAGGAAAGCGTGGAATTTCTTTATCCCGGCAACTATGGCTAAAGCCTCCTTATCAATTTGCGCATAATTTCTTTCCACGGGGGAAAGTGTCCTTGAGTAATAAGCTATGGGTGCTTGCTGCCCATTTGCCATTATATGCCTCAGAACTGCTCCTATCCCATATGAGGATGCATCACATGCAATACTGATAGGCAGTCTTTCGTTAAAGTGTGTTAACACGGAGTCTGAAGACAGCAGTGATTTGACTGCTTTGAAACTATTTTCGTGGGCGCTAGTCCATTGCCATGGTGCCCTTTTATCTAAGAGCCTGCGTAGAGGCTCTGCTAACGCAGCCTTGTGAGGAAGAAAGGCATGATAAAAGTTATGTAACCCCAGAAATGCCTGCAACTCCCCTTTTGACTTAGGTCGGGGAGCCTGCAAAATAGCCTTAAGCTTTGAATCAGCGGGGTGTATTCCGGCAGCGTCGATCCGGAAACCTAGGAACTCTATGGAGCTGACTCCTATTTGACATTTTTCTCTTTTGAGCTTCAGCCCTGCTTCGCGGAAACGCTGAAGAACAGCCCTTAAACATTCTGCAAGTATCTCTGCTGACTCCCCAGCAATTAAAACGTCGTCGAAATAAGGACACACACCTGGAATGTTTTTTAACATGTGTTCCATCACACTTTGAAAGAGCCCTGGGGCTACACTGACCCCAAACTGCAGGCGCTTGACCTTGACCCTCTATGGGTAACTATTATTTGAGCCTCAGCAGAGGCGTCATCCACAGGCAGTTGCTGGTAAGCCTGTGCCAGGTCCAGCTTTGCAAATAAGCGACCTCCTTGTAAGGATGCCAGAATGTGGCTAACTACAGGTACCGGATACGCATTCTGCTGCAGTGCCTTATTTATAGTGCACTTATAATCAGTGCAGATGCGCACCTCTCCATTAGGCTTGACTGATGTAACTATGGGGGTTTCCCACACACAGCTGTCAATGGGTTGCAAGACTCCCTGTTGAACGAGCTTGTCTAACTCTGCATCAATTTTAGGTTTCAGGGCGAAAGGCACTCTACGAGGCTTTACCCTGATTGGGGTCACGGTTGGATCAAGATGGAGAGCAATTGGTGCTCCTTTGTACTTCCCTAAATTGGGACTGAACACGTCCGCAAACTCCTGGCAAACAGCTGCCAAATCCGCTGTTTGGGTTTTGTTGATGCCAGTCACATGGATGCCCAGGGCATCAAACCAGTTAAGCCGATCAGGCTTGTTTGCTGGCCTTCCACCACCACAATGTTGAGGGGACCCTCAAACTCTTTGAATTTAACTTTAAGCGTAGCTTCTCCTTTAACCGCTACGCGGGAATTTTGAAAATCTGTCAAAATTAAATCGGACGGCTTGAGCCTGACTCGTTTCCCACCATTTCTGCAAACATAGTTAAAAGTCTTGTAAGACACTATAGATACAGCTGACCCAGTGTCCAGTTCCATGGTGCATGGAACTCCTTGTAGCTTGACCTTTAGTCTAAGCTTTTCTTTTAGGGGGTGATGGGCTCCAGTTCTGTGAATGCTCCTTCTTCCGGAGCAAAATCCTACTCTATTCTGCCCCGGGGCCCCATTACTTTTCCTGGGGAAGTCGTCGCGTGGAGATTCCCTCTGGCGACCCTTACAGACGACAGCGATGTGGCCTTGTTTGCCACATGCTCGGCACACAGCTGCGTGGAACCAGCATTCTGAGCACTGGTGTCAACCTCCGCAGCCCTGACAGCTAGGAAAGAAGGCTGCCTTGTCAAGTTGCCGCTGCCTTCTTTCTGGGATCTTCTGCACCCGGTCAATCTCAATGTCTATGTCTGGGTCTTCGGTTCTCTCTGACTCTTCATGATGCACAGCTGTCTGGCTGGGGAAATTCTTCGAGGGATGTAAAGCCTTGATGGCTCCACCTGCGGCCTCTTCTGCCTTCACCTCTTTCAGGGCGTCCTGAAATGTCAGGGTCTCTTTAGCGAACAGCCTCTGCTGTAAGTCTCTGCTTCTCAGGCCACATACCAGTCGGTTCCGTAGCCTGTCTTCTAGGTTGGGAAATTCGCATAGCCAGGACGCTTGGCATAGGGTGGCCACAAATTCAGCAACGGTTTCACCTGGCTGCTGTTCTCGCTGCTCGAACGCATTTCTATATGCTATAATGGACAGTCTCGGTTCAAAGTGCTCCTTGAGCCTTCATTTCAACTCAGCGAAAGTGACTGACTCCAATGAAGCAGGAGCGACTAGGTTCTCTGCTATATCAAAGGTGGCCTGGCCACACACGCACAACAAGGTTGCAGCTTTTAAATGATCTTCTCTGACCTGGTTCGCTCTGAAATAGTTTTCTACTCTTGAGATGTACGAACTCCATCGTTCGGGGTGCGTCACGTCGAACTCGGAAAGCTTGCCGACTTTGGCCATGGTCAGGCTGTTATGGCGACTCCAATGCCTTATGCTGCTAGAGCTTCTGTGAGGTTCCTAAGGATGGGTCCCAAGGAATGTGCTACCTCCAGCGTTTGCGTACTGGCAGGCAGAAGGGGGGAACGTGGTTCCAACCAGGGAGCTGATGCCTGGTCTTACCCCTTTAGTGACTTAGCTCTTTTCCTCCTAGCAGCATAATCCCACCTTTGTCGCCACTGTTGTGTAGTGGGAACAGCGAGGCATTGAAGACATGTTGTAGAAATAACAGCTCTTTATTTAGTTCTCACAGAAGCAGCTCTAGCAGCTGCTTGACTCATATTTATATAATAATAATAATAATAATAATAATAATAATAATAATAATAATAATAATAATAATAATAATAATAATAATAATAATAATAATAATAATAATAATAATAACAACAACAACAACAACAACAACAACAATTAAAATAATAATAATATAATAATAATAATAATAATAATAAAATAATATAATAAAAAGTTGGAAGGGACCTTGGAGGTCATCTAGTCCAACCCCCTGCTCAGGCAGGAAACCCTATACCATTTCAGACAAATGGCTGTCCAGTCTCTTCTTAAAAACTTCCAGTGTTGGAGCATTCACTGCTTCTGGAGGCAGGTTGTTCTACTGGTTAATTGTTCTAACTGTCAGGAAGTTTCTCCTTAGTTCTAGGTTGCTTCTCTCCTTGATTAGTTTCCATCCGTTGCTTCTTGTCCTGCCTTCAGGACAAGAAGCAACTGCCACTAGGACTGCCACTAGGCGGCAGCCAATCAATTTAAAGTATCCATTCCCACCTAAAAGCAAGGCTTAAAGTTATACAGAAAGACAGTCTGTCATTCAAATAGGATTATCAGTTAACCATTTTTTATAACAGATCTTGTGCATTAGCTAAATACATAACATAAACCACAAGTTCTAAATCCAGTATAAAAAGAACTTAATGACAACAGCATTGTGGTAATGTGTGCTTGATAAAATCATTCCCCATGCTGACACCCCCAAATTTATAAAAATTGGTTTAGAATCCTGAGTCGGCTTAATATCATGACATTCTCTCTGTGTAGGTGTATAGGGCTATATGAGTTTTTATGATTCCTTGGTATAGGAATATTTTATTGGTATGGTATAACTATAACTACTCAGAAACAGTTGATGATTGGAACAGTATATAAGTCTAGTAAGATATTTTTTTCCCAATTTGGATGAAATGGGAAACCATAGTTAACTGAACTTCTCTGCGTGTCCATGTGGCAGATGGAATAAAGTGGCAGCATTCTCAACTCATCTTACAAAGCTAAGATATAATTGTCCAGATGTGATTGATGCCACAGTTTGTTGCCCTCAGACCTTGCTGTGTGGTTTTCCTGAAAAATCTGGCTTGTAATTGTTGAAAACAAGATAGCTAATTTATACAAATCTTAATCAAATGACCTTTTTTAATGTGCTTAAAGTGAAGCCATGGTACAATTTGAATCAGCAAGGTATTTTGGGATAGAGCAGAGTTGAGAGGAATTTTTATTTCACTGTAATTAAAATATGCCAGATTGTAATTTTACACTACTAAAACTGTAAAAAGATTGTAAATTTAAGCCTATAAAGTTTAAATTAAAACATGTACAGTGCCACCTTAGTATTGCTTAAAAATGAAAATCAAATTAGACACAAGAGTGAAACTACATCAGAAAAAGTGGGCTCAAATATCAGTTACGGTCATTGCATTTTATTTTTGGAAGAAGGTTGATCTGCCCCTGTTCTAGATGTTAACTGAATTTATTTATTTATTTACTGAATTAATTAATTAATTAATTAATTTACATATCTATATTACCCATCTCATCTAAACAATTCTGGGTGTCTTATAATAAAAATATATCATAGTATAAAAGGATAAAAAAGAACAAAGTTAAAAGCAAAAATTAATAGGTAAGATTACAGAATGAAGAATTAAAAAGTTAGAAACGTAAAAAGAACAGCCACAGAAGACCAATCATTCCCATGGTTGGATATCACTCAAACCATGCCAATTGGCAGAGACAGGTCTTAACACTCTTTCTGAAAGCCAGAGTTTTGCATCCATACGATTGATGGATATAATCCAATTTTCTGTTTAAGAAAATTTATAAAACTATAAGCTAACAAGTGAACTGAGTTTAACTAGTTAACTGAATTTTTGGGGTGTTAGTTTGTGATTCAGTATGTCATTAGGACACAGATACTATTCTCAGTGTTAGCAGAAGGTAAATTGATTTTTTGTTATGGTGATGCATCAGAATACATTTTTTAAAACTTTCTTTCATCAAAGCAACAACTCAATATTTTTCCTTTTTGGAAGACATAGGTTTAAATTGCCTCATCCCTTTGGTTTAATGTAGGTAGACTTTCCTAACCATGTGTCTTTTGTTGTGTTAGACTACTCAGCTTCAATCAAAACAGAAGGCTTTGCAGAAGGCTGATTTAATCTTACTCCTATTCTTTTGAAAATTCATTGGAATAATTCTTTCGTCTATGGTTTATAAATACCTGTGATTCAGGGTTCAGGCAAGGTTCCAGTTCCAATAAAAGCAATCAAAATTTAGGAGATGGTGACTGGAGTAAAATTTAGCACCATGACCTAATTTCATATACTTGTTTCTCTTGTTCAGACTTTTGACAAGATTTAATTATCCATTCCTTACAGCCTATTACTTGGAAGAGATAGGAAGTGTGTCAGACAATGAGTATTCCTAAATGTTTTGGCTCTGCTTTCACTTAGTGCTTCCTCTCCTCTCCTCTCCTCTCCTCTCCTCTCCTCTCCTCTCCTCTCCTCTCCTCTCCTCTCCTCAGTATTGACCCCTGATGACTGCCTGCACAAGTCCCCAGTTTTGTTGGTAAGGTCATTGCCTCCTTTCTAAGGCTGACAGCAAGCAGCTGGTCCAAGGTCACCCAGCTAACTTTGTCCCTAAGGAAAGACTAGAACCCACGGTTTCCTAGTATAGCTTGGTGCCTTAACTATTACAATAAACTGGTTGTCTATTACTTTTTTTAAGCTTTCTCTTATTCAAGTATGTGCGGTTATCCTTGAAGGAAAGTGTCAGACTTTAAACTCTTTGCAGTTATTACTCTCATATCTCTAGACACATTAGATCCCACATTCAAGAACCATAGAAGAGATGAAGCTTAACAAATTTATGTGATTTATTTGAAGAAGATAGGAGGTATATCTGCCTAGAAAATCTGCCAGGGGAAGAATAAAACAAAAATTTAAAACTGAAGCCTTTTCCTTTGGCCTTGATCATTTCCCCCCCATTCTTAAGACCGGAATGCATTTGTTGCATGTTTATAAAACTGTTCTGAGCAAGGCTACTTCCCACTTCACCAATTTCTTATAGATGTCAGACTTCTTTAGTAGCATAGTATCACTTGGTTGAGAGGCTATAGAAATTGATAAATAAATAAATAAATAAATAAATAAATAAATAAATAAATAAATAAATAAATAAATAAATAAATAAATAAATAAATAAATAAATAAATAAATAAATAAATAAATAAATAAATAAATAAATAGATAGTGTAATAGCAGATTTGGATTACATAACACTTCTTTAATACTGTTATGAAAAAAAAATGCATTCAAAAGTTAATTGTCTGCAATTAGGGTACCACTATGTCTCCTGTGATCATTACACCTCTTCAAAATGCAATACAACATTTTAAAAATATTTCTTTTAAAAAGCAGAATTAAAAGGGAGGATTACATTTATTAAAATAGCATGGTACTATCATTTGCATCAAGAATCAGCTGCTTTATAATACAAATATTCAGTGCCTCAAAACCTTGCATGCTTTTAAAAAACTTTTTATTTATTTATTCATTTTTGATACAAATATGAATGGGTAATATTTTCACCCAAGATTTGCTGCACTGCCAAAAAGCTAACTTTTGTGAAATGGTGTGCATCTCTGTGCAGTGAAGGAGCGGTGTATTGTTTCTTTCTTTCCCATAAGCCAGCGGGAAGGCTCATTGTTGCTATACCTTGGCTTAGATATATTGTTTATATATAATTCACTCTTTCAGATATGTTTATTTCTATTTGCATGCTTTTAAAATATTTTTGACATTTCTGTTAAACATGCTTTATACCTGTACAATTAAACATTCAAGGTAGCATTTGATGACAATAATCCTCCAGTTCTTTCAACAAGAAAACAGAATGAATTGAAAGAGGAAAGACCAAATCAGCCAAGAGGGAACTTTAAATATCATAACTGAAAAAGTGGCTAAAGCTACATCTGTGACACATAAGAAAACAAATTCATACATACATGTGTTATCAGTAAATTACATTTTATTCCATGGCTCCAGTTTGAATCATTAAAGCTCTTTTAATAGAGTTACATCTGTAATATTTAGTTCTTGGTAGGTGTACAGATGCAAATCATCACAATGCTGCACTCTTGAGTGTTTATTGTACGTATATAACTTTGCCTTGTTTTTTTTCCTGTTTGTTTAAAGCAAAATGAATACTGACAGCATATATCATTGAATGTACTCTGGATCAAAAGGAAAATAGAAAAATCCACCCTGGGAAATGAGATTCTGAAAGCTTTATTTCTTTTCTGTATAACATTTTATTTATTTAAGTTTCTGTGCATGTGTGTGCCTGTCAGTGTGCACATATGCATGCATACTGTATGTATGTGTATATGGCAGTCTATCCTAGATATAAAATCTGGACAGCTAACTACAATGAACAAAACATAATGTTTGCATGCAGCAGTTTTTTCTGTGCTTGCGCTCACAAATACTGAATTCCAAAGCAGACTTCAATGAAAGAAACTTTTCAAATACACAGTGATGGTTGGAAGAGTTCTCAAAGCTTCGACAAAGTTAAAGATCACATAAATATAATAATAGCTAGGTTTTTCTCCTTCCTTAGAGGGATCCCTTATATGGGGAGACCAAATTGAAAGAAGTCAATTATCTCTGACTTGAAGAAGATAGATTTCAGTGAAAGTTGAGCACTGTACTTCCTAAGGCTTGACATTCTAAAGCAGGCATGTCAAACTGCCGGCCCGCGGGCCAGATGCATCACATCAAAACCGCATCCACCTCATTGCCGGCAATGGGGAAAAGGTCACGATACGTTGCGCGACGTCACTTGACGTCATGAGTTTGACATGCCTGTTCTAAAGGAAGGTTAGGGCAATACAGAAAATCAAATACAGGTAGGCCTCGGGTTACGACCACAATTGAGCCCAAAATTTATGGTGCTAAGTGAAACATTTGTTAGGTGACTTTTGCCCCATATTACAACCTTTCTTGCCACAGTTGCCACAGATTCATTTAACAACTGCAGTTGTTAAATGAATCTGGCTTGCCCATTGTCTTTGCTTGTCAGAAGGTCACAAAAGCTGATCACATGACCCCGGGACACTACAGTGGTCATAAATATGAACCAGTTGCCAAGCATATGAACTTTGATCATGTGACCATGGAGATGCTGCAATGGTTGTAAGTGTGAAAAACAGTCATAAGTTACTTTTTCAGTGCCGTTGTAACATTGAATGGTCACTAAATGAACTGTTGTAAGTCGAGGACTACCTGTACTGAAAATTAAGTTACAAATTATTGTCCTAGGGTAGCCACGGTCACTGTCTTCAAAATACTGGACACACTTGAGCAATCAAAGCCCTGTACCTTTTAAAATCACATATTTTGCAGAAATTTAAAAAGGAGGGTGACTTCACTAGTTGTGGCTGTCATTTTTAGGCCAGGAACCCCTGGATTCTCCAATATATTGTATGAAGGAATGCCTCTTCCCATATATATCTATCCATACTTTAAGATGATCTTTGTTGCCAGTGCTTTCCCACCCTGAAGTGCAATGAACAGCTGTATTCCTGGGTGTTTGCCTTTTCAGTGGAAGCCCTTCTTGGACTGCTTTCTCCAGTGTGAGGCAAACTTGGCAGCTTCTTTGCTACACCTAGAGCTTTTAATCTTTTAATAATGTGTTGATATTTTATGATAGTTTAAATGTGCCTGTTATTGTTTAATTCCTTTTGTATAGTTCTTATAGTGTTTTAATGTATTTCAACATTACATTATTTACCCATTTTTAACCTAAAGTTTAAATTATTTGACTGTTGCTGGAAGGTGCTTATGCAGTAAACAGATGTTTTAAATGCATAAATAAATAATCCCCATGAGATGAAAAAAATGCCAAAGCTTCAAGATGCCTGTACCGATGAGTAGTGAACTCCCTAACAAGCTGAGAAGCAAACAAAACAAAAGCAAAAAAAGAGAGAGATTATAAGAAAGGGAAAGAGGCTAATAAGTAAGGAGAAGTGCAGGCTTACAGTTTGTGCCTGTCAGGATGAAGTCAGGAAGGCTAAAGTTCAAAATGAGATGAGGCAAGGAATACAAAATATGAGAATGTTTTGAGTGTTGTCCGAAAAGAGAAGAAAATAGTTGGTCTGCTATGTGATGAAGTAAGAGGGAATAGGGAGAAAACAAAACTGCTTAGTACTTTCTCTGCATTGGGAAAGAGGGAACAAGCCTTTCCTGACCTGATTTAGGAAAGTGGGTGGATAAGGACACAATCCAGCACTAATAAAGGTATAACAACACCTACCCTAAATGAATTCAAATCTCAGACACAGATGAATTGAATTCCAGAGTGGTGAAGGAACTGGCAAAAGTGATCTTGAATGAAAATCTGGGATTAATGCAAACAAATCAGCAAACTTCTGGAGAACTGATGAAGTGGTACCAAAAGAGTAGAAAACAGCAAATATAGCCTTTTGTTTAATGAAATATGAATAGAATACTACAGTGCAAGTAAACATTTATTTATCAGGTTTATATAGCGTCTTGTCTCACAAAAAATGATTCTGGACATTGTACAACAATGAAAAAAGCAGTAAATATTTTTTTTTAAAAGTCACTGTTAAAATGTAAAAAAAATATAATTTAAATTTAAAATGTAAATATTTGTAGTGGGAAAGGAATTAGAACAGATTGTGTACATTTAAAAAAAGAATGTTACCTGGAACTAGCATGGATTATTGAGAACAATTGTGTTAATATGATATATCTTTTTTTTAAATTACGGAACTATTGTTTCTAGACCAAAGGAATGGTGTGAGGTTGCAAATATTTCATTTCCATTTGGGGGGACATCTTCAGTGCTCTTTGAATTGTGTTTGGTTTGTTTGGAATGCTGCTTCCGGTATTTCAGTTGAAGTAGCTCTCTTGCTTTCATTGGTTGGAAGGCGAGGTTGATGTCAACGTGTCTGTTTACTGATTGGTTGGTGGTGAACCAGGCCTCGAGGAATTCTCTTTCTCTCCTTGACTTTGCTTGGGTTATAATTGTGATCCTGGTTAGATCGAACTTGTGTCCTTCCAAGTCCTCGTGGATGGACATGAGGGACAATGGGTCATATCTGTTGATAGCCAGGGAGTGCTCATGTAATCTGGTAGGTAGCTTTTTTCCTCTTTATATATCCTGTTTGGCCCACCTAGTTCTTTTCACAGTTGTTGCATTGGACTTGTTATATGACACCTGATCTTTGATTTGTTTCTGTTGGCTCTTTAAGTTTTGCCCGTCTGAGAGTTGTGGCTGGTTTGTGGGCTACTGTGAGGTCATGTTGGCATAGTAGTCTTGCTGTCATCTCTGAAATGTTCTGTATGTAAGGAATTGTGA
The DNA here is from genome assembly GCA_023970755.1 of Azemiops feae. Taxonomy (NCBI): domain Eukaryota; kingdom Metazoa; phylum Chordata; class Lepidosauria; order Squamata; family Viperidae; genus Azemiops; species Azemiops feae. Next base: position 310,517 of record JALGBA010004200.1, on the reverse strand, counting down.
TTCGTTTGGTTATTGCTGTTCCTGTTGTAGTTGTTGTGTTGTTTTGGGCATTTGTATTGTTTGTGTGTAGGGATCTCCAAATGCAGCTTCATGGATATCCGTTTCTCTCAAAGACTCTGTATAAATGTCTCTCTTCTGCTGATCTGGCTTCTGTGGTGTTGCAATGGGATTCTGCTCTTCTGAAAAGTGTTCTGACACAGCTTTGTTTGTGGCATTTGGGGTGATTGCTATGGAAGTTGAGGATTTGGTCTCTGTGTGTTGTCTTTCTGTATACGGAAGTTAGAAGTTGGCCATTGGTGGTTCTGGTTACAATCCAGGAATGGCAGTTCATTGTTGCTCTCGGTTTCTATTGTGAATCGGATGTCTGTGAAGATGTTGATTTTTTGGTAAGTTTGGTCAATTTGGTTGCACTTGCTTATCATGAAGGTGTCATCCACGTAACATACCCATAGCTTGGGGTTTATTTGTGGGAAGACGATTTCTTCAGTTTTTTAACTTCTGCGACCCAGGCCAGATATGGGGGACCTGGCCGCTAAGAGTTGACACCAAACTGATAACAAATAATGATTAAATAGTAGAATACTCTACCGTAATAGTGTGGCAGCCGTATCAGATACACAAACAGGAACCAGGGCCAGATAAGCTAATTCTACTTTATTGTAAAGCTACATTAACAGAATCTTGCATGTCTGAAAGTATAACACATTTATGGCCCAGTAACTTAGGGAGGGTTCCTCCTAAGGTTCTTGTTCTACCCACTGTAAGCTGTAGGCTAGGCTCCTAGTTAGCATCTCTTCACCTGATTTCCCAAGATCATTCCCATATACCATTATACAATGAAAGGAAGGTGATCTTGATGGGAATGTGCAGGACCCATTACTTTGGCAAAAAACACTGGAACTTTTTTTTTTAATTTAGAACAAAATAACATTTCGAAATGGTTCAGGTAGATGCCTCTCTGATTCGTTAAATTAACAGAGGAAGGAAGTACAATACAGTTACACTTACAATGTTCTGTTATTACAGCCAATCTCAGTAATCTTTCTGAGGAATTGATTTCATTGTCTGATCTACTTAGTGGGGCTAATGCCTGCACCAGATATCGTAAAATGGGAGCTGGATTGTTATTTGTTAGGAATGTAGTGTTACGGATTCTTGTTCTAAATAGGGGTGGACTGGATTATCTAAAAAAGTCCCTGGCAAGTTAAACATTCTCTGAACCCAGTTTTGAAATCCAAAAATGCCTATTGCAGCTACTGAAAGGGCCAAACATGGCCTCAAGCCAATACAAAACACATCACTGAGGTGAATCATATTGCCTATTCACTTTGAGAAAAGTTATGTTGCTTCCATGGTGAAAAGTATCCCACTTTATAAAAATCCAATATATGAAAAGCAGATAAAAAAAATACAACTGTTCAACTAAATTTATCAATGAGCATATTATAGTGATTTAGGGAATGTGATGGTTCAGTGGTTAAAGATGCTGAGCTTGTCAGCTGGAAAGCTGACATCCCAGGTTCAAGATCTGAGTGCCACGCAATAGGATGAGCTCCTGCCCACCTAACAGTTTGGAAGCATGCAAATGAGAGTAGATTAATAGGTGCCACTTTTGTGGGACATTAATAGTATTCCATGTGCAACTGGCATATAGCCATGCTGGCCAATTGACCACAAAAATGTCTTTGGACAACACTGCGCCCTAGAGTCAGACAGGAGTGGCAGGGAACCTTTAACTATAATAATAATTGGTGCATAATATCAGACAAATGCACAGAACATGAAGTAGGTTTTTTTAGTGCTTTTGCACAGGGTAAACAAGACTTTTTTCTCCTCCAGGACCTTTAAAGACTCAGACCCTGAGTTTTACTCCTTTATCAGCATTTTGAGGAGAAGACCAACTGCCTTTTGGGCTTGTTTCTCATTCTTTGTTCACCAGTAATACCAAGAGAGACAACAGCAGTTCATCCTATATTGCTAATGAGATTGAATGTTTTAATACAATTCATTATATCTTATACTTCATTACTGGACTTATAAACCAGTAATGGCTGAAAAAAATGGATCAAATGAACTCCAGAGAGTTCACATGGGGGTTATTTTTTCCAATGAAGTAATAATGGTTGTTCAGCAATTATCAAGAAAAGGGAATATTTTTATATAGTTTATATACTTATAATTATCTTTTTTTTATCATTGTTTATGGCTTTTAGCACTAAATATGTCAGCTGACATTTACATAAAATGTTACATGCCTTAGTTTTAAGCTAAATCCGCACAATGAACAGTTTTATTGAATCCATTACATCAGACTATTCCCTTTTCATCTTTTCATTCTCTTTTTATTTTGTTCTATTTTCTTTATGAATGATACCCTGATTTTATTTTTAAAAGAACAAACCTTACTTCATTCTGAATGAAACAACAAAGCAGCTAACCAGCTTTAGCTATATAAACATCACAGAATGAGAGAACTACTACTTTCTGAATGGATTCCCATGTTTGCCATATTTTTCAATCCTTCTAATTGCAAAAGGAAGCTTTTTGTTTCTGTGTGCAGGCAAACACGGATCCCTCTTTCAAGTCAGCACTTCCTAAATTGCCTTTAGGATGCTCCTTATAGAACTCAAATTTCTAGGGCTGGTCTTTCATACTTCTCTAAAACTTCATATCAACAATTTCTTTGCCAGAGTTTCATGCACTCATTTTTACATTGTTAAGATATCCTATTGCCTTCCTTTCCTATTAACCATTTCTCTTCAATTTTTTTTAGTGTTATGAAGACTCCTTTATATGATGTTTTCATGGAAGCAAATATCTGGTGGCCTATTTACAGATTATTGCCTCCTGCCCCTAATGTGTGATAGATGATGAAAAAAGTGCTTCCAGTCCAAAAAATTCAATGTGAACTCTTCCAAGCCAGCCAGTTCAACTTGACCACATGCCACTGTTTACTGAGAATAATGAAAAGAGATGTTCAGTTTTATTACTTTAATATGTGAATTCTCTGCTGCCCATCGTGAGCTTACCTCCAGGGTTCTTAAATGACATAGCAGTAACTGATAGTTTATATAAGTATGTGAACTTAATTTTTTTCCCAGTGTAGTGATGTAGTATATTTCCTCAATGAAATAGTAAAAAAAAATAGCCACCCATTATTGCAAATGTTATGTTCAGAATTATTTGGAGCTCTTCATCTGCTTCCCCCAGTCTCATGGTACTGATGTGTAAGCTACTAACCTCTTTCTTTTAGGACAGTATTCCCCAATTTTGTGATCATTTTCCTGAATGTTAGACTTAAATTCCCACAGTGACTAACTAGTGAATAGTTGTACAGGGTTAAATATGAGAACTGAAGACCTATACATCTCAAAGGCACCAAGCTAGGGAAGCTGTTTTAAATTAAAGAACAATACTTTCAATCATTCTTTTTAAGAAAAGTTGCAAAACCTACCTATTATGTTATTTGCTTGGAATCAGTCAACTAGGCATTACATCTGCAAAAGTATTTGCTGTAATATAACTGGGGCTTAATATATTGTAAAATAAAACAAACAAAAATGTTCTCTTGAGATAAGATTTTGGAATTAATTATAAGATTCCTTCCTGTGGGAAAATGCTTTTGTTTTGAATTTTCTTTAAAAATGTGACAAAATGAGACTTTGAAGTTTGATCACTAGAGGGAACCAGTAGGAACTAAAGATTACAATTAAAGCAGAAGAACACTTAAAATTGATTTACTAATGCAGAATGGAGTGAAATATTTCAACATTGCACATATTGAAGGATATTTTAACAATGGATTCAGAAGTTAATTTTAACAGTATCTGCCTCTGCAGATAGAATGTGTTTAAAAAATGTTATGGAAGAGGAACATGTTTTACCAGACAAGACTGAGACTAATGTGAATATAGATAAAAATGACAGGTTACAAGAATAATATGAAAATATATGCTACTGGATATACAAATGAAACTGGATGATGTCTTTATAATTAAAAGTGCTAAACAAATTACAAAGAATGACTGATCAATTACTTTCCCATATTGGATTTATAATAAAAGACTTGTTAAAGCTTTGAAGAATTTTGTGATAAGGGACAAAGAAAACTGAAAAGAAATCAAATTCTAGGATATTAGCAATAGCACTTAGATGGCTATGCTACTCCATAGTGCTTTAAAACACTCTCTGAGCAGTTTACAATATCAGCAATTTGCCCCCAACAATTTGGGCCCTCATTTTACCAACCTCGGAAAGATGGAAGGCTGAGTCAACTTTGAGCCAGTCAGGATTGAACTCTAGGCTGTGAATTTACCTATAATACTGCATTCTAATCACTGCCCCACCAGGGTTCCTTGTTTCACTCAAATTGTTAAAAGTAAAGGGAAAAAAAAAGAATGTAAACTTGGTTTATTTGATAAAGATTAAAATAGATATGTTATCTCCGATAACCCTTAATAGATTTTTGCTGATCAAGACTGAATGACAAGGCTTTCAGATTTTTTTATAGATAAGAGATGGGATATAGGAAGAGGAGATCATTTAAGAGAAGGTGATAAGTTACTAAAATTGTTTATACTTCTGATGAAGAGGGAAGTCATTTGTTTATATATTCCTTTACTATATTTTTTCTTTTCTACTTTCTTCCTCTTTTTGTGCTTCTATTTTTTTTATTCTTTTTTTAGTTTGCATTAGTTTTTATCTAATTGTAATTTTTAATAATACTATTACTATTAATAGTATATTTATACTATTTTATAGTATTACTATAAAATATTTTCCAGGGAGTTAAGTTAAATTTTGCATCAGCTAAAAGTGGTACATACTGTATGTATAAATACTGAATATATTCTTATTGTCAATATTTTCAAACTTTTCTATATAGGATTCAAAGCTAATGTGTACAGGAGAGATGTTTAAATAAAATCACATTATCTTCAAACTACCTATATTTGCACTCAATAGTAAATTATCTGCCTGTGTAGAATTGGAAAATGACAAATCCTTGACTTTAATTGGTTACATGTTATGATGGCAGCTGAAGTAGTTGTAAAAGATATTGTCAAAAGAAATGCCATCAGGATGAGACTGGTGAGGAATATGTCCCACTTACTTATTTTTTTGCCTGGGTGGTACTTTCTTGCTTCTCCTTAATTCTAGTCTCCTAGCCTGCCAAGGCTCTTCTTTCTTTATTTAATTACCAGTCAATCATGAATATTGGAAGTGTCTTTGATTCTCCTTTATTTATCTCTCTGGCTGATGAAGGAATAGCACACGTAGCTTTATATTCTATTCCATTTGATCTTGTTGCAATGATGCTGATTCTTCCTGCCAAGCTACTTGCACAGGTCTCCATCTTTGATGTGGGTTAACAATAGTTCCCTAAGATCTGCTTTGATGCTTCCCATAATATTTCTCTCTTTTTCTCTTTTTCTCTCTTTGTCATGGAAAAGCAAACTGTCTGATACTGAATTTGGGCTGGCTGATCTGCCGCAAGTAATATCTTTCCACCAGCTTTTTCATTGATGTTCAATTACTGACCCCAGTTAGGGATCCCATTAGTGCAAACTGAAGCAGTTAATGTTATAATGTTATAATCAGATTACTTATTTTACATATATCAAAATGACATTGATAAAAGGAGAGAGCACAAGAGGAACTGCATTATTAGTGGGTGGTTAAAATTTTGGAAGAAAACTCAGAATGGATACCAAAGCAATGACCAAGGCTTGTTTTATTAGATATTGCTTATAGGCAGTGGTGGGATTTAAATATGTGAACAACCCGTTGTCTGTGTGGATGCCACTTCTGGAAGTCCATTCTGGGCCTGGGCAACAAAAAATTAGCTACCGGTTCTGCCGAAGTGGTGCGAAGCGCCTGAATCCCACCACTGCTTATAGGATGCTCCTTCTCCAAATGCCATCCTGGAAAGAGCAAAGATCTCTTATTTTACATTCACAAGTCTGATTGCTCTTCCTATATTTGAAGATAGCAGTTAATCAAATCTCTAATCTTCAGAGTTTGATCCCCTCTAGAATAGTCTAGGGAATGCTTACGAATTAAAAATTAGAGTATGATATTGCTGTGAAAAAGCAACTTAGAAAACACATCAAAAATTCTCTCAATGAATACTAGATTGTCACATAAAGGAAAACTTATCTTATCCTGCTTAGCTTCCCTAAATTCCGATAGATTAATGACTGGAGAATGTAATCTGCTTCTCTTATTTATTTCTTCCTTATATTTGCTAAAGCTAATAGCTTTCTTGCATACTCTGGAAAAAACGTGTTCTGATGAAACTGCTCTTTCTTATTTTAGAAACAGAGGTAGGTGGCTCAGGAGACATAAACCCAGCCTTAAACCACCATGAGGCCAAGAGCCCTCTGTTGGAAGAGAGGCCAAAGCTCCATCAGATCCAAAGAGACATAGAGATGAATGGATTTGCTCAGAAGTATGAATTTACTTGAAGAGATTCCTGCTGGAATTCAACTTTGCATGCATCAGTTTTATACACCTATAAATCTATTAACTACTGTGAGCAATAAAAGTAGAAATCATTAACAGAGGAACTCTGCATTTTTATCTTCTTTCCTTATCTAAAAAATACATTTTTATGAAACATATCTCCTACTGGTTAGGCTGACATTCTTGGGGATTTCATCATTTCCTTCCTCTTTTGTTTCAACCTTCTGTCTATTTTGTTTCTGACCTTGCAGGTCAAAATTTACTTGATACATTCTCTTCTATAATGACCTAGAATACACTATAGGTTCCTGGTGTAGTTAGACTTAAGTAATGCAGACTTTCTTACCACCATGGGACAGGTCAAAATTTACTTGATCCATTCTCTCTCCATAATGACCTAGAATACACTATAGGTGTCAACATCCAGCTTAAAAATCCAAATAAAACTCCAGGTTAATTCTGTTTCTGAAAATTTTACTGTTTATTGACTACACAGCATGATAGTATCAAAGCAAAACTAACACTGAGGTTCCCAGACACAGTTCATTAAATAGAATTAGACAATAATTTCTCCGGCGAAACTCACACCCTCTCACCTAGTCCATGTAAACAATTTCACTTTGATATGGGAACCGTCTGCTTCCTCTCCACATCTGCTGCAGTGTCTTTGGAAAGGTTTCAGGTTCTCACGAGCTCCAGCAGAATTGTAGAAGCTTCGTTTCTCCATCTAACCCTTTCTAAAGCAACACCCTCCCCTTACTCTAATGGCAAGTTGAAACAAAGAGGCACATAGCTGCCAACGTTTCATTCTTGACAATAGGTTCCTGGTTGTAGTTAGACTCAAGTAATGCAGGCTTTCTTATCACCATGTTATTCCCAAAATAAAGTTTAAGAGTACCTTAACTATAAAAATTATAGTCCTAACCAATGTTTCTATTTCCATGCGTTCTTTCCATTATATAAAGCCATCTGCCATCTAAAATACCCCATTCAGAAGAAGAATCTCTTTTTTAATGACCCAGTGAAGCTGTGATATGGTTGATATTTCAGGTGCTCTGGCTTTATAGTTCCTCAGTTCTGGCTAGCTAATATACAAACTAATGTTTTGCCATTAGTTTTTGGTAGAATTTCTGATTCTATTGAAGAAAATCTGACTTTTTTTTCTTTAATCAAATGAACCCTATACTCTGTCTATGAAATGTGTCTTTTTTGATGCCTCACTTTACTTAAATAGGAACATCATGCCTGGGCTGCAAAAATCCAGAGGGCCACTAGAACCAGAAAAAAAAGTAGAGCTTTCTATAACTAATTTTTCCAAGTATTTTTCTATTTTTTCCAGCTCACATTAGGTCTGTGCATGCCTGGATCTTGTGCATGTCCTAATTTTTGATGCAGTTGTGACTTACTCATTTTGAGACATTATTACGATAATTAGGCAAAGATTAACTTCTTTAAAGGATCATATTCATGCATGTTAATGAATCAATAAGCATATGTGAAAACTGGCTTTAGTTTATATTATAATATTTTCAGCACCAGATAATTCAATTAGTTATTCTGCGTCCAATAGATATTAATTTTATTCCATTTTTTTTAAAGGAAAGAGGCACATTTGTCGAGTGATTATAGCACCAGGCTAGAATCCTGGGGACTGTGAGTTTTAGTGTTGCTTTAGGTCCAAAAGCTAGTTGGGTGACTTTGAACCAGTCACTCTATTTCAGCCCAACTCATTTCATGTGGTTGTTGTGGGGATAATAAGAGGAAGAAAAACTATTAGCTATGTCCATTGCCTTGAGTTATTTATAAAAATAATAAAAACAGGATTTAAAAATATCTAAAAAAACATCCAATGTAATATTTATTTAGTCATTCTATATAGTCTTTCTTGCACTTCCAATTCTTTGTAATGAACATGGGGTTAAAAAACAAGCAATAATTAATAATAATGATGCCCAAACACAAACCCAATCTTTAGACCCATGTAGAACACATTAAATGGCTAGTATTAGTTTGATAACATTATTGTCTATCTTTTGTAATTGTTTTGTAATTGTTTTTAATTGTTTAATGGTAATTTTTAATTTTGATTTACTTTTGTTTTAATTGTGGAATAAGAAATTACACTTTGATGGCAAGTACTAGGACAAGTCCCCAGTCATTTGAAAACTATAATTTGCTTGTTTAGGTTAGTGAGAAACAGGCCATCAAGTAGACAGGGAAGTTACAATCAAAACAAAACCATAGATCAAACAAATGGTTTGACTAAGAATGTGTGGCTGCTAAAAGAGCTCTAGTCACCTCCTGTAAATTGTATCAATGAGCCTCTGAACAAATATCAATATCTAAATTACTACAATTTTTTTTTAAAAAAGCAATAGAAACAAAAACAACAAGCACAGAAAAATGGAAAGTGTAATGAAAGTGGCGATAGCTGACTACTGTAGCTCAGGATAAAAATCCCTTCCTTTTTGGCATATGTTATCAGGTTGAGTTAATGATAATTTATGCTATATATTCAGTCAGTTTTCTCTAGGGGTCTAGGAAGCTTTAGAATCTTATTCAAAGAAATTTGTGGCTTCACATTCAAACAAGAATATATTCCCAGACTACTTGATGTGGAAAAAAATACCCTATCAATATCCCTAAATTAGGCTTGGGTTAAAATGATCACATTCCACCTAAATTGTTGAAACTTCATGCTGATTGGTGGGATCCTATTCTGGCCTCACTTTCCACATCTGAACAACCTGGAAATGTATCACCCTTAGGGGCAGGGTGGCTATTAATTGTCCAACCTTCAGTAAAGGTGATAGAAGTGATCCTGCCAAGTGCAGTTCTATAAGTCTGTTTAATATTATCAGTGAGCTGTACATGTACTAGAAATTCCAAGAATGACTGGCAGTAAAGTTATTTGGAGCCATGAAGACATGGGATTTAGAATTGGCCATGAGATGCTAGATCAAATTATTTTACTGCAACATACACTGAATAATATTTGTAAGATCCTGAGCTTCTCTGTAAATGGCTTTTGGTGACTTCAGATTGGCATTTGATTCAATCTTGAGATCTCTTCTATGGGAAATACTAAGGAGATGGCAATAGATCTGAATTTATTGTTCATAACCCAGAAACTGTAGCAAGATTCTAGGATTAGAGTAAGATATGACTGACAATGTTTAATGTCAGACGCAATCCTTAGGCACAGGGAGTCCAGGGATGAATTTTAGCTTCTTCTGTGCTTAACTTATATATCAATTCACTAACCAAAGTCTCAAACCCAAATTTCCATGCTCCTAGAATAGCAGTTACAGAAGTTGTACTTCTGCTTTAGGTAGATGATGCAATAATTTTTTCAAGGACCCCAACTGGCTGTAATCATATGCTCAAAAGTGTGGTGTGCTACTGCCATGAAAATCTTCTTGTACTAAACTTTCAGAAAGCCAAAATAATGGTCTTTGTTAAATCATTCAAGAAGCTTTGTTGTGCAGAAAAGGGCAGGAAATTGAGCAAGTAAGAAGTTTGCAATATTTAGGTGTTGCTTTTCAAGATTCCAGGTCATGAAACAAACATATCAATAAAGTGGTCTTGTAAGCCCAAAATACCTCTTTAGTTATGTTAAAATTGTTCTATGGAAAAGGCAGAGAAGGTCTCTGCATCTTTTAAATTATTTACAGCCAAATTCTTGGCTCAGCTACTCTATGGTTCCCAGTGAGGTCCCTAGCTAAATTATAGGCTGATGGAAATTGTACAAACCAAGTTGATAAGAGCAGTGCTCCAAACCCCAAAGAACATACTTAATGCAGTTTTGAGGCTAGAAACTGGCCAAATGAAGGTTGAGGTAGAACAGGGATATTAATCTTTAATTATTGGCTTAAATGTCATTATTTTCCAGCTGGACTGATTCCATCTCTCCTAATTCCAGTCCTTATGGAATACACAAAAATGTTTATCATGTGGCCTTGCTCTTGACTCCATATACTTTCCTAAATTCACTCAGACTAGAAGAGTTTTCAGAGAAAAGCTTGTAGACATTGAATTTCAGAAAGAAGACCCATCCCAAGTTCTATCAAAATGCCAGATGGAAATCAGCCAGCTACACTAATTCAATCATCTCTCCAGTCCAAAAAACCATTTTCCTTCAGCACCAGATAATAATACTCTGTTCCTGGCACATTTATCAGTGAGATTTAACAAATTTCTATGAGTGTCCTTGTGGTGATGGCTCAACTGAATCTATTCTTCACCCATTGCTGCAGTTTCTTTTTAAAGCAATATATTCAAAACAGATTTTTGCTTTCTTGTTGCCTGTGCAAAGTCTTTCTGAGGAACTTCATGCCCATTTCCCCCTATCAAATTTTTTTAAAAAAGCAGTTATAAGGCAGCCAAGTTCAGCATAGCTGCTTTGAATGTATGCCAACAACTATTACCTCACACAACTGACATTCCATATCCAATCTACAGTATGTACTTTCTGTATTTGGGAATGAAATATCAACTGATCATTCTAATATATTGTTATAATAATTACTTCAATAACTTAGATTTCTTGAATCTGCAGTACATTTATGTTGGGTAAGTGTATAATGTTATAAAACAACATAAATAGTGTGGTATAAGTGTATAAGTATAATATAGTATACCATTCTTTTTGTAGTTCTTTGATTTGGAATTATGGAAAGCTGCTCAAAAATAACTAAACACTTGCAATGGCATATTACTATTTTTAAAAAGTCTTGTTGACAACCAGTGAGAAGAAAAATGAATGTGTCAGGTTAAAATATAGGCAGACTATTAAAACCCAATGAAGCTGGTCAGATAGAAAATTGCTAAGTAAAGTAAAAAATAAAAATTGCTCGGAAAGAGCACATAATCAAGGCATTTTGGCTTTCTAATTTTTAATCCTCTGATTTGTGCCTGGATTTGGAGGCCAAACAATCCAGCTTTTCAAAGGCTGAGATTTGTTCTTCCCAGAAAATTTTCTCTTTTTTTATCTCCCGTTTAGTCAATGGCTCAGACTACTAGCAACTTCCTTGCAATCTGAGGAGGAACAGAAACTGGGTTGCATGTGTCTAGATATTGCATCTGTCACATTTTGAACTTGGAGGCTATGTCCTAGTCACCTACTGTTTTGATTTCTATAATGCAATTTACATGGGCCTTTAAGAATATCTGGAAGTTTCAGCTGGTAACAAAATGCAATGGTATGGGCAGATATGTGTGGCCTTAGAGCAATAAAGGTTACAGCTCTACTTGGCAAGCAACAATGGTTGCTGGTTTGCTTCCAGGTCCAATTCAAGGTGATAGTTCTGACTTTTAAAGTTTTTCATGGTACAGAGCTGGGTTACCTGAATTATAGCTTTCTTCCTAATTACAACTGACCGCTCTATCAGGTCTGGCAGGTCGCATCCCATCTACCAGGGTTTGCATTTGGCATTTAGCAGGAGGACATGCCAAGTGGTAGGGCAGGCCTTCTCTGCCATGGCACCTGCATTGTGGAATCTCCCCCTTCCCCAGAAATGAGATTAGCTTCATTACTCCCAACATTCCATAGGTCCTTCAATGCCTGGCTGGTTCTGTTATCAGGCCTTATCAGGTTCCAGGGGACCAGGGAGATTTTATGATGACTCCCTTACTTTGTTTATAACATCCTCTCTGTTTGCCTTTTTATGCTTATTTTTTAATTGTGGCTGTTTTTTATGTATCTATTGTTTTTAATCAAGGCTGTACATATACGTTTATGTGAGATGGGCAGCTATACAAATATGGTAAATCAATAAATTTATACTCGCATTGTTACCTTACTGCACTCTTACTTAAACATTCATTCCTTCTTAAGTTTTTTTCCCCTTTCTACCAACAACTTTCTCTCAGCCCTAGAAAGGGGGCAATGGCAAATCACTTCTGAAAAACCTTGCCAAGAAAACTGCAGGGACCTGTCCAGGTAGTCTCTAAGAACTAGACTCAATAAACAGAATAAAAAATCATGATAGCCCTTTCTTATTTTCATATGTTCAAACCTATGGTGTTTATGGGGGTAGTTCCTATTATATCATGTCTGAACATGCTTTTGTCTCATCTGGTAACTGATCAAAAACATTATAATATCAATTACAGCTTTCAAACAGTCTTTAAGGGCAGCCCCTATAGACCACACATTTGGGAGGTGACCTACACATGAATGCTTGCTGATGGCCCGAAAGATGGATTTCTGCAAAAGCCTTTTGAGCAATGGCTGCTACCTTCTTTTCAAACAGGAGGAGAAGGAGCCCCAATATATATACCAGTATTGTCTGAAGCAGTGCTGCTCCATAAAGAACTAAAAATGGAAAATTACCAAATCTTGACCCAAAGCCACTTAGGCTTGCAAGGAATGAACTGAAGCCTGTTCTTCCTAACCAGAACTTTACAGCCTCCAGGCACTGAGAATCAGAAAGTATCTCTTGTTGGCTTCACAGATTGGCAGATGATCTTACCTAGTAATTGTTAAAGAGGAGTGGTGATAATATGGAGCACTGAGGAAATCTATCTATCTATCTATCTATCTATCTATCTATCTATCTATCTATCTATCTATCTATCTATCTATCTATCTATCTATCTATCTATCTATCTATCTATCTATCTATCTATCTATCTATCTATCTATCTATCTATCTATCTATCTATCTATCTATCTATCTATCTATCGGGATACCATGATCAAGAGTACTGAAAGCCACTGGAAGATCACGGAGATCCAAGATGAATGCATCATCTCCATCCCTGTGCTGCAAGAGATGATTCCCAAATACAACCAATGTTGTCTCTGTCTCATACCAAAGGATAAAATTTGATTGAAAAGGGTCCAGATAATCTAAATGTCACTCAAGCTGCAGCATAGCCACTTTCTCATAACAATACATAAGATAGCATTAAAGGATCAACACAACTCCAGACTTTCTCCCCATATAGCAGATGCATCCTGGGTGAGGCGATTCTGGCCATTTAAGTCATAAGAAAATGTAGCTGTGAACATTTTATTTAGCTTGAATTTTGAAATAAAGACTTACTTCTGTTCACATCAAACAAATTAAATTTAAATTATTTAAATTAAAGTGTGCTCTTGGTCTCAGAAACTGTTTGTGCCATGATCATCATCATTTCACAACTATAAAACAAAGTTTTTGAAAAATTGTACCTTTCTCTCCAAATGTTAATGATTTATTTAATTTCAGAGATTATGGTTTATGGAATTTTTTTTTGACTCAGATATATATAAAAAACAAGCCTCTTTCTCTACTACAGAGTTTAACAAGCTAGAAATTTCCTCGTCAGGTAGAAAAATCTCTTGGGTTTATCTTACTATCTTTTTCTTGAAAGTTTATTTTTTTTAAAAAAAAGTGTTGGAAACTCTCCCAGGAATATTTTATCACATCTTTCTTATGGAAGAATATTGTACTAGAAAAGTCATTTTTCCAACTCCCAGATTCTTTAAAATATAAGAGCATATGCCAAAATGATAGCCATTGAAAACTATTAAACATGCTGTCTTAGGCTTATGATACCGATTCCTATATGATGAGCTTTTGATTCAGTTAACAGAAAGCGCATCTGCTTGTTTTCAAAAGTACTTGTATGAGATTCATCAGCACAGCATCGAAAGGGCTACAAAAGACAGGACAGATTGTATTATCTACCAGCTGTATTTCCAAGAGGTGAATCAAGCTGCTATGTGATATTTTAAATGCAGTTATTATCTATGGTTCTTTCAATGTCCTTTTCCTGCTGCTTCTTTTCTGTCTTTTTAATCGAATCACCTTTCTATAGGGGCAATAAACCATTATCTTGCACAAATGAGCCAAATGCCTTCTGTAAGCTATTAATGATGGTATTTCCTTTTCGCCTAAGAATCTGCTGTTTGTAAATTGCCACCTGCTTCAGTGGCATAAATCTGTGAACAAGAATATCTGAGGATTAAAGTTATAATTTGCAAAGGCCATTAACTGTTGATTTAAATCTTATAGGTGGATGGAAGCTTTTCAGCTACACTAAGTACTCTACCAAATTTAATAACATGCAGAAAAACAAAAGAATAAGAAACAAAGGTGTGAAAGGGTGTGAAAGTTTTTGCAGAGTGAAAGATTTTGAGGACAGCATAAAACTGAAGGAAACAAAAAATTTATTTATACTATGTTTTTATTGTAATCTTTAGTGAGATGAGGGTGTTGAAATGGAATATAAATAGGAATCAGTTAACTTACCAGTTTTATCTAATATGTTATTAGTTTGTCTTAAATGAGTCTAGAATGGGACCTCTTAGTCATTTTCTCAGTCTTTCTAAGTGGAAAATTATTTTAGCTTTCTGTTTGATGATAGGAATATATATATTTGCTGAACTACTTGATTACAAAAGATTGCTATGACGGCATCCCAGGGCCAGTTAGGAACCTATATGTTCTTTAGGATTCTAAGGCAAAAAGCTCTAACCAGTATGAAAAGATACAATAGATTTCATTTAATAAATAGTAAGAGTGAACAGGGAAAATTATGCTGATTCACATCCCCAGAGCATGTATTGAACTCACTGAAATTGCACAGTTGTGCAGCACCTTTGCAGGATTTGGGGTTTAGGCTGAGATTCAAAATATCTGGAGTTTTTGCCATCTTTTCATACTTAAGAGACATGAAATATAAACAATAATATTTGGATATGGTTTGGTAGCACCACTTGTCAGGACTTGATCATAACGTAGACATGGAATACACAAATTCTCAACTGTCTAAATTTATCATTTTGGCACAGATATATATATATTTATGTATAAGGAGAAGAAGTAATCCACACTACTAATTCTTCACCAATCTTCTGTGATGCCCCTTTCTTAGTAATCTAAGAAAGTGTATAGCTAAATAGTGAAGGTAGTTATTTTTAAATAAAAAGCACACAGATGTATGATTAACACTTTGCTTTTATGAAAACAACAGCAATTGTCATTAGCATGCCAGAGATACAGCTTTCAGTCTATGAAATCTCTATTTTAAAAGTTGAAGAGAAAGAGATATGAAAAACTGTTTGCTGAGATGGACAACTGGTATACAATATCCACCACCAAAAAGCATTTTTTATTCTCTCACACAAAGGAAGACTTTACTAGGTTGGATCTCTACAGGAATCACCACAGTGCACTTGTACACAAATCACCACAGTGGCTAGAGAATTCCAAAAAGCAATTTTGCTTGTAGGCACATGACAAAGAACATGATAGAGAATTTGCTGCTTTTATAATGGAAACAAGGCACATACCGTACAACTATGTGAGAAGTGAATGCTAGAAAAATCAAATGCCTTACTCCTGTGTGTGTTTGAGCAAATTTCTGTCTGTGAATATGCACAGATTTAAACCATCCATTCCTTTTTGTATCTTATTTTGTATATAAGAGTTTGTCTATATCTCTCTAACATCTCTCTCTCAATCTCTTATTTGCTCACCCTTAGGCTTTCTTTATCTGACCTGCAGTCAGTATGACAATCCAGTCTCATCATCCTTTCTTCTTAATGCCATAATCCTGTATAGTCAGCTTCATATGGAAAGGTCCTCCTTTGAATTTCCCACACAACATTCCTTTAATAACAACAACTTTGGGACACATTGCAGATGGATTTTTGTGGTTATTGTCATAAGAACAGTATTAAAAGAAAAATCAAGTCCAATTCCAAGCCGGGAGTAAGATGCTGGAAATAAAATGGAGGCTGCTTAGGAAAGAAGATTTATTGATAAGCAGAGCCAACAACAGCATATAGTTCTGGGACAGCTGACAAAATTGCTGAGTGAGTGGATAGATCTTTATAGGGTTCTGATTGAGATGCTCCAGGGGGTTGTGCAATGTAGTGAGTCTTCTGTCAATGGTGGTGGGTTAATCCTGTTATGTCCTGTCCTTAGAATTTGGGTGGGGAAATGTAAATTCTTAATCCCATCAGCTGTGGAGACTGAAGACGTTTAGTTTATGAATATATTGGCCCAGTCTTTCTTAATGGATTAGAAAATCTGCATTCCTAAAGGTCGACCTCCTCAGGTTGCTGCCTTTGTTAAATTTTTTCTCAATTTCTCATTTAGGGGAATATTCTATCCTGCCTTTTTTAATATTCCCCCAAAATATTTCATTCTCTAGGGAAGGTGGTGCTGACTTCCTACAAGAGTTTAGAACCTGTGTCTTATATTTTTTGAATGAGACTGTTCGTATGCAGGTAAGATATATAACCTGTTTATATATGTCCCTGATACAATGGTCCCTGCTACAACACACGTATGTCTTATTTGTTGAAACTGCCATTACATTTGTACATCAGCTATATATTTTATCAACATCAAATGTGTTAGCCTTCTACAGCTAATAAACCTAAACAACTTATTAGCTGTTGGTACAATATATGTAGTGATTTGTAGCAGAAAGAGTCCCTATTTTTACCTTCTTTTCTTACATAGGAATTTCATTTTGTTTTCTCTAGATAGCATGTCTCCTGCTGATTAGTTTGATATTCAGAGAGTTGTCATCCTATCTGACTCCTACTTCTGTTTTACAGTTGATTCTTTTCTCTCTTTGGCAATGGAGAAAACATGCTGGTTCGTAGGGCAGAGAAAAACAAAGCAACTTGGCTTTCCTATTGCAGTGTTTCTCTCTTCCATTTTCTTTCATCCAAGCACTGCATTGCAGAGTTCTTGCTACAAACAGAATTCCTCTAATGCTCTCTATGTAAATTTAACAGTTTCACAGCATAAAACTATTGCCAACACCATGTGTGCTGAATGATGGCAGCTTTGTTTCATAGTCAATTAAGAATACAATAAATATGGTTTTCTATCACACATTGATATGGGTGAAAGGGTGAGATGAGCATGCTGATAATACCTCACAGGTTATGGGAATAAGATCTTAAACCTGAATTGCCAGGGAATACCCCTACTTAATTTATAGGCAACCATACTGCTTAAACATTCCCCCTACTGAAGTTTTGAAATGAACCCACCCTTTTAATATGACCCAAAGCATGGTTCTAAATACTTAATAATTTTTTATGGGATGGTTTATACTTGCATATTGGAAGATTTCTACTAATTTAGCTGATGGGACCCCAAGGAGGAGCCTTGTTAAAAGGGGAAAAATGTGTAGGGGGGAAGTACATGCTGTGTTTTATTTGCACCATTATGTTAATAGCCTGTGGCCTTATTTTGTTGCTCTGTAAATTACTTATTCATAAGTAAAACACTTAATCCTGTAAGAATTTGCTGTGCTTAATTAGTACTGACAAATCAGGCTGCAGCTGGGTAGTATTAGAGGTTGAGAAAAGAATGAAGGCTTTATGGCAAAGAGCCAAAATACACTTGGAAAGGTTTTCTTTAGAAATTACAGAAAAATCTCCTGAAAAAGATAAGCCTAGAACAATAAACAGTGCTATGATACAGAATCTTAAAATATCACATCTAATCTACCAGTGCTAATGAGTAGAACAGTATTAAAACAATTGCTGGATTCTACAATATACCAGATAGGTACAATATATGTTTATGCATAGTTTTTTCATCCAATATTGGATTTTAATGTGATATATAAAAACGTGAAATCAATACACATTTTTAGTAGCTTAGCATTGTAGTTCCTATATACCTGAATGGAATTGCTGCTGCTGCTGCTAAGGGCAAATCTACATTTTGGTAGCTCAATTAAGAACTATAGGAGGTGGCCGAGAGACTAGTGGGGAGTGGCCAAACAGGAAAGAAGGATAATTAGGAGAATTTCTTTCCCACATGAATACAAGTGAAAACTTTTACAGCTAATGAAAAAGAATGAGATTCTATCAGATCAAGAGAAACAGTTCAACAGGAGCTGGAACTGTTGAAGGAACTCTTCATAAGAAAGAGAATCAAACAAGAAAGAAGACTCAGTGTACTTTAGAACATGGGATAATTTCTATCAATGGTTAGAAAAATGAGTCAGAGAGAAAGGAACGTGATATGTAATCTTGAATATATTAATAAGAAGGCTATTGAGTGATTAATTAACATATTGTTTATGATAATTAACTATATCTATTATTGTTAGTTAAATACATGTACCCAGACATTATGCTATTTGCTAAATATTGAAAATGTTATTTGGATAAACCCCAACCCCAACCCTAACCCTAACCCTAACCCAAATCCCAACCCTAATCCCGACCCATCTTATTCCTAACCCTATAAAAACTATTAAAATCTATACAAAAAAAGGAAAGAGAATCAAACTAAGTAGCAAGCTTAATGGATGAAATTAACAATAAAAAGCAGGACATGAAGAAGATATTCTGTCCTGGTGACACAAGAAACAACTTTTAAGCCCTTGTAGAAGTAACAGGCTTGGAGCTTGCAGAACAGAAGATGGGCTGAAGAACTCAAAAGGAAAAGGGAAATGTACCTTTATCCTCCAGGAAAACCAATAAAACCCATATGTTGCTAGTCAGAGGTATTGAAATTAGTCTGTGTCAGCTACAACCATTAACTTATGAACTGTGTTATCTGTGGAGAGATTGGACAGAACAATTTCCAATATTAATTTGACAAAAATGCCTTCCTACAAATCTGTGCATGGTATCTGGGGAGAAGGGATGTCAAGCAGCTATCACCAGGGACTTTGAAGATCTAGGAAGGAAAGCCAAGACCATTGATAGTGTTTCTGCTTATTCTTTTTTTTAATGCATTTATCAAATTTGTGTAGCCATGCATCTTACAAAAAGCGAGTTTGGAAGAAGAATATTGAAATGGAATGACTGGTCATGCAATTGATGTGGCGTTTCATTGGGAATGATAGAACTATGATATGAATTATCTAAATAAAGGACTACTATCATAGGATGGATAACAGCATTATACCATGCTATACTAGACAAAGTATAGCATGTCTGATCAGGAGATTTTAAACTGAATTGTGTGGAATTTGGAAATGAAAATCCTATAGATAAGGATCTAAATGTGTGCTGTACAAGAAAGCAAGAGTATTTGTGCAACTACATCCCATTAAACAGTCAATAAAAAGGAAAAAGAATATTGGCTCATAAAATTTATGGTCTTTGTTATCAATACTAATGCTCAATACGGGAAATAAAATGAGGGTGAACTCTTTCTTCAGGATAGCAAATATGATTTCATAGACATAGGCTTAATTCCATTTAACTCCATTTCTCAAAATATAGCAACTAAAGAATGCAGTTGGTGCAAAAAACAGAAAATTGAAATACTGTACGTGGCACCATGTAGTAAAAACATCCCCACTTTAAAAAAAAACACCTAAAAGAACTTAAGAATATAAAAATGATGGCTGTGTTCCCAAGTCTGAGGCACTGAATTTGTTAGCCCATTTTCTGGCTTTACTGTTAAATGGCCAAGTATCTTGGCTGCCGAGTACATTAATTTTGGATGGCTTTTATTTATTGTTTTTAAAAGGGTTTTATTGTTTTAACTGTTGCATATTTTTTAATTGTAAGCTGCCCAGAGATGGGCAGCTATAGAATTTGAATAAATAAATAACTCATAAAAAGCTTCTGGGTTAAAATGAGAAGAATAGAAAGTGGAGGAAAACATAGGAGAATCAGCTAATCTTGATACTAACAAAGAAGAATTAGTTGAGGAACTAAGTGGAACAATGGGGGGGGGGGGAGTGATTGTGGCTTTTGATTTTAAACAAAAAAAAAAGCCAGTAGAAGAAGCCAATATAACTGCACAAAAAGCTCAGAAAAGATACAAAAACATAGAATAAAAATATAGAAAGAGGAGGAAAAGATAGCAAAAAAAAAAAGAACTGTATAGTTGTTGACAAGAAAGCTAACATTCAGAATGAGTTGAAGTTGGTGAAAGATTCTAAAAACAATAGTTTATTTCAGACAGAAAGCAAAGACTCCTTCCAAAATAGAAAAGGATTCAGGCAAATGTCAGGGGTCTACAGCAGATCTTAGAATTTATTTAAAAGTAATGCAGCTATTACTAGAATTTAGCATGGATTTATAACAAAAGTGTCTTATGTGAATAGATTCATCTTTGTTTTTCAGGTAACTGAGTCTGTCTGCAGATTCAATAGCACTCACAACAACTGTTGAGAGGAGATTTGGGTTGAATATTCCAAATGTGGATGGAGGAGGAGCAAGAGAAAACTTTCGCTGCCCTAGTACTGAATGAAGCCCTTTCTCAAGTGGGGTGGGAAATCCCCATTTTCTTTTTGCTATGGAAAATGCCAGTCTGAAAAGATGTGGATCAAAGAAATCATTCAGGAAATGTTTATCAAGAAAAGGAAACCTGAGAATAAAACAACCACAATGTTTTTACTCTGTAACCCTAATTCAGAATATTGCCTGACTATGCGATATTGTGTGATCTACCTGAATTTAGTTATAGGAATAAAACAATATTGCAAGCATAAAGTATAATTAATCTAAAGGAGAGAAACAATATCTCAGTGACCCTACACTCTTAAAAATGTAATTATCATGTCCTTCATTCACACTGATTTTCCTGCTTCTTTTGCTCCCATTATCTTCACTTTAAATAAAAGTTTTTTTAAAAAACTGTAAAAAAAAAAGTATTTACAGCTACTTATTCCAGTAAATACTACAACCTTGCCAATATTCTTCAGCTAAGAAGTTGACACTTCAAGTCACAAGGCTTATAATCTTGCACAAAATACTTAGATATGGCTCCCAGACATCTTCAAAAGTTGTTACCAAACAGTAATTCAGAATGTGTCTGAAGAGGAAAATTACATTCATGACCATAATTATATTTCATTTACATTAAGTTTAAATAGAAATTAAAAACTCAAGGAATTTTAGTCCTAGCTGTTTTTCTTCTTTGAAAGATTAAGCACGCCCCTTAGTCAACAAGAAGTTTGTTCTTGTTTTATTCTGTCTCTGTAGTCTTATGGAAATGTTCCTTAAAGAGATGCAGCAGCAATGATTCTTTGCTGAATCAGAACATATTTCATTTCTTCTAGCTTATCCTTCTTGCCCTTTTGCAGAGTTTTCAAATATCAATTCTTGCTACCACTTTACATGAAGTAACTGAACTTACATCTCTGGTGATTTGTAATGCATTTCAAGGTTGTGCCTTGTTTGTTTTTTGTAACTCTGATCAGCTTGTTGACATCATTGCAGCTTGTTTATATGATCGATTTACTTAAAAGTAGTTAATTACTTCTGAAGGATTTTAAGTGTCTGATTTGCTTACAAGATGAAGTTGTTAATCAATGACAAATTAATTGAAACATATGTTACCCCAGGTTGGTTAGGTTCTTTGTCTTGCCATTATTTCATAACAGGATATAAACAGGTATCAAAAATTATGGAATAGTGTGTGAATATATAGGGAAAATTTCATTGGCTTCCATAAATTTGTCAGATATTTCGCCTATATAGGAACTCTTTTACTGCCTGGTGTAGAAAATGGGAAATGCACTTGTCATCTCTAAACTTTATTCTGTGCATTTAAAAACTAGAAATTCTGTCTTTGCCTCACATATCCAAAGCTTGGCTTATGGATCCACAAATTCCAGCAGCTGTCAGCCTGGATTTTGGCTTCCTCATCATCTGGCTTTCTGTTCCAGAAAGGTATTAACAGAAACTTGCTGACCCAGGTAGGTAAGGAGAAAAAACTTATGACTGTTCTGAGTAAGTCTTCCACTTTGCTTTTCACAGCTATGCTGTTGTCTGTGGAAATTGACAGCAGAGGCTCTATTATTCCCACACAACTTGCTTCCATCAGCAGATTCTCCTTGTTTCAGATATTTTCACATCTTTCCTTATGCGAGTAGCTGCTATGCAAGTAGCAATATGCTGTGGCTTTACTTGAATTTTTCAGTGCTTCTTATATGATTAGATAAAAGCAGTTGCTTTTTAAATGTGTTTTGGGGAAATTACCGTTGCTGCCATTTTTATTTCTTCAGTGAAGCTTTCTTTATGTCATGACAGACACTGCTTTTTTTTTATTGCCACCTACTCTATACAATATGCTGTGTATGAGAGTGTATCTCTCTCCCTCTCTCTTTCTCTTTCCCCTCCCTAGGCAGACTCTAGCCAGTCTTCTTATCATTATAATATTTCTTCTAGGAGCAAAAGGAGGTGTACCTGATGTATCATTTTATTCCTACAACATCCCTGTGAAGTAGGTTGAGATAAGAGAGAGAGAAAAATTAACCTAGAATAATTTATTAAGCACTGTGATTAAGTTGAACAAGGTCATTTTCAAGCCATTTTTTGGGTGGGGAAGAACAACAGAATTGCACAACCTTTTTTCAGTAAATTCAATATTCAATTTGAATCACCTTTTGGGATTTATGATAAAAATAGATTAAGCTAAAGGCAAAAAAGATGCATGTTCCCTTACTTTCACTATTCCCTCAGAATTTATTTTTTTCACATAAAAGTACTAATAAATAGAATTTGTTCTATTTGTACCCAGCCATGAAATAAACATAACCTGGCAACAACTTTTTTTTTCTTTTTTGCCATATCCCCATCTCATTCCCATGAGCGAGAAAGGCTTGATATGTCTTTAGTGTTCTTGGACCTCTATTTCTGCTAGAGGTCCAAGAACACTGACCCTTAGCACCTTAGGACCTACTAACCAAAAGGGGTCAGTAAGATAAAGTCAGGAGGTTAAGGAAGTAATTTGTGCCTCCCATTTGTCTTTCATGCTGCCTACTGTTTGTCTTTGATAGTTGCAATGATCACAAAATTTAAAGGATAGCTTTGTGAAATGTGAAATATGTCCTTCATAATAAAGGACATATTTCACATTTCACAAAGCTATCCTTTAAATTTGTTTATTTTTTCAAAAACTCACTTTTGTCCTTAATTTTGATCATTTAACTTTTACTGTAAAAATGGTGCCACTTAATATAGAGTCTATCACATTCATGTAAAAAATATAGAAATTGAATTGTCTTTTTAACAATAAATGTACATAAACTGATTTTAAATATTTTTATTAGAATATGCATTTTTGTCAAGTTTTTTTTTCCTGGTCTTGCTCTTGAGTTTTCCTTTGTAAAGCAAAGTTATAAACATAAGCAATTAATTTTGTTTATCCTTATGAACCTCTTTCAGGTTTGCTCTTTTTCATGTTTGTCCTTTATTTTCCCCCAAGAAAATATGGTCTCTCTAATGATATTGCAAATGTGAACACACTTTTCCCAGCTTTTTTTTTATTGGACTGTTCCTTTGGTAGGATTTAGCAAGTCAGGTGACTGTTTCCTATTAATATTTCTCCTCTTTGAGATTCTTATAAATCTGCATCACCAATCATTACTCAAGTCAGTTTTCTGCTTTCAAGAACACTAACATGCATACAGAGAACCTCCTTAAGCAGGGAGCAACCATAATGTAAGTAAAATTGATTAGATTCTGGCTGTTTCCCCATGGGATTTATAACACCTAATAACATGATCTAACCATTGCTGTGTCAATATAACAATTATGGATGTAGGTTGCATCACTACACAAACATAGTCTGATGATCTTGGCAGATTCTATAAATCAAGAGTGAAGGAATGTCCTTTGTTGCTTATCTTGAAGAGAAGTCTGATGACAGGGAACAGGGGCAATTGAAGCAGGATAGAAATCAGCATGGATGCAGATTTAATGCTGATATAGTTTTCTGCCAACTCAAAGATGAGCAGAGAGGACCATAACTCTGTAATGGACAAATGTCCAAAATCTGAGTTGCTCTGCCCCTCCACTATTAAACAGGAACTGAAAAAACAGATTGTATTGAAATAAGCGAGATAACAATGAATAAAGTCTACATCAAAACCCCTTTGTCCCCTCTTTTCTTTCACTGAAGGAAGCTTCAGTGGCACTACTTAATTTCCCACCCCATTTCTTTCTCCTTCCTCCTATTTTGACTCATATTCTCTCTTCTACTATCAAAGCCACTACCTCTGATGACATTCCTAAACTTTGCTCCAATTGAGCTTTTTTTAATTTTACCGTACCATAGTCATCAGTAGCAAAGTAGCACATAACTGTAGAATACTACGACAATACCTGCCAGAGTAGCTTCAAGAAGATTATCTGTCTTCTTTACTGAAAGACATCATAAGGCAGTACCCATTGTGATGACCCAGGGCCCCGAACAGAGGCAAAGCAGTTGGCTGGCAAGAGCAACAGTCCTTTAATCACTGCCAATGTTCACCCAAAAGCTCCCACATATGCTTGCAAGAGTTCAACCAAGACAGCCAGGAAAGTTTACAATATTCTCAAGACAAGACAGATAACAAGAAAACATAAAGAGTCCTTTTAACTCTCAGCTTGCCTGCGAACTGCGAACTGCAAACTGCAGATTACAAGGAGAGATCAGGAATGTAATCTGTGGTCGTGAAGCAGGAAACAAACTGGTCCGGAATACAAAGTGTCCAGGTTACAAGAGCACAAGTCACAACAATCTCAAGATCCCACATTTGTCCCTGGCAAATGCCCCACCCCACAGTGTCTCCTTAAATCCTAATCCCCAGGTGTGCCTTGTGGAGTGGGGCGGGACGCTCTCCTTCCGAGCAAGTGAGCCTGCCTCTGTTGTTCTTTCCTCCTCTCTGCTCTCCTTGCTCTAGGATCAGGTGGGGGGGCTTGCTCCTCGCCTGAACTCTGTCTTCCCTGTTCCAAACCTGAAGGGCCCTGGCCTGCCTCAGCCTGATCCTCCCTACAGTCCTCTGAAGCCACAGACACTCCCTCCTGGGCCTCAACAGAGAACTCCATGTCTTCCTCGGAGTCAGGCTTGGACGGAGGCATGACACTCATCTTGCTGGTCTCTGTGCAACTGGAGTGGTACAGAGTAACATTGGAAATATTATTTTCAAATGGCTGAGGTATTATTGCAATAAAATAATTGTTTTAAAATATAATATAATTATATATATATGGCTTGAGTGCTTTTTTGATGCACCCTGTCGGCCCAAATATGGGAGGAAGAAATCTTTTGTCAGAGTGTAAGCCAGGAATGGGAGGCACAGTTTAGCTAATGAGCATGTTATGGGTTATTCGGACCCTGCTCTCCTGCAATCAATTGCATCGATCTTTTCTCCGTCAGGCTGGCTGACGTCTGTTTAAGTTTTGGCGCTCTGCCTCTCTCCACTCGCTCCGCCTCCTGGGAGCGTTCATCTTGCCACGTGCAATCGTCTCCCCGCCCAAGTGCTTCTTTTGCATGCAATGTTGCCATTCCAGCTGGTCGCTGCTCCATCATGCTGACATTGCTGTCCATGTTGGTCAAGTGCCGTCTCCTGATGTTCATGGATCCGGTCTGCCTCCTCATCACCTCCTGCTGCGCTGGTGTGTCAGCTAGTGAGCGGTTATGAACCTCTACCTCCCTGCTCACACCGGGGGGAAGTGATCGCCGGTTCATCCATTTAGTCCTCCTACATGATAATACGTACCGGCGCAGTGTCTGGTAGGCTGGTAATAGCTCAATGTGTCGGTTAACAGAATATTGGTTGGATAACCAAGCCTCTTTTAACAAGTGGCCGCCCTTGGTTGTATCATGAGCAACAACTCTGGCCCCCGCAAAATTGAAAGTATGGTTGTGCTCGATGGTATGAGCCCATACTTGAGATTGTTTTTCTTTGAGTTTAATGGCCAGTTCATGCTCATGGAGCCTTGTCCGGAGGCGTTTCGTGGTCTCTCCAATGTAATTACATGAGCAATCATTGCAGTTAATTTGGTAGACCACGGATGACATGTTCTTTAGGGCACATTACTCATGTGCACAAGGTCTGACTAGGTCTGTGCGCCACTCTGACGTTATGTGCTGATAGTATTCGTGCCGCTGTTTCCGAGACACCATGGATGTAGGGGAGTGTAGCCCAGGTGGTAGCCGTTGTTCTATCATCTGCCATCCGTGATGTTCGTTGTTGGTAACAACGTCAGATGAAATCGATAGAATACCCAATTATATATAATATAATTAAACAATATAATTAAAAACTAATCAAAAACCAGGAAAAAAATAAGACCGTGCACATGAAAATGCCTGCAAAAATGATTTAAATGGCTTCCCAAAACAGATCTGATGGCATGCTAGAGAAGAATCTCTTCTGCATCTACCTAAGCTGCTCTCTAGCAGGTGGTCAATTTCATTTATTAAATTGATGTAGGAGGAAATATTTGAACAGGTTGCTTGATTAACTATCCAGACACCAAAACATTTACTGCTTTAAATTTACCTACTTGCACACTGAGCTGTGCTTGGAAGCAGAATGAAAACCAATGAGATTCCTACAGTATTATTAAGCATCAGCTGTGTGCTACTGAAAGATATCTGAAAATATCATTAGGGACATCTAGCCCAAATCTAGCTTAAAGATAAAAGAAAATGCAAGAGATGGACAGATATCATCAGGTTTCCAATAAATGTTTTTAGTACTTGGAAAAGAAACTGAGCTGGCAGTCATGCTACTACTTTCTTCGTAGTTTTCCTCAGATGTATGGTAGCATTATTTTACACTATTGCAATTATTATTACATTTGCATACAGAAAAATGTATTTGTCTGATACACATGACCACTGGGTGATACCTTTGCTTATTGTACTAAAGACATAAACTTTACTGTGCAAGTTCTCCCTTCTCCCAGATACACTATGATGTCATGACAAGCAATATACATAGGTTCAGTGTGACTACCTGCTGTAGGGTTGTATACCACTGTGTATGCAGGAGGTTGTCTGTTGCAGTTATTCACCACTTCTCACAGAAACCAGCTTTTTAATTACAGCATGACTTGGAGAGGGAAGGAGTTGCTTACAATACAGTACTTGATTAATTTTATGCTGTAAGAGTGTTGCATAAGCTACAGTCTGTACTGGGAGGGTACAGCAATCAGTTGTACTGATTCTTCAGCAGTTCACAACCTACTGACTACAAGGAGATGGTGAGATTATCTTAGACAAGTGTTAGGAATTTCCTCTATGTTCCCTTTTTATCTCTCACTCTGCATTTTGCCAGGAAGATAGCTATTTTGTTTTCATTTTTGCAATTTTGTTGTTGTTGTTAGTTGCGAAGTCGAGTCCGACCCATCGCGACCCCATGGACAACGTTCCTCCAGGCCTTCCTTCATTTTTCCAATTTACAAAACGATAAACATTTTTTTTAACAGTACTGTGTCATGTATCTCTTACAGTTATTTACATTTATTGCTATACATTTTGTTTCTCTGTTCTAACCAATTATACCACTTATCCCACACCTCCTAAAATTCTGTTTCTTCCTTGCCTTTCATTTCTAGCGTAAGCTTATACATCTCGGCACATTCTAATATCTTATGAATAATCATATCATTAGCTGGTATATTTTCAAGTTTCCAGCATTGAGCATAGACAATACGTGCTGCTGTTACTATGTGTACAATAATATATTGGAGTTGCTTCTTTATCTTTTGATTAATTATTCCTAATAAAAATAATTCAGCTTTAAATTCACTTTGCTCTCCTATTATCTCCTGTAGCCATTTCCTTATCTGTTCCCAGTATTTCCTTGCTTTAGGGCATTGCCACCACATGTGGTAAAATGTTCCATCTTTATATTTACACTCCCAACAGTCCGGTTTCATATTTGTGTACATCTTAGCCAATCTCGCCGGTGTTAGATGCCACCTATAAAGCATTTTGTACTGATTTTCTTTATATGCAGTCGATAATGTTAATTTGCAGTTTTTGTTCCATTCTTTTTCCCATTCTTCTAAATTTATATTTCGGCCTACATTCTTTGCCCATGCTATCATTGAACCTTTCACTATTTCTTCTTCCATTTCTACCTCTAATAAATATTTATATGCTTTTGTTATAAATTTTTCTTCCTTGCCTATCAGTATTCTATCCAATTGTTGTGGTACCCCTTGAATTCCATATTCTTCCATATCTTTTCTATATCTCGACTGTGTCTGTAAATATGGCCACCAGTCTATAATTATACCCTGTTCTTTTAGTTCTTCCTTTGATTTAAGATTCCCCTGGCTATCTAATAATTCTTTGTATCTTATCATCTTTTTTTTATCCAATGTATTCGGGTAAATCGTTGCCTCCATTGGCGAGACCCAATTTGGTAATTTCATATAATGTTTCCTTTTGACCTTTTCCCATGTCCATATCAACGCTTCTCTTATTTGATGTCGATAAAAGTATGCATATGTCTTGTTACGTTTATCCCATAGGAAGGCATGCCAGCCGGCCTGTAGATCGTGTCCTTCAATCGTTAACACACTTTTATTGTCCAAGTTAATCCAGTCCCTAATCCATAATAGCCCTGCTGCTTGATAATAAAATTCCCATTTTGGAAGTCCAAAGCCACCCCTGTTTCTACTATCTTGTAGTGTTTTAATATTTATCCGTGCTTTCTTACCCAACCAGATAAATTTTTTAATTATTTTATTTAGTTCTTCAAAAAATCTCTTCTCTAATTTTATAGGGACTGTCTGAAATAAATATAATAATTTTGGCAATATGTTCATTTTAATCACTGAAATCCTTCCTAATAATGATAACTGTAACTTTCCCCAAATCTCTAAATCTTTTTTCATTTGTTGTATCAGTTTTTTATAATTATCATCTTTTATTGAGGAACACCTTACAGTAAGCCAAATTCCTAAATATTTAATCTTTTTTTCAATTTGCAATCCCAAATCTTTTTCTAATTCTTTCTTTTCTTTTTCAGTTAAATTTTTTTACCAACATTTTAGTCTTTTCTCTATTAATTTTCAGTCCTGCCACTGTCCCATATTTTTCTATTTCATTCATTAAGATATTTCCTGTCTCTAGCGGCTCTTCTATGAAGAACACTAGATCATCCGCAAATGCCTGCATCTTGTATTCTTCTTTCTTTACCTTTAGTCCTTTTATCTCTCCATTGTGTCTAATTTGGGTTAGCAGCACTTCTAACGTCAAGATAAAAAGAAGAGGTGACATTGGACATCCCTGTCTTACTCCTTTATTTATTTCAAATTTCTCTGTGTTATCCCCATTAACTATCACTCTAACCTTTTGTGTCATATATGATCACCTTTATCGTTTTCTCAAACTTCCCTCCAAATCTCATATCTTTGATCTGTTGGAACAAAAACTGCCAATTAAGATTATCGAATGCTTTCTGGGCATCCAAAAATATTAGTGCCACCTTTTTTTCAGGATGTGCTTCATAGTACTCTAAGACATTTAACACCATTCTCATATTGTTCCTGATTTGCCTTGTAGGTAGGAAACCATTTTGGTCCGAATGTATTATTTCATTTAATATTAATTTCAATCTTTCTGCAATTATAGTGGTAAAAATTTTGTAATCTGTATTCAGCAACGAGATTGGCCTGTAATTTTTTATCTGTTTGGGGTCTGTACCTTCTTTTGGAATAAGGGATATGTAAGTTTCTGTCCAGGAGTCTGGTAATTTAGCTTTCTCCAATACATCATTATACACTTCTAATAGTATCATTTCAAAATCCTCATACAAGCTCTTATATACCTCCCCTGGAAGTCCATCCGGCCCCGGAGTTTTGTTACTTTTTTGTTTTTGCACTGCTCTTCTTAATTCTGTGGCTGTTATTTCCTTATTTAATATTTCCCTCTGCTCTTCTTTCAATTCCGGCAAACCATTAACCCTTAAATATTGTTTTATATTCTCCTCATCTATTTCTTCTTTTTTATATAGTACCTCAAAGTAGTTCTGAATTATTTTTTTCTTTTTATCCATTTTATAATGTAACTCTCCATTCTCATCTTGTAATTCCTGAATCAATCTTTTTTCCTTATCTTTTTTTAATTTATAGGCAAGCCACCTCCCGGGCTTGTTTGCATGTTCAAAAATGTTTTGTTTTGCCGCTTTCAATTCCCTTACCATTTCCTCTTGCTCCACCATATTTAATTTATGTTTAGCCAAAACCATTTCCTCTTTAATTTTTTCATTCTGGGGCTCCCTTTGTAATTTAGATTCTAATTTTTTAATCTCCTCCTGAAGTATATTTTGCATTTGCCTTTTCTCCTTATTTTTTTTGCTATATAAGCTATTGCTATACCTCTTAGATATGCTTTAGCTGTGTCCCATATAATTTGTAATGATGTTTGTTGCTTTGTATTTTCTTTAAAAAATAATTCCATTTCTTTTCTAATCCTTGAAATAAATTCTTTTTCCTTTAAAATTTGAGAATTCAGTGTCCACCTTCTCCTAACTTTTTTCTGTCCTTTCCAAATTATTTTCAAGGGATTATGGTCAGCCCACATATTTGGCATTATTTCTATTGCTTCTATATCTTTTCCTACCTCTCCATTCATCCATGCCATATCTAACCGGGACCAGGATTTGTGTGGCTTCGAGAAAAAGGTATATTCCCTTTTTTTTTTATTCAATTCCCTCCACTGATCAAATAAATTAAGTTCATGTACCATCTCAAAGAATGTCCCTGGTAATATTTTTCGTTTTTTTTTATTTTTCATACTGCTAACATAATCCTTTTTTTCGTTCACCACCGCATTATAGTCTCCTACTATACAAATATTTCCCCGTCCTATTTCTATGAGTTTTTCATGTAATTTGCTGTAAAATTCTTTTTGATTCTCATTTGGGGCGTAAATTGTCACCAACAACAATGACTTCTGCTCAATTTGTAGTTCTATTATTAACACTCTTCCATTTATATCTTGATTTTTTTTTTATATATATATATATATATATATATATATATATATATTATTGGATTTTTATAGGGGTAGGAAAGTTACATCAAGGTGCTTAGGAACCAATGTGGAGATGGGTACATCAAACATCCAAAAGAAAAATCATAAATATATAGCTCAAATTAATTCATTATTAGTTCCCTCTCTATTTCCCTCATATACTATTACATATTCAAATTAATACATTTCTAAATAGAATTCAAGCAATCCTATCAAACATCAATCACGTTTCAGTTGTAAAGATCCAAATCCTGTTTTTAGGCTTTACTAATTTACAGTTACCATATTCCAATTAGCCTTAAATAAACATATTATTAACACTTCGGGTATCCCTCATTTCCCTTTTTCCCTAACATAATAATTATATCTAAAATGAATATATTATTCCCACAATAACATTCTTATATTTTATTCATTAATACCATTTCTTCTCTTGTCACCAATCCCTCTTATTCTCCTTCCATTACAAAATAATTATCTTATTTGAAATAAAAATATCAGTCCAAAAAATACATTTCTATCTGTTTTAAATATATATTCTATCAATCAATCTATATCTATAAAAAGTCTTTTTAACCCAATAGGTAAAGTTTACCCCTTCAGATAGTTATCATATCTGAAACAAAATATTATTACAAAGGATATCCTCTTACAGAATTCACGTACTCCATTAGTTGTTGAATTAGTCAAAATCTCTAAAGCCTTTTTAACCCATTGAGTGAAATTTTAAAACACATTTTTAAATCTAACTCTAGGTTTCTTTCTGTGCCACACAGAAAGTAAGGTCCCTACAAATCCCAATATTTGAAAAAAGGTATTTCTTAGCACTTCAGATTGGTCAAAGTTCTCTTCCCTTTCTTCTAGTGGCCTTTGAATGGTGTAGACAGTTTTATTCCATGTTGTAATTACTAGTTGATTATCCATGTTATCACAATTTTCAGTAATTTGTATCTGGGTGTCAGTCTCTATTGGTTTTGACAATTCAGGCATCTCAATTAAAATTATTCTTTGATCATCAGGCTTCTCCATAAATTGTATATGGGGTTGTGTAAAGTTGATTTGTTCAATGGTTTCCACAATGTCTCCCGGTATAAGTTCATGTTTAAGTTGTAAGTATGGTTTCTCTTTAGGTTGTATATGTTGCTCAAAGGCCTCTTTGGAGCCACTCTGCTCCCTCTCCACTGTTCTTCGGCCTATAACTTGATCCGTCAAAATTTGAGAGTAAGATTTCGTGTACTCCGTAGCTTCCAAGATTTTTTCCAGTATAAGCTTATAATCAAGCTGTGGGCAAAATTCTTCCATCTCAGTGGTGAAAGGGTCTTTTAATCTTTTAGTGAAGGCTATATTTAGTAAAAGTCAACAAATATTCACCTCCAATTCCTAGTAAACAAAATCACCAACCAGCTGTTTCAAGATATCTCATCCTTTGAAGGTCAAAGCCATCCTCCAACAAGAAAAATATACAGTTGCAGTAACACTTTTCATCACAAGATGTCCTCTAGTAGGCTATAAAGCCTTTCTTTCCAAGTTAATAGATTTTTTGTTTTTCACATTGAACAAATAAAAAAAGAAAGTCCAGGATAGTAAATAGCGTAGTTATAATAGTAATGATCAAAAGTAGAAATATTTTCAGGGTCCCTCAGTATTCCAAGAGTTGAATAGTCAATAAAAAATTAGCTGTTTTATTTTTTTCAGTTCCCAAAGCTGGTTTTCCCACAGTATCAAAACACTGCTCTCTCACAGCAGGGAAGTAATTCAAATTCAAAGGCTTTTTACAGGAGAGTAATTAAGGAAAGAGGGGGAAGGAAAGATCTCACCCGGATTCTCCACGGGGGTTCTTTGTGCTTAGCTGTTCTTCTGGCTTTCGGCTGGCGCTGCGAAATGATTGTCCATTTTACTGGGCGATCTTTTCTCCGACGGCCCTAAGGAGCTGGCTCGGACCGAGGAAGGAGCTGCTGCCCTTCCCCCATCGCCGAGGGCCTCCTCAACGGTGGTCGCCCCTCCAGGGTGACTTTCGACCCAATTAAGGGTCTACCGGCGGAGGGAAAAACAGCCGATGGAGAGACGAGGCTCTCCTTGCGACTGCGTCTGCGGTGATCCGGAACCGGAAGCCTATATCTTGATATTTTAATATAGCCTTTATTCCCTTCCTAATATATACCGCTATTCCCCTCTTTTTCTTCCACTAATGCTGTATATAATATTCCTAATTTCGGGAATTCCAAACATTTCCTATGTTGCTTTTTTATATGTACCACTTGTAGGCACACTATATCTATACCTTGTTTTACTAATTTTATTAATATTTGTTTTCTTTTGGCAGGGGCATTTAATCCATTAACATTGATCGATATTAGCCTAATTTCTTCTTCCATTATTCTACTTGTATATTTGTCGTGTTCTCAAACCCACTCCTTCTTCTTTCCTTTCTCCTTTTTCTTCCTTACTTTCTATCTCCCGTTCTATTTCTTTTGACTTCTGTTGTTGGTCTTCCTGACTTCTAGATTCTAATTCCTCTTTGCTACTACTCTCTTCTTCCGCCCCTTCCAATTGATCATAGAGTTCTCGTGCCTTATCTAAATTGTCTATCTTGATCTTTCTCTCCTGCCATGATACCAACATCCCTTCTGGGATTAACCATCTAAATAGTATATTTTTTTTAATCAGCTGTGCAGTGAGAAACCTATAATCTCTTCTCTGCTCTCTTACTTTCTTCGGGACTTGTTTTAATGTTTGTATTTCTTTATCCTTATAGATCATTGGGTCATCTCTCGTGATCTTATAAATTATATCTCTGACTTTCTTTCTCGCAAAGCTTATATGGACTTCTTGTGGCAGTCTATTGCACCTAGCATAGCTTGTGTGAATTCGGTACACCTCGTCAATCTCCAATAATATTTCTTGCCTATCCCTTTGTAGGGCTCCCACTATCAGCTCTGCCATAATAGTACCCAGGTCTTCTTTCTTTTCTTCCATTACATTCTGGAATCTTAAATAAAACGCAGCTCGGTCCATTTCCAAGTGAATAATTGATTCTTCCATTTTTTTGTTAATTGCCATCAATTTTTTATCTACTATGTCCACTTTTTCCCCCGTTTGTTCCGACCTTGCCTCCACTGTCTTTATTCTTTCTTCATTTTTCTCAATTGTTTGTTGTATCATCTCTATCCTATTGTCTAATTTATTCATATCCCCTTTCAGTTCTATATGGTTTTTAGACATTGTTTCCTGCATTTTCAACATTGTTTCCTGAATAGCCAATAATGTTTGCATAGTTTGCATGTTTGATATTACCCTCTGTTTTTCCATCCCCAACATTCCTTCTATTGTTCTCTGACCTGATGGGGATGAGGGTGTCAATGATGGACTTGATGTTGTTGTTTTTCCTGTTCTCAATGTTGTCATTGCAGTACTTGTCATATTCCTCAAATATACACTATTCTTTTAATTAATAATTCCCTTTATAGCCAATCCTTCCTGTATTCCTTGTAAAAAAAATCAGCTAAGGTTACAAGACTTGATTCACTCCTTGCACCAAATAGATTCCCATATTCTAAGAACACATACAAAATTGCTTCCTTTTATTGTCTTTTTTGGTTTTGTATTGCCTTCCTCTTTTAGCTAAGCATAAGTGTCTACTTTGTAGTGGTGACCCACCAGAAGTCAGTATTCTTCACTGTACATCATTATGCTAGGGAAAGAAATATTTTCTTTTTTTTAGAGTCATTCTATCCTCCAACTTTTAACATTTTAAAGAAAAAAATTTGGGCTTCTTTATTAATTTGTTGGCCATGATTATAATATTTTATCTCAATGTATTATATATGCTGTTCAGCTTGGCAGTTTAAAGCAAAATAGATAACTGTATATTAAGTAAGAGATTTAGCATAGGCAAATATAATTAACTAAATCAATTTAGCCTTTAGTGCAACAAAAGTGGAACTAGAGATTCTGCAAGAAAAAGAGATTTACAGCCAGAGCCTTTTATACAGTTACCGTATTTATCACACTATTAGCTCTGGCTAACTAAAGACAGATATAAAATTCAGCATGGCCTAAACTGCGAACAAGTTCATAGGTACTTGTACAGAAATGGTGCCTTACCAGTACTTTACAAAGAATTTGTACAGAATGAAGCAATTATTTTAGTTAGTTATACAGATGGGCTTTTAGCGTTTCCCACTGTTCCATAATTAATGTCAATAGTGGTATAATCTATCAGGAAAATAATATCAAACTCAACACTTCCTTACAATTTTCTGGTGACATACAAGTGGTTTTCTTCCTGTTCCTCCTCTCTGTCTCTTCCTTACTTCTCAGTTGATTTTTTTCTGGATGACTCCAATCTGATCCTGCTTAGTTTTTTTAGTACAACTCAGAATTTTTAAATTTTCCTTAATCTTCAAGAGGCCTGAGACTATGTGAGAGAAATTCCTAGTGCTCTGTTCCAATATTTTTAACATATCAACTTATGTCCTGTCATTAATTTTAAATAAAAATGCTTAATTGTAAAAAATATATGCAAGACAAATCTTTGCAGAATTCACCTTTGTCCTTTATATCAGGGGTCACCAACCCCTGGGCTACAGGCCACTCCTGGGCTGTGGCCTATTTGCAACTGGGCTGTGCAAGTGGCAGACCGGCATGCACGCCTGTGCAGCTCAACTAATCAAGCCGCATGTGTGTGTGTGTGTGTGTGTGCTCGCGCATGCACTGGGCCACTGCTCATGTGGCCCTGTTCCCTCTCCCCACAGCCGGGCCACCAAGCCGCAAAAGTTCAGGAGCACTGCTTTAGATTCCTTTAATATATTCACATAATGATTCTGATTATGAAATTCTCCTGGAAATATTATAGGAACTGGGTTGTTAGAGAAGTATATGCTATCATGAGTTCCTCTGAAATTACAGGTATCTTTTCAGAAGCAATTGGTTACCAAATAATAGAAAGCAATGATAGAAAGATAATGAGAAAAAAGGGGAAGGGAATGTTTTATCTGCATATCTTCAAATCTTGATAACAACTGTTAACATAATACTGCATCCCTTTTGAGGGCAAATTTTAATTACTCATGATGATTTGATGCTTTAGACCAGGGGTGTCAAACTGCCAGCCCATGGGCCGGATGTGTCACGTGGAAGCCGTGCCCACCCCATTGCCAGCAATGGCAAAACTGCCCCGATACATTGCACGACATCACGTGACGTTGCAAGTTTGACGTGTCTTCTTTAGACATTGTCATATTTATTTATTTATTTATTTATTTATTTATTTATTTATTTATTTATTTATTTATTTATTTATTTATTTATTTATTTATTATTTGATTGGTTGCTTGGTTGCTTGGTTGCTTGGTTGCTTGGTTGATATGGCTGCCCACTTACTCTCAGTGACTGAGTGGCTTACAAACAAAAGGTAGAAGAGTTAGGAGGGAATACGATGCTTACATTATCGCTAGGACAACTGGGTATTGAAATCAGCTATACCAAAATATTTAAAACATCTGAGGACCTGCTGGACATAAAAATATTTGTCATGACAAAATTCTGCAACACAGGATATCACTATTATATACTGTTTGGAGTCATGGAAATAACTGGCACTAAGACATGAAATGGAGAATTAACTGTAAATCACGTGTGTGTGTTTTTTATCTTAGGGCAAAGTGTCTTGTCCTATATGGACAAGACAATGAACATGTTTGAGCTACCACATTCCTTCTCTTTGGATACTAAGATGGAAAGGAAGTTTATAATAGTCATCAACCATTTGTTTATCAACTGTTCAAAGTTAACAATGGCATTGAAAAAAGTGAGTTATGAGTGGTCCTTGCACTTACAATCATGGCAGCATGCCCATGGTTACATGATCAAAATTCAGGCAACTTGACAACCAGCATATATTTATGAGGGTTGCATTGTCCCAGGGTCATGTGATTACCATTTGCATTCTTCCCAGCTAGCTTCTGACAAGCAAAGTCAGATTTGCTTAATGATCATGTTATTCACTTAACAACTGCAGTGATTTGCTTAGCGACTGTAGCAAAAAAAATCATAAAATTGGGTGAGACTCCTTTTACAATTGCCTTGCTTAGCAATGGAAAATTCTGGTCCCAGTTGTGGACATAAGTCAAAGTATTCTTTTCGGTAATGTTATAGAAGAGAAAGTTTTAACCAACTCAGCCACTGTTGAAATTATTGAAATTAGAGCTGGGCATAAATACATTTTTTAAATTTCCCATTAGAAAAATCAGATTGATGATTATTACAGGGAAAATATTCTTCACTATTCTTTCAAGGCTGATTCTCTAGTGATACTAACTTTGCTACTGAAGAAGTCCAGTGAGAAGAATTCCTTCATTAATGTTTCCTCCTGGGAATTAATTGAAGTGTAGGAAGTCAAGGAAGTGCAGATTACTGCAGAGATGGCTGTAGAATGAAAGCAGGAACAGAACAATGCACTTCCTTTGGCCATTTTGCAATTAATATTCTACATGTGATAAATTCTTTGAAACTCTATTTTTCCTTTGAGAAAATTTCTAAAGCAAGTTCTTCATTGAACTGAATAAAAACTGTTAAAAAATATGCAAGAGAATCTCTGTTCAGCAATAACTGAATTTCCTTTTCCTCCTCATCTACTTGGTTTCCCTAATATCAAGTGCAGGCACAATAAAGAAGGACACCTTTTTGAAGCAAGTGTTTCCTCCTCCTCCTCCTCCTCCTCCTCCTCCTCCTCCTCCTCCTCCTCCTCCTCCTCAAGAAACATGCACTAATGGGCAGATAAAGGCAATCTCTCCAGTCACATTGCAATACTGTTCTCTTTGGGCATGTCTCATGCTATGGTACTATGGTACTATATCTCATACGTATAACACATTATCTATGTAATTCTCTCCCTATTTAGTTCAAGTAAAAGAAAATATCATTCATTTCTATTGATCTACATTATAAAAATTCATTTTCCTTTCATTAACAATGGTATAGGGTCACATTATTTCATTATTTTCATGTCCTGTTTCTTTCAAAGTAAGATTGAGCCACTTTTCTGTTGCCTGTAATATTTGTGTTTACCATACAATTGCCATGAAATTTTCAGGGCTTTGACTAATCCCTCAGGGGATCAACCTGCCAAATTTCAAGCATGAGGCATGTAGCAATTCTGTGCCAAGAAAGAAGGGCCAATGAGAAGAGACAGAAAAGTAGCTGTGAGAAAAGCTGCAAGTCAAGGATTTCAAAACTGGGATTTCATATTTTTCTAAATGCCCAATCTCTTCAATTTTTCAGGATGGGGTAGAAATTTGTAGGATAATCTGACAGAGGAGAGTTTTTAAGACACTAGCTGTGTTTGTTACAATCCATCTCTTCCTCTCTTAGATTAGATATTATTATTAATTTTATTTTTATATCACTCTTTCCCTTTTATATCCTCATGGGCATTTTAAGGAAGAGCAGCTTCCCTCAAACCAAAAATAAATAATTAGATGCAAAACAAACGTGCATTTATCTCTTTTTGCTTCCATTATTCTAGCCCTGTGACAATCCAGTTATAAGGTTATAGGTAGAAAAAAGACCAGTCTGGCAGTTGTAATCTGTCTCACATGTAACCTGCGTCTGCTTCACCAACCTGTCTTCCTTACCTCTCCCAGATTTAAATACTCCATCAGTGTAGCCAAGTTATGCAACTTAGGAAATCAGCTGCAGCTCACAAAAGCTTGTATCTTTGAGGGGAAGAAAAGGTGTTGGAAAAGGTGCTGCCAGAGTCCTGATTTTTTGCTGCCACAGATTAACTGGCTTTCCTTCTACAAGATCTGACAGTTTGATATTTATGGTCAGAGTCTGAGCGGTTGACATAGATACTATGTTTTCTCCTTCTCTCCTTCTGCCCCAGTTGAACCACACTAGTTTGAGGGAAAATGGGATAAAAAAGAATAATATATTAATAGGTGATATTCATCTGAATTAATTTGAGACTGTGGTATTCGTTTCTTAACACAAGACAAATGAAGGGTGGGATTTTACTTTTTTGTTTGAAATGTTTGAAATGACATTTCCATTAGAGGATTATTTTCAACTTCTTTGTAAAAATAAAATCCATATTGAAGACTTCTCGGGTTCTGATGCATAATAGGAATGTTCCTTAAAACTGGTGTCCCTGTTCTGATCTGCTTTTCATCTAGTTCATTGGTTTCATGGCTGAATTATTTTCCTTAATCTCACATTGCCAGTAAGAGCTACAAAAATATAAAGTCATACCTAAAAACAGCATGCAGATTTTTTTTATATTTTTTTTAAAATATATTTTATTGGATTTTTATGGGGGTGGAAGGGTTACATCAAGGTGCTTAGGAAACACCGTGCAGATGGGTATATCAAACATCCAAAAGAACAATCACTGATATATAGCTCAAATTAATTCATTGAAAATTCCCTCTCTAATTCCCTCATATAGTCTTGCATATTCAAATTAATACATTTCTAAATAAACTTCAAACAATCCTATCAAATATCAATCACATTTCAATTATAGAAATCCAAGTCCTGTTTTTAGGCTTTACTAATTTACAGTTACCATATTCCAATTAGCCTTAAATAGACATATTATTAACACTTCGGGTGTCCCTTTTTAACATAATGATTATATCTAAAATAAGTATATTATTCCCCCAGTAACATTCTTATGTTTTCTTCATTAATACCATTTCTTCTCTTGTCACCAATCCCTCTTATTCTTCTTCTATTACCAAATAATTATCTTATTTAAAATAAAAATATCAATCCACCAAATACATTTCTATCTGATTTAAATATATATTCTATCAATTCATCTATGTCTATAAAAAATCTTTTTAGCCCAGTAGATAAAGTTTACCTCTCCAGTAATTATCATATCTAAGACAAAGTATTATTACAAAGGATATCCTCTTACAGAATTCACGTACTCCATTAGTTATTAAATCAGTCAAAAACTCAAAAGCCTTTTTAAACCCATTAAATGAAACTTTAAAATACATTTTTAAATCTAACTCTAGGTTTCTTTCTGTGCCATACCGGTTTCCATAATAACATTCCTGCATCATCAAACCACAATATTAGAAAGTCAGTATTCCTCAACGCTTCAAATTGATCAAAGTTCTCTTCCCTTTCTTCTAGTAGCCTTTGGATGATAGAAGCCGTTTTATTCCATGTTATAGTTACTAGTTGTTTATCCACATTATCACAATTTTCAATAACTTGTATCTGAGTGTCAGTCTCTGTTGATGTTGATGCTTCAGGCATCTCAGTTAAAGTTATTCTTTGATCATCAAGCTTCTCCATAGATTGCATTTGGAGTTGTATAAAGTTAATTTGTTCCTTAGTTTCCACAATTTCTCTCAGTGTAGTTTCATAGTTGAGTTGTAGACATGGTTCCTCTTTAGGTTGTACATATTGCTCACTAGTCTCTTTAGCGCCAATCTGCTCCTTCTTCACTGTTTTTCGGCCTATAACTTGATCCGTCAAAGTTTGGAAGTAAGAGTTCATATCCTCCGTGGCTTCCAAGATTTTTTCCAGTATAAGCTCATAGTCCAGCTGTGTGTTAAATTCCATGTCAGTGGTAAAAAGTTCTTTTAATCTTTTAGTGAAGGCTCTATTTCGTAGAAGTCAACAAATATTCACCTCCAATTCTCAATAGACCAAATCACCACACAGCTGTTTCAGTTATCTTGCTCTTATCATCCTTTGAAGGTTAGAGCCATCCTCCAGCAATGAAAAAAATATACAGTTGCAGTAACACTTTTCATCACAAGATGTCCTCAGCAGGCTATAAGGTCTTTCTTTCTTTCCAAGTTAATAGATTTTTTGTTTTTCACGTTAAAAAAATGAAGAAAGGCCTCTCCAAAATAGTAGACGCGTAGTTATGATAGTAATGATCAAGAATAGAAATATTTTCAGGCCCCCTCAGTATTGCAGAAATTGATTAGTCAATAAAAAATTAACTGGTTTATTTTTTTTCAATTCCCAAAGCTGTTTTTCCCAAGTGCCCAAACGCTGCTCCCTCACAGCAGGGAAGTAATTCAAATACAAAAGCTTTTTACAGGAGAGTAATTAGGGAAAGAAGGGGGAGGAAAGGTCCCACCCGGATTCTCCATGGGGGTTCTTTATGCTTAGTTGTTCTTCTGGCTTTCGGCTGGTGCAGCAAAGTGATCGTCCATTTTACTGACCGATCTTTTCTCCGACGGCCCTAAGGAGCTGGCTCAGACTGAGGAAGGAGCTGCCGCCCTTCCCCAGTCAAACGAGGGCCTCCTCAACGGTGGTCGCCTCTCCGGGGCGACTTTCGACCCGATTAAGGGTCTACCGGCGGAGGGAAAACAGCCGGTGGGAGAGGCGGATCTCTCCGTGCGACTGCGTGTGCCGCGATCCAGAACCGGAAGCCTATATTTTTCTGATGCTTTTGCAAAAAGTAAAAAATCCACTTCCACTGGAGAGACAGTGAGCAGAAGAGGAAAGCAGAAAGGGGATAAATTATCCAAAAGACCTGCTTTGAAAAAGCTTGTGAATTTACCCTCCAGAGATTTGGGCAGTGTAATACCTAAGAACCTGATTAAAACCAGGTCCCTTGTGAATGCATTTTACTATGGCTTTGAACCTTTTCACAAGGCATGATCAGCATGCACTGATGAACAATACAGGGGGTACAACAATTTACTACTGTTTTCCCAAATGGTTTGGCGGGTGCTAAAGGACAGAATGACAGCAGCTCTATGAGAGGCAGAGTTCTTAACAATGAATTGAGTTGGGGGTTTATACAGGCAGCTGTATGAAAACTTTTTGAAATATAGTTCAGAGATGCTGAACTATAAACTATGTAGATAGAAGAACTAGGAACCCAAATAAAGCAGCAGTATAATGCTACTAAACTGAGCCAATCAGTCAGTCTTTATGTGGTCTCAGACCAATACAAGAAATATATACATAAGTGGTCTATAACCATCTCCACCAGTGTGGCTTAAGAAACCAGTAAATAAAAAATTCTTACCAAAGCTGAAGTACCTGCATGAAACTGCCTGACTATAACTCATAAATAAAATCAAAGATGGGTAATTTAAGTCTAGGCTATAAATGTAATATCAGAAAAGATGATATAAAATATGACAATACATAAAATACACATTATGATCTTACATGCTGCAATGCACCAGCAATGTGTGTGTTGTAATGAGTGGCAGTTCATCTGTAAGTAGCATCTGGGCATAAACTGAGTGAGTGATCAGGAGATATGCTGATCACAGGATAATACCAATACAAATATTTCTATAAA
This sequence comes from Azemiops feae, assembly GCA_023970755.1. Classification (NCBI taxonomy): domain Eukaryota; kingdom Metazoa; phylum Chordata; class Lepidosauria; order Squamata; family Viperidae; genus Azemiops; species Azemiops feae. The sequence goes on along the minus strand of JALGBA010004200.1, from coordinate 268,058 downwards.
AAGAGCAGCATATTCCATTGTTGTCACCTCTCCAGAATCATAGGAATCAATACTACTTTTAATCAATACTACTTTTTTTATATATTTACCATCCAAAATCACAGAGGAAAGGGTATGATAGTGGACAAGGGAAAAAGAGCTTTCTTAGGGTTAGATGTTTCCAATTGTGCAAAATAGCAATTCAGAGTAAGTATGTACCTAGGATGACAGGAAAGCTGATCCATTCCTTAGGTCTTCCTGATGCTCATACTAGATATTATAAGCCAAGAAACAGAAATCCAAATTTGATAACCACAAGCCAGAAGGGTATAAATCACAAGTCAGAAACAAAAGAATTTGAAGAACAAAACACCAGAAATAATTGTTATTAACAATGATAATATTTCCTTCTTTCTGTTCTTTTGTTGCCCTCTGGAGCTCATTCTTCTTTCTGTGATTTCCAGAATAGGAAGTCTCAAAAAATGCAGGCCATTTTTCTTTTATGGCATTTTGGGAAGATTTGGAGGGGGGACATTAATTAAATACTCTAAGTCTTACAAGAGCTTGTATTTTCAACTGTGTAAATCTTCTAGTACCTGTCTGTAAACTGGGTTTACTTACAACTCCATCCACATGAAATGGGTCCTCAACATAGCATCCAAAGCCTGCTGCACTAATGGAAATTATGCACCTCTGCTTTATTATAAATTTCCAAACTAGTTACACCCTTCCTATTGTGTTGAATTGACATTTCATCACTAATAAAATCATGCAAATCATTAAAATCCATGGATTGTAATCCAAGAATTAGCTGGTAACAATTATTGATTAGAACTTACATTTTACTCTCCCAGAATCAAATTTATTAAGAAAATATCTAAAATCCCAGAATCATTTACCATGAGAAAATATATGATTAATAACTTTGGGAAGACATTAGTCTTGTTAAATGAAAGCAAACTTTCATGTTCACCTTAGCACTGATCACTATGTAGAACTTATTTGCCTTTAGCAACATTTTCTTATGTAAATATTTACATTGGGGGCCCAAATAATCATAAAAGGTTGTGCAAATTCATTTCTGAACTTTGATATTTCCATATGTGTTACAACCAGGCTATCTTTGGAGGAAGAAATGAGTGATAAGTATATTGATTAAGAGCCTCTGTTTTGCCTGAGAATATAGGTTAGGTTTAGTTGGTGAACATTTCTTATTTTTACATTCACAGTTCCTGCAGCTATAATCCCTGATCTGGTCTCATGGCCTTCGAGTCAGTGAGAGGATGCTACTGTCAGAGGGTCAAGGAACAATGGCATAGAATTGTCAAACTGTAGGGTCAGGTTCCTTGGGAGAAATTGTTTTGCCAGGAGTTGGAAACAAGCCCAACCACTAATAAACGCTGATGAGTTTGGGGCAGCCTGCCTTGCACATCATGTTCAGGACCTTTACCTCTTACTGTCCCAAAGGTGCTTTTTTTTTTTCAAAACACAACTGGACTTTTTTGTTTTTTCCCGTTGAAAATGATTTGCTTATCATCAAAGGAAAAAAAGAAAGTCGAGTTGCCTTTTGTAAAAAAAAAAAGAAACCTTTGGGACAACCATGACCTGGATAATTGAGTCCTTGGACATTTTACTTTTGACTCATTTGCTTGAATATCTTGGTCCTAGTCTGCATTTTCCCCATACTACAGCCCAATCACCTTCATATATGGTACTGTAGTTTTAGTTCTTGATTCATGATCTCCTCTTTACTTAGTGAATTTTGGACTCACTTGTGTCTCTGGCATTGAACCTCTTGACTCTTCTCTGCCTTTCTTGCTCAATGTGACTCTGTGGGCCAGAGCAGCAAGCACACTTTTGTCTACTTCTTAGAAACAGTGAGGTCATGTTTCCAATTTGATTTGGCTGCATAATCTGTTCTGAGAACAGATAAAGCATGCAGACTAGGACATTTGTACTCATGATGTCATTATATGAACAAAACTAATGATAATCTTCCTGTTTCAGAAAAAAGTCCATTTCCTAATATTTTTTGTTTTAGAAAGAAATCTGTTTCCTGATATTTTTAAATGATAAAATGCCAAGAAAGTTGCCACTTATGACTACAAATAGGTTAAATATGGAATTGAAGGAGGAGTGGAGATGAGTCATATTACTATGGTGCAGCTAACCCCAATTTGGTGCTCTCCAAAATGTTACAGCCAGGCTACCAGAAGATATTCCTAGAGGGAGAATAACAGCAGATGAGACATGTTACACTGCTAGGAGGGCATACCATCCTGTTTTAAGTTTTTATGAAAATTTGGCATAAGAATTTGTGGATCTAGGAAGTGAAATGATTTTGGGTATTGGTGGATCCCTCCTTCATTTCTCTTTAAGGTAAGGTGTCATCACATTTATTGAATCTCCTCAGGCTTCTTACCCTGGATACTGGATAACTTTAAATCCATCTGCTAAGGACCCCTCCTTCTATCCTCATGGAAAGTACAGAAAAACTGCTTTTATGTTTTCTTTCTAAACCCATAAACACAGAACTTTAAAAAAGTATTTCTAATAATCCTTGGAACACAAAGGGTAATTGTGTCACCATGTAGACTTGTGTGCAAAGAAGGTTTTTAATGAGAGTTTCCTTTTAAAAACAGTGCAGCCAAGTGGCCAGAAATATAAATTGAGTTTATCTGGGGAAAATGAGAAAAAGGAAAAAAAACAAAGGAAGGCCACAATTCTACCTAGAAAGCTCCAAATAAAACAAACAAAGTTGATCTAAGTTAGATAACTGAATATTACCTGTTTGATTAAGATCTTGGGTTTCAGATCACAGGCATTGTATATTGCACAATGGATGGTCTAATCCAGCAGTCCTCAATCTCTCTGGCACCAGGGACTAGTTTGGGAAGAAAAATTGTCTTCCATGGATTCGGGGGGGGAGGGAGAATGGTTTTGCGCACACCCTAGATCCTGTGTATGTGTAGATGAAGCTTTGCTTGCTCACCCGTCACTTGCACAGCCCGATTCCTAACAGGCCGCGGGAATTGGGGACCCCTGTTCTAAGCCACCATATTTGGCTTACTATTTTAATGTTGTTAAGAAAATGTTAACAGGAAAGAAGTCTAGTTATCCTTTATATGAATCCTTGATTGATAAAAGTTATCAGGCAGACTTGTTTGTCCAATAAGTCCATTTTTATGTAAGAGGTATAGCCAGTAAATCAGAAATTATTTAGTGGCTCAACCAGCCTTCTTAATGATCCAACACATGAATTATAAATGAGCTGGCTGGATCTAATAGACTGAGCATTGTGTCAAATAGCTTACTTTTTGGAGGCATATGAGAGGGGGAAAAGGCAAGATCTGCCAGTTAAACAGATATTCTAAAGAGCATTGTTGAGTTACATTAAACTATAAAGGTTTGTCTCAAGGCAGCTTTGTTGTAGCTATAGAAAATGTTATTGAACCTTGTCTTGCCTTCTGGGGGAATGTTTTTCAAGATTATTTATCTCTTCTGATTTGGAAACCACCATTCCAGCTAAGAAGTATATTCAGGTATTTTATCAGTGTTGCATGATAATAGTTACCTTAACTCAGTTAAGTATTTTTCTCATTACAGACTTAAATCCTCTAATAAATCCAGGTTTTTGCCCCATTAAGCAAATAGTGGGATTTTCCATTAAATTGTGCATACAATAGGAATATCTATAGTAATATACTTTCTTTTTAGCAGTCAGTGAGCATTACTGGGTGTGGCTTCAGACATGTGGAAGAAGCGAACTGAACCTTTCTCTTCCCAGTGATGTATTCACACTAATCCTTCCAGTGTATCACTTTAGAATCCGTGAGTGAAAGGCACAGTATCATATTAAATGAATAGTACTTTATTATTCTGCCAAACTTGGAAAAATGAAAATCTTAATTCTAATAACAGAATACGGTCAGCAAAGATGGATAATAAACAATAAATAATAAATCTGACACACAGTGTGTCAGGATGGAAGTCTTGGAAGAAAAAGATTAAAACTATGTCTCTTTCTATCATCCCACTGTTCAAGCCAACGCTGTGGCAGTGATTTGCTTTTCAAAATCATACACGTTAATTACAGTCATGTGAGGAAAATCCTGTCCAATTTGGCTAGGGTTGGATGTTGGGGGAAGCATGGGCAATACAAAAGTTAATATGTAGTAATTTAACTAAATTAACATTTAGCTTGTTTCTATTATGGAACAAGTTAGATGTTAATCTTAAAAACAGTAACAGCACTGTTCTGCTGTTATGAATTAGATTATTCTACCGCATTAGAATAATCCCACTAAAGTTAATTACTAGCACGCAAAGATCATAGCTGTCTTTACAAAAGACTCAGCAAATTGCTAGACTTCTACTGACATGTCTATTATGATTATTTCCAATGGCTTTCCCTGGCAAAGCCGTGAATCAATATCAGCCACAAGAGCTGACATTTGATGCTTGACAAGGTACCTTTAATTGGCTCAAAAGTGGCGGTTCTGTCTCTCCACTTCATTTATAATCATAGGAGTGCTCAAGAGGAAAAAAGAAATGGACACTGTGGAATTGGCATGTCAGTAGATGTGCCCTTTGCTCATGCCCTGAACAATCCACCAAACATCCTTCCTATTGTCTGAAACAACCAGTTGATCTTAAAGGGAAGAAAGGTGCTGCTAGGAAGGAAATCTAGTATATGGGTTTGGGCGCACCCAAATGCAACAGGTTGGCATGCTGCTTTTCAAAGCAGATTTTATTTTTATTTTTTTTCACATTTTTGAACTGCTGCCCATTTCCATCAGAGAGGGACTCTTTAAATCTAAGGTTTAACTAACTAACATTACCAGCAAGAATCAGCAACCCTGAAACAATTTAGTTTTTGATAGATTTATGCTTGATGCATTTATTGCATGGGGATCACGGGGGATTTACTGACTGTGCCAACTTTCTTCTTGAAGAGAAAAATGCTGCTTATCATTTCAATTATTTATACTTTTTTTCACTGTCTCTCTGAAAGTAAACTTACATGTTGTGAGAGTAGGGCGAAGATCCCAAAGTCATGGAAGCGAAACATCTTAAAAATCTGCAGCAAGCAAGCAGGAAAGAAATGTAGTGCAATGTTATCTATATTAAAGATTGATAATTAGTTTCTTTTTGAAAGGTGGCATACTTTGCCTGCTTGGATTATTGCTATGACAGTTTCATTTTCTGAGGTGACAGCTGGTTGCACAGCTGGTTGACAAAATTTGAGCTCTTATTGAAAGGACCTCTCATGAATGGCTGGATTTGTTAAATCAGCCTTTGACTTGCTGGGCTTGCTGTTTATTAGTTTGCAGAGACAGGATGGCACAATCAGATTTGATGCCACAAAAATGATTTCTAGTGACTTATAGCATCTTCGTAGCATCACCCAGCCATTGCTGAAATATTACAATGCTTGTCTGCATTGTTGCTATTTTGGCACAATGGTTGGGTGACTCTAGAAGAAACGATCAATCACTAGTGCAAAACTATCAGATATAGACAGGCCACAGACAAAATGGTTAACATGGAGAGAATAGTATTCACTGAGTTGCCCCCTCACTCTAATAAACATTTAGGACAGTCTCTGTAAGGCATTCATGAATTCCTTGCCAAGAGACTCAGACCTGCCCCAGATCTGCAGCATTTAAAAGTAAAGCCCGCCTTGAGCCAAAATTAGATTGCTGAGAGCACAGTTGAACTTCCTATTGTGTTGGCAGAACTAGAACAGACATGTAACATTCCATTAGGGCAAGAGACAGCCAAGTTAAGGCTGGTGGGTGGCTACGTAAAGGAAGCTGAGAGCCGAAAAACTGAATGAAGCCCAAAGCAATGTTAACATTGCCAAAATAAAAGAGCTCTGATAAGGGACTGATTTTAACAAAGTATTAAATCATTTGGCTGGTAATGCATATCAATGTCCAAGAGTGCATTCCATCATTCACCAAGTTGTATTGGACAAGGATTAATTCTTAGGCTATCAAAAATACCTCTTCACCAGTGCAGAAATCAGAATTTAAAACATTCCAAACATATGCTTGAATGCATTCGGTGAAAGGGAGCCCCCCCCCAAAAAAACCTGGATAATTGACTATTTTCAGTGCTAAAAGATTCAGCTCCTACAATCTCACTTTTTAATTAATATACAGTAGTAACCTAACCATCCCCATTCTTCTTTTCTGATTGTTTTCAAATTTCCCCAAATTCTTCTTAAAGAATGGTTAAATTTGCCCCTAGTTAAGGACATTTTTCAAGGTAGATCAGATTAAATCAAGGTACAGTGGAATGATTAGTCATGAGATTTAAAAATGATACCTCTAATGATGCATACCAAAATTGCATTTGATTTTTTCTGCATACTTATGGTTCTTACTCAATTTGCATTCACGAACTATTACAAGATTCCTTTCCTTAAATATTATTACCAAGTCAGATATCTTGATATCTGGACATTTGATTTTTGTTGTTTGGATTTTTTTTCTGTCAAATTTAACCTGTTGTCCAATTCTTTGTTAAAAGCAAAATAAATTAAATCTATTGCATTCTCATAATCTATTGAGTAACTTATCTGATCAAAAAATGGAATTAGTTAAACTGCAAGATTTGTTTTTAAGAAATCCATACTAATCTCTGGTAATTGCTGCAAGTTTTCAAAGTGTTTTTATATTAATTTCTCTCATATCTGCTCTGGAATACTTCTAGCTATTAAAGTCAGACTGAGGGGCCAGTAATTTGCAGGATGTCCCTTTTGCCATTTTCTGACTATTTGTTTTTCTCCAACCATTTGGCATTTCATCAGTTTGGTAGTTTACTTAGTACTTAAGATTTACATACATTTAGAGTTAAAATATATACTCTGACATATTTCTGTTAATCTCAGGATTCAATCCTGTCTTTCATTTTGTTCTTCATAGTGCATACTTCTTTCCTGGAAAATACTGAACCAAAATGGAAATTGAGTAGGTCTATATTTTTTACTGTTCTCTGGTAGCATTTAATGTTTTCCTTGAGCAACTGCTGTACCAATTCAATTTCCTTTTATTTTGAACATCTCTAAAAATGTATCTTTCTCAATCTCAGTTCCTTCTGAACTTTTGCTTTTCTGGAATCAGCCCTATAGTTCAGGGATTTTTGTCTATATACTTTCTTTGTGACTTTATTCAGTTTAGATTTCTTATACATGTTTTTTGTTTTGCTTTGTTTTGAGATTTCAACTTCTCTTGTGCATTTGTTTCCTGAATTGTTCATATATATATTTAAAGTTACAACATTGTCTATTGTCTGTAACAACTCAGAAATAATGAAGAGGTCAATGAATTTTAAATACTTTTAAAAGCAATGATTCACAGGTCTTTTCCAATGGGATGATAAAATTTATTTATATCCCACCTTTTTTTTAATAATTAATTCATTGTGGTGAATATACACAATACTCCTTCATCCCCCAAAACTTTGTATTCCAACACATAGCACCCAAACTACCACACACCACACAGCCAACCGCCACAGAAAAATGAACCCTACCATACACAAAAGGGATATCAGAAATGACAGCCAGTATTCTCCAATCCCTAGGAATACCGATAGCCCACAAACCCACAGCCACACTCTACCAGGAATTATCTAGAACCAAAGACAAGACACAGAAGGATGAAAGAAGCAATGTCATCTACAAAATCAACTGTAACAATTGCAACCACTTCTATGTGGGACAAACATCACATCAGTTAAAAAACAGGATCCACGGACACTGGCTATCAGTCAAATGCCATGATCCCAAATCCTTAATCGTTACCCACACTGACACCAAACAACACCAATTCAATTGGGGCAACACTAAAATCATTGGCCATGCTATCACCCACCACGTTCAGGAGTTCATCAAAGCCTGGCACTCCAGAAGCAATTCCATCAACAAACATATTGATCTACAACCAGCATATGAATCCCTTAGAATCCATATCAATTGAACAGCCATCCAGAGACAGCCCCAAGCCCCTCTCCCCTCCCCCCCAGCAGTTCACCTTCCAATGACCCTGACCTGATATAATCTCCCCAAGACCCATTATCAGCCTCCCACTGATGACTCACTCCTGACTCACTAATTCACACCCTCCAATGACCCTGACCTGAAGTACCTCCCCATCACAAGCCTCTCTCTGATGACCCACACCTGGCCCATCACAAGACCCTCACTTGACACTCCCACACCTGAAGCCCTTATATAAGAACACTGACACAGACATCCACTAAACACAGTTGAAGATGTTACCTAGCCTGGTAACAAAATGTTTGGAAACCAACCCTCAAGCTCGGAGAATGAACCTTCACCCTCACTCCATCATCCTATTTCCTTCTCAACAACAACCCTGTGTGGAAAGTTGAGCTGAGAGAGTGACTGGTCCAAAGTCACCCCACTGGCTTTCACTAGCTCTCATACTCTCCTAGCTTCTAGCCTGGTGCTTTAACCATTAAAAATTAAGTTATGCAGAACTGAATTTACAAATTTTACACAACCTTGTGCAGTATAGTCTCAACAGACTTTGGGGGATTGAGACCCACAACTGCTTTTGATAATGAGAGTTGATTGGAGCTCAGATCCAAAAGATTAAGAATAATTAGATTATCTCCAAGAGTTAATAGCTTGAGGCTTAATATAACTTAATGACTTGCATGTGATCTGAAGAACAATGCTCAATTGTTTCCCCTTGAAATTGCCTTCTGCTTGTTCCCAGCCATGAATGAGATAGGCTTAAATTGTCCCTAGTTGGATCAGTCTTAAAGTCATGGTTTCCTACTTAACTCAACAACCTCTCATGTAAGCTGCAACCTGTGTAAAATTTATGGTAAGGTAGTCAGGTGATTAGTAGCAAGTAGGAGCAGACAAAAGCTTATTGGTCATTGCAGGTTGATGTGGGCATGCCCCCTCTCTTCCAATCTCTGATCATCATCCTTTCCAGGGCCTGAAAATGTGTCTCTGTGAAATTATAGTAATAATGAAATAATGTAAGAGGCTGAAATAGTATACCTCCCCCACTCCTTTGCCTCCTCTACTGGAAATTGACATTGGTTGCCTAATTAAGGGGAAAGAAGAAAATTTTAAGTAAAAGTATTTTTTGTGACTCAGCTTCTTGTGGCTCCAATTTATTTTCATTTTGCTATGTTTCAATTAATTTGGGTTACAACAGAATGGGATGAGTTCCTGTCTGGGTCAATTTTCAATTCATAACGTGCACATCTGTATGCTGTTATTGGTTCACAGTAAATTGATTCAGCTGATTCCATATATCTGTTTTGTAAGAAAGCCATTACATTGTTCTCCTCTTCCTGGTTCAAATGATTCCATCAGAACTGAACAGTATCACCAGGACAATAAATCATATAAAATTAGCACCACGAGCTTCTATCAGGGTGGACAGATGCAGTTAATCTCGCAGAAAGGACAGATTGTTGCTTAACAAGTCAAATGGTAACAGTAAATCTCTACCAGAGCACTAACTCTCGGTGTGAAGCACTGAAGCGCACAAAGAGGCCTCATAAAAAGACCTCTCTGGCTGAAAGTATTAAGCTACCTCTAAAAATCAGTTTTGAGAGACAACGTTTATCTGCTGCAAATCTCTTCATTGGCAAAGATGACCATTCAAGCCATCTTCCCCTCCCCACTTTTTCGTTGATATTCTTTGGAAGTTATGAGACTCATAAGACTCTTTTGACAGCAGTGATAATAACTGATGTATTTGATATACCCCATTAGTTAGTGCTGCTTTATCACTTGAATTTATCTGTTAACATCTCTACTTCTGTCTACAGCTTGTCCAACTGCAAACCCCATTACAATAAATACATGGCAGATGAAAGGATGTTTTGAAAATCTTCTTTTCCCCTTTTCTTGTCTATCTCTCTCCTATAAAGAAACTTGTTTCCTTTTGTAGGTCAGTGTTTATGCAGTAAGCTAAGTGGATTAAACAGAACCACGTACACTCTTCAATGTTTCAAGTTTGGAAATTATTTATTAAAATCTTTGTAACGATCAGTGATCACAATTTCTGACAACTAGTGGCATGGATTCCTGCTAAATGTATTGTGGAATTGAAAAAGAAAAGTGTACTCTAAGGTCACTTTGAACCAAAGTAGGGGATTAATAGAAGGAGATGCCCATATTTGTCTTCCAAAAACAGATATTTGGCAATTCCAATGACAGATCAACCAGACAGGTAGATAAATGCTCCAAGGTAGGATACATAAAGATAACAGAATTGAATCCAACTACATCAACTGAATTATTTGAGACAGAATATATTAAACTGAATTTAGAACTGAAGTTAGAATTCATCTAACTACTATTTTTAAGTTAGCTCTCATGAAATTGTGTGTGTGTTGAATTATTATTAAATAACTATATTTAACACTAAAAAGAGAGGCTACGTTTTGGGCAAAGTAACACTCAGAGCCATTATCTGGTTTGCTATGTAGATGATCTGGGTTTCTTATAGTGAGTCAAATCAATTTCTTAGATAGCCTTTGTGAAATTTTCATATTACTGACTCAAATGAAATGGATAAGAGCTGTGGTGGCGCAGTGGTTAGAATGCAGTATTGCTGGCTAATTCTGCTGACTGCCAACTGCCAGCCATTCAGCAGTTCAAATCTCACCAACTCAAGGTTGACTCAGCCTTCCATCCTTCTGAGGTCAGTAAAAATGAGGACCCAGATGGTTGGGGGCAATATATTGATTCTGTAAACCACTTAGAGAGGCTGTAAAGTACTATGAAGCAGTATATAAGTCTAAGTGCTATTGCTATTGCTATAACTAACCCTGATTAATAAGAAAAGATTCAAAACTGAAAAGCTCATTGCTTGCTTAACCAAGACAATGGGATAGCATAAAGAGGATACAGGTGTCTGTTAAAGCATATGTAGATTGAGCAGCAGAAGCAATATTTATGATCCAATGAAGGATTTTTAAAAAATGTCTATTGTCCCTTTAAGGATTATAATGAGAAAATGCATTCAGTTCTTTATTTCTAGACAACAAAAAGAGCATGATCTACTTGGATGCCATTTTGAGAGAATTCTACAAGTTTCTACTGACAATTCTGAATGAGGATTGGGGTCCTCTTTCTGCTTTGCTTTTTGATACTCATCATGTACAACTACAAAAAATCAGCCTGAAGATTAAGCAGCCCCAAGGTAACAAGGGTTTTCCATTTGTAATTTTCATCATTAAAGCAGTATGGGATTTCCCCCCATAAACATGGCCTGATGTTATTCATTTTAATTTGCTACCTCTTGAAGGTGAATTTAATACTATTCATACATTTTCATTTACAAAATTGTTAGTAATAAGAGAGCTGGCACATGGGAGACAGTAGCTGCATAATTGCAACTTACACGCTTGTCTTACTGAAAAACTGCTAGCTCAGGAATCGCCAGCTCCTGTGCTCCATGCATGAAATTGCAAATAGAATTTAATTTGCCCTTGTATCCTGTAGGATCAGCTTGAAATGATTAATGCAGGAAAGAATGTGGCAAGATTTTATTCATTACAATCTCAGAGGATTGCAATGTAAAAGCATCATGTATAACATCGTAATGTACTATAAACTACTGTTTCTGAACTGCTTTCTTACCACAATCATATTTCTACTATTTAATTCTGTACTTGAAAATGTGCAAAAAAGCACATTTTGGTGTGTGTTATTCCAATCTCCCCATCAGTTAGAAATGTAATTTGTTAGAATTTAGAACATTTAAACAGTTTCTGCTACAGTACTTGAGTAAGCAGTATGTTAAAAACTTTAAGTATACAGCAGTACAGCCACAGTTAACACTTTATATACAAACAAAAGTAGATAACTGTATACACATAGAAAAAGAAAACCTGCATTTGAAGGAGATTCTTGCTTATTAATAGCTTTAATTTCAGTTTGGTAAGAAATAGGTATATCTAGGGAACTGTATTTAATTGTATATATTTCTTGTTACCTTTGATTCTTCCAAACTTCCTTCTGTCTGTTACTCAGATTATAAATTATAATGTCCTAAAGCAAAATTGGAAGGAAAAAGATGAGGATCATCTTAGCAAGGTGGATGAACTTAATTTCAGCAACAGTGATGTACTGTTGAAAGATTGAAGGGTCAGATTATGGATAGATCATCCTGCAGAAAATGTATGTAGTCACTAAGAGTTAATCCTGACCTGATGGTAAATAATCAAGGCTAAACTGCAGAAAATATTTTGTTTTCCATTTTGTTAGTAACTATGTGCTCTATGAAGCAAGCAAATTTCACACAAAGTCTTGGTAAATAATTCTGTAGAAATCAGTTGAGCATTGTAAATGTAATATTTATTGCAGTTGAATAAGTGAAGAAGGAAATGTTGGAACATAGATATTGGAAATCAGCCCCACTGAAATAAAATGTAATTCCATGTGAAGTTGTATCTACTTAAAACTGGAATATCAGAATGTACATAAAAGGAAAAAAACACATCATTATATAGAAGAATACAGATTTCCCCTCTTATTCTGATGGAATTTTATCATCCCGTAATAACTGATATTGAAAATACTTATCACTATTTAATAGTATTGTCACTTGGGTAGGCTGGCTATACAAGTAAAAAAAAAAAAGATTCATTTAAAGGAAGACAATCACACAGTGGAAAATAGCCAAATTATTTCAGTTTATGCTATGGTCTGTCTCAGGGAATATTGATATATTGATACATTAAGACTATATCCTATACACACATGGGAGAAGTCCTGTATAGCAAATTGGACAATATCTCTGAACAACTATTATAAGATTATATTGTGAAATCAATAAGATATTTTAACAGGCATACAACAAAGTATAATGTGTAATAATAAAGTTAATCATTTCCATGAAAATGATATATTAAAAATAATAGGGAAACAGAAATAGTACAGAAACAATATAGCGGAATATGGAATACGCAATTTTAATAAAGTAAGTTATTAAACTGAAAATGGTCAAGAAAAAAAACACAAGATTTTGTGAACTTCTGGAAATAAAAATAAATGTTTCTTCTTCCCTGCTTCTTAACATGTGAAATATGAAGAGCTGGAATTTTTTTACAAAATTGCTAATTGCATCACAAAATGATATTGAACTGTTTCTGACGGGCCTGCTATTATTAAGACCAAATCACATGTTTGAGTTTGATGCACAGCTGTTCATCTAAACCAGACATGTCAAACTCGCGACGTCACGTGACATCGCGCGACGTATCGGGAGTGTTTTGCCATTGCCGGCAATGGGGTGGGCGTGGCTTCCGTGTGACGCGTCCGGTCCATGGGCCGGCAGTTTGACACCCCTGATCTAAACATTCTAGGTCATAATAAATATTATGTTAGGGCAAGGTATGTGTGTATCAGCCAGAAACTAAATTCCCTATCATAAATGTTAGTGTTTAAAATATATTTCTTTGTTACATTTCAAATAAAAAGTATTCGTCTGCATGATGGGTTAGATATGAGTCTATACAATATGATCATCTCTATGACATCTCACAAGTTTCATATATCACTTGTGCAAAATAAAAAAACGCTTTATAAGTACATTTTGGGGAGAGCGAGAAACAAATGGGACAACATTGGCTGTTTTATCAATATTTGAATAACATAGCAGAACATTTTATTAGAATGTTATTACAGAACTTTGAACACATGGCCAAAGAGAAAAAGACAAAGACAAGATAGGAAAAAAACAAAGAAATATAGGATGTTATTTGGAATCTTTGAGTGTTGAGATGCTATTCAGCCTTATGCCTATTTTTTCTGCATTTTTTGTACTTGGAAACTAATTTTGTTTTTTTAGATTTAGCCATTTTTTTGTATAAAATAAATTATAAGACAAAGTTAATAGTCCAAAGTTTTAGTGGTTTTCCCTGATCAGTCCTCAAGAGTCAGGCTATCTTTCTGCTTTGCTACCTGGCTTAACATGGAGAGTATTTACTGAATTGTCCTCTTTTCAGAAATCATGTGAAAAACAGGTTCTATGGAAAGATGATGATTGAAAAATAATGCTAATAAAGGCAGTAACTGAGAAATGAAATATATGTCCATGATTACAGTTGTTGAGATTGATTGCTCCATAATTATATTAATTGAATGTAATCAATGTGAATTTGACATAAAGTGCAGTTAAGAGTAATGCCTATCTCAAAGGAATACTGTTTCCTGTTGCAAAGTATTATTTAATTATTCAAATATTTCTGGAGATTCATTTGATAATCAACAAAGTAGACTTGTGTAGACTTGCATTTTGCCAAGTGGTAATTTTCTGCATCAAAATGCAAGTCAACATGAATGGCCATGTATGATATATGTTTCAATTAGCTTGCTATGGAATGAGCCTATTGAGAAGAGATCATAATCCAGTGGCTGAACACTTGTTTTGCTTGGGGAAAATCTCAGTTCTCTTTTACTTTTTTCACCTTGCAGTATGCCAGAGTTCTAGAAGAATACTTCAGGGATAAATCTGAGAAATTCACTGTTGTTCAAACTCAGAATAAAGCAAATTCAGATCCCCCCCCCCCATTCTATCCAAGTGAAACAGGAAAATAATATCACCTTGCAATCTGGATATAGTCAAATTGATTCACAGCCCTATTAGGACAAGGTATGCATGCTGAAGAATGTTATGAATCTCATGGATGTGTCGAATCTTCTCTGTTGTAGTAAATACTGCTCGTGATAATAAACATATTTATATAACTTACTTCCCAACTACCTACTAATCCTGTTCTCTGAAACACAGAGAATGCCAAGAAGTACATTTATTATCCTAAAATATAATCTTGGTATAATAAGACAGTTACTATTCTATTAGCACCTCTGCTAGATTTTTCTGGCAAGAAAATTTGAAGACTCCCTAAAATCTGATTTCTGGTCAACTTATTTGTGATAACTAATAGCTATGATTCCTTTGAGAGCCAGTTTGGTGTAGTGGTTAAGGCATTAGGCTAGGAACAAGGAGATCATGAGTTCTAATCCTGCCTTAGGCACAAAGCCAGCTGGGTGACCTTGGGCCTGTCACTTTCTCTCAGCCCTAGGAAAGAGGGAATGGGAAACCATTTCTGAAAAACCTTGGGACTTGTCCAGGCAGGGACTTGTCCAGACAGTCTCAGAGAATTAGACACGATTAAACAGAAGAATAAAAAAATGATGCCTTTAAATGGCATTTCTAGGTCAAATATATGAATTATTTTCATAATTTTTATTTCAGTGTAGACATTTCTACATCTGTTTTTTTTTCTATAGCTGTAAGATGTACTTTGATCCCTGAACAAAACTGATTTTCTCTTCACAGGTTCCAAAGATGTTTGAACCATGTTTGAGGGAAAACTTGTAGTAGAAACCTGGAAAAGAGGTTGTGATGGGGAGGTTGTGAAAGCGCAAGTGAGAAATAACTTAAGCCCTCTTTCCCAATTGCTCTTCTTGGGTAGATGGGCTTACAGAAGGGAAAGGCTTATTAATTTTGTTAAAATAGAATGAGAGTCTGTTAACATATTTTTGAAATGAAATTCTTCTAGGGATGCGAATATTCAACTGTTACTTCTGACAACTGAAAACTTTATCTGAGCAGTAGTGGGTTTTGTGTTAGAATCCTGAAAAATGCAGCTTTAATTAGCACAATATTTGCTTGGTGAGAAAAAAAAGGCAAGTGTGATTTGTTTTCTGACGTATGGTAGTTTCTCATTATTCACATTATCCGGAGGCTCCACAAGAGTTTGTGACACAGTGTAACTGTTTACTTTAACAATATGCTCTGTTAAAATAATGTACGTAGTAGGAAAATAAAATAATTGCACCAAAAATTTCACTAGAAGTTAATTTGAATGTTTTCTTCCCACCAAACCTTAATGCAAGGCAAAGACTGGCATAACAAAATCACTTAACATTTGTCATTTGCAGGAGAAAAATCCCAAAACAACAACAAAAACCTGGGGAGAAAGCATGTCATGCAAATGATGGTTCTATTTCATAAGAGCCTACATCTGTTTTCATTTTTAAAAGCTGAATCAAGAAAATGTAGTTATTGAAAAGGAAAAGCAGGAAGATTTACACTTAAAAAAGTTATTGAGAAACTTTTGCTAACAGTGACATAAATAATGAAAAGCTGTGTGGAAATTTCAGTGAAAGTTTATTAGGTTGTCTATGAAATTGTTTCAAATATGTAAGAGAAAATAATTTTATCTAATAGAGACAGTAAAGCATTTTTAAAACATTGTGCATCTTTAGAGATTCCTGTCATTTCCATCTCCCCAATCCAGCCCCAAAGTTGTTTTATACTGTAATTCACGGTAGTTCTTACTAGACAATTTTCTCACCTAATTCAGCACAAAGAGAGAGGGGAGCATACCTGTTCTTCCTACCCATCTAGATTGAGAAGAGATTGTAATTCAGTGGCTGAACACTTGTTTTGCCTGAGGAAAGTCTCAGTTTGCTTTTGCTTTTTATTTTTGTAAAATGCCAGAATTTTGGAGAAGGGATAAATTTTAGAACTTCATTGTTGTTTAAAATCAGCTGTGACAGCTTTACCATATTCTCTGGTCTCCATACCCACTGGCAAAACCATATTTTCAGGGTCTTTCAAAAGGCCAGTAGGATCATTTGGTGGAAGTCTGTGGCTCTCCAGCCCAGACAGGCAGCGAATGACATCACCATTTTCAATTTCAAAATCAAACTAAGCACCTTTCTGAAGGGATCCTCCCACTTTTCCTTTAGTTTTTCCTGAGCAGAGGCAATCGGGAAAAATCAAGATGCCTGATATTGGTGTCTGAGAAGAGTAGGCAGGAGATTTAGAAGTGGGGTAGAGTGGATTGAAAGAGCTGAGACAGGGCATCCAAAATGCCCCAGGAAGCATCTGTAACTTTGGCAATGCTATTGCATCTCCTCTGTGCTGTCATTCTATTGACCTGCCCACTTTGATCAAAAAAGCAGAGGTGACTAAAGAAAGGAAGCAAAAACTGTCTATCTTTGCAAGCATTCTCTAAGTAATTAAGGGAAAAGGTCAATTAATAAGCATTGAGGGGAAAATCAGCCCATCTAAAGTGAATGGGTGTTTCATGAACTGCATGAAGCCTCATGTTCACCCACAAATCTCACCTATTGTGTGGCAAACTTTTTAGTTTTCAAAACTTTTTTCCTTTTTTCCTGAAAATGTTATAAATAGGTACATCAAGTTTCCACTAAGCATTAGATTGTTTGTCTTGTACTGTAATCTTCCTTGCTCTCAAATCCTCAAGAAAGAAAAAAATAATGTTTTTAAAGGCTTAATCCTACCCCTGGTGTCAAAATTTCACCGTGATGCACTTCCTGCCATCCTTACAGAAGAGCTGAAGAGGTACAGCTATCACACACACACACACAAACAGAGAGAGAGAGAGAGAGAGAGAGAGAGAGAGAGAGAGAGAGAGAGAGAGAGAGAGAGAGAGAGAGAGAGAGTTTAAAGTATCTGCAGTTTAAAGTATCCCTTTAGGCTGGGAAAGGATGATTTTGGAGGAAGAGAAATGGCTTTTCAAAAAGTTGGGATGGATAAAGGGCAGGCAAGAATACTAATTTTAGGGAGATGTTAACCGAAAGGAAAACAGGAGCATTGAGTCCAGAATAGGATGTTATTTTTATTAAGTGCATATAGTTTGCATTAGTATTCTGTTAGAAATATACATACATTAGAAAGACTTAGTGGTCCATCAAGTCTGCTCTTTGAGTTTATTTTTTTGTTTTGTTTTTAAATTTATTTATATTTTTAATTATTTTTATATTTTATTAATTTTTATTTTGTTATTTTAAATTTTTGTCAGATAGTAGATGTCTTTATCCTATGCACGTTTAAACTCAGTTACTGATGATTAACTCACTACCTTCTCTGGAAGTTGATTCCAAGTTTCCACTACTTTTCTTTTAGTAGACAATGCTCGCAAATTAGTAGATATGCTTGTAAATATGCAGGAAAATTATATTGAACCCTATACTGTATGGGGGCTGTGTTCCCTTCTGCTCCCTATAGATTCTTGGAAATACACACTTTGATCAAATTTGTGAATGTAGCTGTATTTTGTAGGGTGTCATACACTAGCAAAGTCTGGATATTTAGGATTTTATTATAAAAATATCCACACAAAATAGCTGCTATTTCTTGTTTTGTCCTGCGAGGAGAAACAGCGGGTGGCCACCTATGAAAAGCAACACTGCGGCTTCAGAAAGTCACTCTTGAATACTCTGGGTGGATCTCTGGCTGAAAACGTGCAGAGAGAAGCCAAGAAGACACACACTCTGCTAGAGAGAAATTCCCTGAGGATGGGCTCCAGCATGAATCTGAAAGCTCAGAAGACTAAATCTTTGGTCCCGGTGACCGACCCAGATTGGATCCTGCAACATTATCCTAGGACAGCATTCATAAGCCAAGAAGAGGCATAAGCTAAACAGGGCACACATCCAACTATATTTGGTAAAATTTGTCTACTGTCTGAGTACTGGGAGAAAAAGTCTCTTCATAAGGCACATTATCCTAACAGGTTTCAGTACTACAGCATATATTACTTGCATTCAGAGAGTTAAAATATTATTGTAGAAATGCAGGGTCATCAAAATCATCAGTCAGTCATGGTCAGTAAATCCATTCAACACCCTTCTTATCTATCTTATTTATCTGCCAACGTTTACAGTATAAAGAAAGAAAAGATTAAAAGATAAGATGGAAGCATAGAAGAAATTATTTTTTCTTTAGAAAGAAAATAAACAGCTTGACTTTTACATTCGTTTTTCTGTCACATCTCTATTTAATACGGAATTATTTTCACCTTGTGGTATTGCTCTTAAACAAAAGGCTCATTCAACTAAATTCAACTAAATTTTGGAAACAGTTTTGAAAACTGACTTGGCAGGGAAAAGTGAACTGATTCCAAATAACTATAAGTAATGGATTCAGAGTCAAATCCATTAAAATATGGTATATATCTGTTATACACATAAATTACAAGAAGCATCATAAAGCCAAAAATAAGAATGTGATTTACTTTTGAAGATGAATGTACATCTTTTATGTTTTCAGATGATACATAAACCCAAGATTTACTTATAATTCAAGTCACAATTTTGCAATGCACTTTTCTAGTGATTTTTTTTTTAAAAAAAAGAATGTTAGATAAATTTCTTTCGGGAAAAAAATATTAATGATAATAAAATGATATATAGTAGGGAAATTATTTCACAAAATTGTGTGCAGTACAGTAGGCAACATGGCAAGCAAAAATGGATCTGTTGGAGAAACATGCACCAAATATATACGTTTTATTATGAACTAAAAAAATATCCTTCAGTTTTGTAACACAAACCTGCTATATTTGGAAAAATATGAAATAGTGAGAAATTGAAATTGATTTACTCCACCCTAACCCAAATAATGTGCAAAGATCAGGGTATATAAAATGATGATACAGTCTCTACATCTGTCTCAAACCCATATTTTGTTTTGTAAATTAAATAGCAAGCCTGTGATTCATAAAAAAAGAATGTACTGTAACACCAGAATAATAAATGATTTGTACTGTATCTGCCAGAAAATAAATGCATTTTAGCCACACATATAACCATGTACAATAGATTCCCCAATTTAATTTTTATCTCATTCCTCTCTTGAAAAGGGGCTACCTTTAAAGACTGCTTAGAAATTACAATTGGTCCAGAATGCAGGGGCCCATTTGCTCATAGGAAGCCAATTCTGGGAGGCAATTCTGTGGACCCTACACTGGTTGTTAATTGATTTCCCAGATTCAAATACAGGTTTAGATATATAAAGCCTTTGGGGGCATGGCACCTACTCTACTTGGAAAATCAGTTCTACTAGATCTATGCTTAGTGCTTCTCTAGGATGAAGGTCCTTATTGTCCCATATTTCCAAAATGTGAAAAAAGCAGAAGCCAGAAGGAACTTTTTCTTCATCAGTGTAGATTAATCTGTTAATGAAGATGGTGTGTTGATTGGTTTTCAGAACAACAGAATAACAGAGTTGGAAGGCACCTTGGAGGTCTTCTAGTCCAAATCTTCAGGAAGATGTTAAAGTGGAACTATTTTGGAGAGCATTTTTAACTAAGTTCATGCCTGGCATTATCTTTTATTTCTTTTTATTTTCTTCTACTTTTCTGGCATTCTAGATATATTTGTCATTTGGTTTGGGGTTTTATAATTATTACTTGATCAGTCTGTTTAATCATACCGTGGATTTTCAACTGTTTTTTCTGTTCAGTAAATTATAAAAGCCACTGAGAATTGTTGGATTGCACTGCAATACAAATGTAATAAATGTGATGAGGTCAAAGTTCCTCAGGACAGGAACCTCTACTTTTGTGCTTTGGGAAGTGGGATATGCATTGACACTGCTGCATAAATAACCAAAGTGCAGCCCAATTATCAGTAGATGATAGTTCTTAAACAGTGCTCCTGAGCTTTAAAATTCCTTTAAATTCTAGCTAATCTAATGTTTTTCATTACCTGCCACCAACATTCCACCTTGATTTCTTCAGAATATCTGATGACAATAATTTAATCACATTTAGCCACTTTAGCCTTAATGATTGGACTATTTTAATTGGTTAATTGTGCTGTCACCTACAGAAGAGAATTTCTGCATTTTCTTTTTAAATAGTTGATTATAGCAGCATGGCTCTCTCTACCTGTCATTTCTCAGTACCTCAGAAGGTAGGAGAGAGCCAAAGCCAATTAGAATGCTGAAAAAAAATCTGGCAAAATACTTGATTATGTTCCTGTACTGGCATGGCAGCAGATAAGTCCCTTGTGTATTGTTAACAATAACTGGAGAAAAGGAATCAGTCTAAAGCACATAACAAAAACAGTTGAAATAAAAAGGAGAGATATAGATCATTTGCTTTGTTACCAGTAGCTCTCAATCATCTGAGATCAAAGAGAGGATTTTGTGTCCAATCAACAACTAGAACAAAGGATCACCATCTCACCACTCAAAATACAAGCTATGTTATGATCATATACCATAACATCTCAAGACTAGATGTTTCAAAATAATATGCTTGTTTCTATAAACAAAATACATAATACTCTTACTTTTAAAATAAATCCATCTACCTTCATTTAAAAACATTAGAAATTTTATGTGGATATGTTTGTTTGACTTATATAGCTATCCATCTTACATATGTGATTCTGGGTAGCTTACAATAAAATAAATAAAACCAATAAAACATAATACTATAAAACAAAAATGCATAGTGGTCGAGTATCCTAAAATAGCCCCCAGGGAACCAAACCAGGTTTTTAGGACCTTGCAAAAGGCCAACAGAATTGGAGTTAACCTAATCTCACAGAGAATGCTGTTCCAGAGAGAGGGCATCACAGCAGAAAAAGCCCTCTTCCTGGGTCCTACCAACTGACATTCCTTAGCTGATGGCACCTGGACCATGTTCCTCCTGCCAGACTGGATATAATAATAATAATAATAATAATAATAATAATAATAATAATAATAATAATAATAATAATAATAATAATAATAATAATAATAATAATAATAATAATAATAATAATAATAATAATAATAATAATGGAAGGGACCTTGGAGGTCATCTAGTCCAACCCCCTGCTTTGTGTAAAGACAGATGCAAAAAACGAGTTAAATAGTTCTGCTTTCTCCCTGTTGCTTGTCACCTTCTTGCCACTTTCAGTTAATGCTGTTACCAGCAAAAGAGAAAGTTCCAAGCATAGTGATTCCCATTGAAAGGCATAAATATAGTTACTATAAACATATATCCAGAATGTTCCCTATACCAATCCATGGACAAAGGCTTCTGGATGTTTACTCTTGATATTTTAGAAAAATCAAAAAGCAAACCAATTTTTAAATAAAAATATCTTCATAAATCACCTTTAACAGTTTGAACTTGTCCATGATGGGCAATTTATTATAGTTACCTTTCTTCTTCACTCATTCAATTGTTAATAAGCACAGGGGCAAATCTTCAAAGCAGGCTTAAATCCAGGAATCTAATTTTACCAATAACATCCTCATAAAACCAGAATACATGCTTATTAGGAACAGTTCCTAGGCATTGTTTCCTTTGGGCAGTATCCAAGAAAATAAACTTATTTCCAGTAAAAAAAAGTATCTTTTCCAGCAAATCTGATTCCTCCTATTTTTTTTTAAACCGTATACTAACGTAGTTCTCTTCCTACATTATGTTGCATAGTAACATGTTCCAAACGACTCAAGTGGTGGTTTTAGTAAAGCCTGAGTGGTAATGTGGGTTGGGTTATAGGTGGTGTGGTGTGGAATGATTTCTTGTTCTTGTGCCATGCAACCAAGAGTAAGTGAGGATCATGAACAAAATAATTTAGCTCCTGGTTTGCTTTCCATCCTTCTTATGGTCCTCATGGTTGCTAAAAACAAATACCTTTATTTTTCTTAGATGGAGTGGATTGATTCCTCAGCAAAGACACCTTGTTGGTATCAAAATATATAATGAGACAAATGCCACATCTTCCCTCTCATGAGTGTTATCCATGTTTATTTTTTTAATTTTTGGTTTTATTGTATGCTGCTCATAGTCACTTTATGTGAGATGGGTGACCATATAAATTTGACAATAAAATAACATCGTGTCAGGTACTTGACACAGCTAGATAAATTATGGCATTTACATAATTACATAATCACACATATTTAGTCATTGACTCATTTTACCTCGATATTCATCCATTAAGATATGATAGGGGGAGATGGAGAGGGAAATATTTTCTTTCCCTTACCCAGGGGAAAGATGTTGCATTGCCACACAGCTGGTAGGGATAATCTATTCTCCTTCCAATGCTGGTCAATGCTGTCCACAGATTAGACTGACTGGTTCCTAACATGCCTATCTGTTTCCTGTAGTCCTTCTTCTATGGCTAACTTTCTCTCTTTCAATATCTGATGATTCTCTAAGGGAATAAGCAGAACATCCCAAAAACTACTCTGCCCGATTTCCAAGTGTGATCCTGATCTGGAAAAAAAATGAATTAAAAAAAAAGCTTTTATTTGTGGGCTATCAATGTACCACCCTTGCATCTTTAAAGTTATTAGTCTTTTGCCATCACTGTGCCAATTATGTCCCCTGGCTTTATTTAGTCATGTTTCCAGTGGCCACTAAGTGCTATGGCAAACTTCCTCTACCAAAAACATCCCTTTTTTCTTTGTAACAATTATATTTACTAAAAGTATGAAAGCCTGCAATAAAGCAGTTATTGAAGTGATACTGGTGAAAGAACAGAGACAATTTTAAAACCATTTGAACAGTCTACTACAAGAAAAATGTAGCCATGAAAATAACTGACACACATACTACTAAGTTAATTAAGCCATGAAAATAGTACGCACAAATATAGCTATGCTGGTTCTCCTGAATAATAGAGTTTAACCATCCTCTTTAACCCTTCCCTTGTGAATATCTCCTACATGGGTTTGGTGGGTTTTATTGCTCTATTCAGTCAGCTCACATCCCAGAAAGAATATGTAAAGCAAGAATGTATTGAACATACCATCCTAAGCCAATAACAATTTTTAATGTGATGGTTAGGGTCTTGTCTCGTCTCCTCCATCTCCTCCTCCTCCTCCTCCTCCTCCTCCTCCCATCCTTTTCTTTTCATTTCTTTTCCATTAATTTTTTGGTACCTGACATTTTGTCTTAGTATCATCTGCAAACCTCATGTCAGATATTGCATTTAATTATTAGCACACACACACACACACACACACACACACACATTGGGGAGACCAGTTGGGCCACTTTCTGTGAGCATGTTGACCAATACCTTATTGGTTTAGCTGCCAGTTACAATGAAATAAATCAATGCTAATTTCATTGTATTACAACAACATTGATTTCCTATTAAACAGCAGACAAAGCAGATTATGGTTATGGGAAGTTAAAATAGAAGGGTATTTCTCTAGAAATAAAAGTGCTGATGAGAAACAAACATACTAATATGAAGAGAACAAAGAATTCCATAGAACATGAACTCATACATAAGTGTGCAAGAGTAAAATTATACAGGCTGCTGTACTTACACATAAATAATTGATATGTTAAAAGTCACTAGTGACAATCACATATAGAAAGTAAAAGTATTCCCAGGTAATCTTCCAAATTTTTCCTATTTTTCTTTACATGTTGGTATTTTCAGGGGGGAAAAGATACATTTGCAAGTTAAATGGTAGCTAAATATACAGATGAAGCAGGGTAACTTAAGATGCTTCTGCCAAACATCACTCAATAATCTTGTGATACTGCAAGGAAATAAATAAATGTAACTTCTTGCTACCAATACACATATGGTATAGAAGTATACAAAATACATATGAAGTTTCTAATCTGAGACCTAACTTCCAATTAAATCGCACTAAACTGGGATAATTACAGCAGAGATGTAAATATTCTTTAAAAGATTAAGGCTCCCTTTGCCTTCTTATTCATTCTTAATCCTCAGAATGCTTTTTGGTTTCCTAGCTATTCTGTAACTAATATAGGTCATAACTACCCACCCTGCCAATTCAAATATTTCCAAGTGAAAGTAATTTTCTTCTCTTAAACTGCATAAGAATGATTTTAAAATGTGGAAGAACTTTAATACAGTATTTTTAAAAGTTTATGACAAACTTTTCTATGATTTCTAATAGTAATCTAGGATTATTTCATGACTGTCCATTATGTAAAAAATATTCTTAATTGTTAAAATAAAGAATAGTATATCAAAGCAAATGCACATTACAACATAGGCATGGAAATTATACAAGTTATGTACTGTATGTTGTTTGTGCCATGATGCAAGTGGTGCAAATTACATAATTTGTGTCACTTGTTTGCTGACATCATGAAATATATTATATCATTACGGCTTTTACCAGAAGCCTATGAAAAGGCCCTAATTTTACCTTCCTTCTGACATGTTAGTTTTCTATCAAAGATCTATGGAGATTCTCAGTCATCCAGGTCATAGTTATCCCAAAGATGCTTTTTTACGAGGCAACTGGACTTTCTTGTTTTTCTTTGAAGACGTTTCGCTTCTCATCCAAGAAGCTTCTTCAGATCTGACTGGATGGTGGGGAATGGAAGGATTTATACTCCTTGCAGACAGCTGGTCATTTGCATTCTTTTAGAGAATCCTTGAGGCCTGGAGGTTTAACTGTGTCATCAGGGTCACCTGAGTAGTGGAAATGGGTATGGAGCCTTCTTGGAACTGCTGAAAGGACAGTCCTGAAAGGACTGTGGTGTTCTTTAGTCTGCATAGAAAACTCATTTTGAATGAGTTTATGAGCTCTGAGAATCCCCATCCTGAATTCAACAGGATGCAGCTGAGAACCAGAGATGATGCATTGCCAGCTTACTAACAGTCCTGCATTAAAATAATAGTATAACTCCAGGGAACTACAGCACTACTTTGATATATAAGACTTTGATGGTAGGCTATACAAACGCAAATGAATAAAGTAAAAGAAATCTATTCCTCTTTTCCCACCTTACCATCAATGTCAAGGCAATACAACAGCAAAGTCAGCTGTCTTTTTCTACTTGAAGCTCCTCAGTCAAGCCCTGCAGGTTAACACTTCAAATCACAGTGGGGCTTATTAGCTTTCACTCAGTACCTCTGATGTTCTATTGGTGTGCACTGTATTCTACACTCAGGCAAGTAGACCTGGTTTTAAGCAGTGCTTAGCACCATTTCAATACATCTTTGGTTGAAAATTCCAGAAATATTTAGACATTTTTTCTAGATATTTTGACAAGAGCACAATCAAACCATGCTAATAACAATGAGATGTTTATTCCAATTATTCCACTTGATATGGGCTTCCAAATCCAAACAACTACCTGATGACGAGAGCTATTGAAAGGTGTTGCTGCTTGCTGCCATTTAGTGATATTTAGATGTTCGCAGCCCAGTTCTGAAAACCTTATTGAAGATTTAGAAGCTAAATTGCACAAATTAAATACAACTATTTAATTTAATATTTACTATAATAAAGCATTTAATATAATACATTTAATAACATATTTAATGCAATAAAATATTTAATATTTACTACAATTCTGCTGTCAAGAGAACTTGGGATTTTTGGACCATGGTTTACATCAGAGGTCCCCAAACTTTTGGGCACCAGGGACCGCTTCCGTGGAGAGAGGTTTTTCCATGGACCAGAGAGTGTGTGGTTTTGTGTGTTGCCTGCACTTCATGGATGGGGCTTTGCTTGTTTGTGTGGACCAGTTGCTGGCATGCCGTGGCCCGGTACTGGTCCATGGACCGGGGGTTGGGGACCCCGGATTACATTACCTACAGGAAGGATTTCTGTACTGCATCTCACAAGGAGCGGGAAGAATGTGTTTGGAAAACAACTGGTTCAGCTCATCCCAAGGGCTTGCCTTCCATAGTTCCATAGGGAAGACTGTCTGCTACCTGGTCAAGAACAGTCTTGGTCTGTATAGAAATTGCTAAATAGATTGCATGCCTGGATAGGAAGATCAAAGGACAATCTAAGAAAACAAGGCTTCCCTACAGAAGGTACTCTGTGTGAATATGGAGAAAAACAATCTGGTACCATACACGGTACCATGCATACAATGTTCTTCAACATGTATGGAGTAAGACCTCATGATGGTGAGAGAAAATGCTATCGACATGGCCAATACTGGGCAAATGTCATTTAGTTTTAATCCTATTTATGCTACATACTTTGACACATGCTATATTTCTATGACCTATTTTATACCTATTTTATTAGCTCAGTGTTGAATGTTATATGTGTATAATTTGTAGGTGCTTCTGACATGAATCAAGAATCTGAAGGACTTTAAACTAAAATTAGAAGAGGAGAACAATCAAGAGACCAGACTCCAAGCATAATCCCCAAGACAACTAATCAGAAAAATGAGAAAGGGAGTGGTGAGAAGGAAGGGGAATTTAGATATAAAATAAGAGGCACAGGAAGCAAAGGCAATGTAAAGGGCTACGTTTGGGTAACCAATAGGGAGAACTTGAAGTCCTATGAGAACATGAAGGTACATACAATATTGTTACTACTACTGAAACTTGATGGGATGGAACCCATGACTGGAACATACTGCTAGAAGGAGATAAATAAATTGTTCAAAAGAAACAGAAGTAACTCAAAAAGAGAGGGAGGAGTTGCACTGTATGTAAAGATTTGCTACACCTCTACAGAAATACACAATACTATGGATGAAAGCCTTCTTGAAAGTATTTAGGTGAATATAAGAGGGAAAAAGAAATGACATTGCCATAGGTGTATACTACAGGTCACCCAACCAAGTGGAGAAAATATGAACTTTTTACCAGTCAATTAGCCAAGATCTACAGGAAGCACATCACTGTAATATTGGAGGACTTTAACTATCCTGACATCAATTGAGAAACAAACTCTACAGCCAGTGGGAGATCGAAAAGGTCCTTGACATGCCTACCTGACAACTTTGTCACACAAAAAGTGGAGGTGGGAGATGGATCACTGTGATTTAAAACTCTTAATGTAGATAAGATTTATTTTACTGTTTGTAAAAGACACTACTTTTTGACCATTCCAGTGTTATAATTATTGGATTGACTGTGTTTTTAATTTGCTGACTCACAATTTACTGTCTTTTTGCCATAAAGTGCTATTACTGAGTAGAGAACTCCTGCATCTCCCCCCAATTATTACTCAGTCTGATGAACAAGATCTTGCTTTTAAAATGCTTTAAAAGAAAAAGAGTATTTCATAAAAGGTCTCCCATGTGAGTATAGCATGCTTATGCTTTCTCTAGTTTCAGACGTGTGGGCATATAACCTGCCTCTCACTTTCATATCTCCAGCCATTTGCAGCCTCCTTGTTTTTTTAAAACTGCTCTCAAATCCCAAGAGCGGATATTATGTGGGAACTTCTCCTCCTTAGCTTTTTCCAGCAGCAATGCTACATTTCCCTCCCCCGCCCCCCCATGTTGGAGAAATCCTTTGTCCTGGAAAAAAAAATCAGAGAAATCTTTTACCCAATTTCTCTTGCTACAGATTTGGCCAGAATTTTAATTGGAAAAGGTCCATGTAATCCATTTCATTCAGGAACATATGAAGCTGCCACATAACCCCCTCCTCAACAATCTTCCCCAGAAAGGAAAGATTGGAGACAGGATGAAAATTATCTAATAGGATGAAGTCTAATGATGGCCTCTTAACAAGAGATTGGACCAAAGCCTCCTTAAAAAGCTGGAGCACCACCTCCTCCCACAAGGAACCATTAATCACCATCTGAATCCAGCCCCATGTCACCTTCCGAGGTAGGAAGGGCATGAATCTAAAACATGTGCTTGTGATCCTACTCCCTAGAATGCTGTCCACTTCCTCAGGAGTAACAGGGTCAAATCATTTCATGGGCAAGAATCTGCCCCAGGTGCCTCCACCAGACCAGAAATCATGCTGATATATAATTGGGAATGAATTGAAATGATTTTGTCTTCCAGAAAATTAGTGAATTCCTCAGCATATCCCTTCAGATAGATCTCTGTATCCTCCTTCTCCAAGAGGAGACAGCTCATCTTAAAGAGGGTTGCTGACTGATTATATGCAGATGCGATTAGTATAGAAAAGTACTTACACTTCACTGCCTGAAACACCACAAGGGATGGTTTAATAGCAACTCTTACCCATGTTCGATCGAGTTCGTTCTTTGTCTTCCATAAGTGGCATTCTAGGCATCTCTTCATCTGTTTCATCCCTCTCAGTTTTTCCATATAACATGGGGAATGAAAAGGTCTAGATCAGGGGTGTCACGCTCAATTTCATTGAGGGCCGCATCAGCATTAAGGTTGCCCTCAAAGGGCCAGATGGGAGTGGCTGAGTAGGCATGGCTAGGTGGTCACAGCCAGGTCACCATGACTAGGTAGGTGTGGCTGGGTGGGCGTGGCCAGCTTGATGCCACTTAGTGCTGCTGACTTGGTATGGCCAGGTGGGCATGGCTGGGTAGGCATGGCCAGGTAGGTGTAGCCGGTCCAGCTCCACTGACTCAGAATGGCTGGGTCGGCACAGAACAAGTCGCACCAGCTAACATGGGGACACCTCGGTGCCCCACAAGCTGCTCGCCTCCCCAAGCTGCTGGCAGCCAAGCGTGCGCACACGCACACACACACACACACACACACACTCCATGCTTGGGGAGTTTTATCCACAGAGGAAGGAAAAATCCTTCTCCCCAAGCCTAGGCATGATTGGCAGCTTGCCAGCTGAGATGTGGATAAAAGTCTCTAAACTTGTAATGATGTGTGCGTGCGCACAGCACACCAAAGGAGACATTCTTCTCCCAATCCCAGACAGCCAAGCATTGGCATTTTCCTGTCCGGTGCCCCCTCCCAACAAAGCAGGAGGCAGAAGGCGATGCTGCTGTGCATGGAAGCGTGGAGTCAAACGTCTGCTTTGACAGATCTCTAGATAACAAGAGGATGAGGCATGGGAGCAGCACTCCCCCATCCTGCACAAGGATGCTGGCTTGTTGGGGCAGCCTTCCCTCATGCAGCTCTCTGCCATTCCTCCTTCTCTCCAGAGATCTTTGTAATTCAACCAAGAACTTTGGCGTGCTGCGCACATGCATGCATGCACACACCATTCCAAGCTTGGAGACTTTTATCCATATCTGAGCTGGCAAGCTGCCAATCATGCCTAGGCTTGGGGAGAAGGACCTTTCCTTCCTGTGTGGATAAAAGTCCCAAAATTAAATGCGGTGTGTGTGTGTGTGTGTGTGTGTGCACGCGCGCACGTGCATGTATGCGTGCACGCATTTGGCTGCTGGCAGTTTGGGGAGGTGAGGAGCTTGTGGGGCACTGAGTTGTCCTCATGTCGAGTTAGCCAGTGCGACTTGTTCCATATCGACTCAGCCATCCCGAGTCAGTGGAGCTGGGCTAGCTGCACCTACCCGGCTATGCCTACCCAGCCATGCCCACCTGGCTACTGTTAGTCATCATAGACCCATGCCCGCCTGCCCTTGAAGTTACCGCTGCTGCACAGCTCCACGCATTGGAGAGGCTCCTCCTGCCTGTCCTCTGCTAGCACTGCTGCCACTGACAAGGCACCCGAAGAAGCAAGGAGGTAACTACTCAATCATCTCCGCCTACTAGTCTCCTTGCGGGCCAGATCTAAACATATCACTGGCTGGATCTGGCCTATGGGCCTTGAGTTTGACATGTATAGTTTACAGTTTAGGAGAGGTTGCATGGACACATTCCTAATCAGAGCCCCAGTCACTTTACTATTCAAAGCAACAAGTAGGAGCTTGGCAGGACTGCACAGATCTGCAGTTATAATCCCCAGTTCCTTCTGAAACCCATCTGGGTCCATTAGTCATTGGAATCAGACCAGTCTAATAATTCCTGCTTCCCTGCAGTACAGTTGTAGAGAAACTCATAATCACCAGACTGTGATCTGACCATGATAGGGGATCAAAGATAGGTCCACCAATTCTACATCACATAGGCACTGCTCTGACAAGTACACCAAATTGGGTGTATGACCACTATTCCTATGTGTGCCTTGAATGACCTGCGATAGGCCCATGGAAGTCATGGTTTCCCTGAAATCCTGAGCTGACTCTGTCTTTACTACCAGGAATGGCTGATTGAAGTCTCCCAGAACTATAAGACTGGGGAATTCCAGTGCCAGTCCTGCAGTGAAGTCTAGGAGGACAAGTAGGGAAGCTGCCATTCAGCAGGGAAGTTGGTACAGCAGCAGAAATCCTATTTAATCCTTGAGCCCGACCTGAGGAAAAGAGTCTCACAACCAAGCACTTGTAGGTGTTAGAGTGGGGAATCCACCAGCATTGTCGCTATCTTTTGTCAATTTCTCTAGTCAGTTGCTTTGCTTAGCCTTGCTTACACAGGGTGCATGTGACTTTCCCAGAGATGATAGTTCAGGATTTTAAAGATGAATGGCATCTGCCTCAGCTGTGGGATGGGAATGAGATAATGTCAATGTCATGAGGACAGGTCAAAAAGAACAAACTATGCTTGTGCCATGGTTAAAGGCATGTGAAATGTCTACTTTTGGAAGTGATTCTCCTTCTTCGATTGCTGCACACATCATGCCATTATAGATCCCAATTCCCTTCTTTCTCAGTTAATAAGCCACTAGGTCTCTCCAGCTCTTGCTGCACTATACTCCTCAACTGCCTTGCCAGCCTACCATATGGCACTAACTAATAAGCTAAAATTCTTGTATGTCTGTCTCTGTTCCTTAAATTCTATGCGTCTCCCCACTGCCAATCTGCTGCACTACTTCATTGCTTTTAAATATATTTGTCCTAGGAATTAAAAACTATTTTTCTTTCTGAATTATATCTAGACAATTGCCTGTCAGTTAACATTCTTGTTTACAAGCATTAATTTGATCTTTTGAATGCATGCTTTTAATTATTTTCAACAAAATAATTGCTTGATTGATCTAGCATCTCCAAACCCTCTCAACGCTTAAAGTGCCAATTTTTAAGGGCACTCAGTATTGATCATTTAAAATTTTTCACAATCATCAAGATTCTATTACTGAAAATTATATAATAAATGGACTTTGGAAAAGCAACCAAAACCGAAAAAGCAATAATAGTATTATCACCCCGACCGCTTTAGGGAAAACAAAACAACCAAAGTCTATATTTGGGTGATTCTTTTATTAGGAACAAAAAACAATGACAAATTGTTCCACCATTTGTCTTCCATTCCTATTGCTATTGTAAGCAAATATTTCGCAACAGCTTCATTATGATAAATAAACAGATTCTGGCATTACAGGAGTCAAGGAGAACAGATATTTATTCAAAGGGTTAAATCTAGCAACTTTAGCAAGCCCAGAATTAAAATAAATAATGATCTGAATCAATACTGATAAAGCAGCCAAAGTAGACTTATTGGTTTATTGATTCTTTAACTGTCACATTTAATAGATTTTTACCAAGTGAATATCATATCCTTCATTCAGCCACCATGAAAGTAAGGCAGAGGAATTGAAAATATGTTTAAATACCAGAAATGCTTTGGGGGAAATAAAATAAAAGATAATCCCTTCCCCCCCCCTTTCTTTTAATTGCTGCAGAACAATAGTAACTGGCTGCTCTGAACAAGGATCCATATAAAAGACACTTTTTGCAGTTTTTTGCAAACTAAATCTGATAATCCTAGTTAATGGCTCATCAGCTATAGAATCAATTTATTTGAAGATCCATCATATAATCTATATTAAAGTCACATTCACTTTGAAAAAAAATGCTATCAAATATATATATATATATATATATATATATATATATATATATATATATATATATATATATATATATATATATATATATATATATATGACTTTCTATAATTAGAGAGTCATAATCTGGGTTTACCAGATGTAGTTTGTGAAAAATCTGAGAAACCAGTGATGGATGGATTATGTGCCATTCAATTTGTGTTGATTCTTAATGACCACATAGATATATTTTCTGTCACTAACTTAATCTTTTAGGCACATCAATGGTGTACCCATTACCATAGTAATGGAACCCATCCACCTTGCTGCTGGACCTCGTCTTCTCATCCTCCCTTACACCTTTCCCAGTATTAGAACCTTATAATAAAAAAGCTAGGTCTTCCCATAATGTGTCTGAAGTAGAATAATTTGAGCCTAGCCATTTATGCCTCAAGGGAGAACTCTGGCATGATTTTTTTCAATGATTCATTGGTTGTTTTTTTGGTTGTCCACAGTATTTTGGGGAGTTTCTCCAACATCAAATTTCAAAAATATCCATATTCTTCCTATTTCACTTCTTCATAGTCCAATATCCACTTCCATAGAGGATAATAGGAAATACCATGGGTTGCACTCTTCTGATCTTTATAGGCGTAGAGACATCGTGGCATTTATATATCTTTCCAAAGACATTTGTGGTTGCTGTATCTCCTTCTAGTTTGCAGAGTATTTCTTGACTGTTCCTTTACTTTTGATAGCTGATTTTAAAAGGCAGAAGCTTTTAGAATTGATATTTTCATTATCAATCCTAAGGTTGTTCTATTTGTTGTCATTAGTTTTGTTTTCTTTATATTTATTTTCAGTCAATTTTTTTTCACACGCTCCTTGTCTAACATTACTAGAGCTTGCACATCCTTTGCACTTTTGGCTATCAAAGTAGTGCCATTGGCATAGCCCAGGTTATTGATATTTCTTTCTCTAATTTTAAAACCATTCTCATCTTTTTCCAGTTCAGCTTCTCTTAAAATATATTGTTTAAATAAATAAGGGCAGGTTACAGTCTAGAGTAGGGAAGAATTAGTATTTACTGTGTCTTTGTTCCCTTCCACTGATTTGCCTGGATCTGTATCACTAGCTTATTCTACTTGATTTGATTTCCCATAGCATCAAATAATGCTATGTTTTTGCTTTGTCATTTTAAGTAATAAAATATCCTCAAGTGATTGGACAATGACTAAATGAAATAGAATAGATTTCCCATAATATAGTTCAATTGGTAATGTTAACTTTGTTCTAATCTTATTAAACCAACAAGGTTCACATATAACATAAACCCATGATTTCTTTAACCAGCCACAATTGACTGGATACAAGTAACATTAAGTATTGAATCGTGGTTTACAAACTACAATGGTTGGGTTTAGATGTCACCCTAAGCAAAATCAAAACAACCAATTTTAGTTTAACATGATGCACAAACTCCTGAGAATGGTACTTTCAATATCAAAAAACCATTTGGTTTTATTATAGACTCTAATATTTATATCTTATTTAAAGCTGCAATTAAATGATGATCACATATTTCTTCTTTATAATGAAACATTATTAGCATCAACTTTAATAAATTATTTAAAATTATGTAATGTTTTAATATCAATTAAAATACTATAATAAAAAAAACAAAATAGTCCATTATATTTTAAATTATGCTTAATTTTAAATAAATCTCTCTAAATGAATGTGTGAAAGCAAATTAGTTATATTTCTCCAGCTTTAAGTCAGAAGCCTTCCTTTAGCATTAATGGATGTTACCAACCTTTTCAACTTTGCAATGGAGTTTAGTTACCATCTGCATATGTAGACCACAAGAATCCAGATGACCACCAAGAAAGAACTGCTTCCCTTTAATGGGTGTCCAGATTTTTGCAAACCCAGATATGGTTGTCCTCCACTATATAGATAAGGCCATGGTTTTAGTTCCAACTGTAATCTACATTGGGACTGTAATCTAATATAAAGATGAGTTAGTATATTCTGTTGCATCTTGTTTAGTGCCAGATGATTTCCAGATAAAATGAGTTTTCAATGGTCCACTTTCTTAGGAAGTGGAGCAATTATGTTCATTTAGTTACCAGTCAAATTATTTGTTTATTTCTACATTGCAGAATTAAAAGCTTACTATAAAATATGTGTGTGTCATGCCTTCTCATAAACAAAGGGATCCTTGCAGTTTAGTTATGAAATTTTACCCAAAAAACCTTACCAAACCATTCTTGCAAATTAAATTCAAAAGTAACTTTAGAAGAGTGATGCTCAGTGTTGTAGGAAAGTATAGCCAATTTTGACAGACAGGGAAAAGTACAGCTTTAATAATTGAAAATTTAAAAGAATTGATTGAAACAAAGAGAAGCAGGACTCAATAAGTTAGCTGGTATATATTGCATTTTGAAAATGTCAGATCAGTTCTTTTATCTACTCCCAATACAGGGAGTACAGCACCGCAACAGATTGACTAGAAAACCTCATCATGCTTACATGTGACCTGTCTTTTGAACATTATTGTGTTTCAAATGTGCTAGATGACAATACCCAATATTCTCAATCAGCATGGCCTATTATATTGTTTGCTAATAATTCTAGCCATTATAATTCAATATATTTGAAAGAACTGGGTTGGGAAGACTAGAATTTTATTTCATGCACCAGCAATGACTACTGCCTTGGAATGAATCAAATTATAACCATTAAACATCACAAGAAAATTATGCAGCAGTGCTGGGCAAGGCCAATATTCTACATTAGTATTTAAGAGGGAGTATAACCTTTGATGACATCACTGTCCAACCTCCTAGCAACCAAATGGATAAATGAGTATTGGAATATTCTCCCTCTATATTGGACTATTGAAATAAGTACCAGCATGAGCTGATATTTGCCAGGGTAAATATAAAGGTTTTCAGCAGAGCTGCTGAATGCTTATCTCTAGAGGAGGGTTTTCTGCAGGCTAGATACTAGAAGAAAAACACACCCTCCTCCTGACTGATACTCAATCACAAAGGTCTCTGCTAATGAGCACAGTGGTTATATCTATATGCAAGAATGCATTTTCTTCAGCATCTGCCTGCCAAGTTACTTCAGTTCTTATATACCATTACAGCTCTTTTTGCAATGATAATGCATCACAGTGGCAAACTGCATGGTTGAGTAACCAGAGCCATGGCATTTTGTATTCGGAATGGGGCAACTCACCAAAGCCAACTCGCCACAGGACAATTCACCTCGGACAACTCACTGCTCGACAATTCAACAAATACAAAGGTTAAATTAATTTTGACAGAACCATGGCCAATAATAATAAAATAAAGTCAATCCAAAAATACAAGAGTTACAATAATTTCAACAAAAACGTGACCAATAATAAAAATACCTGAATGAAATGATTAATGCAGCATCAAATTGCCCCATGGCAAGTTGTCCTGTGGCAAGTTGGCCGCGGTGAGTTGCCCTGGACCTTTTTGTATTAGCTGATGCCTCTGAGCAATGCACAAGCAAAGCCCTAAAAGGAACCTTTACAATGCTTGTACTATGCGGTTACTAGTTTAAGGGTGTATCATATCTTAGTGTTTTATTTTTATTTCAACTGTTGATTGTATTCCTTATTGTTTGATAAATTTTAGAAATCAGAACTTTATTTTTTTAATTGATCACATGATTTTACAATTAAATCCCAAATATCACTGATTGCTTTCAGAAAAGGACTGGGATAAAAGCAATGTATTATTATACTAATATCCTGTGTATAGAATGGCACATAATTCTTGCCTGAAAAAAGAAAAAAAAGCCTATGTAAGTGTGTCTATGTGTCTGTGTTTACATAAACACACTTTTGACTCATCAAAATGGAATCAAAGGACCTATTTTAGTTTAGCTGAATTTCTGTGTGAATTAAATGAAGCACCACTAATGGAACCAAATATGTGCTAAGGCCTTTCTTATTTTTGTATTATCCTTGTATTAATCTTTTTCAGCTGTAGAAGAAATCTGCCCAAAAAAAGAGTATCAGGAAAAATGTGTGTCTTTTTCTTTATAATTTCTTTTGCAATCTCCAAAATATATGAGACCAGGCACTCTATCTTTAGTGCCCCTGTAGATTCTAGCCAAAATTTTCTTAATAGAGAGCCATAAGATTTATACGGGGTTATATTCTTAGGGATATTCACTCAGAGTAGATTTCATTAGCTTATTGGGATTTGTTTCCATGGAAATAGGCAAAACTGCAAAGGTTTACTTAGGTTTAGATTTACTTAAGTTTACTTAGAAGTAAATCCTGCTGAATTCAGAAGGACTTGCTTCTGCATACATGTGTGGTAGATGGGGAACAAAATTATGGTCTTTTTTTTGCTAATTATTAGGACTGTTCTAGGACTTATTAAACTATATTTTTATAAAACTATTAACTTTTTATGTTCTATTGGTTTTTTTTAAAAATGTTAATATATAAACTTGTGACTTTTTTAATGTTTTCAGAAGAAATGGGGATAATCAGTAATCAAGCTTCATTTTAGGTGCCTGCTATGCCATAATAATGTACCTCTAATGTTTTATCTTATGATTTCCATTGCCATAGAATTTTTTTTAAGACTACTTGATTAAGATGACCTCCAAGGCTTTTGCTAATGAAAAGGAAAAGCGGAATAAGTAATGCATAAGCAAATCTTCCAGCGTTCTTGCAATTTTGTAAAACAAATGTAGTTTGTGGAATCAAAGCCTCACCACCAAAAAAAATGTGAATGCAAGATTGAAATCTTAGCCAGCTTCTAACAAGATTTGATTTACTTTTGTTTTAAATCCTTTTATGAACTTTGTTTCCTTTAAGAAAATAAAATGGTAATCTTCTTCTTCTTGTGCCATATCCGTTATCGGACGTTGGCGATCATGTTGGCAATCCTGTTTTTATCAGCAGCCGCACGAAAAAGTGCTGCTGAGTTTTGTTCAAACCAGTCCCTTAGATTTTGAAGCTATGATGTTCTTCTTCTGCCTGGACCTCGTTTGCCTTCAATCTTTCCCTGGAGGATTAAATGGAGTATGCCGTATTTTTCTGGGTGTCGCATCACATGTCCGAAATATTCTAACTTTCATTTTTTAATTGTTTTGATGATTTCCCTTGGCTTTCCCAGGCGGCTTAAAACCTCCTCGTTTCTGATCTTGTCCACCCAGCTTATACGTAAC
The DNA here is from genome assembly GCA_023970755.1 of Azemiops feae. Taxonomy (NCBI): domain Eukaryota; kingdom Metazoa; phylum Chordata; class Lepidosauria; order Squamata; family Viperidae; genus Azemiops; species Azemiops feae. The sequence continues at coordinate 230,536 of JALGBA010004200.1, read as the reverse complement.
AGCCGCCTGTAAATCCACATTTCAAATGCTTCTAGTCTCTTCAGGTGGCCTTCTGTCAGAGACCAACTCTCTACTCCATAGAGCAGGATAGAAAAAATATAGCATCTGACAAGCCTGATTTTCAGTCTTAGGCTTATGTCGTGACTGCAGAAGACCTTTTTCATTTTGAAGAATGCTGTTCGAGCTTTCTCTATCCTTGTCTTTACTTCAGTGGTCATGTCCCAGCTTTCATGTAAATTAGAACCGAGGTGCATGATCCTTTCAACTTTTTCCAGTGGTATTCCTTCTGAATTTATTGGTGGTAAATTAATGGGTTGTTTGCTGACGACCATGATCTTGGTTTTTGAGGTGTTAAGCTTCAAGCCGTATTTTCCAGATATTTCGGTGACTCTGTTGATGAGGAGCTGAAGGTCTTCATACTTACTGGCAAGCAGAACTGTATCGTCAGCATATCTTAAGTTGTTGATCCAAACACCGTTTACTTTGATGCCAGCATCGATGTTCTCCAGTGGCTCGTTGAAGATTGACTCAGAGTAGATATTGAACAATAGTGGAGACAGAATACATCCCTGTTTGACCCCTCTTCTTATTTCTGCATCAGCTGAGTATTTTTGGCCTAGTCTCACATTTGCTACCTGATGCCAATACAGATTCTTTATTATTTGGATGTCTTTGTCATCTAGTCCCCCTTGTTTCAGGATTTCTAATAGTTTGCTGTGCCTTATTTTATCAAAAGCTTTTTCAAAATCAATGAAGCACATGTAAACACTGTGATTGACATCTCTACAACGCTGTACAAGAACTTGAATGCTGAATAGCGCATCTCGTGTACCAAGATTGTTTCTGAAACCAAATTGTGTGTTACCTAGACGCTCTTCAATTTTGTTGTATATTCTTTTGTGAATTATTCTCAGGAATATTTTCAGGGTTCAATCTCCTCCATAGTGATGTTTGGTCCAGTTGTTATACTTCCCATATCTATATCATCCCTAGTGTCCTCAAACAGTTCTTCAATATATTCCTTCCATCTTTTTAGTTTTTCATCCTCATCTAAGATAATTTTCCCCTCTTTGTCAACTAAGTTGTTGGTTTTCTTTTTGTAGAGGCCTGCTGCTTCTTTCACTTTTTTGTGTAAATTGAAATTATCATGCATACGTTCTGTCTCTTCTATTTCCTTGCATCTCTTTGCAAACCACTTTTCTTTTGCCAGTCGAATTTTTCTTCTAATTGTTTTCTGCAATTCATTGTATTTTTCTTTGTTTTTATTTTTATAAGATCTTCTTTCATCCATGAGATGAAGAATTTCCTCCATCATCCACTGTTGTTTCTTGTGGTACCCCTCTCTCTGTTTTGAGTTTGTTACCTCTACTATTGCATTTTTAAATTTATTCCAGTTCACTTCTACATCATCATCATTCAGGTTGTTGGTTTCCCTTAAATGATTTTCTAGTTCTTCTTTAATCTTCCCTCCATGTTTAATGATGAAGTCTCTGTTGATTCTTGGTTTAGCAGGGTTTGGGTTTTTCATCCTTTTTAGTTTCAGCTGGACTTCAGCAAGTAGTAGATTATGATTGGATGGTACATCTGCACCTGGGTATGTCTTTACTGATTTTACTGAGTTTCTAAATCTTTTGTTTATTGTAAAATAGTCAATTTGGTTCCTTACTACATTATTTTGTGTATCTGCTGGTGATCTCCAAGTGTAGAGGCGTTTTTTTGGCAACTTGAAAAAAGTATTCATCACACATTGCCTATGTTCCTTGCAGAAGTCTACAAATCTGTCACCTCTACCATTTCTGGTTCCTAAGCCAAAGTTTCCAACTACAGGAGCATCACTTCCTTCTCCCACTTTTGCATTGAAGTCCCCCATGAGTATTGTGATATCATTACTTTTTAGGGTTTTCAGTACACTGCTTACATCTTCGTAGAACTTCTCTAAATCCTCCTCATCACTGTCAGCTGTGGGAGCATAAACTTGTATAACATTCATATTTACTGGAGTACTATTTATTTGGATCATCATCACTCTATCGGATACAGGAATAAAGGACTTGATGCATTTATTTACACGATTGTTTACGATTATAGCTACTCCATTTTGATGGTGTTTGCTGTTCTCAACAGAGTAGTAGATAGTATAATTTCCTATTCTACACATTCCATTTTCAGGCCAGCGCATTTCACTCACTCCCAATATAGAGATATTGTATTTGGACATTTCTTGGATAGTGTTGTGTGTTTTCCCAGTTTCGTATAGGCTTCTCAGATTCCACGTACCAATTCGTAGTTTTGGGTTTATCATGCTTCTAGTGGACCAGGAGATTCTTAGCACCCCTGCCCCATTTAAGGGGCGCCCGTACTCGGGCCCATTGTTAGGTTTTGCCGCCATTAACATGATTTTCCTGGGAAATATATAGTGTAGTAGTCTTCCCTTTGCTTTCTACACCGCTGTGCACATGCTGTTCAAATGGCTGCCACCACACCGTGTGCTGTTCTTCTGAATCCGTTCCAACCAATATGGTCTCCGCCTTCAGTCGATACTGGGGAGCCAGCTGCCACTCACCAGGCCTGTTGGTCCACGGGAGGTATTTGATTCCCTCCAGCCTGCCATTACAGTATAAAAGCCATAATGGGTAGGGTCCCCCCAATCCGCCACCCGGGGACGCGCTCTGTGGGGGTTCCAGGCTCCCCCTAAGAAAATGTCATACAATATGACAAAACAAAACTTGTATAGTTATGTTCATTTATTTCATTTAAAAGTATGAGCTTATTTGAGACAACTCCTGAATCCATGCAAGGTACTTCTACAATATTTGAGATTTGTCCTAAAAAACGTGGCTCATCTCCAGAACAGTTTGCACAGATTGATCTAATTCTCCACTAACAGGATGAAATGCACTTAATCATCAGTCCATACAGTAAGTATTATGCAATACTGTTTGCTTTTATTTTGTGTTCATATCTTACCATTCTTACAACAACAAACTCTCTGATGTTTATAATAATTACAAAAGAACAATAAAGTCAATATGTAGAACAGTAAATAAAAACCACAGGCATCCAAAATAGCAGTAGTCTATGAATTTACACTTTCAGGCCTGTAATGTGGCTGATGAAGAGCCAAATAATCTATTTCTTTATAGCAGGGTGTCAAATTGCCGGCCTGTGGGCCAGTTGCATCATGCAGAAGCCGCGCCCACCCCAGCTCCGGCAATGCAAAAAAAGTCATGATACATCAAAACACATCACATGACGTGGCGAGTTTGACACCCGTACTTTATAGTATTCTGCAGTTGCAACTTTTTCAACAACCTTCCCTTAAAGGGGAGTATGGAGACAAAGACTTAAGTGTCTAAAATGGCCATGTCCAGGAAGAGGTTTGTTACCATTTGTTTTCATAGTGACAGGCACCACTACTAAAGAGGTATGAACTGCCTCCTGGATCCAGCCAGTCATGCTCAACTCCCAGCTTCCTAAAGCAACCAGGTAGGGCAGAGGTCCAGCAGTGATGGAGCTCATTCTGCAAAGTCCCCAATGTGCTTCTTGGGAAACAACAAGATGAAATGAATCCCAAGTAATGTTGCACAACACTACTTACATCATTAGATCCCAAATCTGTGGAGTAGTGACTGAATGACTTATAAATTGCTAATCATTGATTGTCAAGGAGAGAAGCAACCTAAAATTAAGGAGACGTTTCCTGGCAGAACTAATAACTTGTGGAATAGGTTGCCTTCAGAAATTGTGGGTGCTCCATCACTGGAGGTGTTTAAGAAGAGATTGGACAGCCATTTGTCCAGAATGGTACAGTATAGGGTCTCCTGCTTGTGCAGGAGGTTGGACTAGAAGACTTCCAAGGTCCCTTCCAACTCTCTTATTTTATTTAACGATAAATTGTTCTGTGAAACATCATCCAAAGAACTCAGATGAGCTCAGTATATTGTTTAAAAAATATTCCACCTGTCCGATTTTAATCAACATAACTTGCCTGATAACATACATTTTCATGCACTATTTATCAATATATTTACTTGTTTGCAACTATATATATATATATAACATGCATTTTTTTTCAATTTGCCCTTTAATGCAATTTATATAAGTATGAGATTTCTGTGCAACACTTATTGGTCAGAAGGTATTTTGTGACAACTGTGGTCTCCATGAAGTTGGTGCATCTTCCTCCTGCAACAGATTCCTCTTCAATGGGTCATGCTATTTTGCTAAAAAGGAATCATTGGAAGATTTCTTTATGTCCTGTACCACAAAAGTACCCTGGATCTAAAGTGTATTTTGAATAGTCTGGATTGTTTTCTTTTTGGACAGTATTGCTCCAATACATATAAACAAAATGGGGAGCTGCAAGTAAAAAATGTAGGAATTCCGTCCTCCATAACTTGAAGACTTTTCTACTGGTTGTGGTTATTCAGATAAGTGTGGGTAGCACTGATTGTAATATTAAGCTTGGTTTAATAAAGGTAAAAGTAAAAGTTTCCTCTGTCCAGTTGTGCCTGACTTTAGGAGGCATTGCTCAACTCCGTTTCTTAGCTAAGAGAACCAGCATTGTCCAAAGACATTTCCATAGTCATGTGGCCACCATGACTATATACTGAGGCACACGGAATGCTGTTACCTTCCCACCAAGGTGGTACTTATTTATCTACTTGCATTTGCATGCTTTAGAACTGCTAGGTAAGCAGGAGCTGAGGCAAGTAATGGGAGCTCACATGGTTGTGCGGTGCTCGAATCTTGAATCCGGGCTATTAGCTTTTCAACTGACAAGCTGACCACTGAGCCATCGTACCCCCTTTTCTTGATTTAATATGACTTTCTAATCTTATTCAAATGACTTCTATCTTGTCTGGATTCAGCTTCTTGGTGTTGCCTAGTCCAGTCTAAAACAATTGATTCAGTGACTGAACTTCCACATAAAGATGACGAACAGCATAACAGAGGATAAGGTTACAGTATTATGAATTTGCATTTACTAGACATAAAATCTAGGTTCTCTAGACTCTTGTTCATTTAGTTAAACAGTTAAGAATAAAACAGGGAAGTTAAAGTCACTACAAAGAGAAATCATGCCAGAAGGAATATGTCCTTTTGTAAAACTGCTTAAATACTAAAAACCACAAAAATCCACTGAGAACATCTCTGCTAATTTTCCACTACCAAGAAGCTTTTTTTGTGCTGGGTTGTGCTTTTGCAGTACTTGGAGTTGTTATCCATGCAGGGCGAAAGAGATTTCTTCCCTGCAAGAGAACATAAAACTTGAATAGTTGTTGCAAGGGAACAGTTTCTTAATTCAGAATTTTTCACTCCAACGCAATGTGGTGGGAAGAGTATTAAACAGGATTTTTCTAAAAGGGCAAACATTGCAGAGGAAATTGAAAAGACAGATACAGAAACATTTTATCCCAAAGAGTTATGGCTTACTGTAGTATATTCATGAATAAATTCTGTAGGAAAAATGTAGGCACTCACACTCAAGCCTTACGAAAGTAAAGGGTCATTATTTCCCCTGGGACACCAATATTTTGTCTCAGTTGTCACCATACTAAACAGTGAAACTATATTTATACAAATATAATGAAGTATTTTATATTTATATTTTAATGAATGAAACGAGTAAAAAAGCTTCACTTGAAGACATATCAGTAGGGAAGCCATATCTCCTTTGCAGGCAAAGCTTTATTTTATCAACAAACATATTTACAGATTAAGGGGCTGTATTTTTAAAAAAATATATAACTTAATTTAATGAAATAAAATAATTTAAAATAAATTAAATAAACTTAATATGCTTTAACTGCCATATATTAAGTAATTTTATTCTTCACACTAAAATTGTGACACCTTGCTGTGAGATTTTAGGGAAGACACTTGTAGTCCTGAGGTCTCTGCTTTATTTGAAGGGATGCTGTTTTAAAAAATTTAAAAGCCAGCTTTAGAATAAAGACTCCTGAGAAGAAGACACAGCTATAGCAAACCACGATGATGCTAAAATGATGACATAAGCATTGTGATATTATTACATCAATGCTGTTATTATGTATTTGTGTCCTGATGTTGACATCACTAGATAATTTATGATGTTTGCATAATCTTCATCCCACCCCATGAGTCCATGCTAAGAAGGAAGACCCAGAAGTCCTCTAGTCAACAACTGGCATTTGCATAGCAGATCCAACAGGTGTATAAGCCTCACAATCATAATATTTCCCATTATTATGAAATTTATAGTTTTTCTATTTAAAATTTAATAACTAGATTTCACTTTGTGTTTATATAAAGCATTTACACATTTGTGTCATATTTTTTGTTCATTTTTTATCATTTTACATAGTGGAATATTTCTCAGTGCAGATAGTCCTCGACTTACAAACACAATTGAGCCCAAAATTTCTGTTGCTAAGTGAGATGTTTGTTAAATGACTTTTGTCCCATTTTACAACCTTTCTAGCTACAGTTGTTAAGTGAATCACTGCACTTGTTAAGTAACATGGTTGTAAAGTAAATCTGGCTTCTCCATTGACTTTGCTTGTCAAAAAGTCGCAAAAAGTGATCACTGCAACCATCATAAATATGAGTCAGTTGGTAAATGGATGAATTTTTATCATGTGACCATGGGGATGTTGCAATGGTCATAAGTGTGAAAAACAGTCATGTCACTTTTTTCAATGCTCTTGTAACTTGGAACAGTCATTAATGAACTGTTGTAAGTCAAGGATTACCTGTAATTCTCGGATATCTCTTCTGGAATTGGAATATATACAGTAACACAAAGTCTTCTGTATTCTGATATTTACAAGTGAATCTTTCTTCCATGAGTTTTTATATCTTACTTTTATAGACTTTAAGTAAGCATTATACATTATATATTTTTTCTACAGAATGCATGATGGGGAATCTGAATTGTCTAATACAGTCAATTGCCATGAACAAATTTCTGCCTGTAGATTCTACTGAAGTTAAACGACTGCCATTCTAGCTAACAATAGTGGTTCAATATACCACAGGCCTAACTTTTTAATGTGCTGTTGTTTGGAATCAGCAGCATGGCAATATTACAGACACAACTGCCTTACCAATTTATCCTGTTACATTCTATGGATATACATATAATTTAAAACATTGACATAAAATACACATTTTATCCCATCATATACTGGCCAAATTTCTAACTGCATTCTGCCATTGAACCTGAAGTTTTATATTCCAATTTTAACAGACTCCACTGGATGGATACCCAGCAATCATAAAGAATATTTGTGGAATCCTCTCAGGTAGTTACATAATCTTGTAATATTTTTAAACTGGAGTGGCAATTTGTGATTTGAGAACCTGAAATGTTTACCACAGAACAGGGAGAACTGATCCTGTCAGAAATGGCACATTTTTACAGTTAATTCATTCATGATCCCCAGAGTTTATTCTTTAAAACCTTCTTGTCGGTGGATTAATTTATAAATAGTAAATACTTGGAAAACTATCAGAATGTGATTAGCAATTTGTCATGCTGATATTTATCCAACAGAAAGTATTTACTCCCTAGTTATAGTAGGTTCTGGCCACATTTCTATCATTAAAACCCAATTGGTAAATTGGCTTCCTTCTATTGTTTGATCATCCTGACCTCCATTCCATTTTTGTCCACTTTCCCTTTTTCTAGCACTTTCCACTGCACCTGCTTCTCAGTGTTGACAGTAATAAACAGCTAGCAAAACAATTATGCACATTAAGATAAGGAGGATGGAACTGAGGTCAAAACTATTTTCTTTCGATAATTACATGGCATATAAATTCATTTTGCCATGAATAAAAGCAACACGAAAGGTCACACAGTGTAGAAAGGAATCAAATGACCAGCCTAGCAATTTAATCAAGGGCTAAATCCAAGGCCATTCACTTCTCTGTTTTGCTTTTACATATGGACATTTAATTTGTAAATATTGCCTTAACTTTTAATAGGCTAAGACAATTGAAGTTGAAGAGTGCTTAAACCTATTTTCCCCCTGTCATGACTTTATGCAATTCAGCTCTTTCATCAGCATTCTTTTTGTACAGGAAGAAAAGTCTAGGTTGAAGGTAATTGTCAGTATATACTCGCAGTGCTTGACCAGAGTCTTCTAAATCAAAGAAATTACAGGCACAATGTTCAATGAGGTTAATTTTTTTCTCCTAAGTTAGTATTCATTTCTAATTGTAACAAAATATCATCAAAACTGATACAAATATGGTTGGTATCACATATTTATTTATTAAATTTGCATGCCGCCCATCTCATTACCAAGCAACTGTGGCCCCTCCAGGGACCTGATGTTCCAGAGGGCAGGATCTATGGCAGAAAAGGCTCTTGTCCTAGACCTAGACCCTGCCAGCCTCAATTTCCTGGACAACAGGATCTGCAGCATGCCCTTTCTGTTAGAGTGAGTAAGGCAGGGCAATCCCATTGGGACGAGACAGTTCTTCAGGGAGCCTGACCAATTCCATAAAGGGATTTAAAGATTATAACCAACACTTTTAATTGGATCCAGAAGTAGGACTTGATTTTTATTTTTGAGTTCTAGTCCTGCTTTTGTGCCTAAAGCAGGACTAGAACTCATAGCTCTCCCAGTTTCTAGCCTAGTGCTCTAACACTACATCAAACTGACTCTTTTCTGCAAGTATTTACATAATCTTAAATTTTCATTTCCCCATCTTCAATAAACATCCTATCAAGGAATACAAATTCATCTTAACTTGCAATTATTCAATCTATTTTCCGTGTTAAACATAAGAGCTTTGGTCTTCAATAATTTTCTCATCTAAACTCCTTATTGCATTACACAATTTAACATTTGCCACAATATGTATGCATTTAGAAAATTTGAAAGGAGTGAATACTTTCTCACAAAACTGTAAACATTTTGATTTAAAAAATTCTTAGTTGGAGTGATGGAAGCCTCCCTTCATTGTTTCCTAAACTCCATCATTTGATATCACCAACCCAAAGCAAAAAATAAAAATAAAATAAAATAAAATAAAATAAAAATTCAGTAGCAACTTTTTCATGAATATTGTTGGCAATTCTACTAAGCATATTGTGGGCAACTTAACACTGTAGAAAACACATTTTCATACATCTGACAGAACTGCACTAAGACTTCTAATGGAGTTTGCTTTTCACCCTCCACCCCTCTTTGTTTTTGCTTGCAAGGCATTTCTTGATTATTATCAACTAATCAGCCAATACTGAAATAAGACTATTGAAGCTGAAAAATGGTTTATTAAACTGTAACAAGGTTTGCTATTCTGTTAATAATATGGTAAAGAGGCATGAAAATCAACTTCTGTCTGTAGTGGTTAGCTCTATACCTTACTTAAATAATCTTGGCAATTTTGCTGCAGACTTTTATTCTCAATGGATATTCACATTACTAAACACATTTCTTCCCATAAACCTGAGGTCTTCAATTGCTTTGCTAAATGTGCACAATGGGGTGCAAAATTCCTGAGAGAAAGGACTATTCTATTGCTTCATGTTCAAAGATTCAATTGAAAATGTTCACATATGTATGTACATGACCCCTCTTCTGTTTTTAAATCTACATGAGAGATAAGACCTTTCTGCAATGACAGGCAAGTTATGTTCCCATGGGATTTATTTCGAAGAAATATATCCATTAAGCAGTATAAAGCAAGAAAAATATGGTGCTCAGAAATAGAAATCTGATTATTTGTTATACCTTTCAGCAGAACGTAAAATTGGTAATTGATGGCCACCTGGACTAGACAAGACTCGTTACACTTTGCAGCCAATGACTGAGATTGGTTGACTGAAACCAGGCAACTCACATCCATCAACCTCTACATATTCTATCCTAACTTCCTGAGTAATTTGCCTATTTCTCACCCTTTGCAACGTTAAGGTCTGAGGGCTTCAGCTCCCAGAATTCCACAGATGTTAAACCAAGATGCTTTTCTCCCTAAAAGGTCACTGGATTTTCTTGGTTTTTTTCTTTGAAAATGTTTTGCTTCTCACTTCCAGTGAAGACTTGGCCAGCACATGACATGCCCAGAGAATCTCCTCTCTATAGACTTAACAACTTAACAACAGAAGGAACAGGCTTCCTTTTGTTTATTTGACTTTCCTGAGTTGCAATAACAGTCTGCAAGTAGTTTTAGAAGCCATGCTTTAAAATAGCTGGTGAGCTGAAGCTGGGGGGGGGGGGGCTAAAATCACGTCATTGTTGGATAAAACAGCCATTTTGGAATTTATTTTTCAAACGGACAATAAGCTGTGTCCTTCATTTCTTGATCAATTTATGAGACTATTATCTCCATTAGTTAAAAGAGGCTCTCTTTAGCTACAGCTTATCACTCCTTTTTGAAGCTATACGCCATCTTTGAGACTCCTTTATTGTTAAATGACAAGGACGAGCGTTGCTGGACGCAGCTAAAATAAGGAGGAGTGGAGTATTTTTTCTTTTGAAATATAAGGATAAAGGTTGTGGTCTTAATTTACTACTTTTAAAATAATCTGCAGCCCTGTATTAGGTTGTTGTAGTAGTTGAAATTTTCCAATTTTCATGAACTCTGATTGGCTAGAAAAAGGAAAAAATAAATAAATAAATAAATAACATTTTTTTGACCACTAAAGGAAGCTAGGAAGATGTTTAACTCTGAGCTGGAGTCTGTCATCAAGGAAATATTTCAAAGGTCCATACAGATAATCATTTATACCATGAATTACTTAGGGTCCAAAGATACTAATTATACAGAGGATATTAAAAAAGAACATTATAAACTCACTGTAGAAAATTATCAACCCACTGTGTCAACTTTACAATGCGAATAACCTAACTGTATCTTTGGAATATAAACCTAACACCAGTTTTTATTATGATGGTGGTTTGAATATAATCCTCCCAGTGCAACTGAAACAAGAGTGTCAGGTAAACTCACAACTCTTAAGAGGTCAAGTTTGGGATTTTTTCCTCATGGATACCAACAAGGTCAAGAACTCTTTGAGAAAAAAAGATATGATAAACATCTTAGAGAAGGAAACTTCATTCTACGAGATTTGCTCCAGGTTAATCTACAATGTCTAACAGAACAATCTTGGGACATCTTTTTCATGGATATAAATAAGGCTGAGGACTTCTTGAAGAAAAGAGACTTGATAGACACCCTTGAGAAGAAAAAGATTTCATTCTATGAATACAAGCTGGAGGGAGTGGCTTAAATTTAATGATTTAATTAGGATAGATTTTTATAAGTTTGATGCATGTATTGAAAGAAAGCATGCATAAAATGAGTTTGTAAATGCATGTCTTCTGTCTTTTTATGTAATGCTGAGAAAGCTCTAATGTAGTTTTGTGTTTTGGATTCTGGGTTTAAACTGAAGAGGGCTTTCTCTCCTCCCCCTTTATATATAATACTTGAGTACTGTTTAAAATTAATAAAATATCCAAAGTAGAAAAAGTGTTTTCTCCCTTTAGGGTTAAAAAAAAAATGAAATAATATAGAGGATTCTTTAATAAGAATATGATAAAAATTAATGAGTCAATAGAAGTATATATTATTCCCTATGGTATATGGTATATGGTATAGTATGTATGGCAAATAACAGCCAGAAAAGTCACACTGTGTTCAACCTGTTTTTAAATGTTTACTCAATAAAATTAAAAAAGAAGTATATATTATTCCCCATAGCAAAGAGAAGCAGAGATGGTCAAATTGATTCTTTTATCCAAAGAAGAGATTATATCTAACCTTGTTTCTATTTTGAAATTGCTTCCGGATTTTGTGCTTGCAATGAAAAAAAATGAAATCTTGATTTTGTTTTTGCTAATTAGATAAGTTTATTGTTATAGAAATGGCTTGTACATACTGTTGTGTAAAAGTAAAAAGTTGTGGTTGTAATGTTATCTTCCACTGTGCTAAAGAGAGTCGGAAGTTGGTGCCTTTTTCTTTTCTTTTCCCTCTTTACACCATTTTTTTTCTTCTCTCCCCCTCCTTCTAGTTTTCTATTACTTTTTTGAATTTCTCTCTGTATTTTATATTTTGATAAACCAATAAAACTATTATTAAAAAAAAGAAAATGTTTTGCTTCTCATCCAAGAAGCTTCTTCAGGTCTAAGCTTCTTGGATCAGAAGCGAAACCTGAAAGAAAAAAACCAAGAAAGTCCAGTTGCCTTGGAGGGGGGGCAAAGCACCTTTGGGTTAGCCATGCCCTGGATGATTGAGAATCTCCGTTTCCTGCTACTTTTCTCCTTTGCTCAATCCTTAAGTCTCATAGCACATCACATCCTTTATTTCATCCTTTTGCTTCACAGCTAATATTTATGGTATAAAAGAACAGGCATGCTTGTTTTGGATATGGGTTCCCTAACTTGGGTCCCAAAGCTGCTTTTGCTTTTGTGCAGAAATAGTGCTAAATTCCACTTTCCTCAACTCAGTGTGATTCATTGTCTCATTGAACTGGATACAACAAACCCAGTGGTCGACTAGGCCAACAGCTCAGTCCCAAAATTAAATTTTAACTGCCAGGGTACTTCATATTTTAATCATTGTTCTTATTTCTAAAATATTTTCTTGTTCAAAAATTTGGTTTGCCATGCCACACCATTGCTGTTTCCCAGTTTCCTTATGGGTGCAATTCAAGGTTGTGGTTATTACTTTTAGAGCCCTATATAGCACAGGGTCAGGTTATCTGTAGGAGTGTCTTTCCTTGAGACCCTCGGCCCATCCGGATAGATCCAGCAGGATAGGCATGCTCTGGATCACTAGGTCCAATAAAGTGGGTAAACTCCAGGTCCTTATCCTCAAAGGTTGCCATCTAGTGGGCCTTTTCCATAGTAGCCTTTGCGCTAACCTAAGGAATACTATCCCGCTTGAGATCTGGCAGGCTCCTAACCTCTTAGCTTTCCAGAAAGCCATTAAGAGCTAGCCATTATCCCAGGCACTGGAATAGCAGGATGGGAATCTGAGGAACTGCATAATTGGATAGATATTATTGATTGGGTGCCGGTGGGGGGAGGTAATATAGTATAACTATAGGTAACTATACGATAATATAGTTTGCAGCATAACATAAGTGGGAAGATTACAATGAGTTATACATGGGAAAGCCTTGGATAAAATGCTGATTAAGCAATTCACCTAATAATCATAAAGTTCTATTGACCTACCTTGTAGACTGGTTTCTGATATGAAGTTGTAAATAAGATAGAAAAGTAATGATAGATATACTGTTCTATTTCTAAATGTCTCTCCTGAGTGCAAATCCCCACAGGCATTTATCTGAATCTGACTCTTTTCTGGATCCTGTTATGAAAGTTGTTTATGAGGTTTTTTTTTATTTAGTTGGTTTTCAGACAGCTTATACATAGTATATCATGTTAAGGGGATACAGTTTGCAGTGGAAAGTCCTAGTAATGTACAACTTTTCCCAACCTAGCAGGCAGGTTGGAGGGTTGTGAGTACTGAAGTCAAGCAGTTTTGGAGAGGTGGGGGCTAACTGGAGAAGATTGATAAAAACAAAAAGAAAATAGTCATTGCATCCTATTAAATAGAACTGGTTGCTGTTTTCTTTCTATGTCTACGCTACCGGTGGTTCATATTAAACACCTTAAAAAGAGGTGGTATAGAAAATGTCAACTGAGTAATATAATTGACAGTTAGGATTCAGTTCTGAACAATAGGAAGAAATAGTGTGCTGAGCCACTGCTTTGCAGACATTATTGAAAGCAACTTTTTTTTTTTTTTTTTACTTTTTTACTACATTCAAGCATCATTTATTCTTGCTGCAGTTTTAGCTGATGGATGTATTTTGATGTGATCCAGTGGCACTTGTCATGTGAAAGAGAAGGGTCAGCATATTATTTTTCCCAGTTGAATATGTTTTGTGAGTGCTAATAAATGAGCCATGGTGTGAAAAACAAGCTTTACACCTTAATAAATCCCAAGTTACTTCCTGCATTATACTAAATTCACATATGCACAAACCTTCCTAAATTCTTGCTATATAGCCACACAGACACATTTCCAGTATAGCTCCAACATTTGCTAGTACTTCCAAATTTCAAAATGGTAAATTTTGTCACTGAAGGACAAATACATTCCTTTTTATATGACTTTAGGATCAAGTCAATCAAATATCTCAAATGGGAACCCTAGAGGAACTGTTCAACTTAATCTAATGAGAAGGAAATGTTATTAGAAGTGCTAATACTCTCAGTTCAACTAGATTATTCTTTACTTGTCCATTTACAAAAATTAACCTCCTGACGATTATTACAGTTTAACATTGGTTGTTACAAAAGAACCCTTCTCCCAGTAGATGACCAAGGAGAAAACATTGATTTTCAATATATTGTATAGAGGAAGCTGTATTATTACTGTATTATCTATATATAAACATTTTATTGGCTTGTTAAGAAGTTATTTTAAAATTCTGCCTGATCCTCAATCATGATTTTCTCCCATTCTCTAGTTTAGACATTTCCAGAGTTAACATCTAGCATACAGCTTACTAATTACATTTATTGAGGCTAATGGTATAACTTGCTGGATTTGTTCAATCCCTTTTTTAATATATGGAGATTTAAAATAAATCCCAATTCTTAAACCATAAATATGAATGAAACAGCTCAAGCCCTGGAGTCTATATTGCTTCTTTGTTAGTTTTCATATCACTTCCTGAGGCCTTTCAGTAATGAGTCCCAAGGTATCTTACAGTTTATCTAATAATCTAGACTGGATCTCATCTAATTGGGCCAGAACAGAATGCCTGTTGTTAAATAAGGTAATCACTGTATCCTTACAGGAATGTTGTGTTTAATCCTGCCTAAAGGAGGCTATCATAAGCTACTTACTAAAGAAATCTTCCCCTAATCAGTTTCAAATGTTTCATTTTGGAGAAAAGTAATTTTTGCAGGTCCAGATGCATATCAATGATACTAATAAACTAATAAGGCTTTGGTCACCTTGGTGGTGAGCTGTGGCAGAAAACAGGTATGGAGAAGGTAGTTTTTCTGAGCTCTATTTCACTTTTTGGACTATCTACCAAGCTTTATACTTCCTGGAAAAAATTGAATCTTCTGGAATAATATATTTTGTGTCTTCCCATTCTTCTCTGAATGGCCAGAAGATTCCCTGACATAATTCAGAAAGCCAAACTCATCTATCAGTCCAAGTTGTATGTGAATATATCAGTCAGGTGACTATTGGGCAGCTGAAATGTTCCTCCTTACATAGCCCATTTTTTCCAGTGATATCATAGATACGTAGAGTTCAGTTTTCAACACCAGATTGGTTTTCACACTGTTTTTAGGCCTCTTTTTATTCTTCCTTCAATGTATGGCTTTTAATCCTGAATATATCAGCTTATTTGTACCCTCCGTGAAAATTACCTTAAAGAGACCATCGTCACCTCAGAAGATTTCATGTTATCTTTGTCTTGTATCACATGTAAACCTATTTGGTTCTGTTCCTCTATTTTTGCCCCTTCTGTCCACTGCTTTCACCTCAATACAAGTTGGGTCATATCCTTGACTTCTTTTTATGTTATTCATTAAAGCACAAAATAACAATTTCCCAGGTAGTGAAGTTCAATGCCTCCAAGGAATAGGAATCTTATTCATTATCTATAGCAAGTACCTCCTTTGATGGAAGAACAGTTGCTAATGTTCAGCTGATGTCTTAACTTGCAGCATTTGTTTTGGGAGTCACTCTAATTTAAATAAGATATCATCTCGTTTATCCTGTGCAGATTGCTAAAAGAGTTAATCAGTTTTTGTTCACAAGCATTGGATGTATCCTTAGAAAGCAGAATTTCTAAGAGTTTATTTGAACTCTGTCTTGCCAAGGACAAATCTGTCATGGGGAGTGAAAACTGCTATCTGCTACACTGTTTGATTTGGCTGTTTCCTCATTCTTGTTAGCCTTAGGGTTCAGACACTACATTAAATTGCTATCCAGCAATTCTTGAGCTGGCAGAAAAGTATGCCAGCATGAAATTTGCAGTCCCAATTGTTCATCCTATCCTAATCTGTCTACCAAGAGATGGAAAGTGATTAGCCGTTTGACTGCTATTTACAAGACTGATCCAATGTCACAGTTTCATGCCTATTTAATCTGAGGAACAACTTCCATTCTCTTGATGACTTGCTTGGCTCCAAGGGATTATTTGTTTAACTACTTTGGTGGTGTCCTGAGAAGACCAGGATTCATCCTAGACTTCTTTTTTCTTTTTCTTTTGTGTTTTCAATTTAAGCTTCTAAGATATATTATTTTTATTTTTTGTTATAGAAAGTTAGTCAGTGGGAGCTTCTACTATTGTGTCCATTTTTTAAAATATGTCACTATAAACAGAGAAAGGATTCACTTTCTTTATCCCCAGTGGTTGGGCTATCCCACTTAATTATTTTGAAGAACTCTCCAAAAATATCTAAAACATCACAATTTTATGATCAAGAAGGAAAGGAAAATATTGCAGGTCTAGTTCTACTATTAGAGAGAAGAATGCAGTCACTTTAAGCAATAGTAGCTAACAAAGGGGTAGATCTTTACTGTTATATTTTTATCACTAGAGTTGGGGAAAGGGATTTATTTGTTCTAATTCTCTGGATGCTGATGTAATTGAGCTAGTTTTAAGCAGTGGTGGGATTCAGCCTGTTCGCACCACTTCGGCAGAACCGGTAGCTAATTTTTTGTTGCCCAGAATGGACTTCTGGAAGTGGCATCCACACAGAGAACCGGTTGTTCACATATCTGAATCCCACCACTGGTTTTAAGCATCATATAGGAGGACCACAACAAATGACTGCAACCACCCACCCTCCTAAATATTGTCTATCTTTCCAAATTTTAAGTTACTTTAAAAATAAGTGAGATATTTCTCATTTTAGGAGTCTCTTCCCCCACCCCCAAATGTTTAGCCCATCTGTCAGCCTGTTATGAATATTGACTTAGGTGGGTATAGAACAGAAATTGCTACTCAGACTCAGGCAGCAAAATGGCTTGGGCTGGCCTTGGGAAACTGACTATCTTCTGTGCCTAACTAAGTGAAAAGTGACTGAAGCAATTTTTGTCTTTCTATCTATGGAGATTCTCAGTCATCCAGGTTATAGTTGTCCCAAAGGTACTTTTTCAAGAGGCAACTGGACTTTCTTGTTTTTCTTTGAAGACATTTTGATTCTCGTCCAAGAAGTTTCTTCATCTCTGACTAGATAGTGGGGAATGGAAGGATTTATATTCCTTGCAGACAACTGGTCATTTGCATTCTTTTAGAGAGTTGTTGAGGCCACTTGGAGGTTTATCTCCCTGTCGCCTAAGTAGTGCAAATGTCTGTGTAGCCTTCTTGGAACTGCTGAAAGGACTGTGTTGTAAACTGGGATTGATGATGTCGTATTCCTCCCCCTCTGTTGAACAAGGGCTGTTCAATTTTGTCTCTTTGACCTCTCTTTCAAACCAGCAGTCCTCTTTGTCCAAAATGTGGACTTTGCTGTCTTCAAAAGAGTGGCCTTTGTCTTTTAAATTCAGATGGACTGCTGAATCTTGTCCTGATGGGTTTGTTCTTCTATGTTGTGCCATGTGTTTATGAAGTAGTTGTTTTGTTTCCCCAATGTAAAGACCTGCACATGTCTCACTGCATTGTATTACATATACGTATATCTTGTCTTCAAAGAAAAACAAGAAAGTCCAGTTGCCTCTTGAAAAAGCACCATTGGGAGTTTCTATCTTTCTGCTGTTTCCTTTGTACTGTGAAGGGGCAAGTTGAACTCCCTTTCTGCTTGCCTGTTCCTTTCTCATATTATTTGGATGGTTAATACATAAATAGAATAAAATGTGGCTGGCTACTTTGTGGTTTACCATGTTGTGGGAGCCCAATATTTTATGTGAACCAGGTTATCACATTAAGCAATAGTTTGGTTTATTTTGGGAGGATAGTGTATTTGCTGAACAACTACATTATATTTTATTAACCTGTTTTTTAGAAGGTAAAATATATGAATCCAGCCAGTGTGTTCCATTCCCTGGACTTGATGTCTGCTCTTTGTTACCATTTTCGTGATAGGTGATGTGAGCAGCCCATAAACCTATCACTAGGAATGTGAGTGAGTCCTAATACGTTTTTGTGTGTGTGTGTGTGTGTGTGTGTGTGTATGTATGTTCAGTTCCAATCCCAAAATATTCTTGAATGACTGTTTCTCTTAACTCTTTTTCTTTCTGCCATTTTGTTCCAGTTGTGCAAATTTATTTAAAGAATATGCAATCCTCAAGAAACAGCTACATATATTGCATGTCATGCTCTATGTGTATATTGGTATTATACTGATATACTGTTTTCTATGAAACATGTAAAAGTATAGCATGTATGTATTGGCCTTGAAAACATCCATAGTCATATATCAGGAAATCTATAGCTATCTCTGTTTGGCACATTTAATTTGGCATCAATTAAGAAGTTCAATCTATCATGGATGTCAATTTTATTTACACTATGTGATTTAAGCAATAGAGATTATTGATAAGCTTAAACCAACTTTCCAAAGAGCCTGAGTTTAAATTGGCTGGCTTTCAGTCCTTCTCACTGTGTGCAAGATTGTATGCTTACAGATACCTAATGAAAAATGCTAGCTTATTAATACCTTACATTTGGTTTTTATAAGGAAAGGGCATTTCTTACAGCTGTTTATACTTCAGTAGAGGCTTAGGCAATCTTTTGCTGAGTTCCCAAGAGTCCAAAAAATAACTGCTTTCAATAAGGAAAATTCAAATCAATGACTTCTCTTCTTTTTTTAAAAAAAAAGAAGTTCACAAAGCATGAGGGAAGCAGATGGGAGTAGAAAGGGAAAATGGAAATGACAAAGTTAGTTGGAAGACATTTATTTTTCCAGGCAAAAGAAAGTAATTAAAATATCTGAGGACATGCCTTTAACGTTTTCTACCAAAGCAATAAGAAAAAAGAAAAAAATCCAATTGGATAAATAAAGCATCTTAAATAATGTACTTGAAGCCAGAGACAGTATTTTAGTTACTGATGCCATCTTTTTCATTGGCTCATCTAATTCCAGGCTAAGATTACCCCCCCCCCCCGGCAAAAAAAACCCCAAATCCTTCCACCCCCTGCAATAGTCAATAATCACATTATATAATAGTGAGTGACCTTAACATATGCCTTAAACAAAACACAAACATTATGGTGGTTAAAGTAGTAAATTTTCAATGTAGCCATGATATAGTTTCACAAATATAAGCAATATTGTTTCATAATTATCTTTGATATTTTTTATAATTCATGAGCTTGTGTGTGTCTGTGTATAGATAGACAGACAGATAGACAGACAGACAAATGAGAGAGACAGAAAGAGAGACAGAGATAGAGAGATAGAATGGGGCTAATTATACAAAGTTTGTAATGTGTTTCCTAAAAGGATTCATGATCATCCTCCTGAATAAGTAAATAAAGACTGGTTATTTTATCATACGCTATGTCCAGAGAGCATTTTTCCCCTATAGTATTGCCTGGATGACCCTGGATGACCCAAAGCTGGGTGAACTAAAGGAGTAGATAAGGATATTAAACTGAGAAAATACACAAATCAGTTATAGCAAATATTACTCCGAGGTCTAGGGAGTTCCAGGTACTGGAAATTAACATACATCAGTCTTGCTTTAGCTGGAATAAATCGGTACCCAACTGGTGCACCAAACAAAGTAATTAGTTCTAAGCAACTTAACTATCCTAGGGAGCTTTACTCTGTATTCAAGTAAGCCTTTAGCTCCATGTCTTCTGTGCCCTTATTCAGTGGTGCTATCAATGGTGCTTGACAAGGATGAAGGTGATTTTGCTACAATTTTGTTCTTCCTCAAACCAAGACCTTAGCATCTGCTTGGTCTTCCTACCTTTCTCAGTCTACCACATCTGTCTATCTTTCCTGCTTCTTCAAACAGGATTCATACTGATATGGTACTTTCTTACTTTCAATAGATTCCACACAGAAAAGAATAGCAGATACAGGAACTAATGGATAAAGTGCAACATCAGAACTGTACATATCTTCGAAAATACCACAGTTGATATCTGATGGCAGAAATATCTGGCTTTTTTTTTTTAGAAGGGTTGTTAACAAGGCTGTGCAAAGTATTTGAAAAGAACACTTTGCAAAATGTGTTGATGCAAGTGAAGCATCCTTCTTTAAAATCTTATAGCAACAGCATAGCTTGGAAAACATAGATAGCTGTTTCAAAGTTTGTCCACAATCATCTGCTTTGCTGGTATTTAAAGCATTTTCTTGTTGTGTATAATGTACATTATTGTGACCATGCTTAGGTTTCACTAGCAATTACTACCTTGCTATGTGGAAGGAATTCATGAAGCCTCTTCTCTGGGAGCTGTCTTAATTGGGTTGACTAATTTATTGGGGCATTTTCCAGGAGCTGACACAGCCTAATGATAGCTATAGCTTAATTGGGAGCAAAATTAGCATTAATGCTACTTAAAAAGAATCACATATGGTAAGATAATGTTTTTTACCTAGAATATATTTCGAAATGTGAACATTATGAAGGGACATTTTATCACATCTGGTGGACAAGTAAAAAACTCCCAAATTTTTGAATACATATACACACACTAATTCTGAAGATTTTAAAGAATAATATACAATTGAAACAAAGGATTTTCTTTCAGCTGTAATGGACAGCTAGAAAAATGACATGTGATCTTGTTTTTATATATGATAACTGTGGTGAAATTATTCTATGTTCAAAAATGGAAAGGTTCAACACTACCTACAACAGAGGAATAGTTGATGAAGATGATGGAATTTGCAGAGGTGACTAAATTTACTTCCTTGATTAAAGAAAAGACTGGCTGACCAGAAATCCCTTATAGACTTTTTGCATGAAATGGAAAAAAGTGGGCTTCCGGTTTACGATCGCGGCGCCAGTGGACGTGTGGTGAGCGCGCTCTCTCGCCGTCCGGTTTCCCTTTGTCGGAAGACCCTGAAAAGGGTCGAAAGTCGCCCTGGAGGGGCGACCACAGTGAGGAGGACCCTTGATAGATCACGGAAGGGCAGCAGCCTTTCCGTTTGATCTGAGGCAGCTCCTTTGGACTGACGAAGAAAAGATCGGCCATCAACGTAGCCGATCACTAAGCCGTACCAGCCGAAAGCCAAAAGCACCACCAAGCACAACGAAAGCACCACGGAGGAATTGGGTGAGACCTCACCTTACCTTTCCTGTATCCCAATTATTTTTCTGTAGAAGCCTTTTGAAAATTTCTTCCCCCCTTTTAACTGGGCGGCATCTGCCTACTTTGGGAATACAAAACTTTTTTTGGGGGAAAAGAACAACTAATCTAAACATCTAAATAACTGGACTTGCACCTTTTGGATATTTGGGGCCCCCAAAAGTTCCTGTTTCTACGGGGACCTATTACCTTATCTATTTGTTAAGTTGAAAAAACTTTTTTTAAAAACTGGATAAAAGCCTCACTTGAGTTTGGAAAAAGACTTTACATGCTACCGGGGACATCTTGTGGCAAAACCTGGCATAGCAAGTGTATTTCTTTTTGTCTGTGAGACCTGTGAGACTAAGATTTGTCCTTGGCACTATCAAAAAAGATAAGAATTTGGAACAGCTGGGTGGTGAAAACAACTCTTTATAGTGGAGGTGGACATTTACTGACTTTTATCAAAAATAGCCTCCACTAAAGGACTATCTGTAAACACCACAGAAATGGAGGAATACTACCCACAACTTAACTACAAACTAATACTTGAAAAAAAAATCCTTGAGGCTACTGAGCTAATGAACTCCAGACTGAAAGATAAAGGTGCCACCCTAAATTTACAAAATGCAGCCCAGACTTCAACTGATGAACTTACAATCCAAAAAGCAATAGAAGAGAAAGAAATTAACTTCGAAGTGGATTTTAAAGAATACCAGGAACAATGTACTAAAAACTTTGATAGTCAAACCTTGATCTCAACTAAAAAATCTGCAACTCAAAAAGCAACAGAAACTGAAGAAAGCAACATTAAGATGGAAGGTGTTGAAGGCCAATATGCACAACACATCGAGAACTTAGACAACCTAGACAACCAAACAACAATTACAACATTGAATATGACTCCTTACCTAAGCCAGATGAAACCGGAAGAAGAAGACCAGACTGAACTGATGACAAATATACCAAGCCAAACATGGAGATTTGAAATACCAGGCCAACAACCCAATGATTACAAAGGGGCCAGCTCCTTTGAAAAATTGATCACTGGATGGTCTCCCCTGATTCAAATATTATGTGTAGGAATGAAGGGAGATCTATCTGATGATTTAAAGGCACTGGTATGGAAGCCTGCTTGGAACAAAAAGAAAGCTAGAGTTAGACTTAAAAAATGGGTTGTGTTTTTTTTTGTGTGTGTGTGACTTATAATAGAAGAGCTTAACATCTCACTTAATGAGCTAAGGAGATTTTAAAAGATATTAACTGACTTAATATTTAGAATTTAGACTTATAAGGGAAATAAAAAATAGCCATTAGAATAACAGTTCTGTATTATAATTTAGAAGTTGGATTGAGACAATAAAGGATATTTTATTAGTAAGTGATGAGGTACTAGGATGAGAAATAGAATATATTTGTGAAATAAAGTAAGAATTTATTCGAGTAAACAATATGTGTATCTTAGATATGACAACTATTTTGTAATGAAATAAGGGAACTTTGGGCTACCCGAAATCTAAATACTATGAATATTAAGCTAATTGGAATACTGTAATCGAAATTAGGTAAAATTTAAATACAGGACATGGACACATATAAGTTAAAATATACTGATAAATGTTTTAATTGATTGAGTCATAATTAGCAATCTATTAATTTGAATGTGATAAAATAACTAAAGGAAACAGAGAGGAAATTTTTGATGATGTAACCCGACCTATTTACGAAAGATCTTGTTATTGGATTATGGATTACCCAATCATCACGCTGCTTCCTTATTATTTGGATTTTTGTAAAACTGGAAAATTAATAAAAATTGTTTAAAAAAAAAGAAAAGAAATGGAAAAAAGTGCAGTTATGACTTGAAGTTTTGATAATTAGAAAATATAAAAAATAATGAAAAGTGGGCCTTCCTTCTTTTGTAGCAATATCATACATAGAGTACCATACCATACCATACATAGAGTAATTATACTTATTCTTAGATTAGCAGTAAAGGAAATCAGAAGCTTCTTTTTATTTTATTTTGTTTTGTTTTGTTTTTTTCTTTTTGCACCCTTGTCTCTTTCTTTTTCTCCTTTTAATTTCTTTTTATTTATTTATTGGATTTATGTGCCACCCATCTGTATTCTTTAAAGCTATTATATTAATTACATTATTATAACACCTTGGTAAGGCCACACTTGGATTACTGCATCCAGTTTTGGTCACTATGATGTAAAAAAGACATTGAGACTCTAGAAAGAGTACAGAGAAGAGCAACAAAGATGATTAGGGGACTGGAGGTTAAAACATATAACGAACGGTTACTGGAATTGGGTATGTCTAGTTTAATGAAGAGAAGGACGAGGGGAGACATGATAGCAGTGTTCCAATATCTCAGGGGTTGCCACAAACAAGAGGAAGTCAAGCTATCCTCCAAAGCATCTGAAGGCAGGACAAGAAGCAACGGATGGAAACTAACGAAAGAGAGAAGCAACCTAGAAATAAGGAGAAATTTTCTGACAGTTAGAACAATTAATCAGTGGAACAATCTGCCTCCAGAAGTTGTGAATGCTCCAACACTGGAAGTTTTTAGGAAGAGACTGGACAACCATTTGTCTGAAATGGTATAGGGTTTCCTCCCTGAGCAGGGGGTTGGACTAGATTACCTCCAAGGTCCCTTCCAAATCTATTATTATTAATATCATCATCATCATCATCATTATCATTATCATCATCATCATCATCATTATTATTATTATTATTATTATTATTATTATTATTATTATTATTATTATTATTATTATTATTATTATTATTATTATTATTTGTTGTTGTTGTTGTATTGTATTGTATCATATTATATTATATTATCATATCTTATTTATAATTTTTAAAAAGGAGTCAGAAATGGTAATAACAGGGTGCTTGAGGAGCATCTGCTAAACCAGCAGAATAAAATCCAAGTCCTCATTTCTTTGTACATGGCTTGCCAAAGAATACTGGCAAGAATCAGAGTCATGCCATCCAATTTTGCTTTGGGACTTTGTGTTTATTTTTATTTCATCCATAGTTTCATTTCCTGACAGATATGGATATGTTAAAAATGTTAAAACATCTGAGACATTTGACTCAGCATTTTTGGCAGTTGTGCCTATAAGCTCCTATTTTTAAAAAATAAAACGCCTATTAATTTTTAATTGTTTTAAAGCATCATAAGGATTGAGAGAGCTAGTCAGAAACACTGAGGGAAGGAATGCTAAAAGTAAAAAAATTAAGGTATTCATAAAGAGGCTACAAAGATCCAGATGACCTTCATAGAGCAGCAAAAAGGAAACCATAACACTTTACTCCCAATTAGTGGTCATCTAGACTTTACAACCCAAAAATGGTGGTTCTGGATTTACATTTTCATTTAGCTTTGTCTTGCTCACAGTGAATATCCTCATCTGCCATGAGCTTGAGGCAAAAATTAAAAAAAAATGTGGATTTAGTGGTCAAAATGTTGCATCACTATATCTTGATTTGTAAACTATGATTTATAATAGTTGAACATGTGTGAACAGCAAATCATGGCCTATTCAATAAACCATGATTAAGAAATCATAAACATATCTTACATAGACTTAAAATTATGATTCCACACTGGAAGCATTCTAATAAGTATTTTGCCTTCCCAAATACAACATGCTTCTCCACTTGTTATATATGACACTAAAATGTATATAACATTCACTAACTAGCAGATAATTATGAACTGCTAAAGAAATGACCCTTGAAAATGATTTTAAGCAAAATAGATAGCAGTTAAATTATATAATTTAAAAGACTGCAAGCAATTGCTATGCACCATGAGTTTCCCAAGGAAATGTTTTGGAAAAGAAAAGCAGTTAAATGGGGCAGAGTCCCATTAACAGGTCCCAGATGTTTGGGAACAAACATCACTTCCAGAAAAATATACCACAGCTACACCTATCTTGGAAAGCACTGCAGTCATCTTTGTTACATTTCTTACTGTGTTAATACCTAAATATGAGCTACTTTTCAAAGATTTGTAATTCTAGGTGGCTGATACTGTATGGCATTGTACAGCCAAATAATGCAAAGTGAGATGAAGCAAGAGTTGCATTTCCCAGAAATGTCTGTGTAAGCTGATGGCCAAACCCAACAACCAACAATCTTTTAAAGGTTTTAAACAGCTGTGAAAGAGAAAAATTGAAAATAACTGGTTACTGAAGGTGAGAAATGAAATTTGATCTTATGATAATTAGGATTTTCCCCTAGGTTTTGGCCTGCATGGTAGTCAAGGCATTTAAGAAGCTGCTCCCTAAAATTTGTAGGAACAATTATATTCGGTCCCATTGGTCCATTAGTGGGTGAAAGTGGCAAGAAGGTGACAAGCAATAGGGAGAAAGCAGAACTATTTAACTCGTTTTTTGCATCTGTCTTTACACAAAGGGAAAAAACAGACCAACCTATCAAAAATAGTGCCATAAAAAACAGAATAGAAACACAAGTTAAGATAGGCAAGAAAATGGTAAGTGAGCACCTGTCCAGCCTAGACGAGTTCAAATCACCAGGACCAGATGGATTATACCCCAAGGTTCTCAAGGAACTGGCAGATGTGATCTCAGAACCACTGAACTATATTTTTCAAAGATCCTGGAGCACTGGGGAACTACCAGAGGACTGGAAAAGAGCTGATGTAGTAGTTCCCATCTTCAAAAAAGGAAAAAAAATCGATCCAGGAAATTACAGACCTATCAGCCTGACCTCAATACCTGGGAAGATTCTGGAAAAGATAATCAAACAATGAATCAGCGAACACCTAGAGGCAAACACAATCACTACTAAAAGCCAACATGGGTTTGTCAAAAACAGATCATGCCAGACAAATCTTATTGCATTCTTTGACCAAGTGACAAAATTAGTGGATCAGAGGAATGCTGTGGATATAATTTACTTGGACTTCAGTAAGGCATTTGATAACTTTTCTACAATGGCTCCATTCCCAAATCCCAAATCACACCCAGTGTCATAAGAGAGTTCATTCTCAAGATTTTAATGACTTCATACCAGAGTTTTAAAAGAACTCAAAACAAATCTTCCATAAAAATCTTGGCTGTCCTTGCATAAGGTCTCACATGTTTTGGGTTTTTTTTTAATTTGTCAACTTTAATTAAAAAAAAAAGAAAATAAAAAAAATCACTTAACTTTGAGTGTTTGCCATTGATGTCTTTCAGACCAATGAATTAAAACCTTTGGACAGCAAACTGCTAAACCTTAACTGACTTACTAGATTTGTATAGAAACCACAGTTTTCTAGCACTGAAAAAATGTGCGAGGTTAAAGGTTTGTTTTAAAAAATGTGTGTTAAAACATCCTTAGCTGCTTCTTAATGAAATGTCTTTGTAACCTTTAAATATGCATTGTCTTACTTTTTTGTTTGCTGTCCATGCTATTCCTTGGAGCAGGAATGGAATTAGAACTACCAGAGGACTGGAAAAGAGCTGATGTAGTTCCCATCTTCAAAAAAGGGAAAAAATGGATCCAGGAAATTACAGACCTATCAGCCTGACCTCAATACCTGGGAAGATTCTGGAAAAGATAATCAAACAATGAAGCAGCGAACACCTAGAGGCAAACAAAATCACTACTAAAAGCCAACATGGGTTTGTTAAAAACAGATCATGCCAGACAAAACTTATTGCATTCTTTGACCAAGTGACAAAATTAGTGGATCAGAGGAATGCTGTGGATATAATTTACTTGGACTTCAGTAAGGCATTTGATAAAGTAGATCACAACCTACTACTTGATAAGATAGAAAAATGTGGGGTTAGACAGCATCACCACCAGATGGATTCGTAGCTGGCTGACCGGCAGTCCTCAATGGAACTGCATCTACATGGAGGGAAGTGTGCAGTGGGGTGCCCCAGGGCTCTGTTCTGGGCCCAGTGCTCTTCAACATCTTCATCAATGATTTGGACGAGGGGATAGATGGGGAACTCATCAAATTTGCAGATGACACCAAGCTGGCAGGAATAGCCAACACTCCAGAAGACAGGCTTAAGATACAGGAGGACCTGGACAGACTTGAACACTGGGTGCTATCTAACAAAATGAAATTCAATGGTGAAAAAAGTAAGGTTCTACATTTAGGCAAGAAAAACCAAATGTACAGGTATAGTATAGGGGGTACCTTGCTCAATAGTAGTAACTGTGAGAGGGATCTCGGAGTCCTAGTGGACAATCACTTAAATATGAGCCAGCAGTGTGCTGCAGCTGCCAAAAAAGCCAACACAGTGCTGGGCTGCATTAACAGAGGGATAGAATCAAGATCAAGTGTAGTATTAATACCACTTTACAATGCCTTGGTAAGGCCACACTTGGAATACTGCATCCAGTTTTGGTCACCACGATGTAAAAAAGATGTTGAGACTCTAGAAAGAGTGCAGAGAAGGCCAACAAAGATGATTAGGGGACTGGAGGCTAAAACATATAAGGAACGGTTGCTGGAATTGGGTATGTCTAGTTTAATGAAAAGAAGGACTAGGGGTGACATGATAGCAGTATTCCAATATCTCAGGGGTTGCCACAAAGAAGGGGGAGTCAAGCTATTCTCCAAGGTGCCTGAGGGCAGGACAAGAAGCAACGGATGGAAACTAGTCAAGGAAAGAAGCAACCTGGAACTGAGGAGAAACTTCCTGACAGTTAGAACAATTAACCAGTGGAACAACCTGCCTCCAGAAGCGGTGAATGCTCCAACACTGGAAGTTTTTAAGAAGAGATTGGACAGCTATTTGTCCGAAATGATGTAGGGTTTCCTGCCTGAGCAGGGGGTTGGACTTGATGACCTCCAAGGTGCCTTCCAACTTTATTATTATTATATTATTATTATTATGTATACCAGGTAGTCTTAGTCAACCAGCAAAAAATATTTCACCAGAAGTTACTCAAACTGAGTGTGATTTTTAAGAGTGACAGCTAGCATTTAATACTTTGAATTAAAATAGTTGATTGCTGATTCAAATAGAACAAGAAAACTAGATACATTCTGAAGAATCAATTGCACTAAGGCATACATTGCCCCTTGTTCCCATGACATACTGAAGTGTAATCGCAGTCTGTGTGGGTTAGATTACATTTCAGTCAGTGGTGGGATTCAGCCAGTTCGCACCACTTCGGCAGAACCGGTAGCTAATTTTTTGTTGCCCAGGCCCAGAATGGACTTCCAGAAGCAGCATCCACATAGAGAACAGGCTGTTCACATATTTGAATCCCACCACTGATTTCAGTGTATCATAAAAATTGAAACTACAATCAAGTTAATGAGTGGACAGGTTGAAAAGTTCAAAACTGCATCCTGGATTCATCTGTTTTTTGAATCCAGTCTTGAATTTAAAATTCTAGCTAACTTTCAAAATTTAGTTCCCCTAATCTGGGTTTCTTATTGCATCCTCTAGTTGCCTCCAATATCTCATTATTCAGAAGTCCAGCAAACTCTGTAATCTGATGGAATCTAGAATTTTGCTCCTGTGAATTTCTGTAAATTAATTTAAGTTTTGTTCTTTGTCCTTCATTACACTATAGCATCTCTTTTTGGAAGCTAATATCTTATGTTTATTTTATCGATATAATTATATCCATCTCATTTTTTTCCCTTTCCTAACCTGCTTGCTTCTTTACCTGCATATTTTGGTGTACAGCAATGTTATCTTGCCTTCATATAGCCTGAGGTAATTGAAGCACTTTAAGAGCTAAATATAGGAAAACAGTCATTTAAAGAATGAAATATATTCCAAGCTGGAATTGGAGGTCAGAATTCTTATCTTCAGTCTGAGAATGTGAATCTCTGAAGCAACCATATAGCCTCTTCCTGGGGCACCTCACCTAAAAAAGGAAAGCCAAGCTGTAACCTAAAGAGAAATATCCCAAAACTCAAGGTAGACCTGCACAGAGCCACAGAGATCTTTAAAACAAATAGTGATAATATTAATTATAAATTGGTTTAATTGCTAAATTTTTCAAACGCTATCCAATCTTTATTAAATAATACCAGCAGAAAGCAATCATATTTTTTACAAATAATCATATTTTACAAATTACAATTACAAAATTGTAATTCTGCAAATAATAAAAATAAACAGAATTATTTAGAATAAATCTGGGAGAAAATAATCCTCCACAGACTGTTTAACAGAGATCTTGAGGGCATCAGCACTTCAGTAAGCATCTCATCTATTTCAGCAGTGAGTGACAATTCAGAAACAAAACTGAAATAACTTGTATTTCATACCAAGGCTATTCCAGATATGCTTTGGCAGTCATTTTGGGACGGCAATCCTTTTGGCCTGGGAGCCCATCTAGCATTTCGAGTTTTTCATGGATACAATAATGATATGGCTGCCTTGGAAGGAAGAGTTCTCTTTTGACAATGTAACAACCACATGATTGGTCCCCCAAAAAAATTGTTAAAGGAGAATTTGTGGAATTGGCTCCTAACATTCTGCATGCCATCTGAATACCATCTAAAATCTTAGTTTACTTTTGTCTTTTTATAGACAAGAGACCCCCTTCTAAATGAATCAGTGGTTGAAGTATGATGCGTCACATGACCTCCTGCCACGAGTGGTTGCCAGCAACCAGTGGATGGGGCTGCTACTGGTGCCACCGCCGTGAGGCGAGGCAAGTGTCGGGGCATGGGAGGCCTGGCTATGGGGGCCCTGAGGTAAGCGGTGCAGGGCATGTGGGGTAGCTCCACCCCCACACCCGCCCTAGCTTGATGGAGTGGGTGGGTTCCAGTGGTGGAATTCAGCCTGTTTGCACCAGTTCAGCAGAACCGGTAGCTAATTTTTTGTTGCCCAGGCCCAGAATGGACTTCCGGAAGCAGCATCCACACAGAGAACCAGTTGTTCACATATTTGAATCCCACCACTGGTGGGGTCTTAACTAGGGCTTATTTTGGGGGTAGGGCTATATTAGGTGTACATGTAAAAATCAAGCTAGGTCTTATTTTTGGGATAGGTCTTATTTTCGGGAAAACAGGGAGATCCAAATATGGCACTCTAAATTACATGCAGATGACTTCCTCTTTGTAACTTTTGAGGGCTGATAATATGTTGATGTGAAGATTGAACAAACTCAAGAATACTGACAACATGCTGAGATTTATAAAAATAATTTAGAATTTTATTGAAAAATCAATTTCCTCTAACTTGCAAGCAAAAATGAATATAAATGAATGAGCAGTTGATCAGGAGAACAATATAACTGGGGAAATATAATCAGCATTGTCATAAATACAGCCTGCAACATTTTGAAATATTTAATCATTACTCTCTTTTCCACTATTGATCGTAACAGCAAGATTCAACCTTCTGCTCCTAAAGTCACAGAGCTTCACTATTTATTTTTAATCTCATTTTATACTCTTTCAGCAAGCAAATGAATTCTCCATTTCTGACCACTAGGTAACCTCATACTTGGGCCTGGCCTGTTCAAATTAAAATACAAAAGAGCAAATTGCAAGATAAATAGTAACTGTACAATAAGTAATGTTTAAAATTGGATTAAACTGGTTTAAGAAATTAAGCAGAAATGCAACCTTTCTTTGGCAGTTAAGTCATTTAAATGCCTAGCTTTGTATATATATAACCAACCATTTAACCCCAAAAATCAGGATATCAGGAAAATAAATAAATGGATGTTTATTAATGGTGACTCTTGTAAGGAGTTTGCATTCTAGAATAGTCCTGCTATATCAGCTGTTGTCAATAGTTCTGAAACATGCAAGAAAAAATGAAAATTATGTGCCTTACTTGTTTTGACTGAGCTGCCTTGTCAGGTTTTAACTATGTTGTGGATTGGATGGAGAACTATGTTCTTTTGGGGTGGGGTGGGGGGCTTCTGTAGAAGCAGGAGAGGATGGGTCCACTGCTTTTATCCCTATTCATTTTCAAAAACTAAAAAGAAAACAAAAATAACTAAATTCCTTCTCATAGCAATCAACACCCAGATAAACAGGGATTAACACCAGATTTAATACCAGACCAACAATTAAGCAGTAAACAGTACAAGAAAACAAGATGAGAGAGTATTAAGGACTCAACAGACAATTTGGTGAGCTCTCAAGTCTCAAAGGCTTTCATCAGCCTTTAAATTTTCATCCCTCACCCATGTAAAATGTATTTTGTCAGAAAAGATATTGATGCTGAATATTACCA
The DNA here is from genome assembly GCA_023970755.1 of Azemiops feae. Lineage (NCBI taxonomy): Eukaryota > Metazoa > Chordata > Lepidosauria > Squamata > Viperidae > Azemiops > Azemiops feae. The sequence goes on along the minus strand of JALGBA010004200.1, from coordinate 199,105 downwards.
GAAAGCAACTGACATAAGAGATGTTCAATAGTGGAACATCTACCTAGAAATACTGTTGGAATCTGCAATACTAGCTTTTCAAATGAGAATTTGATAGTGAAATGTCAGGCATAGGTGGGTTACTGCACTGAAGAGAGCGTTGAACTAGATGACATATAAGCTTCTTCCAACTGATACTGTAGATTTTATTACCATTTGAATATTAATAAAATTATTTCCATATATTTCTTTTTCCAGGTTGATTATTTATTAATGTTCAGTATAGTTTTATTTTCTGAAAATAAAAACTTTGAGAACAAGCTAACATCTCATCAGCCAAACGTCATGCTTTGCAAAGTGTTTAGGTCAAAACTTAGGTTAAAATTTCTTGCTAGCAAAAATTATTTCCAAATTTTTGTAGCATTCTCTAATTTTCAAAGTCGGAAATTGACAGTATTTCAGTAAATCATCCAGTGGTTTGAAATAGCTTTTTTTTTAAAATAAAAATTAAACTCTTCTATTTAAGATGTTTCTTAACTTCTAGTTTGGTTGATTATGGACTCAGGCATCTGAACACTGATTGGAAAAGTTGTAGGTCTTTTATAATCTGTAAATAAAATCTTTTAGATTGAAAAGATTCTTTTTTAATTATTATCCATCTGAGTCATAGAAAATATTTTTTCCACTATATGATTAATCACTTATTATTGTAATTAGGAAAAAAAGCAGTTACTGTTGTTTTTAATAGGTTGTTTTACTAGTTAATAACAAATCCATATTCTTATAAACTAACAGCCGTACAAAATAAACCTTTCCAGCTGTATTTGAGGGAACAGAGTCACTCTGAGACATTTCAAGAGTGATTAGCTTTGTGACACATCATACACATATTTGGGAAGGAATAAATTAGCACATAACTTCTGGTGAAAAACAGATTCCTCATTTAACTCAATTGAGTCCCTGGCCACACTGCTACAAATGTCATTCTGAGATTTGCAGCTTGATAGATAATATGAAGGTTAACTGGAAGGAAGTTAAAGTTTTTAAAAACTGGATAGTTGCTTTTGGCAAATCTCTGTTTGTAGACAGAGAAAACATTAACGTTTTCCTGCCTTCTGTTGCCTCTGGAATATTAATAGCTTGCCTTCTTTCCTTGCAGCTTGATATTGGATGCCCAGACTTCTTTGAAATTGAAAAGGAAAAGTAAACATACAAAGAAGACAAGAACATATCCAAAGATTAAAAGTGTTCGGGATTAATTTAACTGGGGTTTGGGGGGGGGGGTTAATGGGGGGGAATGAAGTGGAATCTTTAAGATCTTTAACTCATGACACATTGGGTTTAATTTGACATTTGGAAAATAATACAAATTCAGATATGTCAGAACTGCAATTTTTCCAGGCATTGATAGCTCATTATGAAATATCTTTCTTGAGTATGCCTGCCGTGGTATCTCACACATGTTTAATTGCTAGTACTTTTATTGTAATATAACATCACTTTGGATCAGATTCCTGGTACAGCAAAGTCTTCATAGAGATGAAGCTGTTTAAATAGTGGGCTAGATAATTGTCCAATTCTTGAAATCCTTTCTCAGTTTATTGCTGGACTCCAGGACAACATAGTTTGTCAAGGAAGATGATTTACAGCCAAAGAGAAACATTTGGTCTGTTCAGAATGTTTTCTTTATATAGTATATCAGTGAGGCTTGGATCAAAAGAAATATAGATGAAGGTTTTTGTGGATCCAAGCAAAAATATTTTTTTGTTTGTGATGAAAGTGATTACAGTTGTTGTTATAATATAAATACACATTTTAGGAAATAAAATACTATGTTAATACACAACAGCTCTTTTCTATGTGACCCACATATTCTTTGCTCTTTACTTTTAATTATTCTTTCTTTGGAATCACTGTCTTGGAATCACTGAAAAGCTTTACCTTCCGGAGGACTGGATGTACAATCAGGGAGTGATCAATTCTTTGGTATTATTTATTTCAGAAAGTGACAGTAATACAGGGTTGTTGTCTCTTTAGGATATCCTCTTCTATCTGAAGAGACTAAGAGACAATCTCTGAGTTAATATCAAAGACTATGATTGATAATCAAGTGCTTTCCACCAATGGAAGTACACTCTTTATCCCCATTGGAAACAGTGACATTCTTCTTTGGGAATGAATCCTATTGAGTAAATCAATATAAACCCATAGGATTAGGCTGCCTGGGGCTAAGGACAATCTGCTGCCAGCCTATAGAAAAAAACAAACTATCTTTGGCTTCCCAAGGTGAGTAGGGTTCCTTTTTTCACAGCAGGGAGTTGTGGTGCTACACTGCAGAGTAGTTATTAAAAATTGAAGCCAGATGAATCTTCTCCTCATTACTTGCTTTGCTTTTCGCATGCTGTGTGAAGGTGCCTCCTAGGAGAACACAGCAAGGGAGATTCTTGTCTTTGAGGTTGCACTGGCAATGTCAGACATGATTAATTGCTGGAAAAGAAAATTGACATTGACATGCAGCTGGAGCTGATGGGGCTGGAGTAACAGCTGTGGCCAATCACAGTGAAATGGCAAAAAAAAACCCACCAATAATGAACCATTATAGAGTAGAAATTGTATTCCACACCAAGAATGGAAGTTCATTCTCACAAATGGGCAGGTAAACAATAGCACAAAAGCTACATTCAAACATAAGCACATTCAAACTTTGATGATTATTTTAGAGTCTTTGGTCCCATAAAGTCCACAAATATATGTTCTTTTAGCTGTTTTTACACAAAAAAGCCCTGACTCAGTTCTAGTTTACATCTGGCAGAAGAGAAAGGAGAAACAATGAAAGGATCAATACTTTGAAGGGGGAAAAATGCAAAATATAGAGTATAATAATTTTGTTAGCTTGTTGTTCCAAACTGAATCTTTATCCAGAAATTGATGGTTTGAATAAATCAGGCCCCGCTCATTCTATTAGATCCAAAAAGACAAGTACAAAAGGAAAAATACCGAGAGGGAAGAAAAAGACAATACATTAGTATTATAAGAATTATTTCCTAATTATTTACAAGCTTTTAATAATAAGTCAAAAGTTGTTATTCTTTCAACTAAACTAAACTCTGCTGGGGCCAAATAAAAGTTACAAAATGACAAACTGGTTTTGAAAATTCTATCTAAAAATAAATGTTATACGAAACAGGCAGAGGATATGGAAAGGAACAAAAAATGTTGCTAGTAGAGCATATGCTTAATGTCATAAGACAATATGTAATAGCTTTGAAACCATAATTTAAATCAGGGGTGGGTTCTATGGCAACTTTAAGACCTGTGGACCTCAACCCCCAGAATTTCTGAGCTAGCATTCAGTTCTGGGAGTTGAAGTCCACAGTTGCCATAGTTGCCCACCCCTGATTTAAAGCATCACAGTTCTCAAATTACAAGGGTCAGAAAATAGTTATCTCCCTTAATGGTTATGTACCTTCAGCATTTCCCCAGGCTGAAGGAAATGGGGAATGGGATTGTTTTGACTAAAACAGTAGAGAAGAACAAATAAAGCTGGTGGAATCTGGTAATTTATCCCCTCCACACACACACATTTAAGCAAAGGTCCTTGTAGAGTAATTAAATTAGTATGTATCAAGTGCAAAATCACTCAGGTTCCATGAAATCATATCTGAAAAGGGAAAAACTGTCCATTTGCCCTATGCAATAAATAAATGTAATCAGTTATTTAATGGTATGGCTGACACCAGAAGAAAAATATTACTGACCTTATTATGATGACATGGCTTCTTTTTATGATACAATTTATAGCAGTACTGTATTATAGAATAATACATTATTTTACAAGTTATCCACTATATGAATAATCATCTTTATAATCTTATAAAGGACTTAGAGACCCACTAGCCAAATTTTCTTCATAATCAATTGTACGTTTATATTAAAACATTTTTATTCAGTTAACAGAGAGAAATTGAAATTATTTTTACACATAGTTTGTATTAATGGGTTATTGCACCCTGGTTATTTAAAGTAAACATTTGATGTTGACCCAACAAGTGGAAAATAGATATTTTTAAGGTGGGAAATAGTAATATTTGACAGGTGAACAAAGATAGTTTTTTGCTAGTTTTTTGGTTCAAAGTATGGCAAAAATCTGTTCCTTTTCATTTCAGCATGAAATGAAATAATTATGTATCACTATTGTTCTGTTAATGAAGATTGGTTTGATATCTGAAGAAATATATTACAGCATTCATTCTGTTTTTTTCATTACAGAAAAAAATCCAAGGATATTGCCTTGGATAAAAATTTGGTATTTGTGAAAATTATAAAATTATAATGTTGCTTGATAATCAGAAAATGACAATGAAACTCTTACTCAATATTCGTGGTCTGCTTATATATGTTGTAGTTCTTCAGACTTACTGGAATCAGTAGTAAGTGAAATCATAGCATTATTTTGTTTGTACATAACGAGGTGCAGAATAAAATGATAAAATACAATAACAGTTACTTGGTACAATAACATAAAATCACAAAATAGTTGTTCTAGAAGTTTCAGTAAAGTTATAGCATAAAATATACTCCCAATGCCTTTCATTAAGGAATACAAAAAATGCTTAATCAGACAGAGATAAAACCATCCGTTTCCAACACCCAAGTCTAAACAAGTTTATCTCAAGTTTACCACTTGCAAAAACTTTCCTATTCCTTTAAGAAGATTCCTTTAAGAAGATGCCCTGATATCAAGACCTTTTCTGATGGCCATTCTCTGGGTAGCCTTATCTTTGGAGATTAGATGGATGGTAGTTACCTGAGATAGGACCTTCCATCTGGGGATACCCCATTCCTTTTCTGATAACTTCACCTGAGCGCCAGCCATGTTCTATTTTCCTGTCAAGCCAAATAATTATATTTGCCCACCTATTCATTTTACTGTACAATGATTTATTTTTATTGCTGCTTTTACATTTTATTGATATTCTTTATATTTTACCAGGGCTTCTGCAATTCTATTATTTATATTTATTTTATATTCCTAGGGATGCTTAATTTTTATTTCGGTTTCTAAATGTTATCAAATTTAAAGACATTCTTTAAAAAAATAGCAACTGACAAAACAAAATGATTCTTCTACAAATAATTCCACTGTAATGTAAGGTAAAATACTAAGCTTTAAGGCAATTTAATCCTGGGCTCAGCAAACATCTCTTAACATATATAATTACCAATTGTGTAATTTGTACCACAAGCTTGGCAGAGTATAATAGATCACAGCCATCATAATACAGAGCTGCAAAGTCTATGATTAGAGCTAAAATTTGATCCTACCAGATGGATTGTTGACTTTTAGATGGTGCTGCTGTTAGATTGCCATATCAGCATAAATTGTCTACTGGATTAGGAGAATACATGGGACTGTACTGTAGTAGGAGTGTGCAAGAGTAAGAATGGGTAAAAACTGTAGATGTGATATTGACACAAAGCATAAGATTTAGGTTGGCATTTCCCCCCGTTTTTTGTAGGTGAATGTCTTTAAACCTAATTTAGGTGTTACATTACTGTATAAATTATGTCTGTTTCCTATCTAAATATGATAAACCACTTCAAAGGGGGTCTACAAAAGATAAAAAAGATGGGGGACTGTATTTATTAATTAAAATTAATGAAATTGAAAGTGATCATTTACAGTATTCAGATTATTTTACAGTAGCCTTCATACAGTACTTCATCTGCTTGACTTTTAAGAAATAACCACGTAAATTATTTGTCCAATTTCTACCCATATGTATCACAAAGTAGTAGTAGTTTTATTATGACTCAAGACCAGTATAAGTTAAAACAATCTGAATATCATCCAAAAATTTAATTTTCCAAGTTGTACTACTTCTATTAACAAATCTGATGCAGTCTTCTGGCTAAAGCACAAAACTTAGCAATTAAAAAGGTGATTTCAGGACACCTGTCATTTAAGAAAACTTTTAAATAATGCTAATTGGGGCAGCCAGGCAGTGTTTTCATTAGAGGGCAAATTAACTGATAACTTAGTTCTGCTTAGAATTTACATCTTAAAAAAACATGTTTAGGGTTTCAGCCTCACTAGTGGCACAAGGGCACTGCCTAAGCACCACAAGGGTTCCTTTATATTTGCCACCTATAAATGGAGAAGGGAGAGAATTAAATATGCTCTGGAAAAAGCCCATCAGTAATAAGTTTAGGAGGATGTAAATAAATAACATGTAGGTTGTGGTGTAGTGGTTAAGGCACCAGGCTAGAAAATGAGAAACTGTGAGTTCTGGTCCCACCTTAGGCACAAGGCCAGTTGGGTAATCTATAATAATAATAATAATAATAAAGTTGGAAGGGACCTTGGAGGTCATCGAGTCCAACCCCCTGCTCAGGCAGGAAACCCTATACCATTTCAGACAAATGGCTGTCCAGTCTCTTCTTAAAAACTTCCAGTGTTGGAGCATTCACCGCTTCTGGAGGCAGGTTGTTCCACTGGTTAATTGTTCTAACTGTCAGGAAGTTTCTTCTCAGTTCCAGGTTGCTTCTTTCCTTGACTAGTTTCCATCCATTACTTCTTGTCCTGCCCTCAGGCGCCTTGGAGAATAGCTTGACTCCCTCTTCTTTGTGGCAACCCCTGAGATATTGGAATACTGCTATCATGTAACCCCTAGTCCTTCTTTTCATTAAACTAGACATACCCAATTCCAGCAAACGTTCTTGATATGCTTTAGCCTCCAGTCCCCTAATCATCTTTGTTGCCCTTCTCTGCACTCTTTCTAGAGTCTCAACATCTTTTTTACATCGTGGTGACCAAAACTGGATGCAGTATTCCAAGTGTGGCCTTACCAAGGCATTGTAAAGTGGTATTAATACTTCACGTGATCTTGATTCTATCCCTCTGTTAATGCAGCCCACTGTGTTGGCTTTTTTGGCAGCTGCAGCACACTGCTGGCTCATATTTAAGTGATTGTCCACTAGGACTCCGAGATCCCTCTCACAGTTACTACTATTGAGCAAGGTACCCCCTATACTATACCTGTACATTTGGTTTTTCTTGCCTAAATGTAGAACCTTACTTTTTTCACCATTGAATTTCATTTTGTTAGATAGCGCCCAATGTTCAAGTCTGTCCAGGTCCTCCTGTATCTTAAGCCTGTCTTCTGGAGTGTTGGCTATTCCTGCCAGCTTGGTGTCATCCGCAAATTTGATGAGTTCCCCATCTATCCCCTCGTCCAAATCGTTGATGAAGATGTTGAAGAGCACTGGCCCCAGAACAGAGCCCTGGGGCACCCCACTGCACACTTCCCTCCATGTAGATGCGGTTCCATTGAGGACCACACGCTGAGTACGGCCGGTCAGCCAGCTACGAATCCATCTGGTGGTGATGCTGTCTAACCCACATTTTTCTATCTTATCAAGTAGTAGGTTGTGATCTACTTTATCAAATGCCTTACTGAAGTCCAAGTAAATTATATCCACAGCATTCCTCTGATCCACTAATTTTGTCACTCGGTCAAAGAATGCAATAAGGTTTGTCTGGCATGATCTGTTTTTGACAAACCCATGTTGGCTAATCTTGAGACAGTCACTCTCTCTCAGCCCTTGGATGCAGGCAATGGCAAATCACTTGAGAAAAATCTCACCAAGAAAACTGCATGGACTTGTTGAAGCAGTCACCAGGACTCAAAACTGACTCAAAGACACACACGCACACACTATCCACCCCCTTAATTTTGGAGTAAAGTTCGGATCGATATGGTATGAATGCTCAATAAAATATACATATATGTTTATCACTTCCATGTTCTTATAGGCATTTTCTTGTATAGCTTGCCTTCAGATGCAGTGATGCTCTGCATTTTTTGTTCTTTCATTAGAGTTCAAGAAAGTAACCTGTTGTTTCCAACAGAATTTTAAAGGAAGAGACAAGGTTTCTAGTGCACAAACAGACCAAATAGATAATTGAGCCAATGCTCCTATTTTTGCATGCTGGATATCATAGATGCTAGCTATGATACATGAAACCTCTTTAGAATTTTAAGTAAAAATAAAAATATCTTAGTGGTCCAATAAGATATAATAATTGTTTATTTTCCTTTTGGTTAAACATGCACAAAATTGCAGTCTGCAGTTCAAAATAAATTTTGCCAGATTCTGATTTTCAGAATTAAAGGTTGTGAAATGCAAAGCAGATCAAATTATTGTTAAATATTTATGTATTTTTGCTGCTTAAGTTACATAAGAAGTGAGTTAACAGATTTGAGAATTTTAAAAGCATATTACTGATTAAACATTAATAGAGTACTCATTAAAGCATTAGTGTTTCATAACATCCAGAAAAGAGATTTGGATGAAATATATTGAGGCTAAATCTTAAGCAGTGATATAGAAGAGGTCACTGTAGAAATGTTTTCTGCCTAGATGGCATGAAAATTAAGGGTAGTTTTTTAATTAACAATTTAGGTGTTTAAGTCATTTTAAATCAAAATGGATTTGATTCTAGAATCAATCATTTATATGGATTAATGTTGACATGTTTCTCCCAGTTCAATGGTTTCTAAAGCAACCTCTAACAACCAGTTTTTCTTCCAGAGAAACCCAATTGGATCTGTCAATAATCTCTCTTTTTTTGCAGATTCCAATGCCACTTTCCTCTTTAGACAGTTTAATAGACAGTTACTCATTACTATTGTACTGTTTTGTGATGCTCAGTTCTGAGGAAGCGGATCTCTAACAAACAGTCTTTCATTAAAGGAAACATTTAAACAGTCTCTGAGGAAATAGTAGAAGCATATACAGTACACTCCTGGATAGAGAGGCTAGAGAAAGGGACACACTATCACCTTTCAAGGCAAGTGATACTATCCCCTCCTGCAAAGAGATGTTAACCACTGCTTGGATCCAACCACATGCCACCTCCCAGGAGATTTTGATCAACTACTAGGAGACCTTGATTAATAAGGAACACAGCTGGCTGAGCTCACAGCTGTGAGGATCCTGTCCCATTCCTCAGGATCAGCTGGTTCAAATTTCTCCCATATAACAGAGCTCAGATGCATCTCAGTCATCTCAAAAGGGTGAGTAATCCAACTCCAAAGGAAAGCAAATGACTTGTCTAATACATGCTGGGAATAGTTCTACACCAGCCCCCCTTTCCAAGAGGGACCTGATCACTTGAAAATAGGATCACTGGATGTCAATCTGCAGATACAATAAGAGTAGTGAACATCATCACCCTTCTCCCCTCAAATGCCCCCAAATCCGTTAAGCATTTTCAGCTCTGCAGTGCAATATTGAGGACAAATAACCATAGTTCAGTCATGAGACATGTTATCCACCACCTGCATTCTAATTGTCTTCCAGATACATTTGTTGATATCAGATTTGATTTCAAATATGAAATTGTTTTCTCATTTCATATAATAAGGAATAGATCATAGAACTGAATTTTCATTAATGAGTGGTGAGTGTTTTTTCAACAGAGGAAACAGTTTGGTCTAGTGGTTATGACAGCAGCTAGAAAGCAGGAGACTATGAGTTCAATTTCCATCTTAACTATGAAAGCCAGTTGAATGACTTTGGGCCATTTACTTTTTCTCAGTCCATTCAACCCCACAGGGTGGTTGTTGTGGGGAAAAAAATAAGAGGAGGAAAGAATGTTGCATATGTTTGCTACCTTCAGTTATTTGTAAAAATAATAAAATTGGAACACAAACAAACAAACAAAAGCTAAAATATGACATTAGTGCTCAGCTGTGCACTGTACTACCGGGGATCTTTTCTTTTATATGTTTTAATATATGTTTGTGTGTGTGCATTTATTCTTTGTTTATATGAATGTTGTCTAAATAACCATTACAGGGAAAGCTCACTCTTCATTTGAAGAACTTAGAATGGAATCCAGAATCCATCCAGGCAATTTATTTCAACTATTCTACTTACGTTCAGTTATAAGAATGAACTGTGGGATTTCAGAGTATATGATTTTTAAAAATTCTCCCTTTGAGAGTGGGGAGAGAAGTTGAATGAAATAGGAATCTGACATATCTCCCATTTCAGCTATAGTTGAAATATAATAAGTATTTGGAGAATCTGAAGACAGCTGCTTGGGGGGGGGAATCAAATCTGAAGTGGTTACCTGAATAAAATGGCAGTTGAAAATCAGTGAATCTGTTGAAGAAACATGACAAAATGTAATACCTGAGCAAATGAATAGTGCATCTAAGTTGGATACTTTCATCATTTCATATAGATATGGAAAAGAACTGCATTTTGGGTTTTTCATTTGTAAATTAAATCTATATGATTTAATGATGAACAGCCATAAGTTTTCTTCACGCAGAATAATTGTTACAGTTCTGTTAAACTAATGATGGCCAAACTGTATTGAATTTTGTGCTTGTGAAATTATTTCATTCCTGTTCTATTGTTTGTTGAGACTTAAAAATAATCTGCCTTCACAACCATGTACATACAAACTTATCTAATTAATCAAATTTGTTGTTATATTTGGCTACTCTTGGAACATCACAAAAAACATTTTTTCCTAGTCTGTTTAAACTGGGTAACTCTGGACAGCCATTACCTAGAGCACAGATCCCCAAACTGTTCAGGTCATCAATCTCTTTATGAAGTTTCAGATTGTTCATCAGCCCCATCCCAATTAATTCTTATATGAAAACAATTTAATAAATATTATTTTATCTAATAGTACTACAAATAATACTATTAGGTAAAGTAATATTTATTTAAAAATACTACAAATAATAAAAATAGTAACAGTGACCCTCTTGGATAGTTCCATCAATCTTTGGAGGTTGATAGTGATAACTTTGAGAAACCTTGATATAGAGCATGTTGATCTTTAGCAACTTCTATTGATAAAAACTCCTCTGATTTCAGGACCTTGGACAGAGTATAAAGTTCAACTTAATGGTATCTGCATGCTTTGTGATAATTTATCTTGTATCATCTATGAAGTGACTTTGTGCAGTGACCATGCATTTTGTTGATATGCAGCAACTCATATTCTTGCCCTACTCAATGACGCACTTAGGCAAAAGTTGCTTTGGCATCCCTGCATAATATTAAATTAATAATATTAATATTATAATATTGAATGATATTAAAGGTGCAAAAATAAAATATAAAAACGGATTTTGCCTTTCTCTTCTATCCTTCCTCCTCCCATTACTGAATCAGTATGGAATCTAGGTGTGTAGATGATGTTTTTGTAGGCAAATGGGCAAACGTCTGCAAAGAAAAACAGATCATTTTCAATTAAATCTCTGTCAAATCCCTTATGTTTTGCTGTCTATGCTGTTAGTTGCAGACGGGGGAGAAATAAAAGAAGTGCAGCGCTACATCACGATTTCTGTAAAGGGGCATAATTTGGAAATAGTCTTCCTATTTTGACTTTATTGGTCAGTTTTACTTGAATAGCTGCTCATTCTTTCTGTTGATATAAAACCATTTTATACCACTATTCCTGTACAAGAGGTAGGGTAAGAGAAATAATAATTTATCTATGCATGCAGCTGTAGAGTTCAACTTTAATGGTCACTTATTGCTTCTGAGTTCAGTATACTCAGGAAAAAATCTATATTCTTCTCATATGTTTGCTAGGCATGAAAGCAATCTCTAAATACTCAGAAAATAAAATGAGGTCAAACCTGCAATTCGGCCAGACTTCTGTCTGTTGGAACCAATCCTCAAACCCCATTGCTTTGTTTCTCTCAATGCAGTTTAGAAAACATAGCACTGGGAAATTATTTCATCATAAAGAGAAACTTAAATAGTAGCCTTGAACTGTTCCCCAAAGAAGCATTTAAGAATTTAAATGCATGTGTGTATATGTGTATGTATGTGTGTGTGTGTGAAGGAAAAACTGTCTGAAATGTTATGTGTGTGTACTTGATAGAGCAGATTGCAACGTGTCTTAAATACATTGCAAGTGCCAATCAACACTAAGCCCAAACATAAATATGCAACCTATGCATGTATCTTAATATCAATTAGTATCTTCTCTTAATAGGAGAAAACAGGAAAACCTGTTAAATATACTGTATGTAGGATGTACTGCAATACAATCTATGGAATACTTCAATATGTCACAAAACATAATATTGGGTCAGCACAATAGTCTTTGGCTAATTTCACAATGTAACACAATAATAGAAGTTGGAATGAACAGCATTGTTCTTATATTCATCAAGTCTTATTTTCATTGGCTAATTTCACAAAGTAACACAATAGAAGTTGGAATGACCAATATTGTTCTTTTATTCACCAAGCCTTATTTTCTTTGATCTATCCTGCTTAGAGCATTACTTAAACAAAGAAAAGAACATATATTTTGGTGTGCATACTACAGGAAAAGAAATAATGCCAAATTGTTTACTGGGTGTATGTGATAGATAACTGTTGCATAATATTACAAGAAAATTGAAAATGGAGAAAATACAGTCACATTATCATGAAATCACTTATCCCTTCCTCTCTAGTGACAATATTAATAGAATAGAGTAGAGTAGAGTAGAGTAGAGTAGAGTAGAGTAGAGTAGAGTAGAGTAGAGTAGAATAGAGTAGAATAGAATAGAATAGAATAGAATAGAATAGAATAGAATAGAATAGAATAGAATAGAATAGAATAGAATAGAATAGAATAGAATAGAATAGAATAGAATAGAATAGAATAGAATGTCTTCTAGTCCAGCCCCCTGCTCAAGCAGGAGGACCTATATCATCTCAGACAAGTGACTGTCTAGCCTCTTCTTAAAAATCTCCAGTCCTCACTGTCAGGAAGTTTCTCCTTAATTCCAGGTTGCTTCTCTCTTTGATCAGTTTCCAACCATTGTTTCTTGTCCTGTCTTCTGGTGCTTTGGAGAATAACATGACCTCCTCTTCTTTGTGGCAGCCCCTCAAATACTGCAACACTGCTATCATGTTTCCCCTATTTCTTCTTTTCTTCAGACTAGCCAAACCCAAGTCCTGCAGCCATTCTTCGTATGTTTTAGTCTCCAGGCTTTTGATCATCTTAGTTGCTCTTCTCTGAATTTTTTCCAAACTCTCAACATCTTTTTTGTGATATGGTGACCAAAATTGGCTGCAGTATTCCAGGTGTGGTCTTACTAGGGTTTTATAAAGCGGTACTAATACTTCGCATGATCTTGATTCTATGCCTCTGTTTATACAACCCAGGATTGTATTAGCTTTTTTGGCTGCTGCTGCACACTGCTGGCTCATAGTCAAGTGATCATCCACTAGGACTCCAAGATCCCTCTCACAGTTACTGTTTTTAAGCCAGGTCTTGCCCAATCTGTACTTGTTCCTTTGATTTTTCCTGCCTGTAAAGATGTTGAAGAGTACTGGGCCTAAGACAGAATCTTGTGGTACCCCACTGCTTAAATAAATAAATAACCTTTATTGTCATTTTTTATATTGTGGGCACAATGGCACACATAAAATAATGAAATTTAGTTGCCCGCTCTCAAAGTGAAACATATACATGACACACACCTAAACATACTATGTACAACATATATATAGACCCACATCCCTACATATACATAGCAAATAAATATTAAATACTGTCCATCTTGAATATATAACGCAAGGAGGAAGTTTGAGAGTTCGCAAGGTTAATGCTGTATGGAATGAAACTATGGCTGAATCTGGATGTTCTGCTACGGATACCACGAAGCCTCCTCCCAGAAGGTAACAGGGAAAACAGGTTGTGGAGAGGATGTGTAGTGTCCCAGAAAATCTTGCGGGCCCTGCTCAAGCAACGCTTCTGTGCTATGTCCTGGATGGTAGGGAGGGAACTGCCAATGATCTTTTCGGCCATCCTCACCACTCTCTGCACTGCCTTCCTGTCTGAAGCAGTGATGCCTCCAAACCAGACTGTGATGCTGTATGACAGGATGCTCTCGATTGTCCCCCTGTAGAAAGTGGTCAGGACAGGGGAAGGAAGATGTGCTTTTCTCATGCGGCGCAGAAAATGCAGGCGCTGCTGTGCCCGCTTCACCAGTTTCTCACTGTTTAGCGACCAAGTCAGCCTACTCGTTAGCTGCACACCCAGGAATTTGATGCTGGTAACCATCTCCACAGGAGAATCATTAATGCACAGAGAAGTGTGGCTGTGCCTGCCTTTTCTGAAATCAACAATGATCTCTTTGGTTTTTCTTGTATTTAAAACTAGGCTGTTTTCTTTACACCAGTTCACCAACCCCTCAACCTCCTTGCAGTAAGCTTCCACCTTGTCATTACTTCTCTCCATGTGGATGTAGTGCCATTGAGGACTACTTGTTGAGTACGGTTTATACTATGTGGTATATAAAGTAGAAAAATAGAAATATTTTAGTGGATTCAATTTTCTATTTAAATATATATGAGCTTTCTAGTCTTTCCTTCAACTGGTAATCAATATTTTGTGCACATTCCCAAACCGAGTGAATGGGTTAAAAAAAATTGATGCTTTATGTAACACTCCAAAGTTTCAAATCATTATGGGCAATTGAAGAGCCTACAGATGTCCATTCTTTCATTCCCAATGTCCATTCTCTCATTCCCAGTGCCCCACGTTCCCTTCCAATTTATTCAATGCAAGTAAAAGCAGATGCACCAGTGGTAATTATAGCACCTTGGTGAAGCTCACGTTTACAGCCTAGTGAGCTTATCAATACACTTTCTAATGGGGAAAATATTACTACTTGCATATATTTCTATTGAAATGAAGCCCCCTGAAAAAAATTAACATGGATGGCCTGACTTTATCTTTGGATTATATAGTCCCAGAAGAATTATTATAATGAAAGTCATTGTCTTCAAGGTTCATTCTATTGTCACTAAGCACTTGGCTCTTGCCTAAGGTAGGATGGGCAGGAGCATGGTTGTAGGTTGGAATAGATAGAGAGGTAAGGAACTGACTAGTGAGTAACAAAAAGCACTTTTTTGTTTTGGGGACTGTAAAACTATAGAGAAGTTGGTGAATTGATTCTCTTCAGTCCCATGAGCACTCAGAGACAGGTTTGGAAATAAAAAAAAAGACTGGAGCCTAAGCAGTCCACACTGAGAACTCAAATAAAATGCCTAACCAAAAAGTCAGTAGTTTAAGCCTTATTCTTCTGCTATTTCACCAACTGTCTCCATAAGCCTTTCAGCCTCCATTGTGGATTCTAAGAAGCTTTTACCTGGTGTAGTATTTGGTTCCCTTTTTTCCCTACTGACTTTCCAGCTTGAGAAACCAGCTCTAATCTCTGCCTGGGTAGTACATTGTTTCAAGGCCAGACAGTATAGAAGATTGAGGGAGCTTGTTTGTGTAGGTCCAATAAAGGTAATCCAGCAGCTTCCTAGTCTCTAGTTTTCTACTTGCCAGTCTCCATTATCTGCCATCTCTCTCACACTGCTTCTCCAACCTACACACACACACACACACACACACTTTCTCTCTCCCTCCCTCCCTCCCTCTCTAAAAAAAAGAAAAGAAAAGTAGCTTTATGTTCATTAGGCACTGGACCTGTAAACACGCATTGGGTGCAGATGTGGCTTATTCATAAGGAAACTGCAGTTTCCCTTCATCACAGGTAGCTTAGCTGGCAGTCAGTGATATGTATACACATGAGAACTGGTTTCTAACAATTCCTCTTAAGCAGTTGAGAGCTGTTCCTTGTAACAAGTTCTTCCTTGTAACACATTCTTTGCCACACATTCTTCTCACCATAATCAGGACAAAAGGCTCAGAATTACAAATAAGAATAGATTCTGGACAAAGATCAAAAGGCAACAGGAAACACCAAAGTAATCAGGTAAACATTTCTCCCTGTCTGATCTTAACCTATGATCTCTTTGATCAAATAAGAAAAAAGATCTTTCCTCAAAGAGATTACTACTAAAAAAGGCTGAAATCACAATTTAACACAATGCCTGACTGCAAAGTGTTGCTTCTTAGAATGCTGGCTAAGTGCACATTCTTGGAATGAATGTGTGTGTTTGTGTGTGTCTGTGTGTGTCCCATCTTTATTTTTTTTATAAACAACTCAAGGCAGAGAATATCTAATACTCTTTCTTCTCCTACTTTTTTCACAATAACAACCCCAGAAAGATAAATTGGGCTGAGAGAGATTGGCCCAAGGTCATCCAGCTGGCTTTCATGGCTAAGGTGGGACTGATTCAGTCTCCTGGTTTCTAGCCCAGTGCCTTATCTATTAGATCAAACCTAGAGAATGCACTTTCATGTGCTTTCAAGGAAGAGAGGCAAAGTTTTTTCTATATAAAGGACTTTTGGACGAGACCTAATGTAGTAGCTCCAACAGCTGATTGAATATTGTGCTCTCAGAATAAATTTCATCTGTGTTCTTTATTCCCAGCTTGGAAACAAACCTGGTAAGATATCAATCCAACACCTCCATTTTTTAATATATTCTTCCTAGATTTAAAGAAAGAAAAAGAGTTACATTTTCTTTGATCTGTTATTCAATTTATTGCTGTGATTACCATTTCCTGTAGTATGTTAGTTGTTATTGGAACTACTGCAGACTACTGAAATATTTGTCAGTTGCATTGAGACTGCTGTAGGAAGTAAATTATAGGTAAAATAAGTCCTTTAATAAAGGGAAAAAACTGTCCCATCTTTTATTTAATATAATTCCTAATGTAGTTCAAGAACAAAGAAACTAGTCAAAGCCTCCATTTCATCAAGACCTGTCTTCACCCTCTGTTTCTTCTCTCCTGCTTAGTCTTAGGGGAATTGTCACCATCTCTGAGAATGTACACTAGATGCTTGTGCACCACAGTTGATGCTTCATATACAGTAGCCTCCACCTTCAAGAAATCTCATCTGGCTTGATCCATAAAGTACACTGCTGGTGACACATTGAGCAGCATTTTAAAGCATCCTTCCTCAATCTGATATATTCTATATGGGTTAGACTAAAATGTTATGAGAGTTAAAGTCCAACATAACTGGAAGGCACCAGAGTGGAGAAAGCTGTCCTGAGGAAGATAAATGTTCATAGCAAGGTAAGTGAAAAAAATATGAATAATGAATACTTAAGATGTGTGCTATCTGTTCTGGTCACAAAAGCACTCTTCTGAATGGGGCTTTATAGTCAGAAATATCTGATACAAATGGAATACATATTAAAGTATTTCCAAGACCTTCTTAGAAATATACATACACACAGGAAATTATGAACATAATTTAAGATCACTATTTGCAGAAGGAGAGAGAGATTTGTGAAAAGGTAGCTGAGCATATCAAATCAATGATTCTCTTCCCTGGGATGAAATGATAAAATGCAATTCTATGACCTCAATTCTGCAGATAATATTGCCTTGCCTAGTTTAACATATTGTTTATTGGAAGAGAAGATCCTGAAGACAAGGCAAAGACAAGCTGTACACAGCTACCTGTTCAATGAAAGTAAAATGGTCCAGGACAAAGGCATTCTATGAAAAGTCAGCACAGGAGAGAAATGGGAATTGTTGTGACCCTAAATTACATGTCAAACAATTGTCTTCAATTTGAAATGCTACATAAAAAACATCTTTAACATTAATGTCTTTTTTTCTATAAACAAATTACTCTCAATTAAAGTTATTGAATACCAACCTTAAGGGATCAATTTCATTGCAAAAGAAACTTTAGTTCTACATCAATAATATTTTTTTCAATTGGTAATATACAGCACAAACAACTGAAGTAAGCATATTTACATTATCAGGAACTTTCTTCTACTTCCATATTTATATCAAAATTCAGTATTGAACATTTATAAAATCTGTGGACACAGAATCATGTTTCAGGGAAACACATATTGTTAAATAAAAAGTAATTAAATTACTGGGGATATTCTGAGCATTATTTGAGAATATAATGCAACATTTACTTGTACTTGCAAAAGGAATTGCACTAGACCAAATACAAATCCTTTTGGTTATTATAGACTGACCCTTCAATTTTCAGTATGTGAAAAGTCTTCATATCATTATTAATAGAAATCTTCTCTTCTGGGAACATTGTATGATTTTGGGAAAGGACATCTGTCTTCCATTCAGGCAGCAATATCTCCTGATAAGTCTCAAAGTTCTGCTTTGCACTAATTATAACTAATCAATCTGGAAAGTGGCAATTCATCTCTGGTCAGATGACTCTAGATCAGAGCATACTGCAAAAATATTAAAAGAGGTTAATTCCACCTTTAATCAATATAAGGAGCAGAATGTATGGTGCTACCCTATATGGTGCAGAAGGGACAGCTTAACTCTACTGTGCATTATACAAAAAGAATCCTAGTAATATCCTGCAGACCTTACTTATTCTTCAACTGCATGAAGTCTATCAGATGCCAAATGGGGTTACCTTTCAAGCAAGCTATGAACATGAGGATAAGAACTTTAACTGTAGTGCTCTTTGTTGTGAGTATGAAAGGCATCATTCTGACATAACCTTATTTAAAGATTGCTTACAAGGCAATAAAAAGGAGCCAGATTTCTTTCTCATGGTCAGCAGAATGTTTGATCACTTATTATTCTTCAGCACTTCCTGAAGTATCTCAGCCACTTCTGAGAATTTAAACTCTAGAGATTTTTAGGATAAAAGAGTCCATCTCTGTCAAGTTTGCACAAAAAGGATTCTTTCGCTGGCCCTGGGTATAGAGTGAAAAGAGTAGGAGATGTAATTTATATCTACTTACATGGGAACAAAAGATTAAAATAATTCACAATAGTTCTTTTTTAAATAACAAAACCAATAGTACAGGGTTTCCTGTGAACAGTATTTATATGAATGTGCTAGGAAAATACATTCAAATGGTGAGCAGGTCCATTTATGGCCAACCTTTGGCTGAGATAATGGGGAAGGAAGACACTATATATTATCCTGGGACCTGATATCCTAAACCTACAGACTGTCTTTGTAACTAATAAACTGAGTCTGGGGGAAAAACAGAGACAAAAATACAGTTTTTTTTACACTCACTGGAAGAGGGGGCAGGGAAAAGTGAAATGGGCTAAGAAGCTAGTAGATAATGATTGGAGTAAAAGAAAAGGAAAAGGAGGAAAAAGTTGGCAAGCAAAGATGAATGTAGGCAGTTTTGGGTTGCAAGACTGGATAATTTATTATAGAGGAAAATAAGACTACTCCAAAAAGTATGTACTCTAAACTTCCAGTGTTTGGCTTCTGATTATTTTTTTTTGCATGTGGAAAAATCCCTCAAGCTTCCACAGAACTCCAACCTTTTGAATTATTATATGAAAGCAAACCTGAGGTTGTTGGTTGTAGTAAAAGAAGGGCAGGCAAATAAACATTCCAGGCAAGCAGATGGTTAAACTTAGACTAGTAATTAGACCATAGAGCAATTAGCTATGCTCCTTTGAAGGCAAAAACCATAGAGAAAGGGGAACTGAAGCTGTCTTTGTCTCCACTAGCTGGATGCTGCTTGCATAATTATATTCTGAAAAGGCCAATCTCAAAGGCAAATGAATACTTTTCTATCCTAAATATGTTACAAATAAAAGAAAAAAGAAATCAGAACAATTCATAGGAAAGACCTGGCATGCTGTATTTTGTCTGAACAATCACTACAATTTCACAAAACCATGCATTTTAAATTGGTTTTATCTGCTGCACTTGTCTGTATTAGGTCTACTAGAACTTGGCTGCAAAAATCAGAGTGCATGCTAGATGACAACCTGAACTACAGAAATCTCAAAAGCCTTTGTATTCATGAAATGGTTGTCCACAATCTGGAAACTCTGGGTTTTATTCAGTATTTAGTATTTAGTAAGGTTTTCCTAATTGTTTCTAGTGACTCTCATTTAACTTTTTAATAAATAACATGTTTACAAATGTCAGTAGCAATGAGTTTTTTTCCTTAAAGATTCTGGATTTTTTTTTAAAAAAAAATATCATTGCTGTTGTATGCTGATGGGATCATTCTTACTTCACAATTTTTGGATTACAGAGATTCCTAATCTCCCTTGGGATTATTATTACAATGATCTTGCAATTAATTATAACAAAACAAAGGTTTTGAGCAACAGAGGTTTCAGCATAAATGGCACCTAAATCCTAGATTGTGCTGTAATAAAACACATTGCTGCCAATTGGTAACTTGGTATCCTGTTTTCTTATAATGGGGCCTGGACTTCTCAGAGTTAATCCATGAGGTTGAAAATAAGCAATAGGTAATACAATAGGTAATAATATATTCAAAAATATTCAAAACTGGGGGAAAGGTGGCCTTTACACACACATACACAAACACACACACATAACTGTATATACTGTATATACACACACACAAAATTATATACACACATTATATATACACACACATATATACATATATAGTGTATATGCGTGTAATTTAAAGACAACATAAAAACTAACAATGACCAATATAGAATAAAGAGAACAAAGAGAAAGAAAAATAACAGTGCAGAAAGAATAAAAAGGTATAGAAAGAAGCTTCCAACTTCCTTTGCAGCAAATAGAAATATAATTACAAAGTTATCTCTTACTCTATGATTACAAAAAAACCTCACTTTTTCTATTATGCATTTTTTCTAATCATCTAACTACAAATTCTAAGTCTTTTTCTGTTTCGTGCAGAAAAGGGGTTTATAAGGCGTTTGTAGTCAGCCATAAATATAGATATTGTCTTTTCTATAATTAAAGAAATTAATTTATCCAACTCTGCAAGTTTCATCTTCATCAACCATTCCTCTCTGCATATATCATATATAAAAGCAAAGTTCTATGAGTTTTTTCTAATTACCTGTCAGAAAAAGGTGACTTCACTTGCAGACCCAAAGTTGTTTCTGAAAATAAAGCTTTTAGCATTATTACTTTATGGAACTGAAAACTGGATCCCTCAATCCTTTCCAATGTCATAGACCTGGATTCCCATCAGAACAAAACCTTGAATGCTAATCGAAGTGTACGTAATTGTACTCCCACCCAATTTCCTTGAATAGAGACTTAACTAAGGAATAATGTGTGTAAAAGGAATAACATATATGAAAATGTTCACCTGTTCATTTGCTCTTTCCAGGAGAGCTAAGTTTTTTTTTTTAGGACAAATACAGGCTGACCTGAAATTTAGTATGTGAGCTAGATCTGCCCATCAGCTCCTACAAGTTCTTATGTTGTCTATTGAGACCTTCTCATCTTTCCCCTCTGCTGCGAAGAAAATAATTAAGAAATATGATTACGCAATCCGATTAGAGTTTGGTGCCCTAGCATATAATAAGGCAATCCAATGCCTTTCTTTAATTAAAAACTCCCATTGTTATGCAACACATCTACCAGTTCAGAATTTTCCAATAAGAAAGGTACTAACACAGTTTTGCAAATGCAGCTAATGCCACTGGTAGATTTTGAAAGCAGGTTTTCAAATAGTATTTATTTATCACATTTCTATACTGCCCACTTCATCTGCATGACTCAGGGTGATTTACAAAAAAACCCCATGTAATCATATAAAAAGACATAGTTAAAAAAAATTAAAAAATAGAATTAAAGCAAAAAAATATAATAAACAATTAAAAAGTTAAAGGCACAGAAAGCACTTTCAAATCACCAGCCCTCTCCCAGATTGCATGCTACTCTAAGACCCCACCACCACCACCATGCAAATTGACTGAGCCAGTCTTGACACTCTTCCAACAGGCTAGGAGATTGGGGGCCCACCTCACCTCTGAGAACAAGATGTTCCATAGGGCAGGGACAAAGGCAGAGAAGGCTCTCTTCCTAGAACCTGCCAGCCAAAACTCTATAACCAGTGCAGCATACCTCCTGCTGACCGGGTGGGATGAGTCAATAAAATAGGGATGAGGAAGTTTCTCAGGTAATCTGATCCCATGCTATGTAAGGCTTTAAAGATAATAGCCAGTCACCAATGCATTAAGCGAGCATATGTTCTGATTATCTTGAATAGCTGCATAGAATAGACAGTTAAAATCACTTTCTGAAAATCCAACTGAACAAGAATTTCATGTTCCTTATTGGAAATAACTGAATGTGTAAGCTGTTTTACCTGAAGAGTCTGAAATTTCAGGTGTCTGAATATATTCCATGGAGTGGCCTGTATATGGCCAGCTCAGGTCCTGCTTTTCTACTCCTTTGGGCCAGGAAAAATAATTATTTCCTGTATTTAAGAACCCAAATGGTGTGCCCAAAAAGCTGTTAGAATGTTTTAACAAACAGCCATTCGTGTTTAAGCAATCTTCATTATGCATAGTAAGTGATTGCATGGGGTCTAATGGCAAGCCTTAATCAAGTACCTTCTCCCTAAGCCCACACATCCTTCTCCAATGGGTTGCTCATTTGATTAAGGTATACTGTAAATCCCTTGCTGGGATGTTGGCCAGATTTTAATAATCAGACAGTGAACTCAATCATTTGTCCTTCTGTGAGTTCAAACTCAGGCTCTTTTAACTTCCTATCCAAATCACTGTTCCTATCTGTTATCATAACCAAACAATGTATTACTGAGAGCAGCTTTCAAGAGAAGCAGCACTACAGCACAGTATGTGCACAAAAGTGAGTGTTTGCTTTTATTCCTAAAGCAGGCCTGCATAGAGTTTCAGTGGGAGCACTTCAGGGTTTTGTGTTTGCAGCCATTAGTAAAGTACAAAGCACACTTAAGCTCTCTTCAAAGCAAGTATGCCTAAGTCAGAGAGAAAATGAGGAAGAGTAACACAAAGGGCCTGGTTGCCTGTTTAAGAATTCTTTTTTTTCTTTTTTCTTTTTCAATCAGAGACTGTCCAAAATAGCTGGTAACTATGAATTTTATTCTGAGAATAAACACTTTTGAACTGACAAGTCACTATATACTGACAGCTTCACCAGAATTAATGAAAGAACAATCACACCTCTGTAATTTAATTATATTAATTTAAATTTATTTTATTTGTTATGGCTGCCTACTCCAGAAGACTCTAGGTAGCTTATAAAATCCACGTATTAAAAAAGAACCACATTAATCCCAAGCCAAGGAAGAGATGGACACTGGAGACAGCACACATCTTTAGATATTCTCATATAAATTATACATGTGGAAGAGAAGAAGAATCTTTGTTATTGGCTTTAATTCTTACATATTAAACCACTGAGAGTTTTACTTGGACAAAGGATAAAGCCTGCTATCAAGGTCTCAAAGTTTTATATACCAGAGTGAATATCATTTCTGTCCCATGACCAAAATTGAATCCAGACTGGAAGAGACCTAGAAAAGATTTTCAACCATCCTCAAGAATTGCCCAAAAGGTGTGAAATACAAATTGAAAAGGGGCACACCACTGTTTCTTTCAGGACAGATAGTATAACAATTTCAAAAGAAGTTTTGAGTGCCTCCTGAATCCAGTCATTCAGAATAACACAATAACAGAATGTCTATGGAGATTCTCAGTCATCTAGGTCATGGTTGTCCCAAAGGTGCTTTTCCAAGAGGCAACTGGACTTTCTTTTTTTCCTCTTTGAAGACATTTTGCTTCTCATCCAAGAAGCTTCTTCAGCTCTGACTGGATGATGGGAAATGGAAGGATTTATACTCTTGCAGACAGCTGGTCATTTGCCTTATTTTAGAGAGTCGTTGATGCCACCTGGAGACTTATCTGGGTCATCAGGATTACCTGAGTAGTGCAAATGGGTGTGGAGCCTTCTTGGAACTGTTGAAAGGACTGTGTTGTAGACTGGAGATAGATGATGTCGTATCCCTCCCCCTCTGTTGAGAGAAGGCTGTTCAATTTTGACATAGATGGCCTCTTTGACTTCTCTTTCAAACTAGCGTCCTCTCTGTCCAAAATGTGGACTTTGCTGTCTTCAAAAGAGTGGCCTTTGCTTTTAAATGCAGATGGACTGCTGAATCTTGTCCTGATGGTTTGCTCTCCTATGTTGTGCCATGTGTTTATGAAGTTGTTGTTTTGTTCCCCCAATGTACAGATCTGCACATGGCTCACTGCATTGTACTGCATATACCATGTTTCTCACTTTGTGTCTGGGTGTTTTATCCTTGGGATGGACAAGCTTCTGCCTTGTGTATTCTTGGGCTTGAAGTGTGCACATACGTTGTGTTGACTGAAGATCCTCCTGAGCTTTTCCGAAATTTATGTGGCTGCTCAACTCACACACGATGACTCAGGCAGTTTACAACTTTAGTTGCACTCAAAACAATGGAAAGTAAAGTCTCACCTGAACATTGCAAAGGTCAGGCTGCGTTATTTAGAAATAAAGAGCTATTCAAATGCTTAGAGCTATTGCCTGTTAGAACAGGGCTTTTCAATCAGTGGTACATGTACCACCCATGGTACATTGGCATCTGTCAGGTGGTACGCGGCCTTGCCCAGCCCAGCCAAGTATAGCGAGGGAGGGAATGAGCCAAAGTGGCGCAGCGCAGGACTTGCCATGAGAGAGTCCTCGGGAGCTGCAGGGCTGCTGGGGCGAGACAAAGGCCCCATGATCAGCACTTCCGGCACCCCTGGAAGAGAAAGGAGGGGGGCAGAGATAGGAGAGGCTATAAAAGGAGGCAGTTTTGGCAGCAGAGGGAGAGGAAAAAAAGACACCGGAGAAAGAGGCAGAAGAGAAAAGGCTTTTGTCAGAGAAGCAGTGAGGGACAGAGAGAGAGGGAAGGATTTTGGAGGGATGTGTGCATGAGAATGGGAAGGATTTTGGAGGAACGTGTGTGTGAAAATAGGAAGGATTTGGAGGAATGTGTGTGTGAGAATGGGAAGGATTTGGAGGAACATGTGTGTTCTATCCCAGCCTCTGCAAATATTACTCAACTGCTTACTCACAAGGAAAAACCCCTTCACATGGAACAAGGCAGGACTTGATAAGATAAACCCCTTTTGTTTTGACATAGCTTTTATGGAACAAAACTCCAACCAGTCCTTTAGCTGTTGAAATGAACAAGATCAGTCTCTGAGTTCTCAGCTGGAATACTCAAGGTTTAAGTCACTTAAACACAGAAATCCGACAAACCTGGTTAAATATCCAAGAATCCTGAGGCAAGAAATCCAATGACAGAAGCACAAAGCCGTAGCATGAACGTTTGCCTTTGGCAACCAGCCCCTCCCATACCTCTCCTCTTTATAGTCCAGCCAGGGCGTGGCTTCTTAGAGTTTTTTACTTTTCCTGGAGAGCCACCCCACTGCCCTCAGCTGTGCATCCGTGAATCAGGAACAGGCCCCAGCTGCTCCTCTTCTTCACTCAGTTCAGGCTCCAAATCCAGCTGTCTCTCTGCCTGAGTGTGAGTAGATGGGCCTGGTGTCACATCTAGCTCTGAGTCTTTGTGCTCCTCAGAGCCTTCCACAGACTCCGATGTGACCCCAGGCAACCCTTTCCCCTCATCCAATTCATCTGACTCGGCTACCGGATCTGCTGGCAGGTGAGGACTCACAACAGTGTGTATGAGAATGGGAAGGATTTGGAGGAACCAGTGTGAGAGAACGGGAAGGGTTTTGGAGGGGCTTGTGTGTGAGAATGGTAAGGATTTGAAGGAACGTGTGCGTAAGAATGGTAAGGATTTGGAGGAACACGTGTGTGAGAATGGGGAGGATTTGGAGGAATGTGTGTGTGAGAATGGGGAGGATTTAGAGGAACATGTGTGTGAGAATGGTAAGGATTTGGAGGAACGTGTGTGTGAGAATGGGGAGGATTTGGAGGAACGTGTGTGTGAGAATGGGGAGGATTTGGAGGAACGTGTGTGTGAGAATGGGGAGGATTTGGAGGAACATGTGTGTGAGAATGGGGAGGATTTGGAGGAATGTGTGTGTGAGAATGGGAAGATTTGGAGGAACGTGTGCGTGAGAACGGTAAGGATTTGGAGGAACATGTACCTAAGAATGGGGAGGATTTTGGAAAGATGTGTGTGTGAGAAAGAGAGAAAGGCTTTTTCTGAGAGAAGCCGTGAGGAGAAAGGGAGAAGAGAAGAGAAGGAAGGAGATGGGAATGAGAAAGAGGGAATGAGGGAGGGAGGGAGGGAGGGAGGGAAGGAGCTTAACCCTAACCCCCTCCATCGGAGACCCCCAGATCCCCCCCCACAGGCGCCCCTGACCTGAGCAACGTAGAGCCCCACCACCCACCCCTCCAAGAGTAACCACAATGCGGCCTTCAATGAAATCAAATTTGACATATAAAATATGATATAAAAGGACGAGGGGAGGAGAGGAGAGGATATAAAAGGAGGAGGAGGGAGAGAGGAGAGGATATAAAAGGAGGGGGAGGGAGGAGAGGATATAAAAGGAGAAGGGGTGAGAAATTTATTAAATGAGTTTTGCCCCATTTTACGACTTTTCTTGCCACATTTGTTAAGTGAATCACTGCAGTTGTTAAATTAGTAACACGGTTGTCAAGTGAATCTGGCTTCCCAATTGATTTTGCTTGTCAAAAGTTTGCAAAAGGGGATCACATGACCCTGGGGCACTGTGACCATCATAAATATGAATCAGTTGCCAAGCATGCAAATGTAAATCACATGACCCTGGGGATGCTGCAATGATCATAAGTGTGAAAAATGGTCAGTGCGGTTGTAACTTCGAACAGTCACTAAGTGAATTGTTGTAAGTCAAGGACTACCTGTACTTTATCACTTTTTTCCTTTTTTTTTTTTGGGTCATCAAGTTTTTGACACCTTGCTATGTGACTGGTGGTACTCGAATATTGCCATATCCTAAAAGTGGTACAATCGGTGAAAAGGTTGAAAAGCCATGTGTTAGAACACTCTACCCTGGATATGTCCAAAGTATATTTGGTCAGATCTGTCACTTCCAAGAAAAATAAGATGATGTGCTAGACTATGTTTCAAGAAAAGTGGCTGAGTCATTGTTTAATACTAAAATACACTGCCCTGTGCTCCTCATAAAAAAAAACTTGTCACTGGAAGAAAAATCTTTGCAATGTCATAAGTCTAAATTTATTATGACATTGATATGAAAAGAAACTTTGAAGCAGATCAAAATATTCTCCATAAGAGGATTAATCAAGAATAATCACAGTGAATGCAATATCAACTGCATCTTTTTGTCACACCAGTCCCTTAATGCTAAGCGTGAGCATCTCCTGCCCCCCCAAAAAAACTTGTATCAGATCTCTTTAGCTGTCTTATAGTTTATATCATACTTAGTCCAGCACTACTGTGTTGAGCACCATCCAATAGTCATACAAACTCAACAGCGTCTAAAAATTTAGCTGACCAGAGATTGTAACTTGCACAAAGTAGCAGATGCTTTCTCCTGGCATGGGTGTTACCAGAAGGCTCTGAATGGCAATATAAGATCTTTCCTGTTTCAGAAAGCCCTCTGAGTAAGTGGCAGATGCATGGCTGGAAGACCCTCTTTAGGAAGAGTTATTAGCGTTCACATGACGCTGTGTGCATTAGTTTAAGAGGCCGCATGGGTGAGAACCGTGAACGCAGAGCTCTAATAAAGCTCTAATTGCCAGAGAGATGTGCTTAGCTCTGTTCTGAATGCTGTTCATTTTAGCGATCCCTTTTGTGTCTGAGATTAAGGAGAGGTGTTAATTACACTCCTCATTTCCAAGGCATAGATTACATTGTCTTGCTGCTGCCACAGGAGTATGATGGGAACAAAGAACATGCATATTTCATTTGGGAGAAAATAAAACAGTTTAAAATTCCTACCCCCAAAGGACTTTTTTTTAAAAAAAAAATTGCATTGTTCAGCATTTGCAGAAGATGCAATTAGCAGAGCTGGCACTGCAAAAGTTCAACAGTCAGCCCACTTTCTTAACTGTGCTTGTTAGCAGCCTGCCACAGTCCCTAGGTAACTTTCCCATCCTCTGACTGATTCATTTCTGCTCCTACAACAGGAGATTAAATCCCAGGAAACATTTTTGTCGCAGTTTTGTTGTTACAACAGATCTTTCCAGCTCTCTTTTATAACTTCTTTTTTTTCTTTTTCTTTCCTCTGGACTGATCTCAAAGTGGAGGTGCAGTTTTCCTCATTATATTTTGCTGAGTCTGTTTTACAAACTTGGGTCAGAAAGTGCAAAGGTAGCATCCATGTTTGAAAATGAAACAGAGGCTACTAAATTCATAGAAAATTCAGAAAGAATCTTGAACAGCTTTTATTCAAGGACAAAGGCCTTGACTGGATCAAATATTATGCAAGCAAACTTGCTTGTTTTGGTTTATAATGAGGCATTAAATGGCATGGAGGCCATCTACAAGAGGAGCAACACACAGCCACCAGCATGTAACTCAGTTAAATGTGTGCCTGATTTTTGCTATTTGAATACCCTCCCCGAAAAATTCCTTGCAAAAAGAAAGCTAGCATCTCAGGGAATGACAGCTCGATTCCTTCATTGCCACAGTGCTGTGTTCACTGTGTTCAACTGTTGCACAGAGCTTTGAGAATACCTTTGAGGAACATAGTCCTGTGTAAAACTGTTCCCATTTCATTATCCTACTTACACAGTGCCTGCATGAGAGTTTTTGTAAATATAAGCTTATGTAAAACAGTATTCAATTTATTCTCCTAATTATACAACACCTGGAAAATGCTTTTCCCTCTGTAAATGCAAATGTAAAATGCAATATTTATATAGCCCTGGAGATACTCTTCTCTCTTACACACATCTCGCAAGAACAGTCTTCTAGTTAATAAAAATATTATTGGAGAATGGGAGCTCCCAATTTTCCTTTGTACAGACTTTGTACAGATTTCCCAAAGATACAGATATTTGCAATGGGAAACAAAGGGCCAATAATAAACAATGTGCTGCAATGTTGTAATATCACTCCATGCCTTATATAATTGCCCATGCAGCACAAGTATGAAGGGGCAGACCTGCACTGTGATACGGGTGATGCACATTTCATAATTTTAGCATCATCATGATTAGGAAAGTCCAAGTTAACAGAAAACATTGGTAAACTAAGCATTCTTGGGTCACCATTGGCCTAACTGATATTTAATGTCTTTCTTTACAATTTTCTATTTTGATAATTAGGAAAATAGAATTGTCCAGATTACTTATGGCTTGCTAAGTTGTTAGAAAACAGAAAATGATGAGTATCAAGGTTCACATTAGAATTAAGTAGTTAATTCAGTAGACATCTTATTCAGAATTTAACTAATCTTAGCAGAGGACTTTCAAAGCCAATTACACTTAACCACACATTTGGTTAGCCATAGCAGAGGAAATAATTCAGAATCTTTTATATGTATTATGCTCCAGCATTTAACCTCTCCACTTCTTCTTTCATTCTTTCTGAGCCAAAAGACTTTTTGCTAAATTCTTGATGCTTTAGGAGATTGTTTGGATAGGTTTTCATAAGAGTTCTATCTAGAACTAATGAACTCTTCCTACCAGTTTCAACCATTACAAAAAAATTGAAATACTTGGGTGATTTTCCTCAAAGAAAGACATTAAGAACTGGAATCCCTTAACTTATGCTTTTAATTTATCCATACACAATCGTGACTTTCTAGGTAATTCTGAACTATTCAGGGTATTAAACACCAAAAGTGGCTGTGAAGAACTACTGAAGGGCCTCTTTAAATTGGATGAATGGTCAACTGAATGGCAAATGTAGTTCAATTTAACTAGATAAAGTGAAGCACTTTAGTAAAAAAACAAAAAAACTCTAACTTAGCATATTTATCAAGCTGATCTGTGCTTAATCCACTAGTAAAAAGATATTGGGGGCAGAGTGAAGATGTCAGTTTGGTGTTTGGTAGCTGTGAAAATGGCAAATTGCAAGCCAGGTTTGATTAGGAAAAGTATTAAAAGTAAAAATCCCAATACTGTAATGTCCTAACACAAATCTATGCTATATCTGCACATATTTGCATCTGGAAATACTATTAGTTCTGAATGCCATGCTTAGAAGGAATATAAAAGAACTGGAAAAGGTGAAAAATCATGCAACCAGAAGGATCAAGGGACATTTTCTCTGTGGAGAAGGATAGTATACTTGGGACTTTAGCTTGGAAAAAAGATGACTGAGAGAAGATATAATTTATTTATATAACAATAACAATAGAGTTGGAAAGGACCTTGGAGGTCTTCTAGTCCAACCCCCTGCTCAGGCAGGAAACCCTATACCAGGGGTGTCAAACTGCTGGCCTGCGGCCGGACGCGTCACCAGGAAACCGCGCCCACCCCATTGCCGGCAATGGAGAAAAAGCTCCGATATGTTGCGCGATGTCACATGATGTCACGAGTTTGACATGTCTGCCCTATACCATTTCAGACAAATGGTTGTCCAGTCTATTCTTAAAAATTTCAAGTGTTGGAGCATTCACAACTTCTGGAGGCAGGTATTTATTTATTTACATCCTGTCTTTTGTTCATACATAGCTTTCCATTCTCCTATTTTTTCCCACAGCAACAATTCTCTAGTAGCTTGGGTTGAAAGACAGTGATTCGCATTAAGTCACTCAATGACCATCTGTGGCTAGCCAAAGACTAAAACCTGGCTCTGCCCCTTCCTGATGCAGTGCCTTAATCACTTCACTGTATTGGTTCTCTCTGTGCAATTAAGCTGATTGGAAAAAGAATTAAAATAGATTTTAAAAAATCACTTCTACATACATCACATATTGTACATGCATCGCCAGATGAGGTGATGACAACTAACCTGAATAGCTTTGAAAAGAGATTGGGTAAATATATAGAGGACAAGTATACCAAGGATGACTGTTCTGAAAACTCAATGTTATCTCCAGGTTGGGGGCAGCGTATCTTCCAATACCAGTTGCAGGCAAATAATATTGGGAGAAAGGAATGTCTTCATCTTTTACTTGCAAAGGAGTCTTTGGCTGACCAGTGCAAGAAACAAAATTCTAGACTATAATGTACCTTGGTCTGGTTTTAAGTTTCTGGGGCTAAATCTGAGTGATTTATCAGTTATTAACATTTTTATGTCTCCTTTTATTTCCTTGCAGTCTTTGGGTCATAAGATATCAACATTCGATTTTTTCAGGCTCTTTTGTCCCTAAGCCTCCCTGCTCCAATATTCTTCCTCCTGTTCACTTCAGTTCTTCTTCTTAAACACCAAGTACATTTCAAGTCATTTCAATTGTTGGTACATCTTCAGGGCCAAAGTCTGAAACCTCTCAAATAGAGGGGGGGGGGAAATATCAAATAATTGCTTAGAAAGTCTTCAAAAACTATTTAAGAACAGTAAATGAGGACCAGAGAAACAGGAAACAATATCAGTGTCAATTTTGGGGCTGACATGAGCATATTAAAACCCTTCAGGACTGATCTTGGGCACTACAACTTCTTTCTTTCCTTCCTCCCTCTCTCCTGTACAGTCAGATTTCAGTTGATGAGGCTTACACCCAGGAACTATTTTCTACAACTAAATGATGCTTATTTCCAAAGTGTCCAAAGGGAGTCTCTCAATAAGGATTTAAAATCTTCACCAGGCTAAAATTATCAGCAGCATCCTAATTAACTTCCCTTGTACGAGAGCCACAAGCTGAGATGCTAAAAATTTTCCATTGTTATACACAGCGGCAGCTTTGTTGAAGAGCAAATGGGCAGCAGTGGATCACTGCCCCCCACCTCATAATGGGGCCAGAAGTCTTGCTTCCATTTATTAATGTCTGCTTATAGCTCTGAATAAAACAATGCTTTTATTTTTATAATACTGTCAAAGATTGTTAAGGTATTCTTCTACTACCTCTTTTCCTTTGGGGCTGAAATGAAAACTTATGACAACAATTAAAAAACGAAAGTATATGCCTTTGCTCAATAACACTGCACCATTTTAGTATGCTGTAGCAGCATACAGGTTCTATTAAGACATACTTCTTAAACTTGCCTACTTGCTAGTATATTCCAAGCATCCTTCCCAACACAGTTACTATACTGTTCCTGAAACAGCTGACAAATTGGCAAGCCACCCAATTCTACTTGAACATTCATGCGAGTCATCCTGCTAATGAGGCAGAAGGGAATGTAGGCTGGCGGCTTCTATAGGCTCAATATCTATTTTAACCCAGCACTTGTAAAGTAGATTGTAAAATATGCCAAGTTATTCTAGAATTTGATTTCTCCCCAGTGACTTGTAATGCTGATCAATGGCTATCAGACATATATGACAGAAAAGCAATGTATATGCCATTCTGGGACTTGCTGCCTGCCTCATTGTCTGATATAAACCAGACACACAATCCAATAAGAAATCCCAAACCTTTGCTTGGAAGAGCATATCTGTTGCCTAAAATATTTTATTTTTACTCAATTCCAGTATGTCTCGCTACAAGAAGCACAATAATGGTCCTCTTACTAAGTATTCTGCAATATTAAACCATATCACAAAGTTTAATTAAGTACCAACTGCAGTTAAACTTTAGTACAATAATGCAGAAAAGAATCCTATTGTGGGAAACAAAAAACATGTTTAGTCTATGATATGAAAAAAAAATTCTGGAGGATTCTTTCATCCTGTATATTAGGAGTTTCTCCCAAGAATCTCCTGTTTTTGAGGAATAACTAATAGGTAGGTACTAATTTTTATATTTACATACATTTTATTAAAAATTATAATGTATTTTTGTAATTATAAGATTATAAGCTTCTTTTCAATTCAAATGTGTCTTTAAGACAAAGTTTGATGTTAAAATTGAAAATTCAACCATGATATCCAGATTTCATATGCCCTATTTATGATTCAATTTGTTCTGATTTATTCAAAAGCACTGAATTCAGAGATTTATTCTTAATTATTTCAGTCCTATATCAATATTATTGCAATACAATATGGAAATCCATTGTCTCCCATATTGCAAATAAGGAAGAGGTTAATACAAAATTGAAAGAAAGTTGTTCATCTCAAGCAGTGTTTCTTATAGTGTGGATTTAGGACTTCTGGGAGTCCTCCAATACACTCTCAGAGGTCTGCAAAATCAAAATTGCCAGGGTATTTTTTTACATTTACATATATTTTATTAAAAATGGAACCTAAAAAGTAACAGAATAATACAGAATAAAGAAAACATAGAGAAAGAGAAAACAAAAATCAGAAAGAAAAAATATTTGCCAGTTATATTGAAAAATAATATAGCATTAAAATTCCATCAAACAATCATGAGAAATGATAGCATCAGTGAATGTGTCAATTGTAATTTTTAATATAATAAATAACAGTAAATAAAACCCATTAAAACAAAAGAGGGACTAAGTGAAAAGGGTTTAAGAACAACCATATGCAATCAGAATTGCACACAAGCCAACTAACGCCCTTCGAAACATCCAAAGCAGACCAAATGACCCAGCACCCCAGAAGAAAAAACAGGAGTCATCTACAACATACAATGTAAGGACTGCAACAACCACTATATGGGACAAACAGACAGAAAATTGGCAGAATGCATCCATGACTAACTAACAGTCAGAAGACATGATGAAAATTCTTTAATTTCACAACATATAGATTTAACCATAGCTTCAATTGGGAAAATAGGACAATCCTAGACCAAGCAAAGTCCAAAAATGCCAGGGAATTTCTAGAAGCTTGGCACTCTGACAAATCAGCCATCAATAGACATTAACAACATCTATAGATTATGCAAAAGAGACTATAACCCAGCCCAAAAATGAACAAAAAGACCCAAGCACCTCTCCACCAGCAATCAGCATCCAGATCAGCATACATTAACTCCAAGGTTAACATCAGACCAATAATCAAGTAAACAATACCCCAGTTAAGTAACTGCCAAAGAAGCCAACAGCAAATAGCCCAATCAAAGAATCTCTAAGAGCACCCCCACCAACACTGACAGGGCAAGCCACTAGAATATGACAGCAAGCAGCACTCCTTACTAGCACTGATAATGTTACCTAGTTTGGGTAATGAAATGTCTGCAAGAAAACAAGCAAGCTCATAGAATACCAAGGACCCCTGAGCTACAAATATTCTCCTTTAAAAGTTTAAGAAACACGTTTTCTTAATGTAGCCTTGTGCTCTCCAGATTTGGCTGATTTCAATTGCCATCTTTCTCATCCAGTATGGATAATGGCACAGGATTATGAGAGTTATAATAATCCGCAACACTTGAAGAACACTGGTTTTCCTATCTTAACTAGTTCATGAGTGGGCACTTCATACCCTCAAAACTATGGGTATGTCATCAAGTTTTCCCACTAGCCAGATGGCCCTTAGAATATGATCTATTTCTTATTGCCATTTGTAACAAGAAACCAGTCATCTGTTTCATCACAGTCAGCTAATCAGTCTGATTAGCTGGCTGATGGGAAATGTGCCCAGTTGTTTTTGTTTTTTTAATTCCAGCCAGATGATCAGTCTGTCTAGCTGGTTGGCAGACACCAGTTCTCAGGCTTTCAGATGCTAATGCATTCATTACTTAGCCTTGTGGGAGAATTACTGGGGAAATACCTATAGAAGAAAGCACTTCATCAACTATACTGGACCTATATTATATAGGGATTTAGCATATGAAGTTTTAAAAGTTTAACAGAAACTAATTGGCAACCAATGGGGTTCCCAAACTAATTAAGCCATATGCTTCTGGCACATAATATGCATAAACAGCTAGGTTTTTGCATTCTGAAGTAATTGTTTTCCAAACTGCTATTAAAGTTACTCTCTTCTCCCAACATACCCATAGCACTACAGTATTATCTACATACAATTGATAAATATTTCCAAATCTCAACGAACTTTAAAAGATTTCATAAACCTGGTATCTCAACCTTTTCAGTTATAATTATACTAATCTATGAAGTACAGTATTTACCTATCAGGTTTTACTTTTTTTGAGCAAGAATTCTAGAATCAAAATTGCATATGTAGCAACAAGTTGTGTAATTAATATGAAGATTATGATTGATAATAAAATTGTCTTCCAGTCACTATTAGTTTATATTCTAAGTATAAGCAAAAGGATCTATTAATGAAGCAAGCATTACATGCAATCATACCAGCCCAGATTACATATAGATAGGAAAGTAGGTAAATAATTATTTGTAATAATTAATTATACTGGTATAAATTTATCATGGATATGGTAACATTCAATGTATTCTTTTTTCCCCTTGACATATCATATAATGCAAATGATCAATTCTGAAGAAAAAGGGAAAGTATTCCTTTTCCCAGGATTTTCTTTCACATACTGATTCTTTTTTCAAATAAAAATTACTGTAATATATTTTATCTTCTCTTGGAAAATTAAGAAGCATTTTAAATTTTGCTTTTGAGTCAGTGTTGACTCCTGGCAACTGTGTGGAAAGTCCTTGCAGTTCTCTTGGAAAGGTTTTTCAGAAGTGGTTTGCCATTGTCTCTTTCTAGGGATAAAAGCAAAAGAGGTCACCCAGTGGCTTTGTACTTAATCCAGGACTAGAGCTCACAGTCTCCTAGTTTCTAGCCTGATGTTTTAACCATTACACCCAACTGAGTCTCCACATCGGAGAAGCATTGATACATTTAATGCTATTGCAAGCCAGGTTATCCCAAATAGTTGGACATTATTAGTAACCACAGAATAAGGATATCCAAAACAGGTAAAATTGTTCTCTTTTAAGTCCTTTTCCTGTCTACTGCAATGTCTTCTGGTTCTTGTAATACTGCACTACAAATCCCATATAGCTTTTGCAGCACTTCAGAAATTCAGCTAAAATCCGGTTATACTTCAGGAAAAAACCCTCTAAAGCCTTGAAAAAAAAACCTTACTTTGATAACTGCTGAACTGGCGATGCAGGAATCACAGCTAAAGAGCAATTCTGACGTTAAGTTCTTAGGATTCAAAAATAGTGTGAAAACTGAATGCAGATAAAACAATCTCTAGGAAATTCTTATGGAAATAGACTTAACTATGTTTTAGAATAGAGACAGACAAAGGGAAGCAGGACCTGCACTTACTATTTTAGAGACCAAGCCATAGTGGAAAAGCAATGGTGCAACCAGTATGGAACTATGTCACATACTTGACAGGATATTGGGAAAGGGAGATTTAGAGGTCTTTTTGGCTTAAAAATCATATTAAAAATATGTTGGGTCCTATAGCCAAATTTTCATGCGTTGTGCCTCAAAAAAGCAGAAGATTATGTTTCCATGTTCAGTCAGAAACAACTGAAACAGGATCTTGGAGGGCATAAGTTGTCTCTGGGGAGTCTTCCACTTCATCTATCTATGAGGAACCCCTAAACTGTATTACAGGAAAAGGAATACAAATATACATCAACCAATGCTGATGTTCTTACATTCCCATCTCACTATCTTTTGAAATTATAAAACAGAGGCTATGAGGATTTGCAGGTAAGACCCTATACTTGACAGGTCACTGCTGATTGGACTTCAAGTGCAAAATATCTCAGTCACACAAAGTCCTTCATGATACAAAATAATGCAAAATGCCAAGGTGTTATAACTGTTGGCCTTTTTCCAAGACTGCACCATATCTGCAACTTATTTTGCTTTTGAAAGATAATGAATTCTATTTTCTTACTGAAGAATACCCCCAGGTACACATTTTCACCATCTGAGGTCAACTTCAAGCAAGTGATTGATTGACCTCAGAACTTCATGGCAGGAAATCTATCCCATGTCAATCAGGCCATGAGAGTTGCCATTTAAAAGGACTGTGATAGATGGATCTAGCAGTACAATGAAGTAGGAGACTGAGTTCCATTTTTTCACAATAGCATAGACCAAAATGTCATTGTATTCATTTGTAATATTCATGTATAGACTGCCTGCAAAATTCTGCCAACAATCTTTAAGGGCAGATGTCTCTTTCAGAAGTCCTAAGCAGAACTTTAAGGATATTTATTCAAAGTATAATGACATTACTTTTATTCCTGCAAAAGTTGTCAGATTCAAAAAGGCAGGAATAGTTTTTCATCCTAGACAGGCATGGGCATAATTTAAGGAAGACAGGAAGGTCAGACACTCAGTGTGTTGCATTTTTGATCCTCCATATCATTATACATTGCTTTCAGAGAAATCTGCTGGTTTAGAGTTTTATCAGTATCATATCATTGTGATACCTGCCCTTCCTCTTTGGTAGGTGCATGCAATGTCATAACACCTGTACACAGGGATCAGAGCTTCCATCTGAACAGTGTGTGTTTTGCCATCTACTCTCTCTAATGCCCCCTGCAGATGCCTCTGCTTTTCTACATGGAACATAAAAAGTAATAAATACTCTGCTCCTTTGCAATTATTCATGAGCATGGCCAAATGTCACCCTGTCACCCTGATCATGAATCTGCATCCCTTACACTCATTCTTTCATATGCTGAAAGAGGAAATGTTGTCATTAAAGGATCCACTGTTAAATATATAATAAAGAATTTCATTACACCGCACTGTTTCTTTCATGATTTTGCTACAATTTGTTTATTTGTTGCCAATCTTATCTCAAAACATCAGGATGGCATCTATATTTAAAAAACAAAAGATTCATGTATTCAGGACTGGATATAAAAAGAGTTATTCTTTTAGTTAATGGTCATTTCACAAATTTAAATGAATTTGCAACAATAGATATTCAGTTTCAATGGATACAACTGAGTTCATGTCATTCCATCACACTGAATCCTATTACTCAATTTCTTTTATCATTATTGAGATCTGAAATTTTATTTTTGGGAACCACTTCAAAATAATATCGAAAAGAAGTCTGCCCCAACCCAGTTATTGGGTTGCATTTGTTCAGTTTGCAACACAAACTCTGAGAGTGAAAGTTTGTATACAATTAACTAAAAGTAATGCACAGAGAACACAATGGCTCTTAGTCTGAATAGACAGGTACAGTATATAGCATATGTAACCTTGATGGAGATCATCAGTCAAAAAATAAACCCTCAAAGAGTGGCTTTGTTAATGCAACCAACCAGCCTCAATCATAGAAGAGTTAGAACCTGAGCTTTCACACTATTTATTTCAAAAGATATTGGTAAGAAGGAAATATGGTGTGTTATCTTTAATCTGTCAAATTAATACAATAAGGTACCACTGCAGGCCAGTTGTAACAGATGGTAGACTTAGTACTAGGAGCCATGGGCACATCCAGTCACTTGCTGTAACAGTTGCACATGGGTATAAAACCCTGAATATCGATATAAATATGCCTTGCTGCCAAATTGCTACATGTGGTAGCAGTAAAAAACAAGCACTCCAGAGCATATAGGAATTTTTAACTTGAGCCCAGTATGCAATACAATTGTGTATTTATGCAAAATTATCCCTTTTAGTGTCAAATTGCCCTGATACAGCACTGTTTTGTTGTGCTGTTTAAAAGGCCCTTTTTACTTTATGAAAGTAAAATGAGAAATTGCACAAATTAAGGTTGTTTACAAAAAGAAAAAAAATGGCTGTTTTCCAAAGAGTCTGTGTACGTGACTTTTTTCTTTTAAAGACTATCAGGACATAAAGCTCTGTCAATGTTATCTACTCATATCTATAGGCTACATCGTTAGGGACTAACGATTTCATTTTCTCATCTTTTATTAATGTAAATCCAAAAAACTAGAGAAGTAAAACAGATTTACTTTCTCTAAGATGACAATATACTTTCTCCCTCACATAAAGTTCCTAAATAAATAATTTGGGGGGAACCCACATTCAGTTTTTGTACATTTACCTTGCATGAAAAATTAAAACTGGTCCTTGACATTAACACCACCAGTTTCCTGATATATTTGATTTGAGTTAGGGCCAAATTAGATGAGACAACGTAATTCACTCCATTAGAAGTGGATTGATTGGTTGTTAAATAAATAAATGATCTGGAACTCCAATACAGATTCTGACCCTGATAGGGAGTAGATATCAGAAGAAGTCTGATAGCACCTTTTCTGATAATAAACTTGTTTGAGACATAATGTTGAAATGGTGTCTATTAATTTTTCTTTTTGCCAAGTTTGTCCTGTTTATACTACATAGAAACTAGAGGAGCATTGCTGGCAGACAATGGTATATACAGTACCACATAATAGGAAGAGTATGTGAAGCCACTTCTGATCTCGTGCATATATTTGTTGTGGTCTATGCCAGTGCTATTGATATAAATATAGGGGCAAAGTACACATCTGGATTTGTTTTAGATCTGGTTCCCATACCTAGTAGGATGGTGCCCAATTCATGTCAGACCCACATGAAGAATGAAGAGTCAAAGATATATTTTTCACCAATAAACAGTTTACAAATTACAAAAACTATATTTTTTCAGCTTATATTCCTTAGAGTGTCAAACAATGATGGTACACATCCCTGATGCTGCTTATCAATTTGTTGCATATACTGTGACTGTTAAATACCCAATTCAATTAGAAGTAAAATAAAGCTTCCATTTCCAAAAGCCTGATTTTCACTTCAGCATCAGCTCTTGTGTATTGCATGTCATCTGAAAGTATAAGTCATTGAGAGTTGGACATTATGTTAATTTAGCTTCTTTTTTTTTTTTTTTTCCTGCATTCAGTTCAATATATTGATAGTAAGGCCCCAATTTTTTCATTACCTTTGGAATCTTTTATTTTTCGAATGTTTTTCTAACTATTAATATTTTAATACATTGGCTTGAACATTTTCTCCACAAAAATGCAGAGCACTGTTTTCATTATAATTACTATTGCAAAACAATTCTCACTCCTGTCAACTCTACAATTAATATTTTATAATCAGTTGCTTGGTAAATCTTTTCCATTATAATATACTAATGGGGGATGTTGCATAAGTCAAAGAAGGATATGAAATAGCCTGAAGCCCAAGTGTTGCAGTTAACGTTTTCCCTCTAATTGCTCCATGTCACAGAAGAATGATGACTTCTGGCATTTTCTTTCCTTCAACAGAACAAAATTAGGAACTAAAATACTTCTAAGTGTTGCTTCATCACAACTGATTGATTCCCATCAAATCTGTTTAACCTAAAGTCAGTCTCCCAGCCCAGAACTGCAAGTCTTTGATTGCTTTCTCATTTGGGAGGATAGATAATGTTAATGGTAACTGTCACTTCTCTTCTTCCCTGGTTGCTTGGACCCCAAAGGCCCAGTAGAAATATGAGACAGTTTTGTATGGCAACTGCATTTCTCACTGCTACCCTAGTCTCCCAGTAGTCTTTCCCACAGCAAATGCATATAATATGTGTAGTATTAATAATTGTACATTGCTAATCATGTCATATGCAGGATTGTGAGGGAGGAAAAGGTTGGGATGAAATTATCGAACATCTCAGTAGTGTGGAAAAAGTTCACATGGTGCTGTATCCATCATGGATTATGACAGAACAGTAAGCCACAAAGGGCTGTGGCTCTGTGCAACTATGTCTGCATTCCACAGAAAAACACAATTGTTAAGAAGGTTGTGGTCAGTACAAAATCTATTAACCATTGCAAGATTCAAGGGTCACATAGAAGAGCTTTGCTATTTGCTTTTCTAGGACAATTTAAAGTATTGGTGATAGCTGGGAAATCCGTAGATGGCTTGGGGCTTGACTTTTTGTGGAGGTGCCCCTTCCTTTATGAATCATTCCATACATTAAGAACTGCCAGAGTGACCTTTCAGAAGATGCCACCCTTGTCAGAGGTTCAGTTATGTGCATCAGAGGAGGGGCTTCCTCTGCCTTGTTTCCAGGTCTTGGAATGTATTCTCTAAATAATCGTGATTGGCCTCTTCTGTCTCTGCCTTTAGAAGAGCAGCCATATCTTTGTCCGGGCTTTTAACTTCTTATTAATTTTAGGAATTGTTTATTTATCTTTTTTTGTATACATTAATTACAATCACCTTCTGTGATAGAATGGAAAGCTATACACTGAATGAATAATAACTATCATTCTTAAAGCATGCCCTCAGACTCTTAAAACAAGAAGGATGGGTAAGAACATAGAAAAGCAGCTGTGACAAAAAGATAACTTTCCCATGAGAGTTTGTCCAGACTTTTAGAAGATCATTTACAACTTGTTTTAGTGCAAAATTGAGAAAGCACTCCCTCCCTCCTGCTCCCAAATTTTATAATTCTTTGCCAGAGGAAAACAGTCACTTTCAACTTTGAGGTCACTAGCCTATTTAGATACATTTGTTTGGGGACAGGTTCCAATGAAGTGATCAAAATACTGATGGTTATATTTACAGTTTTTTATGGGGAGAAAACTGCAAGAGAATTAATAATCACTACTGATTTTATTCATATTACTCAGAATCAGAATCAGTGGTATGATGTTCATATTACTCTTTTTATTAAAATAGAATTTGAGTAACTTTATGTTCTTCTTCAGTAGAGGACAAGATTTGCTAGAT
Source organism: Azemiops feae (assembly GCA_023970755.1). Classification (NCBI taxonomy): domain Eukaryota; kingdom Metazoa; phylum Chordata; class Lepidosauria; order Squamata; family Viperidae; genus Azemiops; species Azemiops feae. Next base: position 157,886 of record JALGBA010004200.1, on the reverse strand, counting down.
CTATTTAACTTAATCTGCCAATCGATTCTGCCTAAGGGCACCATTTCCAGGCTTAATCAATGAAAAGTCTACCCTAAACCTACAGCTGACAATTTCATTAGATTTGTTTATTCCTATCTGTGGAATAAGAACATGTTTGCAGCATACACATTGTTAACTTAATGATTCTTTTTCAATAATTCAATTTTCTTAGTTTGCAAGACAAACAAAACCATAAAAAATGCCAAAGCATATTGTTATGCAGTATATAGAATTTGCAAACCTATTTATAAAAAGGAGCAGGGAAATAGGAAGAACTACACTTTTTTATGACTAGACATGTCAAGTTCCTATTCTGTTTAAGTATAATAAATATGAAATGTGAAGTTTCCATGATTCCCATGGTTTTACCTACTCTTTTCTTCTACTAGCCTTTTCTCCATTAGCATCCTCTAAATGAATTGGACTTTAATGTCTATAATCTCCAGACAGTATGATCAAAGGATTGTTGGATTTATAGAAAGGGCATCAAGTAAGGAAAGGATGAGTTAAGCTATAGGGTGATCTTGGAGCCTTAAGCAGGAAAGCTTAATAAAGTTTGGAACTATATTAAGCAGGAAAGGAAACGGAGTCTTGGTGTTAGTTTTTCATTGCAGCATTTTTTTCAGTTTACATTCACCCTTTTTCTTTATTCTGAAGCTATAAATTCCTTACTGGGTCTCCAATACAACTGATCATTGGCTAGCTTGCCACCTTGTCCACAATCACAGGCCTCAATGATTACCGTCCGGTTGCACTGACATCCACCATCATGAAATGCTTTGAGAAGCTGATAAAAGACACTATTGTATCTAGCCTCCCGCCAGCATTTGACCCGCTTCAGTTTGCCTACCGACCAAATCGCTCTACGGAGGATGCTATTTCTTCCGTTCTCCATCTGAGCCTGAAGCACTTGGAGGAAAGAAATACTCATGTGCGTTTGCTGTTTGTCGACTTCAGTTCGGCGTTTAACACAATCATTCCCCAGCATCTAGTAGACAAACTGGGCCTTTTAGGCTTAAACACTCCTTTGTGCAACTGGATTCTGGATTTTCTTACCAACAGGCCCCAATATGTGCGAGTTGGAACAAATACCTCAAATACCATTTTCTTGAGCACAGGTTCTCCTCAGGGCTGCGTCTTAAGTCCGCTGCTGTTCACCCTGTTGACCCATGACTGCTGTGCTAGGTTTGCCACCAACCATATTGTGAAGTTCGCAGATGATACAACAGTAGTGGGCCTTATTCAGGATGACAAGGTGGAAGCTTACTGCAAGGAGGTTGAGGGGTTGGTGAACTGGTGTAAGGAAAACAGCCTAGTTTTAAATACAAGAAAAACCAAAGAGATCATTGTTGATTTCAGAAAAGGCAGGCACAGCCACACTTCTGTGTGCATTAATGATTCACCTGTGGAGATGGTTACCAGCATCAAATTCCTGGGTGTGCAGCTAACGAGTAGGCTGACTTGGTCGCTAAACAGTGAGAAACTGGTGAAGCGGGCACAGCAGCGCCTGCATTTTCTGCGCCGCATGAGAAAAGCACATCTTCCTTCCCCTGTCCTGACCACTTTCTACAGGGGGACAATCGAGAGCATCCTGTCATACAGCATCACAGTCTGGTTTGGAGGCATCACTGCTTCAGACAGGAAGGCAGTGCAGAGAGTGGTGAGGATGGCCGAAAAGATCATTGGCAGTACCCTCCCTACCATCCAGGACATAGCACAGAAGCGTTGCTTGAGCAGGGCCCGCAAGATTTTCTGGGACACTACACATCCTCTTCACAACCTGTTTTCCCTGTTACCTTCTGGGAGGAGGCTTCGTGGTATCCGTAGCAGAACATCCAGATTCAGCCATAGTTTCATTCCATACAGCATTAAACTTGCGAACTCTCAAACTTCCTCCTTGCGTTATATATTCAAGATGGACAGTATTTAATATTTATTTGCTATGTATATGTAGGGATGTGGGTCTATATATATGTTGTACATAGTATGTTTAGGTGTGTGTCATGTATATGTTTCACTTTGAGAGCGGGCAACTAAATTTCATTATTTTATGTGTGCCATTGTGCCCACAATATAAAAAATGACAATAAAGGTTATTTATTTATTTATTTATTTATTTAATCACTAGCGAGAATAAATTCCTTTTTCCTGAGGGATTGGTTTCTTTATAGGTTTCTCTCTCATTGCTTTTCTTCCCTGTATAATATGGATAAAGAGCCTTTGGCATTATATGCTTGAAAGTTACATTCCTCTTCTAATCGATCAGACAAGCAGAGTAATACCACTATCTGATCTACCATTAATTAAAGAGACAATTATCTTAAGAATCCACAGGCTAACATTCTCCATGATTAGTGAAAGATCATTATCTGCTCAGATAAGAATTCTAGTTATATTAACAACAATGTATCAAGACCGACTGCTAATATTACACTCATATATTACTGGGCTGGAGAGCACATTTCACTGATTGTTCTTTCTCATCATTAAAGCATATTCATAGAACAAATATTTACTGATTTGAATATACACTTAGTTAGCTAACCTGCACTGGAACAATTAATAGCAGACACAGAAATATGGGTATCACATGGAATATAATCTAGGGTTCTCTGGTTAGTATGAAATTTAATTATCTAATCTAAAATTGCTCTAATTGTTTTTGGCAAAATGGCAAAAGCAGTTATCCTTATAAAGGGAAGATAGCTACAATGATCTAACAGAAGACCTTAAACAGTCCTTCCTTCCCCTCACAATAGTAATTATAGATGCCATGTCAGGAGCTTGTTTAGGACTATCCTGCATCCTAAATTCTGGTTAAGGAAAACCCAAGGGTCTGGAAGAAATCAATGAAATATAGACAAGATTTTCTTGCTTTTAGCAAAAAGGCATCTAATTGCTCTGCTGGATCAGATCAAAGGCCTCTCCAGTTACAATGTGCAATTTTTAATGCAAGCTAATCCTAAACATCGGGAATGTGACTAAAACAATTGACACAAAATTCTTAATAGTCCAGCTAATATAATAACTATTTAATTATGGACTTTTAATTGACATATCAACGACTCTTCATGCAGGATGTATCATGAAATGAAGTACAATATATTGGATAGTAAGAGACACAAATTATGCTGCCTCATTTTCCTCCCCATTATCTTCTTCTTTATGACAGAAAGTACAAACTCCCTGATTTCTGAGGGGATTCCTTAATTAGAGTAAGAAGTGTGAGATAAAATATTTTAAAAGGGGGACTGGAAAACCCTTCACACACTGTGAGATGGCCTTTTTTATGTGCCAAAGCCTATAGTAGCCGGGCAATGACCCAGACTAATGAAACAATAAATTTAAGGGCAGGGGGTCATGCTTTTCCAGGCTTAAGCACAACATTCAGTCTACTTTCCACTTTAATGGTGAATTAAATTGTGAATGAACACAATTTTATGTATGGTCAGAGGGAGTAGTTTTTATAATTGGGACAACAGTAAAATACAAAAGAGGTTCAGCCTCTTTCATTCCCTCCCTTCTTTCCTTCCTTCCATCCATCCATCCATCCTTTTGGAGGAGGGTTATCAAAAAGAAATGTCAACAGAAAGATATGTAGTCTTAGTCATGCTCCTTAATTTGGATTAAGGGAAGGAGATCTGTAATATATTAAACTGATTTATGTATAAAAGTCTGCCCTTTTTGTCCTTTATGTGTTAGAGTGAAATACATCTAGCAGTCCTTGCTTGGTGTGTTTCTCATTATAATGAAGATCCTCTTTCTCATTACTATTTCTAGCTAGCCCCAAGGAAATTCTTTACATTTCTCCTACTAGTTTTTCTGCTCTTGTGAGGGAAAGGCTGAAAATATCATCTCATAGAAGAGCAGTTTAAGTTATTTTTGAATTATTAATGATTAAGGGTATGTATTAAAATGTTCTGTTTCTCCTAAAAATGAAATGTAAAAAAAAAGAAAAAAATACAATGTCTTCCTAAAAAAAGATGTCTATAATCAAAGTCATGATGTCAATCAGAGAGTGTAGCAATTCAAGAAAAATGCACAGGGATAAAACAAGGATCAATGCAAACATTCTGTGTATGAAGGATCCATATAGGAAAATGAAGACAGCATTGAAGATTCAGAGTGAAGATTGGTGGCCATTACTTATTGCAAGCAGACACATATGACAGATAAGACAATCAGGGTGATAAAACTGTCACAGTTTTGGAGCTGTACATAGTAAACAAAGATATGAACAAACATCGGGTCATCGTTGCAACAACACAATAAAACATTCTTTTTTGTTTCAGCAGCAGAGGTTCTCAAATTTCACAATATTACCCCCAAAAATGATAATTGACTCGGAGGAACTCACCATGTGAATTAAAGTAATTATTTTATTGGGAGTAGGACTGGGTAAAAAATAAGTTTACCAAGTGCTTTTAATAATAACTTTAATAATTTAATTTTAATATCAAATAAAACAATGACAGAATGTTATAACTTTATAAATAAGACCTTTTCACTGGATATAAATGAAATACATTTAAAACTATTATTAATAGAAATAATAAATTTATTTACTACTGTATCATTCATAAAATAGAGCTTTTAGCATTCTTAGGAGTCTAATTTAAATGAAAATGTTATTTCAGACAACTTGATCTTATAATATATGGGAATAATTATGTTAACTTGAATTAATGTAATTTTAATTATGTTTAAAATCAAATCAAATCTGTGTTCACTCATTTTGGGGACATCCTGCACCACCTTTACTCCAGAAACATAGTCCTGCCCTGGACTTTCTTAAAGTTGGCATACAGAACCTATGGCACTAATGGCTCTGATTGTTCCAGAACTCAGCTGGATTTTGTCTTGTCATTGTTTCTTTCACCAAAACAATTATGGAAAGCAATTCAAAAACTTTTCAAAGGAACATTTTAAATTGTAGAATTTACAGCTTGGATGCTTTTAAGTAGGACTTTAAGAGTGGGAAAAATGCAAACAGAAATCCCCAGACAAAATTTATATTTAGAACAGCAAAATCGTTTTGATCTAAGTTACTTTACACAGATGTGAAAAACTTTTCCCACCAGGTAATAGCCATCTGTCCAACAATACTACATTGGAGCTTCTGTTAATCCCTTAGCAATTTAAACAAAACAAAGCAGTCCCATCTGTAAACTATGAAGAGTCATTCATTAATGCTTGCAAAAATTGTAATAGGATTTGGAGAAAGAAGATATATCAGTGCAAATTATTACTGGGATTGTTGAAGAAACAACAACCTGCTAGATTTTAGAACTTTTTAATAAATGATCTTGAGTCAATTCTTTGTTTGAAAACTAAAATTCATGGAAACAATAGGACAAATTAATAGATCTCTTGTCCAAGTAAACATACATAGGAATGCACCAAGTCAAATATTTAAACATTAAAACATTCAAATAGCCAGGTTGTCCTCAGTCACAAATTAATCACAAATGCATGTGGTAAACACCTCTCTCTCAAATATCCATGATTTATTTTCCAGAAACCATGGTATACAAATCTGATGAAATTAGGAAACTAATAATTTTGTTTAAATTTTTTAATATTAAACCTTCTTATCTTCATTCAAACTCATAGTAATCAATGCGTCAAGTTCATTCAAGTGGCCACTGGAAATAAATCCAGAAGAGTAATTTACAAGTGTGTCACTTTTATTCATGGGGAACTATATTTCACAGTGCTCACATAGAAACACTAATTAAAATAGGCCCAGGTTCCTATTGAGTCCTATTGTTGACAATCCTGCATTGCTCTCCATAGTCCTACTGACAATAATCTAAAGTTTACTTTAAGGCAATACTTTTATGGCCAATTGAAGGTTTACAAAATAATATGCAAACTTCAAAGCTTCCAAGAATGCTTTATTATTCATTATGATTTAAAAGAAAAAAAATAACAGGCTTGAGAAAAATAAGATTGGATTGAAATCAGATCTCAGTTTTGGTTTTGGGGAAAGGTCTGAGGTTTTCTTTCCCCTCTTGAAGCTTTCAGTAAAGCAGGCATGTCAAATTCACGACGTCATGTGACGTCACGCGACGTATCGGGACTTTTTCCCATTGCCAGCAATGGGGTGGGCACGGTTTCAGCATGACACATTCGGCCCGCGGGCCGGCAGTTTGACATGCCTGCACTAAAGCCTCTTCTTCCTCCTCCTCCTCCTCCTCCTCCTCCTCTTCTTCTTATCTGACACAATGCATGTTCTGCATTTGTCCTACTCACTTAAGGAAGCCTGTAAAACAAGCAAACACATAATTATTGATCATCCATTTTTGGAAGTAAAATCTTAGAAAAAGAAATCTACTATTTGTTAACCTCATAAAAGTAGATATAGTGCTTCCCCTACCCCATGATCAATGTATGCTCCCTATTGACTTTATTAAGTCACCTGCCCAATAGCTCTTCACCTTTGAGGGTCCATTGTTCTCCCCTTGGTAATCTTTTTACCTAATTGGGAAGAATTCACACCTTGATCTTTGAAACATCTGCTGGGCATTACTTGAAATTCATGGCAGTTCTGATATGCTGCAGCCCCCAGTGCAGTATTTCAAAATGCGTCCATTAAATTATCCTTTGAAGGCAGCTTGGATGAAACATTTGCTATAGATTATGCTCTCCAATACTCCAGTTGGTGTTTACAAGCAGATGTTTAAAATTCAAAGCCCAAATCTGTGTTTCAAAGTTATTCTTTCTAGTGGGAGAAAAATCTATCTGAGCAGAAGTTCCTCAGCCAAATGAACTTCTAATGTGGCATCTGTGGTTTTGCTTCAGACTAAAGCTCCTTTGAAAATTCACATGACCTGAAAAAAAGATTTAGAGTGATCTGTGTGCAGATGGCTCTGTTTAACCTGACTGTATTTATTACAACCACATTATAATAAGTTCAGGGGACCTTTTCATAGATGCAAATGCTCACCCATATTCCACAAATCCTCCCCAAATTCCCCAGCCAGAGAAAAAATCTTGACACACAGAATTTAATAATATAATCAGGCTCAGATTGGGAATCTCAGGGGAGATTCAATTCATTGAAATTCTTTCCACAGGAAAAGAAATAAAGGCTGTCAACTTTCTGCAGCTTCAGAAGGATTGAAGGGATTTGAATGAACAGACTAGTAATCTGCTTTCCATGTTTTGATATATATGAGCAAGTAAGACGTAGCCTGGCTTCACACATTGTGCTAAGCCTGCAGGTTTTTTTTAATGATGATTTACTGATTATGTTACAGTAGTTGGATTTGAATGTGTGTGTGTATATATATATATATACTTTGTGTGTGTGTGTATATACATATACATATACATCATAGTTTATAAACCACAATGGTAAGATTAATGCTTGCTTATCACTAAACTATAGTTAATATGGTGTGCAAATCCAGTCACTAGACAACACTCCATCTGTATATAAAACAAAATCTTAGGCTGCTGTCTTATTTCATTTATTTGGGAGTAAATCTCATCAAACAGAACATAACTTACTTCTGAGTAGATATAATAAAACTGCAGATCTTTTAACTCTGAAGGCAAAACCTTTAGGAGCCAAATAGCTTCACCATTCCCACATTATGAGGCTGGAGTTTTTCTTGCTGCTGTGAAAAATGCTGGAAGCCATTTCTTTATGCTTTTTTTCTCTTTCTTTTCTATTTTTCCTTATTCTTTTCCTTTTCTTGCACCTTTTACTTTTCTTTGATTTATTTCTTTTTTTTTTCTTCCTTACTTTCTGACAGTTTCTGTTGGCTTTTATCTTCTTGTTTAAAAGTTTGAATTAAAAAATGTACATAAAAAGAACAATGAACTTGAAAACTATGGCAACTTGAAAGCTTGTAAAGAATTCCCATTTTTAATATGGTAAATACTCTATAAATTTGATAAAGGATAACTTGGTGGTTTTGTACCTTGCTCTGTGTCAAAACCTGTATTAAAAATAGGGTTGAAAGACTATTGAGTCAGGGCAGGAATCCTGATTACAACATTACTGATAGATGAGTTCAAATATTTGATAATCCTTTCTCTGCTTCATCCATATTATTAGTAAGATTATTGATGAATAGAGGGCCAAGACTGAAGCTTGTGGTGTTCCATTCAACACAAATCTCCAAATTGATGAGAAGCTACTTGCAAACAGTGGTTCATTTTTAAAAAAGCTCTACAAACATTTACTGTTCATGTCATCCATGCCACATATATAGTACCTTGTTGCATAATCAAAATATGAAAGATTTTATTGCATGGTTGCATGGAAGAAGTACAAGGGACAAAATATACATTGTGAAATCATGATGCAAAGTCCATGACTTAAATATTTGTGTCTAATATTAAGATATCAGTACAAAAGGGCATGGTTTGCCTCAAGACATCATGATACACATTTTGTTTTTTATCATCAGGTTTGCATGGATGCCTATAATAAGCAAATTTAAAAAAATACATGTATTTTTATTTTTATAATATAAAAAGTGAGAGAAAAGGCTACTGCAAAGTAGAAAACAATATATTTGGAAAGAAAGGAAAGAAAGGAAGGAAGGAAGGAAGGAAGGAAGAAAGAAAGAAAGAAAGAAAGAAAGAAAGAAAGAAAGAAAGAAAGAAAGAAAGAAAGAAAGAAAGAAAGAAAGAAAGAAAGAAAGAAAGAAAGAAAGAAAGAAAGAAAAGAACTTAACGAGACAATATAACCACATATATTTCAAAAGGTATTAAAAGTAATTAAGTTTTTAAACAACAAATTAAACCTTGCCCACATGGAATCACATTTCTCTGTCTTTATGTTATATCAATGAAGAGCCAATTCAAAGGCTAAAAGTGAAGACATCCTTTCCATCCAGACTTTTAAGCACAGAGTCACCATTTCTTGCCAACAACGCAAAATTATAATTTTTGTTACACTCAAGCTCAGTAAGGCCAAAGTTTTTTTATAAATCAATATATTCCAAGTTTTGGGTATATAACTTAATATCACATCAATGTCTTTGAACTATTTTTTCCAAAATATTAATACAAGTAATGTGAATATTAAACCAAAATGAGACCTCAATTCAGCATACATATGAGTCTTCTCAAATTTATTACTTTTCCAACATAAAAGGATTGATATTCAACTCTTTTTTTTAATACCCACTAAGGTGTACAATAAACACAAACAAGAATCACTTGCTGAATTAGTTTCAGCTTTAAGACCATAAAAATATGTGATTTTTTAAAAAACACAAAATCCTTCAGTTTGTTAAATATCGGATATTCTACCTTTTCAGTCCACAGTACTTGCAAATTACTAATATCTATTTGAATGATACTCTTCAGTTTTAACTGAACATGATGGCATTCTGTAGTTAGGTCCAAATTCTTTTTGTGATTACATCATGTTTTGAAATAGGGTTGTATAGCAAGATAATCTACATGATTTATTCATTTTTCTACAAAGGTACTCTTCCTCCCTCTAAAATTCCCTGCAATTTTTAAATTAGGATTATGTTAAAGTATCTACTTTTCATATGAACAGGGATCATTTTAAATTTCTACTCCAAAACCTTCAGGATGTGTCATGCTACCTTTAATGGCAGAAGAACAGCTATATTTCATCTAAAATAAGAACCAAGCTTATACTGCCAAGCTGTTAGAGCAGCAAAGAACCCATTGCCTAGAGGGGCCCATGTTGGGTTTTGAAACAAAATCACTTGGCTTCCACAAAAAGCAGAAGTCAAAATATAAACCCAATGGTAAAACAAAACAAAGATAATGAGATCAGGTCTGTCTGGCAAGGCTTGTTCTTGACAAATCAATGCTGAGTTGAACTCTCCCAGCATTCAGCTTCAGTAGAGATACATGAATTTGAGACTGATGAGAGAGGGGAAAAAATCTATCACTGTCTTTCTTCTCCTTATGCATACTTTTATCTGTGCATGTCTTTCCATATATTTTTCCTTAAACCAAATTATTCCCAAATTCTGTTTTCAGAGGAGTTGCTCCAGGCTTGTGATCATTAGTAGCTCGGGATGGTAGCTGGGCTGTTGGATTGATCTTCGGTCTTGATGATTAGTAATCAAACCAACAGTTCATGTATATATTTGTTTGTGCATGTGTATGTATAATATATAGTACCATGTTTCCCTGAAAATAAGATCTGTTGTTATATTTTTTTTTTTGGCACCAAAACACGCATTAGGGCTTATTTTGGGGAAAACATGGTATCAGGGTGATCAGCCCGGCTGGGTGCCCTACCCCCCCTGCACACGCACAAGTGGCGACGATGATGTCCAGCAGGAGTCCAGCCCGACGGTCCCTTGGCACAGTGTAGGTAAGTCTGAGTGTGGCGAGAGAAGCACAGGGGGGTGGGCAGGCGATCCCAAACAAACCTCCCACAAGCCTCCCATGACCTAAGCAGCCGTACAGCACATCCAGCTCACCTGCCTCCCCTCCGCCTCTGCCTCCGTGCTCGGACTCACCTGTGTTGCGTGGGCTGCGGCTGCTGCCAGACACCATCAGCCCCTGTGTGCTTGCCACCTCCCGTGCTGGCCATGCCCATCCCCTCAGGTTTATTTTTGGGGTAGGGCTTATATTAGGCACACCCTAAAAAGTCAGGCTAGGGCTTATTTTCTGAGTAGCTCTTATTTTTGGGGAAACACGGTATATATACTACATATATATAGTGTGTAAATTATCATCAGGTTAAATCTTAATATGATTTATTTGGACCTGCGTGTTGCATCGACATAGCTACTTTATTTTTTTATCCTGGGATTAGATTAAACATGTTTCATGAATACAGCCAGTGGAAAGACTAGTACTGAACAGAAAGTTCCAAGACTATTTTCTGTCCAGTACTAATTCTGACTCTACCAGTATATATGTAAATTATTTTCTTTCTTTTGCCCCAATATTTACACTGAACTTCTTTGCAAAAACCTTCATTTATATAATTAATTAATTTTCTGCCTTTACTATTTTTACAAATAACTCAAGGCAGCAAACACATCCAACACACTTTCCTCCTCCTATTTTCCCAAAATCACAACCCTGTTGTGAAGTAGATTGGGCTGAGAGAGAGTAACTGGTCCAAGGTTACCCTGTTGGCTTTCATCAATAAGGTGGAACAGGAACTCACACTCTCCCAATTTTTAGCTTGCTGCCTTTACCACTAGACCTAAACTATATACAAATTAATGAGGGGTCCTTGGTGCTCTCTGAGCTTGGTTGTTTTCTTGCAGACATTTCATTACCCAAACTTGGTAACATCATCAGTGCTCAGTGCTGGAGACTAAAACATATGAAGAACAGTTGCAGGATTTGGGTTTGGCTAGTTTAGAGAAAATAAGGACTAATGATGACATGATAACAGTATTCCAGTATTTGATAAGCTGCCACAAAGAGGAGGGGTCAATTTATTTTCCAAAGCACCAGAGGGCAGGACAAGAAACAATGGATGCAAACTGATCAAAGAGAGAAGCAACCTGGAACTAAGGAGAAATTTCCTAACCATGGGGACAAATAACCAATGGAACAGCTTGCCCTCAGAAGTTGTAGGTGCTTTATCACTGGAGGTTTTTAAGAAGAGACTGGACAGTCACTTCTCTGAAATGGTATAGGGTCTCCTGCTTGAGCAGGGTGTTGGACTAGAAGACCTCCAAAGTCCCTTCCAGTTCTATTCTGATTGATTGATTGACCCCTTCTTTCAACCCTGAACTACAAATATTTGCCTTTATTGATACAAATTAACACAAGTAAAAAAACCATGTAACTAGATAATGATTCATAATCATTAAGCTTGAAATGCTCTATAGAAAAGCTATGTTTCAATATATTACTAAGTGATACCAAGGCACAACCTGGAATTTTATGGAGATGCTATTCCCACAGAAAAGTGGAAATAGACTACTCCCCTAAAGGTGGAAATTACCACCAACAAATATGGTTTTGAACTTCCAAAATTCTAATCTCATAACTAAGTACACAATTAAGCTTAGCCCGGTGTGCACTTAGCATGGGTGGATCTACCCAGACAATGGAGTCCTGAAGGTACCTAGGAGCTAAGACTATGAAGGTTAGTTAAAACCAGCACTTTGAATTACATCCTGAAACCTATTGGCAACCTAGGTAGTGTCTGCAAAATTGTTGCTATGAAGCTTTAGCAGTTCTTAGCTACCAGCATGCACCAATTCCATTTTCCAGGCAGGTCTTCAATGGCATCCCCTGAACGAGTATATAGGCACAAAACAAAACAAAACCAAAAAAACTTTTTTTTTCTTTTCTCTGCTGGTTCCCTGTGTCAAATTGTGTGGGATGTAAAATTGTACACTGGGATTGAATTATTATCAATATTATGAGTATGCTTCTTCTTACTGTAGTATTGAAATTGATCATTATATAGAAGATGTGTGTTTTAGAACATTTTCACCATTATTGATTTTATCATTGAGACAAACTCAGTTAAGTTTTCAAGTAGCTGCAGATTTACCATACAGTTTTTAAAAGCCTTAAAGCAACATGCTCAATATTGCATCAATTAGTTTATTTGAAGGATGATGAAGTAGCACAGACTTCAACCTCAAAGTACCCACATGGAAAGTAAGTATTTCAATACATTTAAAAAGGCCTTATGCTGTAGATATAAAAAAGCCTGTATGAGATGAAAGAGAAGGAGAAAAAGAAAGGGATAAAAGATGCATATGAAACTCTTTCCTGTCTTTTATCCATTTTCATAAGATACTTCCAATTACACAAATATGTAAATTTTGAAACATCAACTTTTCAAATGAGGTTCATTAAGACTGCCATTTGTTACTATTGCATTTGATGGGTGCAGGGAATGTGTGATGGTCTCCTTTTCTTTCTTGCACACCCTGTAACTTTGAGACATTTAAGAGCTGACACAGCTAGAAAAGTTAAGTAATCCATGGTTTGTTGCCACTGAATATTTAATGTGTTTCTTCAACCAAAGATCTTCCTAACCAGCAATAAAACAGTGAAGGGTGAAACAGCACTTATTTTATACTCCTTGCTTTGTCAGTCTCTTTGGTAAAATCCCTGCTGGACCTTTCTTCCATTCTGGTGACATAATAATTTCAGCTTACCGGTCTCATGGAACTAGTAGTATTTTTCATAAATCTATAAGAGGGGAAAAAAATCCAACTTACCTATTTCTAGTCTTGCTCAATAGACTATTAAAAAGTAATTGGTACAGCTTTATTTTAAACTTCAAACAAAAGCATCTCAAGAATTTCAGTTTAAAAGCAACACAGAGTTGGGTATATGAGGAACAAACTATGTCTCTTGCAGTGAATGCAAAAGCATTCCATGTTCAGGACCATTTGAACAATTAACAGAGAGGTCACTATCCCAGGGAAAGGAGTACTATCACTGCTAAACTGTGCTTCCAACCATCACAGATAATCCAGGAGGTTACCATGGTCAAAGGCTTCAAGAAATCTAAAATCCAGATCTTAATGTAGATGATGACAATTATAATGATGATTAGATTTTTATTCTGTTTTTATGTTCCAGGTGGGAGACATAAATAGTACTCCTACTTCCTATTTTTCTCATGATCATGAGATGATCATCCATTAGAGTTACCAGTACAGCCTCTTTCCATTAACCAGGTCTCAATTCTACCTGAAATTAGTCCAGACATTCCTCTACAGAATTATATAGTTGCAGCTTACCAGTCTGAAAAACATTGCCTAAAAAGGAAGATTGGAGACTGGGTGATATTGGTTACAACTGGTCAAATCCAAGGATAGCCTCATCAGGAGGGAATATACAATCTCTTCCTTCCAAATATTGTGCACTAACCCCTTCCCTTACAAAGATATTGACTCTTGCCTGGATACAACTTCAAATGTATTCCTATTCTTCCCAAAGAAATCAGAGATGTGGGTCTAAAACTAGTAGTGGAGATCATGCCATAGATCACGCTATCTATATCTTCAGATTCATCAAACCTAAATGATTTCCAGGTAACCAAACAAAAGGTTGCCCCAGTTCCCTTCTTTAACTCTGCCCACACAAAATACTGACCAGATTGAATTTGAGCCATTTTATCCATGAAATATTGCCTCGGGATCTCACAGCAGCTTTTGGGAAGATTTTATTTCCATCCCCTAAAACAGGGCCACAGGTGCACAGCTCACATTTGTACAGGCAGAGAAATAAGAACATTTTGTTACTAAAATTAGCACCAGTTTTTTAAGGAAGGGGGAATAAATGAAGAAGCGATTACATCATGTGGTCTCCAGTCCCAGAAAAACATATCATTTCTAGAAGGAACTCAGAATGTAGAACAAATGACCCACTGTTCATTTAACAGTGGTTCCAGCTTTTTTTGGGTGAAAAACAATTCTTTGCTTTGGAAAGATTACAGTTCAAACAAGGTTGTCCCTGTGTTATCAAATAAGCATTGATCCAAAGAGATATAGAATCATTTGTGAAAAATCTTTAGAGATTTTAAATTTTATTTCAGATTTCTGTAATTTACATAGGCTATTTGCCAGAGCTGCTCAGCATATCAATGATCCCATTACTGACCTTTTTTTAGTTAACACCAGGAGGAGAGATTGCTTAAACAAGCTAGCTCTTCCTAATCTGCTTTCCAGAGCAGTGTGCCATTTTCTTTCCAAGCACAAACCACAAAGTTTTGTGCTTTGACCTTAATAAATTGTTACCCGCTTCTGTCTTGCTGCTAAGCAGCTTAGCAAGGCAAAACAGCTGCTTTCTAGGTGGATTCCCTGTGGTCTACCTATGTGTTATTTTCTTTATTATATCTCTGCAATGGTACATGGAAAATGGGGGGGGGGGAGAGAGATGCTTGCTAGGAAATGATTAGATAAGACACAGCATAGCCCATAGCTGATAGTGGACTATGCCTTCCTTATTGCTATTTTTGCTCACCACAGGTAGGCTATGAGAAATCTCTCAGATGCTGTAAGAATTGAATTTTGATTACTATTCTGGCATCTTCTTTCAAATTCACCTTTTTCAGTATCTGACCTGCAAATGCTAATTTAGCTGGCAACATCAAATTTGCGTCTTATTTAATAATTCAGTGAAAAGAAAACAGCAAAACAAATCAGTCCATCAAAATGTCTGAAATTCTAAATTCTTCTTGAAAAAGAAAATATTAGATCTGCCCAAGTGAGTTAACCTTTTGACAGGCTATAACTTTTCCCTCTTGGTATATTTCAGACAACTCCCTTAATTCTTAGATGTCAGTCATTACAGATTAGGAATTCTAGAGTTGTAGCCCCAATGTGAATGAAAGACTGTGGGTTAAGGAAGGCTGAACTAATTGATTGGGAAAGTAAGAAGACTCAAAGGAGAATATTTGCTGTTTGTTCATCTTGAAAGGGTTGACACAGCTTTCAGAAAGTATCTAACTTGGCAAGTGTGGAGTTTTCCTGCTTTTGTAAAAGGTATCAAGCAATGCACAAGCAAAGTTACACAAACCCAAACTCAAACACAGGCCACATAGTTCATAAACTTTACAAGCTTAGAGCAGGGTGATAAACTGAATGCTTGATTATCTTCTGCAATACAATAAGCATTGAGGCAGAATTAAAGCTGCACACCAGAAGCAGTCATTTAGAAGTTCTCTATTTGCTTGAGTCATTAAATGAAATAAAAGTCACTTCAGTGACCATTTAATTTGGTTGTTTCTAGTAGTTCATGATGCCTGATTGCCACTAATCACTCTCCTTTAGAGAATAAAAAGACAAAATCCACATCCAAACTAGAGTGGACAAGGAGGAGCTGATAGAAATTCACTAATAATGACTTGGAGAATTGGAGATAACAAAATATCAAGATCTGTAAACTGAAATTGAAAGATTATGGCATAAATTGGCCATTGTGGTCCCAGTGATTATTGGCACTCTGTGTGCCATACCAAAAAGTCTCAAATGGCATTTAGAAAATCTACACATTCACAATTGCAAAAGACCACACTGCTTGTATCTGCACATATATTATACTGAAACATTACAACATCATAGATTCTTGGGAAGAATTCAATGCACATGAAAACCAACACCAGGTAAAGAATTGGCAGCTGTGACTTCAATGGTATGAATAGAGAATAATTGTTTATCTGCTCTTACAGAGCTTGCTGATTTTCTTTTTTTTCTTCCTATTGTGAGAGAAAGTTTATCTCTAAGACTCAGGAATTCTATCTTCTCTTTTCCATGTCTCTTACAGAATATTCTTATTCTAGTAGCTTCTTTCTGTTTGTTATTTAGTAAAGTGAAACAGATTCATTGCCAATGACATTAGCTGGTTTACATTTTTTGCAGGTTATTCAATTATGCAGAGCCATTGAATTTAGCCATCAAATAACAACAATGGCAGCTATACTAACTATACACCTATTTGTTGAATACAGCATATGAAAGGAATCTAGACATGTAGACATCTATGATCTTAAGAATGAGCACTGTTTGACTACTACATATTACAAGTATTTTTCTTTTTGTAAGTGTTGATCTGTTTTTTTATGAGCCATACAATATGTCTTTATGATCCACACAAGTATGCCTGCAAACTTTCATCTTAAACTTAAATATAGTTGATTAACTGTATCCATGTTATCTTGTATCATAATAAACTGGGGATCTATGTATTTCCATAAAGACCTTATTGCTTTTATTAATTTGATTTTCTATTAGGGGAACCAACTGACAATTTGGATACTCAGGAATTCTTGATGGTTATAATGAGGTGTACTCCACCTCCTACTTTTAAAACGATTGAAGATGGGATTGTGGGAAATGAACAAGAGGTTCTGGGCATTTCAAAAAGCATATGGTTGATAAAGTGCAAAACTTAACATGAAGGATTTATATCCAATACTTGGCATGTCCCATAGTTAAAAAAGCTTGAGTAATTGTGCTGAGAAAAATCTGTCTGTGTTGAAATCTTAGAAAGTTGTTCTCCTAAAAGTACAGAGTAGCATTGTTGTTGGTCAGAGCTAATGGCCAACAATATACTCCTGAAGATCTAGAAGGCACTAGGTTGGCATAATGAACACAACATTATTTCACTAGTGGACAAAATGTAGGTTTGGACATGGAAATTTAGGTTTAGGCATGCCAAGGGCCACACTTCAAATAAGTGAGCAGGCCCTAATAACAAAGTGGGTGGAATTGGGACAAAAATGACCTTGTTTTAATTTAAGTAGCTTAATTACATTAAAGTATAATTAAAGCTATAACTAAATTTGATTAGTGTATTTCCCATGCTTGAATTGTATTAAAACTGCAATTCAGAGTAACTTTGGGTATACAGTCCTAGGACCACTGGTTGGTTGTTCCTAGTATAGAGAATCCTCACATATGGAAATATTTCACAGTCAAGAACTGACATTTCTGATTATCGTTAGAATTATTTGGAGCTTTAAATGGATGCTTTGCATCAACAATACTTCTTTGAGCAAAGCAATCTTTTGAAGTTGTCGTACAAAGGAAGACGCCCTTCACTTCCAAAGAATGAAGCAAAGCTGTCACATTGCTTCACTTCATATTGTTCATCCAGCCTCTTTTGGCTAATGGAGTCCTGGGAGATGAATGATATGATGTAATGCAGTACTCCTCAACTTCAGCAACTTTAAGAAATATGGTCTTTAACTCTCAGAATTTCCCAGCTGGCATGTACAGTATGCTGTCTGTGGAATTCTGGAAGTTGAAGTCTAAACATGTTAAAGTTATTTGAAAAACATTCCTTTGGTGCTAAAAAAACCCGGCTGTGTTCAAATCATCTTTTTTTCCCTCCGTGGTCTTTCACTGAACCCTCATCAAGTTCTCATGGAATCCAGTTTGAGAAACTCTGGCATAAACTATAAAAGATTCCCATTGATTATTTAACAGTATGGGGAACACCATGTGGGAGTACTTCATTTTACTATCTACTTTCTGACTATTTCATGTTCAAATATTTTATTTTTTAGTTTTTTAGTTTTTGCTCGATGGAAGATAAATACAAGCTTGAAGGATAGTGGATAGTGAGGTCTCCTGGGCAACTCATGTGAGCCATTATGATAATAGAGCCACATTAAAGGTGTTGTAGGAGATGACAAATGCAAATGTGCTTGTGTCATTTATTACAAGAAATGGCCTTGGAGGTTATTATTCCTTTGTTCACTCAGCAAGAGAAAATGCTTTGAATGTGCACTTGTAAAAAGGATTACTGTGTGAATTCACTAATCCTTCAATTGCTATGAAACTAGTTGTTCTTCCGTAGTGAATAATCAGCATTAATTCTGGAAGTTTCCTCTTCTCCCACTTCTCCCCTTATTCCAATAAATGTCACAAAATCATTTATTACGCTAAAGGGACAGACTGTGTACTCTAATTTTATTTCCTCACCTCTCTTCCTCCCTCCTTTTATATCTCACTGTCTGAATGTATATGACCTGCAAAATCCCTTGAGAAAAATAGCCATTTTTGCCACTTATTTTTAGAAAATTACATTGCTGAAAATGCCAGTAAAGGTGTTTCTTTAAAAAAAAAAAAAGGCTTCAAAAGCAAATGAAGCTTAAATATCTTGCCTGTATTGTCCATCAAATGCTCATGTTGCAGAGACTGAATAATGCTCTAGTGTCAGGTAAACATATCCAGGGGGTGCAAAAGGGGGAGAATTTGGCTAAGTTTTGTTCCTGGTGCCAAGAAGAAGCATAATGCCTAATTCATCATGACAGTTTTCTCCTTCTTGAGTTTTTTTTTAAAAAAATCAGTCTGATGCCCTCTTTCTTGTCAGAGAAACCCAGCTCAAAGATGGCAACTTTTCTACAATGGCTCCATTCCCAAATCCCAAATCACACCCAGTGTCATAAGAGAGTTCATTCTCAAGATTTTAATGACCTCATACCAGAGTTTTAAAAGAACTCAAAACAAATCTTCCATAAAAATCTTGGCTGTCCTTGCATAAGGTCTCACATGTTTTGGGTTTTTTTTAAATTTGTCAACTTTAATTAAAAAAAAAGAAAATAAAAAAAAATCACTTAACTTTGAGTGTTTGCCATTGATGTCTTTCAGACCAATGAATTAAAACCTTTGGACAGCAAACTGCTAAACCTTAACTGACTTACTAGATTTGTATAGAAACCACAGTTTTCTAGCACTGAAAAAATGTGCGAGGTTAAAGGTTTGTTTTAAAAAATGTGTGTTAAAACATCCTTAGCTGCTTCTTAATGAAATGTCTTTGTAACCTTTAAATATGCATTGTCTTACTTTTTTGTTTGCTGTCCATGCTATTCCTTGGAGCAGGAATGGAATTAGAACTACCAGAGGACTGGAAAAGAGCTGATGTAGTTCCCATCTTCAAAAAAGGGAAAAAAATGGATCCAGGAAATTACAGACCTATCAGCCTGACCTCAATACCTGGGAAGATTCTGGAAAAGATAATCAAACAACGAAGCAGCGAACACCTAGAGGCAAATAAAATCACTACTAAAAGCCAACATGGGTTTGTTAAAAACAGATCATGCCAGACAAACCTTATTGCATTCTTTGACCAAGTGACAAAATTAGTGGATCAGAGGAATGCTGTGGATATAATTTACTTGGACTTCAGTAAGGCATTTGATAAAGTAGATCACAACCTACTACTTGATAAGATAGAAAAATGTGGGTTAGACAGCATCACCACCAGATGGATTCGTAGCTGGCTGACCGGCCGTACTCAGCATGTGGTCCTCAATGGAACCGCATCTACATGGAGGGAAGTGTGCAGTGGGGTGCCCAAGGGCTCTGTTCTGGGGCCAGTGCTCTTCAACATCTTCGTCAACGATTTGGACGAGGGGATAGATGGGGAACTCATCAAATTTGCGGATGACACCAAGCTGGCAGGAATAGCCAACACTCCAGAAGACAGGCTTAAGATACAGGAGGACCTGGACAGATTTTAACACTGGGCGCTATCTAACAAAATGAAATTCAATGGTGAAAAAAGTAAGGTTCTACATTTAGGCAAGAAAAACCAAATGTACAGGTATAGTACAGATGGTACCTTGCTCAATAGTAGTAACTGTGAGAGGGATCTCGGAGTCCTAGTGGATAATCACTTAAATATGAGCCAGCAGTGTGCTGCAGCTGCCAAAAAAGCCAACACAGTGCTGGGCTGCATTAACAGAGGGATAGAATCAAGATCACGTGAAATATAATACCACTTTACAATGCCTTGGTAAGGCCACACTTGGAATACTGCATCCAGTTTTGGTCACCACAATGTAAAAAAGATGTTGAGACTCTAGAAAGAGTGCAGAGAAGGGCAACAAAGATGATTAGGGGACTGGAGGCTAAAGCATATCAGGAACGTTTGCTGGAATTAGGTATGTCTAGTTTAATGAAAAGAAGGACTAGGGGTGACATGATAGCCGTATTCCAATATCTCAGGGGTTGCCACAAAGAAGAGGGAGTCAAGCTATTCTCCAAGGTGCCTGAGGGCAGGACAAGAAGTAATGGATGGAAACTAGTCAAGGAGAGAAGCAACCTGGAACTGAGGAGAAACTTCCTGACAGTTAGAACAATTAACCAGTGGAACAACCTGCCTCCAGAAGCGGTGAAAGCTCCAACACTGGAAGTTTTTAAGAAGAGACTGGACAGCCATTTGTCCGAAATGGTATAGGGTTTCCTGCCTGAGCAGGGGGTTGGACTCAATGACCTCCAAGGTCCCTTCCAACTTTATTATTATTATTATTATTATTATTATAAATAACTGCATTAACAGTATATTATTTATTATTGTTAATTTATGTTTCCAATATTTGAATTTTTTTTGCAAAGTTAATAACATTAAATTTAGTTTCAGAAACTTTTCTAGACTTTATTTCAGTTCTATAATTTTATATATTATACTGAACAAACCTTTTACCTATATGTTTATGGTGAATCTTAAAATAAATGAATAGGTACAAAGTTCTAGAAAACATAAGATTGAAGTGTGCTTTTTTATGGTAAACATTTTATTCTGAATACTATTTTAGAATCTGCTAAATTCATAAGAAATAATCAATGGGAGGCTATGAAAATGGAAGAGTCTATAATGATAATTATTTCTTGGAATGAAATGCTCTTAAAATATTAATACTAAAGTAACTCAGCAAATGTGAAAACTATTTTTGGAATCTGAAGGATAAATCTCTAGTTTTAAAGAAGAGAAGAATGACAACTAGCTGTTTACTGAACCTTTCACTGTCTCAGCAAAGGATATTCAGTGTACCGTGACTGAAGGTGAAGTAACCTACATTCTTTATAAATTGTTAAAGAACAGGAACATAAACTGATATTCATTTTTCAGTAAAGCAGAGAGCAAAGCAGGATTTTATATTTAGATCCAGCCTGTAGACACGTAGAGGAAATCATACTAATTCTATTGCAGGAGAAGGTCAAGGTTTTCATCTGTACATTATGCTGCACATAAATATAGCAATTATATATATATGCCATGCATCTCTTCTCCAGTTTACATTCTGCTTTTAGTGTGGCTTGGTTCAGGACAGCCTATTTCCTCACCCTCACACAACTTTGTTCAGGTCAAGACTCTGATTGGCATATTTGAGGCTGAAGTCCAAAAGTGAGTGGCTCCATTCAATTTGGCAACACCAGTTGCAGTTGTCTAGAAATATTTAAATTAGTTTACATCTTGTTCAGTCTTTCTCAGTCACATGTCTCCTTTGGACATTATTGCTGGTAGGAGATGATGAAAGTTATGTTCTATAACAGTGCTGGCAACCTATGGCATGCGTGCCAGAGGCGGCACATGGAGCCCTCTCTGTGGGCATGCGCCATCAGCCCAGCACACGTGGTCTCTAAAAATTCACCATCACTGGCCTAAGGCCAGCCAGCCCGGAGCTGCCATCAGGGAGGTGTCCCCTCCCCCCACAGCAGTGCAGTTGTGCCTCGCTTACGGGCAGGCAGGGCAGGGCCTTGCAGAGGAGGAGGAGCTCGTCCCTCCGTGATAAGCTGCAGCTGTGCTTGGCGGGCAACCTGCAGGAGCCCTACTCCATCACGCTGGCCATGTGGTTGTGGTTTGGCCCGCTGCACCTGCCACTCCGGCAGTGCTTCCAAATGGCCACCATCCTCCAGTGGGTTTTCTCCTTCCTGGCGCTGGGTGAGGATGGGATGGTGCCGGTGACGGCAAATCTGGCTGTGTCCCAGCCATGAGGGAGGTCGCAGGAGAGGCAGCGCTGGCCAACAGTCATGGCCAGTGTGGGGCTGTGGGCTGATGGCTGCGAAGGGAGCCCGAGGTGGGGGCAGGCAGGCAGTTACGGCGCTCAGCTTGGCTCTTGCGGGCGGTGGCTTGCCTTGCTTCGCATGGGGCTGCCTTCCCAAACCCCAACTACTCCAGCCCTGCAGGGCACTGCCACTGCCTCTCAGCTGGGGCTGTCCATGGGCAGGAGCAGCTGGAGTGGTGGGCTCCTAAGCACGTTCAGAGTGCCATAGCTGTCGCTGCTCGGGGGCTGGCAAGGCAGAGGAGAGGGTCACCCGCTGCCTCTATCATAGCCCAGTGCTGCCTGGGGCTTTACCTGGTGCTGCTGCTCAGGGACAGCTGGCTGCTGGCACTTGGCTATGCAGCCTGGCTCTACCTGGACTGGGAGATGCCATCTCACAGGGGGCGCCGCTCCACCTGGGCCGTCTGGCGATACTTCCGGGACTATTTCCCCATCACAGTGAGCAGAGGAACTGAGAGGCTCCTGCTGCTAGTGGGGGCATTGGGCCTGGCAGGACACCCACTTTCTCCATTCGGGGGGCACTGGCTCCACCAACACGGCCTTGGCAACAAACTGCTGTGGGCCATGAGAACTTGGGGCTCAAAGCAGTGCTGGAACTTCTTGGGGAGAACCACCCAAGCACGGTGGGGGGGGTCACCCTCCTTTAAGTGCACAGCCTAAACCTCGTCTCCTCCACCATTGTCAAGCTGGTGTTGCTGCGTAGCCCCCCTTCCACAAATGCCATCCTTTCTGTGCCCTATCGGTCAGAAAGTGTCGGCCCTTTTTAGACTTTTATTTTTATTTTAAGCTTTTATTATCCCCTGCCTGCTGCAGCTGACTCTGGTCCCCATCTTCCAGGAAGCAGCCGCTCCCCCTCCCCCATTGACACTGCCCAAACTGCATGAGCCCCTTTCACTGCACAGGGCTACTGTAGTTGCTGCCGCTGTTGATAACCACTCCACGCATGCATGCATGCATTGGCTGGCCTACCGCTTCCATGTCTCCATTGCTAGGCCACTGGTCCCGCCCCCCTGCCACAGTCTCAACAGAAGCAGGGTGTTTGGCGCCTTGAGAGCAGAGGGCAGGGCTGGAAAAGCCTCGGCCGGGTGGGGCAGTAGGCACACACTCTTCTTCTTGAGGAGTTTCTCTCCGAATGCTCGTACTTCCACATTGCCAGACCACATGTGAAGGCGCACGTGGGCTCATCTCTGGAGAGGCATTGCCCACACAGGAAGTGGGAAAGTTTAGGCAATGGCACCTCCACCCTGCCCCGTCTTGCCTCATCTCATCCCACAGGATGAGCCTCTTGCCCATCGCCCCACCCACCAGAGACCCTCTAGATATCCCCCAACCCTGCTCTGCCCCCACAGGCATCCCTCCACATGAGCAACATCGAGGTGGCCATGCCCACCCCAGCCATTCCCACCCAGTCTGCTGTGACCACTGTAGCCATGCCCACTCAACGGGCCATGCCCACCTGTCACCTGGTGATAAATAAGTGGGTTTTGGGTTGCAGTTTGGGCACTCGGTCTCTAAAAGGTTCGCCATCACTGTTCTGTAAGATTAGAAGACACAATATGAACACACATTTATAAAAAGGGATACAGTTTTGAGATACAGTAACAACCACCATCTCTATTTTAAAAAAAAAACACAAACTCCTGCACCCACAGATGCCCTTGAAAATAACTACCATGCATTAACATACTGAAATCTCTTATAAATATAAAAAAAATCCTCCCAGAATATTTTTTAAAAGTCACTTTTTTCCCTGGAAATCTACTAATTGTCAAGCACCAGGGAAATCAGGAGTTCCAGGCATTTCAAATGGGTATAAAGATTTATTACAAGCTTAAGCTTTCTACAAGAATCTGAACTACTAAAGATTAAAGAATTTGGCGGTAAATAAGGAATTCACAGTGAGCTGGGCTTAAATCTCTTGTGGGTGAGAAGGAACTCATGACTGATGATGCATTTGATCCCTCCCTCGGGCTCAGCCTGGTCATCTCCTACATTAATGTCCAAATAATCACAGTGCTAAAACAGTTTTGGATCACAATTCCCACCTGTCCCCAATGGCCAGTGGTCAAGTACTACAGGAATTGTAATCAATGACAGCCTTAGTTTGTTTAGTCCTAATCAGGGAAGAAGAAAAACTGAAATTAGGAAACAAAAATGTTATGAAAACAGTAGGAAAATCAGTGGCAAGAAAACAAATACAAATTTTAAAAAGTGATTGTTTACTCAATCGGTTGTAGGGAAAACATTTCTTTGTAAGCTAGGGTCAAAGCAGGATTTGTTGCCCATAGCACCAAAGGATACTTGTTTACTTATTAAATGTCTGAAGAAATTGGAATCAGAGTGCTGTATTATGTCTTCACTGGCTTGTTTTAACCAAATAAAAAATAAAGTCATATTGCCAAATAATGTCATACTGCAAAATAACATAATAGTAGCAACTGATTTTCAAAGGGATAGATACTGAAATGTAGTATTTGTGATTCCACGAGGTCTTTAAAAGAATAAGAAGCAGCTACATCTGGAATATTTGATCACCTAGTTTTGATCTTCTGTGAATCACCTAATCCAATTTACATTTTTCATTTGAAGATCTTAATCCCACCTGCACTTTCACTGTGAAGCCTCAGACTCAGGTCACTGCATATCTCTGAACTTCTCTTGTGGATTAGCTTTTACACTTCTCACCCCTTCATTAAGTTTATTTGTCCTTAAGGGCAGTTTCAAAGAATTAATGAGAGAATTTCTCCTTACCAGCACTTCTTCCTTTTTTTTCTTTTCCACGGTCTCATTAGTATTCAGAAACACTACCTTTAGAGCTATGTTTTCAAGGTTAAAAAAAATCTGATGGCAAGTAAGATTTCTGGTCTGAAGTTTTCCTTTGAAGTCTTTTTACAAGCCATTGGAGAATCAACTAGGCAGTAGAGCAATGCTCAGAATACTGACATGAGAAATCAGTATTCAAACTATTTTCCAGTTTTCGTACTAACTTCATTTGGTACCCAATTACTTTTCCATTGATTTCTTTAATGCTGGTTTTGGCACCCCATCAAAATGAGGAAGAAATAGACTTTGTATTTCTCAACTTACTTAAATAAATACCAATATTTGATATCCCATTTCACACTGTTAATTAGGTTTTTTTTACTTTTTGTGTGGAAGTGTAAACAATACTGAAATGCAAAAACACTATGTGCCTTAAATATGTTCTAAGAAGAATGAAATAAAAGTCTTGGAAAATAAGATTAAAGAGTTATTTCATCCAACATTGGGTTTAGGTCAGGGCTCCCCAACCTGCGGCCCACTACCGGGCCGTGGCCACTTGGCCATCAGGCTGCATGAAAGGATGGCCAGGGCAAGTGCATACGCATGCACTCACCCCCCTAGACTCATGCTAGTGCCACCCTAAGCATCCCACTGGAGCTAGCGCTGCCCTGAGCATCCCACCAGCGTTAGCACCACCCCATCCCGAGTGTCCCACCGGCGCTAGTGCTGCCCTGAGCATCCCACCAGTACTAGCACCACCCAGGTCCTGAGCATCCCACCGGCTCTAGCACTGCCCTGAGCATCCCGCCAGCACTAGCGCCAGGCCGCCCCTGAGCGTCCCACTGGCGCTAGTGCCTCCCCGCCCCTTAGCGTCCCACTAGCACTAGCGCCGCCCCACCCCTGAACATCCCACTGGCGCTAGCACCATCCCGCCCCCGAGTGTCCCACCAGCACCTCTGGTTTAGGTAATAGTCATCCACAAGAGAAGCCCACAAACTAGAAAGAAAATGAAAAAGCATACTCCCATTCATGTTTCCTAACAACTAGTCTTGAGATGCATAATACTCCAGTATAGGGTGAAATATTTTATGATGATTTTTAGCCACTAATAGCCTTGTTGTCAAAAATCTTTTTTTAAAGCTGCCTACTTGGCAACTGTTACTGGTAAATTCAATAACTTCAACAATCATTTCAAGAAAGACCAACCAGGACTGTTTGATTGGAACAATTAACAAATAAGGTAAATCAATCAATGAACAGTTACATACTTCCATATAGTGTCAACAAATAAGCCTGTTTTCTATCATACTCTATTACTATCTACTATAGTCTCTATCAATTCTCTTCTTTTTGAGACATGGTCACTAAACACCTTGACTTGATGGCACATAATCAATCATGATATCAGCAATTTGCTTGCTAATGATATTTAAGCTTTGTGGGAGGGAAGGGGGGGAGAGAAAGAAAGAGAGAGACATCAGCAGCTGTACAATGACTTAATGTAACTCCAAGATTCCTTTGATAAACAATTATTGTAACTAGATTCCATCACATATGTTAAGATTTTTACTCCCAATATGTATCACATTACAGAAATTTACAGTAAGTTATTGTCAATGCTGCTAACATCAGATGTTCTTGCCTTGACAATATATGAAGATGCAGACATTTTCTATTTAACCTGTGTATTACTTTTAGAGTTAGAATTAGATGGTGCTGGAGGGGAGGGGGAAGAATGTGCATGGGGACTAGTTAGCCATAACAATATCTCAATAGAGTATTCTTCAAGGTTGGTTGTAATAAGAGGAGATAAGAAATGGCGGGTTATGGAATGGGAGGGAAAGTTCACACTTCAAACTAATTGGAGAATGTGATTAATGACTGTTAAATGGAAAAGTGAATTATGCTTAGATACTATGTGTTTAGGGGAGGAGAATTCAGATTTTGGCTTCGCCTATGTACGTGCCAAAGCTATGTTGCAATTAAAGTTCTTTGAAGAGCTTCTTCTTTCGGAACTATAATACCAGGCATACAAGTTGTGAGATACCCTTTTGATCCTATCCACTATTCCAATTAAACAACAACAATTAATCATTATTCTTGTCAACAACTTTAGCCTTATAATGCTCACCCAACTCTAAATCATTAAGTAACATATTAAAAACACCAATCCCTGTGTGTTATAGTAAATTGTATATATTTTGCCAAGAATATCCATTATTAAGTCAAGGAAGGTAAACTTTTTTCAGTTCACAACTATATCAGGACTCTGCTGGGGGTTGCATAGTGCCAAGGTTGAAGAAAGAAATGGCTGGGGCCAGATCCTTAGAGAAGACTGAAAACTCATTCTTTCACACATATTTTCCTCTTCCAATACATGAAATTAAATCAAGGGCTGTCCCTCCTGATTTAAATGTGCATGTACCTTTTAGCCATACTCTTGTATATGGATATTGCACTCAGTAATCTCTGAAACCTTACCTGGAACAGGAAGATCTTAACATACCAATGCACAGCATCATTATCATTCATTCAGATCTGTGGAATTAGTTTTACATTGGACTCACTTAGCTGACCATATAAGAGCATGGTATCAAACTCGCCACGTCACGTGACGTGTCATGACATGTCACAACTTTTTTTTTATTGCCAGAGCTGGGATGGGCTTGGCCTCCGAATGATGCAACTGGCCCGTGGGCCAGCAGTTTGAGACCCCTGATATAAAGGTTCCAGTCATCCAGAATGAAGTGGCCTTGCTGTTATGGGTACTCTTGACATGAGCACCTCACGTCATGTTCCAGTCCTGCACTGGCTTATCAGCTTCTAAACTCAAAGTGTTGCTTATGTTGCTTTTGACATTCAAAAGCGTACATGGCTTGGTGCCAGGATATCTCCTGGCCAGTCTTTTCTATCCAATTTTGATTTGCCTCACACAGAGAATCTACTAGCAGTAGATTCTGTTTCTGTGAAGTAAGAGAGGTAGACCTCCACAGATACTGTTTTTGCATTGGTATGCAGTATTATGGGATCCTTTGCCCCATGAAATTCAATACCTCCCACTTCATTGGACTTTAGAATGCTACCTAGAATTGTTTAAGAGAATCTTTGATTCTTAAATAATGTGTCCTTTTACTTTGTTCTTTCTATAATTTTTATTTTATGTTTCTAATTTTTATGGCCTTTTATGATTGCTTACATAATGTATATTGTATTGTTGGCGTTTTAATGGTAGAATAGTGGTTTAAGTTCTAAGTTAAAAAATTGAATCAATATGAAATTATCTTAGACTGAGTCACATCACTGATCTTTCTTGGTCAATTTATTGCAACTTGTAATAATTCTCCATTCTCTTAGCAATGGGCTTGCATGTCCTTTTTTACTTAAGAAAATGCTAGTGACTGAAAAGAGGTGCTTAGCATGCAGTGAATGTGCTCTGCTATTAAATTATAGTCTGTTCCTAAATGCAATCTATAGTATCCTATGGTTGGCCTAAAAATGCTGTGGATTTTATAATGGGAAATCAGAAAAGTTTAAAATAACCCATTTAAATAAGAATAGCAAAGAAATAAAGCAATAGAAAAGTCCTCTAATAAAATATCTCACAAAAAATGAATCACTCAGGGTATGTTTTCCAACAAGAACTTTTTCAGTCTATTATTAGTCTTGAAAGGTCTTTCAATATGCTATATAGAGCCAATTATATGCATTGTTTCTATCTCCTTTTCATTCTTGATGTCATGTATTGTGAAAGGCATAATTAGAATCTATCATTGTTAAAAGAAAGCAGCATAATTAGCAATGAAGAAATAAATCTGTTGGTCTTTTTGTCCTTAAGCAGGTGATTTGGATTAAGGTAATGTATTTTGATAATCAGTAGCCAATAAAGAAAATAAATGTCACTCATATGGTAGGCAGACAGCAAAAGCAATAATGATTTAAGCTCCTAACTGCAGTCATTTTACTAATGGATTCAGAGGTAGAGATTTGTATCTTGGCACATAACATCAGAATTTCATGGTAAAGCACAGATTCTTGCCTACTGAATTAAAACTGGTGGCAAAACATTTATTTGTTTGTTATATTCATATATGTACATTTCTTCAAGTCAATCAACATAGCACTTACCATTAAAATTTATTCTCAGATTAATTTTTTAAGACAAAATGGACTTGTAACTATTACAAGGTTATCCAGTGAGTCTGGAGACTAGCAAAACTTCCCTAATCTAATTCAGTGTTTTAAACATAGAGCTATGCTAACTCCATTGGTTAATGAAATTCATATATTAAAAAAACTTTTTAATTCATAAAAAAATTCACCATATTCTGGTGATGCAAAAATATTACATCCCTTGAAGATCTTTTAAAATTTCTTTTCCACATATTAAATCTCAGCTCTAGCAAATAACATATCTTTCAAAAGACCCTTGCAAGAATAACAGAGAGAAAACACACTGCAGTGATTTTATGATACTGAAAGTTACTATGGATGTAATCACGTATAGCCTAATTCTCTAGCCTATGTCCCCCATCTCTTTTATCATACTAAATGCAAGACAGATGCCTATCAAATCTGTTCATAAAATGTACTGGGAAGAATTAGATGGACTCTAAGACCTTCTGTGACAGAATATTTTCTGGTATATATTGCTTGGTTCATCACTATTCATGTTGGTACAAAGGTATTGACTCTTCTATCTTATGAACTGGAGCCATGTCTTCTAAATTCTCATAGGGAAAACTGTTTGAAATATAGACAGCTCTTTACAATTGAGTTCAAAATCAATGTTCAGTCATCTGAAATTGGAAAAACTGATTCAAGAATTTAGGGTGAAGAGATGGCCCATATTGAATAGACTAGGACATACCCAGAATTTATACTAGGGAGGCAAATATTCAAAGGTGCTTCTATAGGCCTTCAGGATAGGGGATCATGTGCATACCTAGCTACATGCACATATTGTGATTGTTTCAAAATTGTTCAGATGCTTTTGATTCTTATGACCTAATAACATCATTTCACCAAGACTGTCAATAATTGCTTCTTTCATTCTTGCAAGCTTATGGT
Organism: Azemiops feae; assembly: GCA_023970755.1. Lineage (NCBI taxonomy): Eukaryota > Metazoa > Chordata > Lepidosauria > Squamata > Viperidae > Azemiops > Azemiops feae. Next base: position 127,792 of record JALGBA010004200.1, on the reverse strand, counting down.
GCCATTAATAATAGTATCTAATTGTTTTGTTTTCTGTCAACATTTTTCAGTTTCCTTGTATTCATAAATCTGTACTTTAGCATATTGGTGCTTCCAATAAGTACTCTGCACATATACACCTGTATAAACGATACACACAACTATCCATACCAATCCACTACCACATACAAATAAATACAGTTCCAGCAAGGGGAAGCCAAATGCTTCACTTCTATTGCCACTGGCAGTAGAAGTTCAGTCACTTTGTCCCTCCTCTATCAAAATAAATGACAAGATGGATGACAATTTCTAAAGGTATATGTCAGAACCCTATGTTCTATGTCCATGGGATTTCTTATTCTTTTCGGATTCTGCCATTCTCCTCGGGGGAGGGCGAGGGAGAAGCTTGAGGTACCGATGTATATTTGCTTTGCTCTGTCTCTTGCCCTATCCTCTTTGATGTGTCTCTAATGGGGTGAGAATGGAATGAACCTCCTGCCATCTGCCTTATTTCTGAGCGTGGAGGAACCGGCGCAGACATCTAACAGCCTTGGACCTGGTGCCTTATCACTCTGTTCCCAAGGCATTTTCACACCTGCGGATTGGCCTGCTTGAACCATCCGGATGGACAGTTTGGGTGGGGTTACTATGGACACTTTTAAGTACTTGATTCGCACGGGAAACTCTCAGATCCTGCCTTCTATTCCTGCTGTCAACACCTCCCAATAAAAGTTCCTTTTGAAATGATGCCGTTTCAAGAGTTCTGCTTTCTTGGGAGAACTGATTGAGGCGGGTCCTTACAGTATATGCAGTTTATAGGTCATAAATTACCTATTCTTGATTCATGCCAAATGTATGCACCAAAGCCTTTCTTAATTATAACTCAATTATATAAAGTGAGGTTGTATACAACTGTTCATTTCCATATTGCAAGAGGTCACTTGTTAATGACAAGTTTAGATTTCAGACAGGCATTAAGAATAATGAATCAGGCTATTCCATAATTCCAAAATGTGCTCCTTCATAATTTTTCGAAGTACAGTCAATTTCTGTGCTTCAGCCATTTTATGTTAGCTCCCTTTTTCAGCATTGTGTATAAAAATAGAGCTACTACAGTTGCCAAACAGATAATAAATGCAAGATAGCAATTTCAATCTTCAAACTCAATTCCTACAATTTTAGGATTATTTGAAAATGTGTTGAAATTACCTGTGAAATAATCTTAGACAGAAAGAGCTCATTCAAAAATTTATTCCTGTATTTGTCTGCTTCTTAAGCATTCATCAAGTTTCATTAGCTTAGTCAAAACTCCATGCCATATTAAACTTCATTAGATACACAGAAGTGCTTCTATTTTATAACTGAAATGACATATAAAATATTCAGTGTAGTTATTAGTTATGTCAACTCCCATCCTACAGAAAAAAAACTGGAGAATAAAGAATATTTATAAGGTGTTAAACGTACAAAGACCACACAAAAATAATTTAGGCCAATAGCATCAGTATCAAATCCAACGACTTAATAAATCATCTGTTTATTGCAGGAGGTCATTGCTATTAATCTATTTCTTGCTATTGATTGACTGCGGTGCTGCATATTTTCATCATTGGAGGATATGGGGAACATTATCTTTAATTGTCACACAAATTATACCTATACCTATAAATTTATTTTTGAACTGTAAGTTGTGCAAATTGCAGGGCCTTTCAGGATACAGGGGTGTAAATAACACAGCAAAAGACATCTAGTCCATTAACAGCTCTGGGTGGATTGTTTATGGTAACTCAACAAATCAGCATAAAAGACTGTCAAATTTAAACTGGAAATTTAATATTGAAAACCATTAATCTAGAATGAATAAAGTATATGTAACTAACAGAATATTTAATTGAGAAGGCAAATATTGAATAATAGAATCAATTTATGGGGTTATATACATAACCAAATTCATGACAAATGTAAAGTGCCCTGCACTTAATATTTTGAAGATATTAGAAGATGCTTCCTAGAACTCATTTCTACTGTTCATATATTCCAATTGGTACCTCCTCCTTTAACCTCATCTATATAATTTCTAGAGCAAATAAGAATCTAAAAATCCTATAAATCAGTGTTTCTTAGATCAGCAACTTGAGGATATGTGGATTCAGTTCCCATAATCCCCCAGCCATAGACTGGACAAAATGACAGGCAAAATACAAAACTATGGACCCCACAATATGATGGGAATAATGCAAAGAACAACAACAAATGGTATTCCTTTGGAGGCAATTGCCTGATCTGGTCTATTTCACAGAGCTGATTGAGCGCAGATTGTTCACTGATGGGACTTTGTCAGGGTTATTTTATACAACTGAGTGGGAGGTCATGCCCTTTGCATGTTTCTGTTTAATTGATTCATACACAAACACTGGGAGCTGAAGTCCACACATCTTAAAGTTGCTGAGGTTGAGAAATGCTTGTCTGGATTTTATCTCCCACATCACTATTTAAAGGTTAAAGAATAATTGGTCCTTTGGCAAATATTCTAGAGTGCTCATGTAAGTGTAAGTGGTCATGTATTCTAGAGCGGTCATGTAACTTGTTTCTAATCTCTTGTGAAAGAGGACAATAGAACCAATGGTGTGATTAATTCTCCACTTGCTGTTGAAAGAACCTGGACTCACAAGGCATCTTAATCATTGTGCCTTGCAAAACTCTGGTAGGCATTCGTTGAAATCTAACAAAAGCCATAGTTCTTATATAAGTAAATGTAGCTACTTCTTTTAAGCAATAATCTAGTCCTAATTTGGGTTTCAGCAAGTTGTACCAATGTACTACTACCATTTCCTGCTGAAGAAAATGTATTTGCAAAGAAAAAATTAAGATTCCCCCCCCCCTCTTATCAGGCATTTAGTTGTCAAAGCAGCCATCTGGGTAAAGTAATGGTCTAAAAGCCACAGTATATGATTCTGTAGGTAATTTAATTCACTGACAGCCATCATTGTTCAATCACTGCCCCATACAAGGCCTGTGATAAAAGTTTGTTCTTAATCTGTTTGAACATTGGATCAATCTGTCCATCTCTATTAGTGAATAAATACCTTGTTAACCAAGCTATTATTTGACCCATTTTAATTTCTACAAAACTAATTTGTAGCAGCCAAGATCTAAATTGATAAAATGAATCCCAAAATAACTAAAAAGAGAAACACGTTTTCCATATACAGTACAACAATAATAAGCTTGCCGGCTTCCGGTTCCGGATCGCGACACACGCAGTCGCACGGAGAGAGCCGTCTCTCCCACCGGCTGCTTTCCCTTCGCCGGTAGACCTTTAACCGGGTCGAAAGTCGCCCCGTAGAGGCGACCACCGCTTGAGGAGGCTCCTGCTTGACTGGGGAAGAGCGGCAGCTCTCCCTAGTTCGAGCTATCTCCTTAGGGCCGTCGGAGGAAAAGATCGGCCAGCAAAATGGACGATCACTTCGTCACACCAGCTGAAAGCCAGAAGAACAACTAAGCGTAAAGAACCCCCGTGGAGAATCCGGGTGAGACCTTTCCTACCCCTTTTTTCCTTAATTACTCTCCTGTCAAAAGCTTTTGTGTTTGAATTACTTCCCTGCTGTGAGGGAGCAGCGTTTGGGCATTCGGGAAAAACAGCTTTGGGGGAAAAAAAAAACAGTTAATTTTTTATGGACTATTTAAATTTTGGAATACTGAGGGGACCTGAAAACATTTTATTCTTGATTGTTATTGTTATAACTACGCATCTATTACTTTGGAGAGGCCTTTCTTCATCTTTTTCAACACGAAAAATAAAAAATCTATTAATTTGGAAAGAAAAAAAAAAGATTTTATGATCTGCTGAGGACATCTTGTGTCGAAAAGTGGTACTGCAATTGTATATTTTTTTATGGCTGGGAATGGCTATGACCTTCAAAAGAGGATAAGCATAAGATAACTGAAACAGCTGGTCTATTGAAAATTGGAGGTGAACATTTGTTTGATTTCTACGAAATAGAGCCTTCTCTAAAAGATTAAAAAATCTTTCTACTACTGATATGGAACCTAACACACAGCTGGACTATGAGCTCATATTGGAAAAAAATTTGGAAGCCACAGAGGATATGAACTCTTACTTTCAAACTTTGACAGATCAAATCATAGACTGAAAGACAGCGCAGAAGAAGCAGATTGGCGCCAAAGAGATTAGTGAACAATATGTACAACCTAAAGAGGAACCACGTCAACAACTCAACTATGAAACTACACTGAGAGAAACTGTGGAAACCAAAGAACAAATTAACTTTATACAACTCCAAACGCAATCTATGGAGAAGCCTGATGATCAAAGAATAACTTTAACGGAGATGTCTGAAGCATTAACATCAACAGAGACTGACACTCAGATACAAGTTATTGAAAATTGTGAAAAGGTGGATAAACAACTGGCAAATATAACATGGAATAAAACGGCTTTTACCATCCAAAGGCTACTAGAAGAAAGGAAAGAGAACTTTGACCAATCTGAAGCGTTAAAGAATATGGACCTTTTAATATTGTGGTTTGATGATGCAGGAATTTTATTATGGAAACCGTTATGGCACAGAAAGAAACCTAGAGTTAGATTTAAAAATGTATTTTAAAGTTTTATTTAATGGGTTTAAAAAGGCTTTGATTTTTTGACTGAGTTAATATCTAATGGAGCACGTGAAATTTCTAAGAGGATACCCTTTGTAACAATACTTTGTTTTAAACATGATAATTACTGGAGAGGTAAACTTTATTTACTGGTTTAAAAAGATTTTCATAGAAATAGATGAATTGATAGAATATATACTTAAATTAGATAGAAATCTATTTGTTGGTTTGATATTTTTACTTTAAGATAATTATTTTGAAATAGAAGGAGAACAAGAGGGATGGGTGACAAGAGAAGAAATGGTATTAATGAAGAAAATATAAGAATATTATTGCGGGAATAATATACCAGATATAATTACTATGTAAAAAAAAAAAGGACACCCGAAGTGTTAATAATATGTCTATCTAAGGCCAATTGGAATATGGTAATTGTAAGTTAGTAAAGCTTAAAAACAGGACCTGGATCTTTAGAATTGAAATGTGAGTGATATTTGATAGGATTGTTTGAAGCTTATATAGAAATGTATTAATCTGAATGTGCAAGACTAAATGAGGGAATTAGAGAGGGAATTTTAAATGAATTGATTTGGGCTATATATTTGTGATTGTTTTTCTTTTTTCTTTTGGATGTTCAATATACCCACCTCCACGGTGGTTCCTAAGCACTCTGATGTAACCCTTTTACCCCTATAAAAATCTAATAAAATATATTTAGAAAAAAAATAATAATAATAAGCTTGCCAATATTTGAGAGGGGGAAATGTTCTTGGTTCATGGAAGTGAAAATATTGTGTATGAATCAATTAAACAAAACAATGAAAAGGGTGTAACCTTGTTCACCCCAAAAATAATTTAATTATTTTTCTAACTGCACTTCCCTGTTTTAATCAATGTTTACTATTCCTCACATATTTGGTATTTTTTCCTTAATATGCACAACCTGATGACAAATTTTGGAAGCATTCAGCAGGCCATATTGAGGATTCTAAAGAGCTGCATGTGAGACTGTGGGACAATAGGATACCCAATTCTTTCCTAAGCAGAGGAAAACAAAGTAGATTATAAATAGGGGGAAACAGCAGAGTCCAAAAGGAAGTCATAGATGCAGTCCAAAAGTAGCTCAGTGGAAAGCCTTAGTTGTTTGGCAAAGTTCTAGTGTAGCAGGGTACTCTTTCCTCCCACTGGGTCAATTTCTCTTGCACTTCTTCTTCATTGCCTGATTCAAATCCAGATTGGCTGGGTTTTGGTTTTTCGGCAGCCATCATATGTTGAATACACTCCTTGTAACTGGAATAGGCACTTTTCTGCATTGATTCAGACTAATTCACTATCATCTTTTAACCTTGGATAAATTGGAGGATGTTCTGTTTCCTCATCTCTGCTATCACTGTGCTAAAAGAGGTACCGTGAAGATATTTCATAGTTATTATGGTAAAATAATTATTATGTATTCATCCAAATTATATTTGATAGGGTTGATATTTTCTTCATAATCATTCTTTTTATCCTAATGTGTCATCTTCATCGTGTTATAATTTTAGCCTTAACTGATAAGAGCATTTGAGAGTGCAAAAGCTCTTCATTGTCTGGGTTCTAGCAAGGCATAGGACTTGGCGTGCCTAAGATATCTTGCGAACCCAAAGGTTCTAAAGGTAGAGAACTGGAGATGTTCTACATTCATTACCAAATCTAACAGTATGATTCTCAGCTGGAGTTTCTGGGTCCAAAATTTGAAATAATAAGTATTATTCTTAAAATTACCTCTTTTTTAAAAAAGACACATTTTTGTGGGGTCTTCCTTTAATTTTCTCTGGTAATCCTTGTGCCCTTCCACCCAGAACTTTCCAGATCCAGAAGGATGTCTCCTACAACCCTAGAATCATTACTCCGAAGTAAATATTATCCTGCCAGCAACCCCACATTAAATAAATAATAATTCTATATAATAGAAGAAAAAGAAAATTTGTGCAATTTATTTAATAGCTTGTTGAAATCCAAGGAATCTAACTTTGGGTGCCAAGGAATCTAACTTTGAATATTACTATAATTTAAAGAACAAATCCATTGATTTCACTACTTTGGGCCACCAACTTGCCTGATAGTGATTGATTTTATCTTTGACTCTGCTTTCTAATTGTGTTACTATGTTAAATATATGATTTTATATTATTCACAATTATTATTTTGATCTGCTTCTTCTAAACTGAACTGAACTAGTAAGAAGCAAAACCAATAAAAATATTTAAAGCTGTTCACTTCTCCATTGACCTTTTAATAAATCCAAGGTCTTGTTTCTTCCATTTTTAAAGAAATCTGTGATGTTTAGCAAATACTTATTAAAATGAACTGGGTGATATTTCCAGCCATATAAACTGGGAAAATTCAGTAGGTATAGCTATTTCCATCATGAAAATAATTGCTTTATATCTGTCACCAAGGACACTTCTGAAGATGAGTATTCTCTCCAGAAAAAGAATCTGAATCTAATTGAACATAGAAAACATTTTGGTTAATGCCGCATTTTTAACCCAGTCAGTTTAAGAGCTAGCAAGTGCATGCACATACCAAGCTAACCACAATATATTTAAACATTCTCTTGGTATAGTTTGTTTGGTAAGCACAATCTTTAGATTGCAATAAATTGTGTGAAACTAGAAAATAGTATAATTTGCATACCAAAAGATGTTATGTAAATTAAGAGATTTTTTTTAAAAAACAGAGATTCAAACCAAATTTCTTTAAGCTTTTCAAAAGCTTTTAAAGTGTTTTTAAGCAAAAAAAAAATTAAAGTCCTTTAGTAAGTGAATGTATTTATTTTGCTTTCTCCCACATTTAAATTCTCAGATTTATTATTTCAATTTAATGAAGAAATCCATAAATGTTTAAGAAGACTTGTCCATCCTTGGTTTTAAATACATAAAAATGTAAGCCAGAGCTTTAATTGGTTGCTTCTATATTTGAGTCAGGAGGCAAGTATATGAATTCTTCACTCCTTGCTAGAAACAAAGATTGCCAACAAAACTATAGGAGTAGTTATAAAAGGATCTGCATCTAAAAATATTTCTTTTCATCATGATTACTCTTGCAAAATCATGAAGTTTGGTACAAACCAGACTCCATGAAAACTGCTATGGTCTAGGAAAAATGGTAAGTGCCCAGTTTATAACATTTTACTATTTATTTTCTGCATACACACATATGTTTTTATTTTCATAAATTTATTTGAACTTCTATAGTTGTGAAATTGTGAGGGCCTATAATAAAAATCTATTGCATATTGTGCAATCAAATCCCTTGAGGCCTAGTAGTATACCTGCCAGGACTGCTAAACTTTATTGCTGAGGAGGGGAGCACTGGTGTTCCCCCAACTGGTGGGGTTGACCTGTCTTCCCTGGAACAGCCAAGTAGTTTATGGCTGCCATGACAACCATGAACCTGATCCAGCTTATTGCAGGACCGATTCATGTAAAATCCACACACTAAATGTTTTTATCTGAGAATAGTTGCAACTTGAAAATAGGAGGCACTGAATATAGTCTCCATCATAGAAATGTTGTGGTATGACCAGTGGTGGGATTCAAATATGTGAACAACCAGTTCTCAGTGTGGATGCTGCTTCCGGAAGTCCATTCTGGGCCTGGGCAACAAAAAATTAGCTACCGGTTCTGCTGAAGTGGTGCGAACTGGCTGGATCCCACCACTGGGTATGACTTTCCCCCCAGTTTGTATAGAAGGACTATTAGATCAATCCATTTCAGGTGCCTAATGGATCTAGTTGATTTTTAGAAGGTGTTTGGGGAATTTACTGAGGTTTTGTTGGACTAGTTTGGTTGAGATCATGGTCATCCATTGGAACAGGGAATGCTTGACCATATTGCACTAGAGAGGCCTGTGCCTTCTTACAAATGCACTGCAGCTCAGGAAACTGAAGCAGGAGAAGAAATAAATAGAGTGTTGCTGGAGGAATACACACTGCAAGTCTGAATGGACACTGATAAAAGCTAATGTTCAGGCTTACATGGAAGAATATTTTTCTGCTTCTATTGCATTCGCTAAATGCCATCCCGTGGCCCTTTTGAAGGTGACACTTTCCCTGTTAAAGAAAAGAACATCTGAAGAATACTCATATCATTCAGTGAATAAAACTGTTCAGATTTAAATGGAGTTGGGCTCCAACTTGACAATGCCATTACTGTGAAGTAATGTAGAATCAGTTTAAGTCAATTAGTACGGATGATGTGCAAAGAATATCTCAATTTTTAAACAACACATTGAACCTTGACAGCAAAACTCTTATTTTTCCTTTGTATCAATAATGAGCCAATTCAAAAATTGAGAGCAGATAAGTTTCATTCAAATCTTGTTTGAGCCAGCCCACCTAACCTTTTCTGGGGTCCAGTGCAATTACATATAAACCTTTGTTGACCCCTTTTCAGGAGAACATATTCAAATTGAATATAGGAACTTAGTGTGGTAACTATAGACTTAAAATCTGATCAACCCATTCCTTTCCCCCAAAAAGGTAATCTTCTATAAAACAATTTCTGTTGCAGTTTTTTATTTCTAAAAATATGACTTTACCAGCAGCTTGACATGCAAGAATTAAACAAGTTCAATTATTATAAAATGGATAATAATGGATAAATGGATAATAAAAAAGATTTCCAAATAATTCTGTATCAACAGGGCCAGTAAAAAGTTGGTAACATCTACTGTACTATATTATGATCTATATTGCTCAAGTCTATTTCCTCCAGCCTACACAAAGCAAGGCATAAAAGCATACCTTCATTTATCACATATAAAAAATAGGGAGGGGACATTCCTTTGAAATTACACCTTTATTTTCCCATTTAAAATCACTATCTGATAATCAGGACAGTATTTTACACCCTGGAAGATCCTTATTGGCTGTTGCAGGTGGCCTGTGTTTACACTTTAAAACTTCTTCTCTTGCACCACCTTACAATGCAATCTCTTTAATTATTCATAACTGTTTTCTTGTAAGTCATTGAATTCATTTCTGAATTCTCTTCTTCTTCTTCTTCTTCTTCTTCTTCTTCTTCTTCTTCTTCTTCTTCTTCTTCTTCTTCTTCTTCTTCTTCTTCTTCTTCTTCTTCTTCTTCTTCTTCTTCTTCTTCTTCTTCTTCTTCTCTTTTCTGACATTCCAGTCATTTGAATTTTAAGAATCCTTTATAGAAAGTTTATAGAAAGTTTAACTGCCTGATGGAACTGCTTTAATACAGCAGAGTTAGAATCTGAAAACTATCTAGATAGGAAAATATGTAATAAGATGACAATGGAGATGTGAGTTATTCAGGTCTGGCCTAAGGCATTTTGCCACCTGAAACAAAAAGCAAATGCGGATACGCTGATGTACCCTCAGGCAATTGGTCAGCCCTGTATTAGAAGATCAGGGCCTTCCACATTTGTTAAGTGATTCATGAAATGAGCATAAATCATTTAACCTCATTTGATTTGGATACAATAGAGCCTGCAGAAACCTAGTGTATCTGGAATGACTGGTCTTTTGAGAATCCAGCTACAAATGACTGGTTATCTAATTAGGAGATAGACAAGCAATTAAGATAATTTTCCAAGTCCAAGAATGCATTGGGAAATAAAACTGGAATAATGGGAAAAGAAATTTAGAATTCTAGAGAACAGAAGGGTCTGCATAGATCCTGAAACTATTATAATGAAGAAGTAGCAATGTCTCCTTTATATTATTCTTAGCTGCAGTGGTTCACTTTTGCTGATTCTGCATGATTCGTGTGCAGTTGCTACATCTCTTTGAAATTCCAGATTGGCTAACTATACTGGCTGATTTATGTTTTATTCTGGTTTATCTCACTCTTTGCCTGTTTGTCCTGTTTGCTTTTTAGGAAACTCCAGTTGAGATCTGAAGCTTCAGTAGGACAAGCCCTCCAAACAAATTCTCCAATTATCTTCTTTTTCCCATTCACAGCAAGCATTTATTCCTATGTCCTGCAATTTTACACCCCCACCATAATCTAGTAAATTTTCTTTTGGGGCTCCAGAGGCACTATGTTTATATAAATATATAAATATCCTTTGCACTGGTACAATTACATGAACCATATAGACACATCAACTATTTGGGGAGGGCAAGATTGGATAATGTAATTCTCTATTCATTTCCAAACCATTGCAAATGTGATTTCTGATCACGTTTTCCTGCTTCACATTAAAAGTAATGTTTTCTGGCTTGTGCAAACTCAAGTTGCTGTTTGGTTTCCCTGCTCACTTTACTTTCTTTTGAGAAGAGTCCTGTGCTGTAACTGACTGCTGTGCACAGTGGCATGGACACCCCCTGCACTAAGGCTCTCTAATCTTTGCAGCAGCTCCTGCTATCAAAAGTATTCCAGGAGCAAGGTGAATATAAGGTCACTGGTCTTTGCCGCTGTTGTTGTCATTCACTATTGTTTCCCTAAGCTACCACTTTTCCACCTTTTTAATAAATCCCCTGGTATACCATTTAAATGCTGCAGTTTTTTCTGTTTTGTTTTTTTTATCCAGCTCCTGAATTGTCCAAATGAATAAATATTGCAAAGTTCTTCTGCTTTAAATGACAGGTAAAGCAATCTAAGTGTGCACTGGTGACCTTGTTTTAAAAAAAAAAAAAGCAGTAAAATGGGTCGTTCCAGGAAAGAAAATTAGTAATTAAAAACATTCTGCTAGGTTAAAACCAGTAACATTCTCTAATAGATCAAGCAAATGTTATTACCATCACACTACTTAGACATCCTTAACATAGCAGACATTATGAAGCCAAACCTGAGAAAATGCAAGAAAGGAATTTTCAAACTAGTTGTTGCATTTGCATATATTGCAGGTTGATGCTTGAACTTTTGCATGTCTCCGTTTAACTTTGTATACATGCTACATGCATGAACCCAAATACATGTAAGAATATATATTTAGTAAGACTTCCCTACAGAAAAGAAAGAAATTGGCCATTCATTTCCTGGCACAATATGTTAGAAAGTTGAGCAGCATGGGAATTGTCCAATGGAGAGAGCACAGTAGCTGGCAATCTGGACTGAACACCTGGCAGACAGCTGCCAAAGCATTCCGATCCAGACTGAATTTTCTTAAACCATCTTAGAGTTTATTTGATATGAACGTGGGAAAGAAATAGCTTAAAAGTGGAGTGTCTAGCATGATTTAGCCTCATTTCATTTTAAATGGCTCAATAATTTCATGCTGTTGTCACCAAATGTTCAAGGCCTGAAGACTATTCTTGATATATACTGGAGTGTTCATTGCCTACCTTTCTTAATGCTAGGAAATTAGCTCAAACATACCACTCCTGATAAAAATAAGTCACTAAAGGAAGGTTAATTTGCAGAACATTAATAAAATGCTAGTGATTCAGTGTTAATAATTATCTTTTTAGATTTTTTTTATCCTGTCTTCATTGTTTTTATAAATAATTCAAGGTGCTGAACATGCCTAATACAGTATTCTTTCCTCCTCCTATTTATTTCTGGAAAATAAAAGTCACAATCTTGCAAACTGAAAATGAATGACTAGGATTGTGTTAAGTTATAACATTGCCATACTATAATCTTATATTGATAGAATCTTACATATCCTGCTAAACAATATTTGTTTGCTTTTGCTTTAGTACATTTAGTACAGTATTTATGCATGATTATTTGTTTTTCTAGAATGAATTATATATAATGTTAAGCAAAAATGTACAGATCATGTTATAGGACAGTGATGGCGAACCTTTTAGAGACCGAGTGCCCAAACTGCAACCCAAAATCCACTTATGTATCGTCGGGTGCCGGGTGGGCATGGCCCATTGGGTGGGCATGGCCTATTGGGTGGGCATGGCCTATTGGGTGGGCGTGGCCCATTGGGTGGGCATGGCCCATTGGGTGGGCATGGCTGCAGTGGTAATGGCAGATTGGGTGGGACCAAAAAGTTCAATCAATCAATTCCAACTTTGTGAGATCTTTTTTTTTTTCCGCGAGAAGTTGAAATTGATTGATTGATTGAACCTTTTTTTTTTTGCACATGGCGGTGGAGGCCTAAAGCGAAAACGTTTTATAAAACCTAGCTGAAGGTCTAGGACTGGGGTGATGGCGCGTGTGCCCACAGAGAGGCCTCTGCGTGCCACTTGTGGCACCCGTGCCATAGGTTCACCACCACGGTTATAGGATTATAATCAGTGGTGGGATTCAGCCAGTTTGCACCACTTCGGCAGAACCGGTAGCTAATTTTTTGTTGCCCAGGCCCAGAATGGACTTCTGGAAGCGGCATCCACACAGAGAACCAGTTGTTCACATATTTGAATCCCACCACTGATTATAATATGTATAATTCCCAATCAGCCATAAACAGAACAGAGATCTAAATTCTGCAGAACCAGATTAAGGAATACAGGACCCTGATCTTACTCATGTTCTTTCAGCTCTGCTAAACTGTGATTATAAAACACACATTTCCAAAGAGGTTTGAGTGAATGAGTGTACATGTGGGTGGATCCATCTGTGAGAAACCCTCACTCTTCTCTACATATTTCTCTCCTGTAAAGATTTTAATTAAAAACAGTTGCAGCTATTTGTAATACCATTTAAATAAGAATATAAATATTTTTACATCTGGAAATATGAAGTTAATTAAATACTGTTTGTTTGGGGGCAAATAGGAGCTAAGAATAGGTAAGAATTTCTATCTGCAAATGTTCCCAAATCTATTCCAAAACTAAATAGGAAGAACTTATCAACAACTGTGTTCATTGGTCAATATTATGCCTATAGAAAGCAGAAAGAAATGTAACAGTATCTTCTTACTTTTGTTTCTTGGTAGCAGTTATGGAAAGACAAAAGACATATCCCATTTTATTCTAGACACGGGATTAAAAGGCACTTGTATTATTTTCCTCCATGAATTTGTTTGATTCCATTTTAAAGCTGTCCAGGTTCATCAGTATCACTATAGTACTGGATTTGATTTAGAAAATGCATATAAAAGAAATCAAAACCAACAATTTGTCCTTATAAGTAAGAGCTTTGTGTACTTAGCTCATAACATTCTGAGTTTGAAACTTCATGAATTCAACCAACTAAATTCAGTGGAACTGAATTAAGTCTGTTATTATTTTTTGATTGACTCTTCACCTTTAATAGAACCAGATTGTCCTTTTCCATTATAGAAATAGTTCTCCCTGTTGAGTTTGACTTATGTAGAGATGGTGAGAATTTTATTCGTTTTGCTTTTCATAAAGAACTTGTATGCTTCTTCCTAGGTGACATAAAAGGAATTTGGGAAATATGTCTGAACCTAATAATAAAATATGTTCGTTAGACTGAGAATGATCTAGAAATAGTTTACATCCAGGAGAAACCATGGACTGATTTTCATGACTCTTAGGACTGCTTCATAAGGAATACAAACATCCGATATTGAATTTATTCCTGTGTAGAAGCTAGTGCAAATATATGTAAACTGATAGAAGTATCAATGCTTCTGTATGTCTTTAAACTTTTGGCAGCAGATTTTTTTTTTAAATGAAACAAACATTTATATTCTAAGTGAAAGCTATTTTTATAGCAAACTCAAGAGAATAGTATATACAGTTTATAGCTAGATAAACTATTTTTCCATGTATCTAATGTGGACAATGTAGAAATGCTGAATAAAGTAGCTGAAAAGGATAATACACTAAATGGTCTCAAGAAAGGAAACAAGGTAAATAAATAAATAAATAAATAAATAAATAAATAAATAAATAAATAAATAAATAAATAAATAAATAAATAAATAAATAAATAAATAAATAAATAAATAAATAAATAAATAAATAAATAAAGGAGGGAGGGAGGGGGGAGGAAGGAAGGAAGGAAGGAAGGAAAAATTCCATGAGATTGTACTTGATTAGTCATGCATAGGATTGTATTGTATGTGGCAGGCTGGATATCATATGTTCTGCAAATAGAAAACTTATTTTCTAGATACAAAACATAAACATATGTTTACCCTCTCAGAAATGCCAAATCTCCCCCCCACACACACACACAACATATTTTTGTGGGCAAATCATCTGCACTTTCTGCTTGGCTGGCCCACTCACCACTTCCTGAGTCCAACTCCCAGCCCATTGCAAATATATCAATACAGAATACCCAGTGCCCACATTTCCCAGTTGCAATTTATATCTGTTGTTTCTGACTTAAGTTGTATTAAGCTCTTCAATACTTCATCCCATTCTAGTAGCAGCCCCAGGTCTCTGGGTTTCCCCTCTAACATCTGGTAGTTGCCCTGGGCAGCCACTTTATTCTCGAATGCCAAGCTGTTCTGTTCCCTGTTGATTGGCAGCTGCTTTTTTTAAAAAAAAAATAGTAATCTTGCAATTGATTCAACAGTTAAAATCAATAAACTATCTTCAAGCCTAAATACTGATGCTCCATTCATCCCTTACATCTTTCAGTGGCTATGCTTTCTGTTTTTGCCTGAGCTGGGAGAAACACTTCCCTGTCTTTCCCAGCCCTGGCCACAGTACAAAAAAGCTTTCCTTCCTTTATGGTACCATAAAGGAGAAAAAGAAAGAGATCTGCCTTAGCAGCAAAGGGGGTAATGTGGGAAAGGGATATGAAGGCATATACTGTATGTGGCCTTGCAACACCCATGGACTGGGCTGAGCCATGATCCAAGCTTGTTGCCAACTCACCTCAATCGAGACTGGAATTTCTGAAGCCATATGCAGCATGGGAGAAAAGTAACCACCTGAAGGCAGGATAAGAAGAATGGATGGAAACTAATGAAAGAGAGAAGCAACCTAGAACTAAGAAGAAATTTCCTGACAGTTAGAACAATTAATCAGTGGAACAACCTGCCTCCAGAAGCTGTGAATGCTCCAACACTGGAAGTTTTTAAGAACTGATTGGACAACCATTTGTCTGAAATGGTATAAGGTTTCCTGACTTCATTATCGGTGCAAAACAAAAAGGTTATCTCTGCCAGCTGGCCTGGACCTCAATGAAGGTGCCCCATTCTGGAGGTAGCTGTTGGATTAGAAAAGACCCCACCTTTCCTCATGTACTCTTCCCCAACTCTTAACAGTATTTATTACTGTTGTCATTTTTTTCTTTCTTATTTTAATGTGTGCTACTTTTAATATTTGTAAGCCACCCGGAGACATCTCTGGACAAGATGTGCATTACATAAATTTAATTATTTCAGAAGAAATAAAAACAGCTTCAGAAAGTCTAGGGAAATGTGAGATATTATAAAAGAACAGCATTTTTGATAACATCTAAAATTATGGCTAGATGTGTTTTTCATCTAGTGTCTGAACAAGCACAAGGTATTTTAATTTTTATATTAAAGTAAGGATTCAGAAAGATTAACTCTTCCTTGAAATAGCTCTTCTATTTACTTTCAGGCAGTTTGATTTTCCTGCAACCACAGCAGGCTGATTATTTAAATGCATTTTGATCAATTCTTTCTCTCCATCTCAACTGTTATTTGCTGAAATTAAGTGAGTTTTGATTGGAAAATAAGCTTAACCAACTGCTTTATTAGTCAGTGGAAATTGCTTTGGCTAATTGACAGTGGAAATATTGGAAGAGAAATCAAGACCTGGAAAATGTTACTTAACAGAAGTATTTCAGCCTTCCTTGATCATGTTAGAATCTTTGCAGAGATATTGAATAAAATGTGTTCTCTTCAAGACAAAAAAGTGAAAAATTCTCCCCAATAGCAGAATGTAATTGTGTTAGACTTACTGAAATAAAGGTGATTTATCCAAGTTTATGCTTGGGAATATGAGTTCTAGGAATGAAAGGTAAAATTGATTATTTGATTATGTTTCTAATGCAATTAAACTTCTATTTTTTGAAAATGGACAAGATCAATCCCTACTAGGTTGCCATTAGGTCAACAGAGAAACCACCACTTAAATTGTGCAGAGGATCAAATTCTTGCAAGATTGAAGTTTATGAACTATGGGCAAGTCATCTTAATTCTAGTCATTTAGTAATATGGAATCTTAAATGGATCAGTATACATGACAGATTGGTTGGCACTGGCTGTTTGCAGCAGCAAGGACAATTGAATGTGATAAGATCTGGAAACTCAGATCTTTTGGATATATTTGAGAAATTTTACAAAAAAAGAGAGAGAGATGTATACAATAAAATTTGAACACACACAATGAAAAAGTTATAGGAAGTCTACTCGTAAGTAGTCCCAAATTGTTCAGCCAAAAAGCCGGTTTTAAGTGATTTCCAGATACACAAGGACACTTGAAGCATTCTGCATTTCAGGAGGCAAGAGATCCAAAACTCCAGGGCTACCACAGAGAAAAGACATCATCAGGCTCCCTTTTTTGTAACATCCTATAGGGTTGGAAATCTCAGGAACTATTCCTTCAGGAACACACAAGGCAGGCCAGAACTATCTGGGTCACAACCCATAAGGCTTGAAGGTGACAACCCTACACTTTGAACTGAACCCAGAAGCAACTCAGCAGCCAGTACAGCCAGTGAAGGGATACCAATATGTGAACAACCACTTCTCTGTGTGGATGCTGCTTCCGGAAGTCCATTCTGGGCCTGGGCAACAAAAAATTAGCTACCAGTTCTGCTGCAGTGGTACAAACTGGCTGAATCCCACCACTGAGTACAGCTCAGGAGGCAGCTCCTACTTGTGGCAAGTCATTGAAGGCCTAAGGTTCTCATTTTGTTTCAGAGGAGTTTCAACATCATTTAGAATTGAAGAACACTATCATCAGAACATTGCTCTGAATAGACCACTCTTTTTCCTCCCCATATTGATTATACCAGACCCCAAATTAAAAGATAATCTCCCCCTAGTAGTTTCATGTAGATATTAAACAGGAAGGGGGAGAGTATTGAGTCCTGAGCTACCTCTTAATAAGGAGCCAAGGGTGCAATCTCTCCCCCACCTCATACCACTTGGAATAGGCCACTGAGAAACACTGAAGTATGGTTCCCTTCCCCCCCACACACACACACAAACCTGCCCTGGCCCAGAAGAATACCCAGTTGTCTTCATCCTATGCCGGCAGAGTTGTATCATCAATGACTTATTTGGAAGCTGTGCAAACATGATGAGATGTTCCAGAGGTCTTTAAAACTTGGCTAATCTCCCAGGCTTTGGGGTAGGTTATTTGGGAGTGTCTGAACATATGAAATTTCTTTTACTTCCTCCCCCCCCCCTTATTTTTACTGTAAGCCACTCAGAATTATTTTGAAATTAGACAGTCTCTAACTCTCATAAATAAATAACTACACCTACAGAATTGTTTTGGAAAGCTTTCAAGGTTCTGTTACATAACTCTACTAGCAATAAAGAGTATTCCAGAAATCCATGTGGCTCTTGATTCCTGAATTTTACAGCCTCAGAGGACTTTAAACTGCTGCTCTTTGAACCAACTGATGCTTGCAAGTGATCTTCAAGGCAGCTTCATACAGGGCATATTGTAACAAACTAGATGTGAGATGACAAGAGACCAATGGAAAAGAATATTTGTAGCTCAGAGTTGAATTGCAGGGTCCTTGGTGCTCTCTGAGCTTGGTTGTTTTCTTGCAGATGTTTCAGACAAGAGAACAATAAAGGCACTGGAGTGCAGATTCTCAATCTGACGAGGGGATAGAAGGGGAACTCATCAAAATTTGCAGATGACATGAGATTGGGTGGAATAGCTAATAATTTGGAAGATTCAGAAGGATCTTGACAGACTTGAGTATTGGGCCCTATCCAACAAGATGCAGTTTAGTGGTGAGAAAAGTAAGGTCCTGCACTGAGGCAGGAAAAACCAGATACATGGTTAGAGAATAGGTATACCTGGCTCAACAGTAGTAACTGTGAAAGGGATCTAGGTGTCCTAGTGCAGGGCTTTTCAACCTTTTCACCGATTGTACCACTTTTAGGATATGGCAATATTCAAATACCACCTAGCAAGGTGTCAAAAACTTGATGACCAAAAAAAAAACCCTGTTCAAAGTTGCAATTGCACTGAAATGACTTGACCATTTTCACACTTATGACCATTGCAGCATGCCCAGGGTCATATGATTTATATTTGGATGCTTGGCAACTGATTCATATTTATGATGGTCACAGTGTCCCAGGGTCATGTGATCCCCTTTTGCAACCTTTTGACAAGTAAAGTCAATGGCAGGGCTGCTGGTGGCCAAGTGCTAAGGCAGGACTTCCCTCCCTCCCTCCTTCCCTGCCTCCCTCTTTCTCATGCCCACCTCCTTCTGAAGGAAGAATTTGAAGAAAAAAAACCATATTTTTTTCTCTTCCATATATTCATCAAACAAGGAAAAGCCTCCAGAAACAGAAAAGACAAACTGCTGAGTGAACTAGGTTAAAAAGGCACATTTCCCTTTAAGAATTAGCTACTGGCTAGAAAGGAAAGTAAGGAAGAAAAAAAAAGTAGTAAGTATTGGCTGCCAGCTAAGGCAGCCTCCCCAAATTCATAAGTAAAAGAATCTACAGGCAAAATCCATTCAGGAGAAAAATACTTCAAATCCCTTGCAGCAAAACTTACAGCTAACAATAGCAGAGCAATAGAAGCTAACACCAGCCATCAGCCATCAGCCAAATAGAAATTGCCAAACACTCCTTAAGAACACAAAGCCCACATTGCACAAATCCCAGAACTTCAAAGTCACAAAAGCACATAAGAATCCTTCCACTCTCCATCTCCCTCCCACTTTCTCATGGGGGAGGGTGAGCCAGAACTGAGCCTGGGCCCTTTGTCTCTCCCCAGCCACTGCAGCTCCAGAGGAATCTCTTACTGTAAGTCCTTGCCTGAGCTGGCTCTTTCCCTCCCCCACTACACTTGGCTAGGCAGGGCTGCGTGCCACCTGCCACTTGTTAATGTACCACAAGTGGTACATGTACCACAGGTTGAAAAGCCCTGTCCTAGTGGACCACCTCTTAAGTGTTAGCCCGCAGTGTGCTACAGCTGCCAAAAAACCCAAGTGCAGTCCTAGGCTGCATCAACAGACGAATAGTGTCAAGACAATGATAAGTGATGGCACCGCTTTACTCTTGGAATACCATGTACAGCTATAGTCATCATGATACAAAAAAAGATGTTGAAACCCTGAAAAGTGTGCAGAGAAGAGCACTAAAGATAAAGGGCTTGGAGGATGAATCGTATGACAAACAATCGAGGGAGCTAGGTATGTCTATGAAGAGAAGGATCAGAGGGGACATAATAACTGTCTTCCAATACTTGAGCAGCTGTCAAAGAAGAGGGGAGTGACTTATTCTCTAGGGCACCAAAGGACAGGGCAAGAAGTAATGGATGGAAGTTTGTATAAGAGAGAGATATAACCTAGAAGTAAGGAGAAATTTTCTGACAGTGACAGCTTGCTTGGAAGCTTGGAATAGCTTGCTTCCTGGGGTTGTGGGTGCTCCATCACTGGAGGTTTCCAAAAATAGTCTGGACAACCATTTGGTTGGGATGGCCTTGAGCAGAGGATAGGACTAAAAGACCTCTGAAGTGCCTTCCAGCCCTATGATTCTATGGCTGTTAATGCATAACCCAGAGCAGAGCAGAGCTACTCCAACCACCACTTTCTCCTGCTGTTCCACAGGAGCCATGAGTCCAAGAGAAACCCGAAAATTGCAGAACTGCTTTTTTTAAAAAAAATTACAGTGGGTTTTCATCAATAAAAATATATAAAGGAATTAAGATTTTACCTTTTGTTCTTACAAAATATGAACTGTATATATCCTTGAAGAGATCTCTTTATCTGAATTCTGGTTCAAGTCTAAATGTCTACATATGCTATTTTTTTCCAAACGCAATTTGAGAAATGGGTTAGAGTTAGGGTTACAACCTACAAGATTGTAATGATTTCTGAAAGCTTAATAAGAAAAGGCCTCTTCTTTTGGTGATGAAGAATCAAAGAGCATTTCCAGACAGTTTTGAGACACAAATGCAGTTGCTGCAATACACTGATCGTTACAAGACCAAATAGAACTTGGAACCAGACTATTTGGAGTGACATGACCAAAACAGGCAACAACAACAAAAATCCTACTGTAATTGTTTCTTCCTGAAAAGACTCTGTCTTCTTGGGACTACAAATAAAACTCTTCTCTGGCCTCATTCTAAATTTGATCTTTACACACTGGTGCAGTCTCTTTTAAAAATGTTCATCTTCCTTTAGTTATGAAAAGGCAAGTAGTCTCTTTCATTTTAACACAACATTTGCTCCAACTGCTCTTGTATGTTTAACAGGAACTTGCTCTCAGTCCAGAAGTCAGCTCTTACAGGATTTTAAAATCTGAACCAAAGCCAAGTTTAATTTTTTGTAGAGTTTCACAAGAAAGCAGAAGATAAGGCAGCTGGAATACACAGTTTTGTTAGTGCTGATTATGGACTGATGAGGAAAATGAGATTTCAAAATAGTCACTTCCCCCCTTGTTTATCCCTTTATTTGGCTAAAATTCCACATCTGCTTATTAAGGAGAAGTATGAACTAATCAAAATCTGTATATTGAACTGGGACAGAGCCAGAGCTATCACAAACAAACAATAACTCTGAGTTGTTCTGATTTACTCAGAGCTTGTTTTGGCACATCCAGTCCTCAAAACCTCCAGGCACCAGATGAGGTACCATCAGCATACTGATGTTATATATATGTGTGTGTCTGTGTGTGTGTCTGTGTGTCTGTGTGTATGTCTGTGTGTGTGTGTGTGTGTGTGTGTGTGTGTGAGAGAGAGAGAGAGAGAGAGAGAGAGAGATCTGCAGTGTACAACAATCAACTCTGCCTCCATACATACAAATTGAAATTGCTCTTTGTTACCCCCAGCCCAGCCCAACAATCCAAAAGCAAAACCAAAAACATTCCTCAAGTAGCAACAGTCTGGAGATTCACGCCTTCTGCTTCCTTAGCAACATTTGCCTATAAACACTTTGCTGTATCCATCTAAGCAATCTAAAGCTATCAGTGACCACTCCTGGAGTCCTTTCTCTGCTGGACTTCAGCCAATGGAGTGGAAATCTCTCCACTGTATTCTCACTTCAGAGGCCAGCCTTTCTTGCACCACATCTCTTCCTTGAAGGTCTCTAGACCTTTATTCCCTCCTCTTATAGCGCAACGAATGACATTTTCATCAAGCTAGCTGATTACAAAAAAAAAAAAAAAAAGCCCACCAACAACCTGTGATCATTGTTTCTCTGATCACAGAATAACAGAATAACAGAGTTGGAAGGGACCTTCTAGTCCAACTCTCTGCTCAAGCAGCAAACCCTATACTATTTCAGACAAATGGTTGTCCAATCTCTTCTTTAAAATCTCCAGTATTGGAGCACCCACAACTTCTGGAGGCAAGTCGTTTCACTGATTGACTTTCATTCTTTTAGGTTTTTCAGAAATTGTCTTTCAGGTCTTTCAGCTCTCCTCTACTGCCAACTTTCTCAGGCCACTTCCTTCTTCCCTTTGTTGGGGTGAAAAACCGCAGCAATAACCAATCCCCGGGCTCACAATTTTGAGAAAATTCATGTGGCAACCTTCCAGGCTCTCCACAGCTCTACTTTGCCGAGAAAGCTCTACTTTTCCACAATTAGCATTCTGCTGAGCAGTTCTGCAGTAATATCTCCAGCTTCTAGATCTTGACCATTGCAGCTATAGCAATGCTAAACCACTTCCTCACTATTCCTCACTCACCATCTCTAATGCTTAATAGATGCTAATGCCAGTCTAATACCATGCCAGTCTAATTCTTCCTTTGATTTTTTTTCCTTTCACTTTCTCTTCATCCCCTTCCTCTCTCTGATAGAGATTCTCTGATGTGTAACACTGACCATATATGAGTCAAGCCTGTTCTTGAGCTTGTTCTTGTACTGAGAAGCCCTTGTTTACATTTCACATAAATGAGATCACATCTTCTTGTACCCACTGAAATTAAGAAGGAAATCTAATTTTAAAAATTAAATTATAGCTCTAAAAGCAAACTCTATTTCATCATTAAATCTGGTAAACTGGTTTGGGAGACTTTGATATTTTAATTTTAATTTTGGGAGATATTTTGTGGTTAAAAATGCTTCAAATATATTTTAAATCAGAAGTTGTAAATTTCATAGACCCCTCCTTTCTGAAAGGCTCACAGAAAGTGATGTGTTTTTGTGTTCAAAGCCTTAATTATCCTTTGAAGTCTGCCACTGTTAGGGTATAAAAAGTAATCCCACTATCTCCTACTGTTTTCCACATTTTACCAGCACCAATTTACCAAGCAGGTTACTTGTCTAGAATTCAATAATCTATCTACCCCAGACTGCCATAATGAAAATAAATCCCTGGATGAGACTTCACAAATATTGACCAAAGAAGCTCTCTTCTTCCTGTTAACCTCCTGGTTATTACATGATGGACATATTTGGAGAAGTCCAGGTTATTGAAGGCTGGACTAAAGAATCATGGAAGGTGCCTATAGTACCAAAAGGTGAGGATTTGCTGGAAGACAGAAAGAGAGTATAGCTGACTTTTGAAGATGGGAATCAGAACTGCATTTCCTCGTGTTGACTTTGAAAGCTGATGTCTTTTCCTGGGGCTGAGTGGGGGCTGCTCATCTGGGCATTCTATCATGCTGACAGCCTCTTGAAAAACTGCCTGTGCCAGCTGCTTTGCATTATTGTTAAGCTCTCGGTCTCCAAATAGCTCCATCAATCCAACTTGTCAAGGTTTGTTGTCCCCTTATAGTGGCCAAAACAAAAAGTAAATCTAAGCAGCAGCTGTGTTTAAAAACAAAAATCAAGCAAAGGAAATAAGCAAGGTGGAGGAACGTAATGAAAACCCTTGCTGCAAATTCCAAAAAAGGGGGCCTTTATTCAAACAATTAACTTCCTCAGAAAGTCAGGTTGGCAGTCGGACAAGTGTTGGAATGTAACCCTAGGTTATTAATAATGGTAAATTTTACTTAAGTTTGCTATAATGTTTCTGTTTAGCTTTGCCCACGTGAAGGATAATTTGTAATTCACCAAGCTGCACAAACTATTGAGATTCTAGAATGCTTTTTCTCACTATTCTATGTGGAATAAAATGTACAATTAGCGAAATCAAGAGTACTGGGACAGCTCTAACTGCCTATATATTGATGGAATTGGCAGGAACTGCTCAGGAAAAGAGGTCTTAGGATTCTGGTAGAAATTTCACCAAATGTGAGTGAAATGGAAAAATTCACTGTTAGGAAGTATTTTAAAAATAGACCTAAAATAAAACAGTTATCCTTACATTACAGTGCTGTTTAAAATTATATTCATAACTTCTCAAAGAGAAAATCAGAGTGTAAAAAAATATATAGAAAAATATATGCTAAAATGATTGAAGAGTTTGAGTATCTTTCCAAATAATGAATAGCTGAAATAATTGAAGTCTTGGCACTGAAACAAAAAAAAAAATACTGTACTATGAGGGTCATAACAGAAGTTTATAATTTTATAAGGAGAATAGAAACAATAGGTGGAGATAAAATTCTTTTTAGAAGCAATAATAATAATAATAATAATAATAATAATAATAATAATAATAATAATAATAATAATAATAATAATAATAATAATAATAATAATAATAATAATAATAATAATAATAATAATAATAATAAAGTTGGAAGGGACCTGGAGGTCATCGAGTCCAACCCCCTGCTCAGGCAGGAAACCCTATACCATTTCAGACAAATGGCTGTCCAGTCTCTTCTTAAAAACTTCCAGTGTTGGAGCATTCACCGCTTCTGGAGGCAGGTTGTTCCACTGGTTAATTGTTCTAACTGTCAGGAAGTTTCTCCTCAGTTCCAGGTTGCTTCTTTCCTTGACTAGTCATGAGTAAGCAGTCAGGCTTACTCATGAACCTGACTGTCAATTAGTTCAGAAGAGATGAAAAGAAGTACTTCTTCACACATTGTCTAATAAATATAAGGCTGTAGTATCATAACCTATTTGGGACTTTTCTAGAATTATTTAACTGGCTGCTGGTATGATGGGACATGTTAGCTGTCTGCATGCACACATCTGAAATTGTAGTTGTAATACCTTGCTGCCCCTATACTCTCCCAGCTGCTTGAAAGAGACTGATAGTTGGCTATGATGATTATTTTATTCAGGGAGGTTTTGTTTTTTTTACTCCTATGCATTTATTCCAAAAGAAGAAAGTGGAAGATCCTCCTGCTTTTATTCCTTCTTGCTTTTTTTATAGAATCTATAGAGTCAACTATAGATTATAGACACAGAGCAACAAGGTGTTAGGCTACTTATTTAGCAGAATGAATATACAAGAATATTGAGAAGAGAGATGTCATTTGTTATGTATATTGCTTAATTAAATCTTTCATAACCAAACTGGGATTGGGTGGAATTGTTTTTTTCCACTTCAGTGCAGCTGGCTTGAACCACCATAACCATTTAATACTCTTTTTAATATTTTATTCAGAAATAAATGGAACACCAAATGATTTTAAAATCTCATTTTCACAAAATGTTAAAACATGCTTACTGGCTAGTCATCCTCTCAAACACTATGTTTAGTTCCATACCACACATTAAGAAGGACCCAATTCCACCATGACAGATTCTGAGCTATCATCAGAGGATTAGAAAGAAACGGATACTTCCAAAACCAAAATGAGGGAACAGAAGAATGAGGGGGATAGGTTAGCATTCTATCTGCTCGGAATATAAAACTGAAGATTACAGATTTAAGTTCCAAATGACAGTTTAATAGAATTATGTTTTAAAAAAAATTATTCTGGAAGGAAGGAAGTTTATTTTGGAAAAAACTAGAATCCAACATACTGGACTGAAGCATTTTATTCATGGTAGTGTAGCGGGGCTGTCTGAAAGTGTCTGCAGGAGCCTGGCTGGGGAGAGAGAGATTGGGACAGCTGCTGCCGGTTTTGGGCGCGGCAGGCGTGGATGAGGGAAAAAGACAGAAAAGGAAGGAAGGAAAGGAGAGAGGTTTTGTTTGTTGCAGTTCGTCAGGTGAAGGCAAAGAGGGGTTGGAAGTTTTAATCTGATCCCTTCTGGTGGAGGAGGGGAAAGGAGAGAGTGAGAGAGAGTGAGGGGGTGGAATTTTATTGCTTTCTTTCGCAAGAGGGATATCCCAAGTGGAGGCAAGAGAGAGTGTGTGGAGAAAGAAAGTTGCTGGGGCTGTTAACCTCAGATTTTAATAATAAAGGATAAGGGGGGAGGGGTTTGACACTGACCTGCCTGAGACTGTAAGAAGCCACAGAAGAGGAAGAGAGGCTTCTCTGCTGCTGTAAAGACTGAAGGCCATCTGAACTGTGACTATTGCTGCTTGTGCAAGTTTCAGACATTGTGGGGAGTTGCCCTGAGGGGGGCGAGCCGTTACTGCAGCACGCTGACTGCTTTTGTTCGTGTTTTACTACTGCCTGGAGCCGGGGGGTTTTCCCCTCCCCAATTGTTTCCAAAAGGTTGCTGAGGAATCATTGACTGTTGCTGCTATGACAGCCTGGGTCTGCTAGACACCATCACAGCATTGACTATTGGGGCTAGGGGCTGGTCATCTTTGTTCCTGGAAGCCCCTCCCTGAAGACAAGAACCTGCCACCTCCTCACTTTGTGTGAGCCTCTGTTAGAAGAGACACTTTACTAACATCTAGAGAGCACAGTTGCAGAGCTTGACTAAGGGGAACAGGGCTAAGGGGGCGGGCCCTGGGCTTTGGCGGTCTCTGAGGAGGTAACGCTACAGTAGTATCTGACAATCCAATAGAAATTGGAGGAAATGTGGCAATTTTTAAATCTGTTTCCTATGTGATTTCCATAGCTACCCCTGTTCTGTAAATACTCTAACTTTCCTGGCAAATTTTCAGGGGACACATAATGGAGCTGTGCTTATAGGAATTTGGAATCTGAGTTAGATTAGTAGACAATCATTAATATTGTTTCCCCATTTTGTTTTCCATATTTTACTGTAATGTAATTTTGCTTCAGTTCTAGGCAACTTTCTGACACTTCATTAAACACATTGAAAGTAATGGAAAAAAAGAAAGTAAATTGTGGTTCCTGAAATATCAGTCAAAATTATTCATAATAAAGGTTTTAACAAACCAAGCACTCATTGGTACTTATTTCTGTTCCCCTCGAATTATAGGAAAGAAGAACCTAACTTGTAATGGGTTTTTAATACCAGCTTTCCTGTTTGGAATAATAATTAGATGGGATCAAAGTATCTGGAGATAATATCTTATTAAACAGTTCACATCAACAGCTGGAATATGTCTTTTATCATACTTCTGTCTAGGAAATAATTAGATTCCTTACTATTATGTCAAGAATGCCATTGCCCCCTTAAAACATGTGATTTTTTTTAAAAGATAGGTAATATGAGATCAAAACTGCAGAATTCAGCTACCTACTTGAGTTTACTTTCAACCACAATTTCTGGCTCATAAACAACAAGTGAAGTAGAAAAAATAAAACTAAATCTTGGTTAACTCTTTAGGAAACTTATAAGCAGAAAGTTATAAGCACTTTCTTTAGGAAACTTATAAGCAACTTATAAGTAAACCTATCCACATTGTTAAACCATGATTAATGCAATTGCAGATTTATTAAAAAGTCAATTATTATTTTCAACCAATATCAATAAATGGAAAACTGGCACCATTAAACAAAGAACAAGCCTTTAGCATATCATTTTTATTTCATGCAAGGTCTTTGACCCACATAGATATTCCTAGATTATAAAAATGATGGATGTATCTTTGTGTTCTAAGGAATTGTGTCAGGCAGAAAAACAAAAGTAACCTTCACGATAGGGAGCATCTTGGAGGCTAGGGGAAGCAGAGACCCTTTCCCCAAGCTGTTTTGTGAAAGCATCTCTGGCATGCATTCAAAATTCTGAAAGTATCTTTTCTACCCCAGACAGATTAATCCTTCTGCCCTCTTCAATTTAAAGAATGCCCCCTCCCTTTAACATTAAGGAGAAGAGATAAAAATAAAAGCAATCTTTCCACTTCTTAATTTAGAGAGTAGGGTGAGGATGTTGCTGTTACATATTCCTTCTTGCTTATTTACATTTATTCTGTTAATGCTGTTATGGTTTTACACATATAAACCACTCAAAGCCTTAAAACTGGGGAAGCATAGAAATGGCCTACAATAAGTAAATGTCTTTATATACTCTCCATATGGTATCCGTCCCTTTTTAAAACAGCCCATAGATATTTTAAGCAGATTTGGTTTTTGGTATTAGAAATGTGGCAGGTGTGTAAATGAGTTTCAAAGAAATTAAGAGCATTCTCACAGATGTACTTGTGTCTTCAAATATATTATAAAAAACATTAACAATATGACTGGCACTCTGTAAAAATATTGATCACAATTCATAATAAGTTGCCTGGATCTAAAATCATAAAACAGTGAGTTATTAGCTGGTTTATACATGCAGACATTGCCATTTTCTACATCATAAACATTTATTTCCTTGCTAATTAGTAGAGGTTCATTGTTCAAAAGTTAAAGTATTCCTAAAACCTTGCAGTTGTGTTAAGTGTTTTTTTTCCATACAGTTGCACCCCCTTCCAATCTGGTACAGAGCAGATGGCATTACTGTGCAATTAACAAGAACCCAGAGTTATCAGTTTGCCTATGTATTGAGGGGAGAGGGTTGGGGGAATTAAGTTGAGTAATAAATTTTCATCCATAATATTTTGTGTGAAACAGAAAGAAGAGGAGGTGAAATATTTATGTTGAGCAATTCAATCTATATATTAATAATCCTGTCATTGCTGTATTATTGCACTATTTTGACATCTTAATAAATAAAAAACAAAATCCCAGCCTAAGCAGCTGTTAGTTTTTATATCTGTAAGAATGAAAGGAGCACACACTTATATAAGCAGCAGTGGTAGGTCACAAACAGCCTGATGCAAAAGTTCATTTTATCCATCTTATCCTTGACATTATAGCAATAAATAAGATAAGATAAGATAAGATAACCTTTATTGTCATTTTTTACTGTGGGTGCAACGACACACATCAAAAATGAAATTTAGTTGCCTGTTTTCAAAGTGAACAATAGCAATAGCACTTAGACTTATATACCACTTCACAGTGCTTTACAGCCCTCTCTAAGCGGTTTACAGAGTCAGCATATTGCCTCCCAATAATCTGGATCCTCATTTAACCGATCTCAGAAGGATGGAAGGCTGAATCAACCTTGAGCCAGTAAGAATCGAACGTGCCAAATTGCAGGCAGCCAGCAGTTGGCAGAAGTAGCCTGCAGTACTGCATTCTAACCACTGAGCCACCACAGCTTATCATAGCAATGCTATGTTTATTCCCTAAAAGCACCTTGGAATATCAATTGGAACAAGTGAACATGAAATCAGACGGTAAAGTTCCCAGAGAAGATAGAGTAAGGATTGTCCCTTAATCATTTCTTCATCAATGCCTGATTAAATTAATACAGAAGGAATGTGTACCTCTGAAAAGCCTCCTGAAGCATTATATATCATTTCTCTTTTTTCCCTCATTTAACTTCGGGAGCTTTTATCATATTTATATGGTAGGGTACAGCTAATGTCACAGGAGAAAAGTAGGATTTATTTTCAAGGAAGGACCTGAATTGGGATTTCTTACTCATATGTGGTTATCAGAACAACTCCCAAGACACCCCAGACCCTACATCTAAGGACGGCAGATTAACGTCTCCCAAAACCATAAGTCTGGGGAACTCCATTCCAGCCCAGAAATGGATCCAAGGAGTTCAGATGGAGACGCTGTTATATAAGAAAGTTAGTACAACAACAACAATCTAACCATCTGATCTGTAGAGTCCATCTTGATGAACAAGGTCTTACAATTAGAAATTTGTAGAGTGGGGCTCCTGAAAGCTGTAAGCGATTCTCTGCTGATAATTGCCACAGTCCCACCTTTGCCCCAGAATCTCAGAGTTTTGAGTGTGATGCCACAGTTGAAACTCAGCTGGGCAAATTTCATAAGAGCACCCCCTCGCCCCGCCTTCTCCTTTAGAACTCAGCCAAGTCTGAGTAATGCATGCCCTGTCAGCTCTTTCATTCACGATCAAATCATGGATGACATAGGCCTTATTACAGATTGACCTGGCATTCAGTAGTAGCAGACAGAGGCCAGGGTCACTGAAGCTCCACTGGCAAGGCATCAGGGCTAAGATCAAGAAGCTGGAACTTGTAACTATTAAGAGACAATAGTTTCATGGTCACTGAGAGTGGCCTGCTCTTTGTCCAGTCCAGTGCCATGAAAGGCACTTAAAACAGATGGAACGTATATACTTTAGTTGTATTTTTCTCCAGAACATAATCCATTATGTAGATGAGCACCTACACTGTTCAGAAAGCATGATTAATGTGGTTGGGTAGGCATCCTTGTTTTTCTGTATTGATCTGCAGTTTCATAATATGTGAAGAAAGAGAACTTAGGAGGATGTAAAACTTTAGCAAACTACCTTATGTAGTTGCTCCAGGAAAGTGTGCAATGGTCTTTCATCAAAGAAATCAGATATTCTTTGTTTGGGTATTAAATACTGTATATCTTTTTTAAAAAATCTGAAAATAATTTGAAATAGAATTTTGGTAGGTCAAATTGCAGCTAAGTGGTATTTTTCTTCAAACCAGCTCAAGCTTGATAGTTTTAATCTGTAACTTCTGCACCCTGAAGCCCACCATACAAGGAGTGCTATTCTGTAAAAGTTAGACCATTTCTCAGAATAGTATAGGACATGATAAAACGCATGTTTGAAATAAGGGGGGGAAACGTTTCCCACAAAATTTTTGGAATGAAGTTTTCATTGAATTTAAGACATTTCTGTCACAAAGATGTATCCAATGCATACAATCCAGAGACATAATTAAGCATGACAGGAAAATGAAGGAATTGAATAATCATGGAAACTGTACTATCCTTGATTAAAAATAAATACCTTCAAATCTTACTTCCACAAATGTTATAGTTATTATTTTCTTTGAAGCTCCGTTTTGAAAAGTTTGACAGGTTATCATGTTCTTGCTTTATATTATCTGGCATTTCACTGATGCTTTCTGACCTTAAGATAAGGATTAGTTTTTTAATCAGCAAATTATGATCTCTGCCTCATTCATCTCTTCAGCAAATGTCAGCAGGAGAGATTTCCCTTCCTTAACTGAGACCAAAGCTGGAATTTGCCACATTTTATCTTTTTACATGAGGGTGAGTTTACAGATGCACCCACTTGAAATAAGCATTCTGGAAAATTATAATTGTTTCCAAAGGTTGACATTCTACTCAGCTTTGAAGGTTCCCTATGAACTATGTCTGATGGGATACCTAAACATTCTGCATAAAATATAGTTTTTGTTTTCAGAAACATTATGCCACATCATAATAAGACACATCTTTTCAATTTGGCATCTTAAATTGCTTTTAATAATTCTAATACTGTTGTGCAGCACAATGCTTTGAATATCCAAACAAATGTTTACAGGATTGAAATTTTAAGATTGTTTTAATGTGTTTATGTGTTTACATATTACTATTTTTATCCAAGTTGTGCATCATCATTATCATCATCAGGATGTTTTTGAAAAAGCTAGACAGAAATGTATTCACCATTACAAAGACATTTCATTTTGCAAATTGAACTATTTATAAAAAATATTGCATTAAACTAAAAACTTTTTGTTGCCTGACTGAACAATCGTGTCTACTCTTCGTCAGTCAAGGTTCACTGTACTCAATCCACTAATCAAGATGGAATGCTTGATACGCTTGACGTCAGGCTTTATTTGAAGTTGGGCCAGAGCGCCAGTTAGTGCAGATTGCTGTGGTTGGGTTGCTAAAGAAGATAACCTATTGCAAACCTATTTATATTTGTCTGGAAATACCTCCACTGATAACATCCTTACGTCCACACTTGCTTGATAGTAAATATGAAAGGAATGAGAAATGGAAAAAAGCCATTGTGAGCAGATGTAATGATTTCTAGTAGTGCTGCCCAGCATGTTGGATTCAAAGATGTTTTTGAGACACAATCTTTAAATCAAATGAAGATTTTGGGGGGAGAAGGGGTCCTGGGGTTAGTAGCAATCTTGGGGAAAGACACAATTTGTACTCCTGCAGTTTCTAAAGCAAATTTTTGTTTGCTAATGTTGTGATTATTTATTACCAAGAAATATCCTTTTATTGGGAAATAAAAATATAGTTAGTTACTTAAAATAATGTCCATCTTATCCAGCAATATATTAATCATAACTTTTATTAAGGTCATTAATCAATTATAAAGCAAAAGATAATTTCTGAAACAGCAAATAAAAATCATAATAAAACTAAATAGTTATAAAATTGATATGGTCAAAGTGCTGTATGTCTGACAAATAGTAAAACAAACTGAACCACACTCATAAAAATAAAATCACATTGGTTGAATAATAATAGCACTGTACTCAATTCTTCAGTTAATGCCAGGAACCCTTTCATGTTATGTGAGAAGAAGAGGAAATAGAAACCAATACAATTGATTAAAACTCCATTCAGTTTATTAAGCCGGAGATGTCCGAAATGTGATTCCTATGATACTTTTCTAGAAGAAAGCTGCTCCTGAAGTAAGAAAAGTATATATATATATATATATATATATATATATATATATATATATATATATATATATATATATATAACATTTGTCTGAAATGGTTTAGAGTTTCTTGCCTGAGCAGGGGGTTGGACTAGAAGACCTCCAAGATTCCTTCCAACTCTGTTACTCTATTCTATTCTCTGTGTGTATGGATAGATAGACAGACAGACAGATACACACACACACACACACACACACACCAGAAATATGCTTCTTCAGGCAATCTTCATTACACACTTTATTGTTCATGAAATGGACAGTGAATTTTGATGTGCAAAAAGCAAGGCTTGGGGGGAAAAATCTGCATTTGAAATTTCATTTTAAAGATTTGCTCTCATTTGTCACTTTGGAATATCACAATTCCATTTTCCACCTTTTAAAAACCAGGCTATATTACACACCAATTGTTTGAATGTAGGCTAAAATATTACTATTCCTATGTTGAACATGCTTTATGTGGCACAAGTTCTGTTAGATATCTTTCACCATATTCTTAAGATGTATCAAAATTCTGAGACATTTACAAATAAGTTAACTACAAAGAAAGTAGTTGGAATAATAAAGTAGCTCTCTAACTCTTGGCTATTGTGACTCACATGGCACTCTCTAAGTCCTCTAAAAGCTTCCAGCTCATGCACGCTTTTGCTCTATGACATTTGGCGATTGTACTCATATGTCACACCAAGCCGAATCTAGCACATCTTTTAAGACAGAAAAAATGAGAGCAGTAAGTCTAGTGACAAAAATTGGACCTGTTCAGTTCCCTTACATGCAATCCCTCCACATGCAAGTAATATTAAATTGCATATTTTAATTTAAAATGCTGATGTCTAAATCTGAGTCTCTCTTTCATCTTCAGGCTCAGGCAAAGGGGCTCAACAACAGAATATTTCCTTAAACAGAAAATATATTCAAAATATTCTCTGTCAATCTTTTCCTTCCACATCTCTTCTCATGATAAATAAGAAAAAGTCCTCCCTGATTGCCTTCTTCCCTTCATTCTGATTCAGCCTTACTTAATTTGGCTAGATTTATAGATGAGAGAAGCTCATCAGAGATCATTCCATTCTTCCTTATCACCATTCTTTGCAACGTGTTATGCAAACAAAACAGACCTGATTTTGTTTTGTTCATTTTTGGAAATGGGTTGAGCTCAAAACAGTTCAGTTTTGCACTTGAAACTCTTCCAAAATGATCAAAACAATTGCTTGACACTAAAAAATGGGGCATTAGAACTTAGATAGTTTGAATTTGAACTGCTTTGCATAAGAATAAGTTTCACAAAGAGGCATGAAATGATAAAGCTATATTTGGATTATATCACTTTATATTACAGATGATACTTGACTATATGGCCTTCAACTAATAAAAAAAATATTTTTTTTTAATAAAATAAGATATTGGCAAGATACTCTAGAACCTATCAGTTTTTCAAATATGTCAGTTATCTATATACAGAAATGATATTATTAGGTTATTTTAAAAAGAACATGCAGCCATGTGAAACCTTGTTGACGTGACACCATCTGGAAAAATTTGCTGATTTTTCAATCATAGAATGTATGATTTGGGATCTCATAGGACATTTAGTTCAATCTTCTTCTCAATAGAGGAATCCATTAAACTATACCCAGTAGGTGAATATCTAATTCTTGCTTCAAAACTTTTTGTAAGAATGACTCAATCTTTATTCCAGGCACAGTGTTCCACTTTGGGAAAAATAGGTCATAGACTAGTTTTATGAAATAACCAAGTGACATGCAGAAAAAAAGACATATAAAGATAGAATATCATTTTGCCATTTGGAGTCTTTTTCTCTGAAAGCAAGGAAATTGGAAATTCCTTAATGACACTTATTCTTTTGGAAAACTGCATTAAATAACAAAACTGACCAATGTATAAAATCTTCACATTTTCCTATGTTATTGGCAAGGGTATTTTTCCACTACAAATTCACCTATTATCTTGTCCACTTGCTAGCAAGCCTGAGCATTGTTTGGGAGAAAAGAAAGCATATGTTCATAAATATCATTGTAAAAATAGCATGTTCTCTCTTGATACAGTCAATCATGTTCACTGTTGCTTTTTCAGACTGATGGGGTCCACAGCCATGTCTCTTCCATGCTGGGTTTACCTTTCAATCATACCTTGTCATTCATGTTGAAAAAAAGCCCAAGGGGCTCAGCTGGAACAGATTAGGCATCCCAGAATGAAAGTGACTGAAATTGGTGTTTATATAACCTGGATCTCCATCTCTCTCTTCTTCTCTCTACACACACACACACACACACACACACAGAGGGGGAGTATTTTGTCAAGCATGAGGATTCATTCTATTAGGTATGAAAAAATAGTAATTTAAGGCCAAAAAATTTAACAATGAAATATTTTGTGCAATTCATTTAAAGTAACTTTGTCTACTGATGCTTGTCTTCAGGGGGGGGAAATGAAAGGGGCGTTGTCTTACCTGAATGCCTTTTCTCAGCATGATGATGGATAATCCACAGATGGGTTATAGACCGTACTTCCTGCCCAGAGACTAAGTCAATTAGAATAGCCATGCCTCCTGCTATCCTTACCCAGATACGACGAAGGCGAAGTTACGGACGAATGTCCCGCATGTTGGTTCTCCTACCCCTGACACAGGGCCTGACTAACCACAAGGGGCGGGAGTGGATTATCCATCATCATGCTGAGAAAAGGCATTCAGGTAAGACAACGCCCCTTCTCCAGCATGAAGATGGATAATCCACAGATGGGACATACCCAAGCTGACCTGTCCCTAAGGGAGGGAACTAGTCTGGGCCTGTGTCCCGCTAGCTGAAATCACCTGCTGGAGCACCCTCCTCCCAAAGGAAGCCTCCGCGGAGGCAAACCTATCTATCCTGTAGTGCCTCACAAAAGGAGACGGCGACGACCAGGTCGCCGCCCTGCAGATATCTTCAATGGACGCCTGCGTCGCCCATGCCACAGAAGTCACTGCACTTCGCATGGAATGAGCGGTGAGGCGGCCTGGCACCGACAGGGAATGAGATTGGTACGCCTTTGCAATACAGGCCTTAATCCACCTGCCTATGGTGGATGAAGAAACTCTTTGTCCCATGGCAGAAGGCTGGAAAGAGACAAAGAGAGCCTCCGATTTACGGAAGGCCGAGGTCCTCTTAATATAACAACTCAATGCCCTTCGAACTTCCAGCTTATGCCACTGACGTTCCGATGAGTGCGTTGGATTGGGACAAAAATCCGGGAGGACAAGCTCCTGTGACCTATGAAACAAGGAATTCACCTTGGGAATGAATGACGGATCAAGGCGAAGGACCACTCTGTCAGCATGAAAAATGCACAGGTCGTCTCTGACCGAAAGAGCAGCCAACTCCGAGATGCGTCTGGCCGAAGTAATAGCAATAAGAAAGGCCAATTTCATGGATAAAAACTGTAAGGAACAGTGTTTGACGGGCTCAAAAGGTGTTAAGGTAAGGGCCTGTAAGACCCGAGGCAAGTCCCAAGAGGGATAACGGTGTATAACAGGTGGTCTGACATTAGTTGCCCCTTTAATGTAGGAGCGTACCATAGGGTGGTGTGCCAATGGCACTGCATTATCGCAAGTCAAAACCATAGAGAGAGCGGCCACCTGTCTACGGATAGTGCTTGGAGACAAGCCCTTGTTAAGCCCCTCTAATAAATAGTCCAGTATATTTGGAATTGTGATAGCAGACAAGGCAAGGTTATTGGCCGTACACCATCGACAAAAACTCCTCCAGGAGGAATCGTAGATTTGATTGGTGGAAGGACGTCTGGAGGCCTGTATCATGGAAATGACCCCTGCCGAATATGACTCTCGTGTTAGGAGACTCCTCTCAAGTGCCAAACGGCCAACTGGAGCCATTGAGGATCCGGGTGGTGAAGGGTGCCCTGAATGAGCGCAACGCGCTCCGGAGGAATCCTCCAACATGGGGAGATGGAAAGGCTCACGAGGTCAGCAAACCACGGACGTCCCGGCCAGTGTGGAGCAACTAACAGAACCTCTGCCTGTTCTAGTAAAATCTTCCTGATTACGGCTGGAAGAAGGGGAAGCGGAGGGAAGGCGTAGAGCAGACCCTTGGGCCACTGACTCCATAGGGCATCCACCCGTTCCACCCCTCGAGAGGGGAACCGGGAGTAAAACCTCGGGAGCTGGGCATTCGCAGGTGATGCGAACAGGTCCAGAATCGGAGGTGCGAACCTCTCTGAGATCTCCCTGAATAGGCTGGGAAGCAGGCTCCACTCAGAGGGATCCAAAGTGGCTCGGCTTAAGGAGTCCACCTGTTGATTGGCTTCCCCCGAAATGTGTTCCGCCCTCAAGGAGGCCAGATGGCCTTCCGCCCAAGATATCAGCAACCGGGTTTCCATCATCAGGGACTTGGACCGAGTGCCCCCTTGCCGATTTATGTGGGCCTTTGCCGTCACATTGTCGGTCAGCACCAAAATGTGCTGACCCGACACTGTCTCCCTGAAGTGGAGGAGGGCAAGGTAAATGGCATGGAGCTCCAGCCAGTTGATATTGTGTCTGAGGTCCGAAAGGGACCAGCGACCCTGAGCTAGTTGGGGTCCCAAGTGCGCCCCCCAGCCAAAAAGGCTGGCATCAGTTGTCAGGGTCATCCTGACCGGTTCCTTGAACAGGGAACCTTTGGACAAGGCTGGGGATGCCCACCACCGAAGGGAGATCAATACTGGGCGAGGGATCCGCACCCTCTGATGAGAGGAACCTGTGCCCAGCGCCTGGAATGGCAGCAGGAACCACTGTAGAGCTCTGGAATGGAATCTGGCCCATGGCACTATTCCCAGACAGGAAATCATCTTTCTAAGAAGCTGGGAGAGAACCGCCAGGGTGGTCACTGGTCTTCTTTGCAATTGTCTGATTAGGGTCCGAATGCTCTCCTGAGGGTCCCGTGAAAGATACACCATGCAAAGGCGGGTATCTATGATTGCACCTAGATGAAGTAGACGGGTGGATGGAGCTGTCTGGCTTTTCTGAAAATTTATGGAAAACCCCAGATTCTGGAGGGTTCTGATCGACAGGGCCAAATCGGACCGGGCCTTTCTTAAGGAGGGGGACTGAATGAGGATGTCGTCCAGATAACACTGAACTCTTACTGGGACCAACCTCAGGTGTGCAGCCAGAGCAGTCAAAACCTTTGTGAATGCCCGTGGGGCGGATGAAAGACCGAATGGAAGAGCTCGGTATTGGTAATGGTGATGGTTGTAACAAAACCTGAGGTACCTGCGATGACTGGGAAGGATTGGAATATGCAGGTATGCCTCCATGAGGTCTATGGAGGCCAGGAAATCGTGCCTTCTGATGCTGGCCAGAATGGATCGAAGAGTCTGCATCTTGAATTTTTTGTAAATCAGATGCTTGTTGAGACCCTTCAGATTGAGGATCGCCCTCCATCCTCCTGACGTCTTTGGGACTACAAAGAGAATGGAGTAAAAACCTTGACAGGTCTGACCAGCTGGCATGGGCTCTATGGCTGTGATCTCTAAGAGATGTCTGATAGCCTCGGACATGAGTCGGGTCTTGCTTGGGTCCCTGGCAACCGGGCAAGAGATGAAACGCTCCGGAAGGAGGGATAGAAATTCGAGGGGGAGACCGTCCCTGATGGTGTTGAGGACCCACACATCTGAAGTGACTGCTTCCCATTCGGGGAGAAAAACGGTGAGTCTGCCCCCAATCAGAAGGGATCTTCGAGAGTCACTTGTGTCTTCTAAAAGGACGGCCTCCCGCGCCTCGAAAGGGCTGTTTGGAATGGGACTGCTGACGGAATCTGGGGGCAGGCCGATCTGTCTGGCGATCTGACCTGGGGAAAAATGGCCGGAAAGGCTGAGACCAATCTGATCCCGCACCTGGGCGATAGAATGGTCTGCGGGGGTAAGGGTTTGGGCATCTGTCCACTCTCCTATGTAGGTGAGGCAAGATCTTCCGCTTGTCCTTGTCCTCCACCAGGAAGGGGCCTAGGGCGTCTCCAAACAGCCGGCCACCCTCATAGGGAGCAGAAGCCAGGCGCCATTTTGACCTTAAGTCTGCCTTCCAGTGTTTGAGCCAAAACAACCTGCGGGTAGTTACATTGGAGGCCAAGGCTCTGGCTGAAAAACGAGCCACGTGGAGTGAAGCATCAGCTAGATATTCTGAAGTTGCTAATAACTTGCCTAGCGTTTGGTGTGGCCGAATCTGATCTGGAGGGATCAAGGCCTGGAGCTCCTGGAGCCAAATGATAGAGGCCCTAGCGAAAAAGGAGGCCGAGGTTGAGGCTCTGATCGACTAAGCCGAAGCCTGATGAGACCTGCGTAGAGAAAATTCAGATTTTTTATCCTCCGCTTTCAGGACCTCTACCATGTCAGCCTGGGCCATAGATGAAGAGAAGATAGGGGCCATGGCCTCATCTACTGTTGGGACCTCCAGGAGATCCACTAGGAAAGGAGCTACACAAAACAACTTTTTATCTAAATTCCCAGGGGAAGGTAAAGTGGCTGGGGCTCCCCATTGTTTCCTGATGGTATCCAGGAAAAAGGGGGGACAGGGGATGTGTCTCTCATCCACCTGAGGCTCAGAGAAGAGAGGCTTAGGATCCCTACTAGTAGAGGGCCCTGCTTGAGGTTCCTGACCTGGGTCAATATTGGCCGAGGCAGTGGCCTTCATCAGTAAGGACTTGAACAAGCCCGGATCAAAAAGACCAACAAAGGGAGACGGATCTGGGGCGGTTTCCTCATCCTCAGACAATTGTATGTCTGGAGCCCCATACTCCTCAGAGCCAGAGTCCCTGGTCCTGGACGAAGGGGCTGAGTAAATTGACTCCGGATATTGAGGGGAGACCCACTGCCAACTAGGCTCAGCCCTGGGAGCTAATGACTTCGGCCTGGGCGTGAGCTGAAAGGACGATGCTATGCCCTGAGCAAAGGCCTGGGCAAGCAAGGCTTGAAGCTGATCTGGATGCATCCCTAGTTCTGGAGGGCGAAGCCCAGTTGCAGTGGGGGTAAATGTGGCCTCAGGGACTGACATGGATGGAGCTGCAGGGGGGATCCATTGCGATCCCTGCAGTTGGCCAATTGGAGAAGCTATGCACTGACCTGGGTCGCCCGCAGGAGACCCAGCTCTAGGTGTTAGGGAGCTGGGTGGGACCGGTTGGGGATTGAATAGTGATCCTTCCTGAGAGGGATGGATGTGAGGTCCAGTAGTCAGAGATTGTTGAGCCTTGGAGAATTGTTTCTCCAGGGCTAAATGTCTCCTATCTGCCGCTTTCTCAGCTGCTTTGGAACTCTTTTTGCCAGAACTGGACTTGCTCTTAGCCCTCAGGCTCCCTGCTGCTCTTGATGGAGCAGGATTGTCCATCTCTGGCCTAGATTGGGCACCAAGAGAGGTTTCAGGAACCTCCTTATCCGCCATTGTACTGGACTGCGGATTAAACATGTAGCAGGCCTCAGATGGCTGGTGCCAGCGCCCGCTTGTCCCAAGAGACAGGTGACCTGTCTAGGGAACCAGGTGTGCTATGCAAGTGCCTGCAGGTGGCACGTGAATTGGTGGGTGTCAGCCCACGCGCGCTCCTGTCTGCTGTTTTTCTCAGCAACTTCGGCAATCTCAGAGAGGGGTGCTGGAACCCAGGACAGGTAAAAGTCAATCAAATTAATACACAGGTCTGAATCAGACCGTGGAGGAATCAATGGCTACGGGCCTCAATTGGCTGAGCCAGAGCCTCTGCGTGCTAAGCACACCTGGTAGGCAGCACAATAAATATCCAAGGCTATAATAAGCCTGCACAGGGGAGAAAAATGGCTGCCACTGTAAAGCGTGTTATAAACTGACCACAAAATGGTGGATGGAGAGCCTGAGAGAGATTGATCCAAATAACAAGGCCAACAAATAAAGGGCCACTCTCAAGTGCTCTAATTAACACACGCTACTCAGAAAAAGAGGCCAAAAGCCTCAAACTCCCCAAATTTCAGAAAGCCAGGCTTGAATCTGGCTCAAAATGAAACTGTGCCATTTTAATTTTTTATTATTATTATTATTTTTTCCAAGCCTCGTGGCACTCAAAATGGCGGCTGTAAATTGCGCGCTTAAAACAAGGCCAGGAAGGATCTCTGAATGTTCCCAAAACGGCAACTGCACAAGCAAATTACAAGGAATGAGGGGGGGGGACAATCCTAGCACCCCCACCCTCTACAATCAGAGAGAACAAGAGGCCGACGCCCAGCTGACTAGGGCCGAAAAAACAAACCACTTGCTGCAGCTGATCATCGGCAAGAGAAAGGGAAGAAAAGGCAGCAGGGAACGAAATTCGTGTCTCTGCAGCTTAAAGTTAGAGTTTTAAGGGGAAAATCCACAGATGGGAAAGAGATCTACAACCTGCCTAGGAGAACCAACACCATGCGACTTCACTGGGCTGAAGACTAAGTCGTATCTGGGTAAGGATAGCAGGAGGCATGGCTATTCTAATTGACTTAGTCTCTGGGCAGGAAGTACGGTCTATAACCCATCTGTGGATTATCCATCTTCATGCTGGAGAACATCCAGGTAGTTCACTTTCAAACA
Organism: Azemiops feae; assembly: GCA_023970755.1. Taxonomy (NCBI): domain Eukaryota; kingdom Metazoa; phylum Chordata; class Lepidosauria; order Squamata; family Viperidae; genus Azemiops; species Azemiops feae. The sequence goes on along the minus strand of JALGBA010004200.1, from coordinate 86,989 downwards.
AGGGTGGGCTATTTTATTGCAGCCAGGGACAACGCTTTTAATTTTTTAATTAACAATTGTATATTGTTGGATCTGCAAGGGTCATGGGGATTATGGTGGTGACATTACGAGAAGAGAAATGGCCAACAGTTTAAACCAGAGTTCCCCAACCTTTCTGGGTTTGAGGACCTGTGGGAAGGGGGGAAGAGGGGATAGGTCTGCGCATGCAGCTCCATTTGTGTGAGTGTTGGGCACGGGTATCTGCTGCTTGTGCAAATGGAGCATGCATGCACTTGCCCACTTCTTCCACTGCCCCTTTCCAAATGGCTCACAGACCAGTAGTGGACCGTGAGCCAGGGATCCCTGATTTAAACCTTTCAGTTGTTGTTAAGGAGAATTGGATGAGTTTTAATACAAAATGTACCAGGTTGCTTGAGACTGTAACTATAGTTGTTGAGCCTTATCTTAAAGAGAAATCTTCAGATTCTTCTTCCGAGAGCTAGATAAAATTTGTAGCCAAACGTTGCTCTATTTTTGTATCTTGCACCATCATCCTCAAAAGAACTGGGCAGCCTGATACTGCATATAATCCACATGGTGGCTTCTCCTATCTAAAAGCTTCACACTCTTCATAGTGCCATGCAAATTCAGTTATGTGACGATTTGGGGTGTTTTTATTAAGTTTGGAATTATGATAGTTTCTTTTTAACACAAATGCCTATAAGCCTTTTCAGAAGCTGAATTTGCGTATTTATTGGTATGCCACCTGTTTTGTAAAAGCAAAATAATTACTGCCCACGATTACCCAGCCTACTTTCGCAGTATGGCTTTCCCACATCTTTAACGCAGTACCAGCATGATAAAGACTTATAATGTTAGGAGCAGTTGGGAATGAATTTCTTTCAAGTTATCCTGGATCATCCAATTAAAGAGACAGTAACTTTAAAGTGATCTGTGGCTTTATGGAATCATAGATTTGGAACAGCCCTCGTAGGTCATGATATAGTACAACAGCTATTAAATTAAGAAAATTTCAACAGAAATTTTACAGTTTTTCAACAATGGTGAAGTTGAGCTTATCATTCCTGCAGGAAATTCTTTCTACTATTTTAGTCCACATATGTAGCAACACAATTTTCTTATTCACATGCAATATTTTAAATGTCTATAAATATAAATATACAGACATTTTGCCTATATTTTATATAAGACTTTCAATATATAGTATTCAGGCAGGACACTTTCTACTTACAGATTTTTTTCATGTAAACATTATTAGCCCTGGACATGACCATGGTTACATACATAACCTTGTCTTGATCATCATTGATTCTACAAAATGCTATCTATTAAAAGACATATATGCAAGAATCCAGTAGCAAAGTATAGTGATAGTCTAGACTCCTGATCATTCAAAAGAAAACATACTTGATCCATTTAGTTGTAACATTGAAACCCAGAAGAATAACTGTGCAACAAGGAGTCTAAGATATGCCCATAGAGGTGACCCTTACTGCCTTAAATTGCTAGTCAAATGCCCATAGGGAGCCATTAGATAGCAAAGAATCTTTTTCCTCATATCTTCATCCTAATAACAGTGCTCAACATCTTCTCATTAACAGCCCCATAGTGTAGAGTGTAGGGCACAATGCAGAGGAAGCAAAATGTAGATAGCTGAACATTTCAGCTTTTGTCTCAAAGTATTAGAGAGCTGGAGAAGCTGGTTTAACCTGAGTTAGTCCTTAAAAATAAAGGAACTATGATATACACTTACTGAGCCTTAATCCCTTTTCAGCTTGAAATAATCATCGTAAACCATCAAAGAACTCCTGTATGTATATACAAGATTCAAGGATTTAAATCACTGGGCTCTAAGACAAGGAAATGACTGCTAGGAGAGAGGATTAACTCCGCAGCTCACTTTCCTAGCACAGCCTACTGTTAATTAATTATATGTTTGAGGATTACATAATGTATACATGTTATTCAGACCTTGGATGAAATTTCAAAAGAAAATCTAAAAATTGCAAAGGAAAAGCCACTCTAAAGAGCCAAGAGACAAAAGATCTTATTATCAATTGCATTATTTGCATTCTCGGTGGCTTAATTCATTTTTTTTCTCCCTGAGGCTTTAATCTCTAAACCCAATTCATTAACACAATGCAAGAAGCAGTCTATGAAAAGTGCACAAAGGGACAGTGTAATTGAAACTCTGTGATGGAAGAGAAGTATACCTCTGCATTTTGGCAGATTAATTGCCAGATGTCCTTTGCTTTAAAGAAGCATTTCCTTATTTCAAAAGGTTATTTTGGCTCCAGAGCATCACCTCCCTTTAAAGCATATGGGATGCCTATTGTGTTTATAAGCCTAGCACCAATAGATTCATACCAGGGTTTTCTTTAGGGCATTTTTATTGGTAACATCCTTTTGGTTACCAAATTATATTCTCATGGAAATTTAGGGGAATATTTGGAGGTAATAACAAATACAGCCTTTCACTGCTTGAATAAAGGAGGTCCAATTAGTTAATTGGTCTCTAGGATGGCATGATCCATACTAAATTGGATAACACCACACCAGTATAACTTGACCTTAACATCAATGTTCTGTTTTCTGCTTGGTTCAGCATTGAAGAGGCAGCAATAGAAACAAGCACTTCTTTATTGAAGGTCAAAACAGAAAACTAACAAACATTGCTCCACCCCTATTTATACAGTCAGCTCTGGGCGGCGGCAGCCAATGAATGCACCGTATTCTCCCGCTCAAATGCATGCTAACAATCTTGTAGACAGGAAGTCTGGCTGGCAGGCCACGTGGTCTACTAACCGTTCCTGCACAATCCCAGCCACCTGCTTCATAAATTTAACTCAATACATTACACCCCTCCCCCCTGGCTCTTTGACATTTACAAAGCATTTCAAAGATGCAGTGCAGAAACTGGATGGTCCTGGCAGTCATCATAGTGGACACTGGAACGACCTCTAGCCACTTAGAGTGACTGTCCACAACAATGAGGAAGAGTTGCCCCTGAAAGGGGCCAGCAAAATCAATATAAATCCTCAACCACGGGGCTTGAGTGGTCTCCCATCTATGTACAGGAGCATGTGGCATTTCTGGCCTTGACTGCTGGCAAATGAGGCACCCGTGGACCTGGGCCTCGATATCTTTATCGAGCCCAGGCCACCAAAGGTAGCTGCGCGTGAGTGCCTTCATCCGGACTATTCCCGGATGTCCCTCATGCAGAGAATCAAGGACTCTAGTCCTCAGTGAGGTCGGGATTACTACCCTACTGCCCCACAGGATACAACCCTTAAAGGTGGATAACTCATGCTTCCTTTTCCAGAAACTCTGGAAGTTAGTGCCAGGACACGTGTCAGGCCATCCTGTGAGCACACAGTTCAACACGCGGCTCAATGTGCTGTCAGAAACTGTTTCTGCAGCAACATCCCCTGCATTAAGGGGAGACTCCAGCAAATCCTGGATAGCCAGGATGTGGTTGGCTGGAGCAGGATCTGACTCTAATAGCTATAGAGGCAACCTACTAAGGCCGTCTGTGTGGCCCATTTCTTTACCCGGTTTGTGAACCAGACAATAGTCATAAGCAGATAGGAATATTGACCACCTCAACATCCTAGGAAAGATTATCTGGGGTGTCTGTTTGTTCGTAGTGAACAACCCCAAAAGTGGCTTATGGTCAGTGAAGACCGTGAAATGGCGGCCATACAAAAAGTCATGAAACTTTTTTATGCCAGCCACAATGGCCAATGCCTCCCTATCTATTTGCACGTAATTCCGTTCCACTGAAGAGAGGGTTCTGGAATAATACGCTATGGGAACTTGTGTTCCGTCAGCCTTAAGATGGCTTAACACAGCTCCAATTCCATATGGGGATGCATCGTAGGCAATGCTGATTGGAAGCTGCTCATTAAAATGAGCCAACACCACATTAGATGACAGCAATGCTTTAACTGCTGCAAAACTCCTCTCGTGGACACTTGTCCACTTCCATGGGGCCTTCTTGTCCAAGAGCCGGTGTAATGGCTCTGCCACTGTGGCCTTGTGGGGGAGGAAAGCATGATAGAAGTTAAGGAGTTCTAGGAAGGCCTGAAGCTCTCCCTTCATCTTGGGACTGGGTGCCTGCTGAATTGCTTTGAGCTTGGATTCAGCAGGATGAATGCCTTTGGCATCTATTCGAAACCCCAGGAATTCTGTGGAAGTGACTCCAGTTTTGCATTTCTCCTGTTTGAGCTTCAGCCCCGCTTCATGGAAACGCCGCAAGACGGCCCGGAACCTGTCAGCAAGGTTTTCGACTGATTTCCCTGCAATGAGGACATCATCGAAATATGGGCATCCACCCGGAATATTGCGGAGCGTGCGTTCCATTACGGTCTGGAAGATGCCAGGGACTACATTAACCCCGAACTGTAACCGTCGCACCTTGAAGGCTCCCTGGTGGGTCATAATGGTTTGGGCCTCCGCCGTAGCATTGTCTACCGGCAGCTGCTGGTAGGCCTGAGCCAAATCTAATTTGGCAAAAATGCGACCTCCCTGTAGAGATGCCAAAATGTGGCTGACTACAGGCACCGGATAAGAGTGCTGCTGGAGAGCTTTGTTTAACGTGCATTTATAGTCGGCACAAATGCGGACTTCTCCATTGGCCTTAAGTGGCATGACAATGGGGATTTCCCATGGACTGCTCTCAACTGGTTCTAAAATGCTTTGCTGTAACAGCTTGTCCAGCTCTGCATTGATTCTCTGCTTCAGGGTAAAAGGCACCCGATGAGGCTTAATCCTTATCGGTTCTATTGAAGGGTCTAACTGAAGTGCAATTGGAGGCCCTTTGTATGCCCCTAACTCTGAGCTGAAGACATCAGCAAACTCTTTACACACCGCCGAGAGGCTCGACATTTGCAAGCTATTTAACCCGGTCACTTGAATTCCCAAAGCATCAAACCAATCGAGCCCAATTAAGCTGGTGCGGTTGCCCTCAACAACTACGACTTCCAAGGAACCCTCAAAGTTCCTGAACTGCACTCCCAGTGTGGCCTCCCCCTTGACGTTTACCTGGGAATTTTGGAAGTCAGTTAAAACGAGGTTCAATGGCCTGAGCTTAATGCACTTGCCGCTTCGCCTACAAATCTGCTGAAGGGTCCTTTGGGAGATTATCGATAGAGCTGAACCTGTGTCCAGCTCCATGTCAGAAGGAACCCCGTACAACTTGACTTTGAGGTGTCATTTCTCCTTGAGTGGGCAATGGGCACCTGTCCTAAACACGCTCCTTCTACTCGCGCAAAAATCCACCCTGTGTGGACTGGGGACCCCGGTACCTTTCCGAGGCAACTCTTCTGATGAATGCTCTTTCCTGCGACTCAAACAAATGGCGGCAATGTGGCCTTGCTTGCCACATGCCCGGCAAGTTGCTGTGCGGAACCGACAGTCAGCCCATTTGTGTCGGCCTCCACACCCGATGCATCGAGAGAGGGAAACTGCCTTGTCAGGTTGCCCTGAGGCCTTCTTTCCGGAGGTTGCTGCAACCGATCGACTTCGTGGTCCGGTTCGGAGTCTTCAGCAGTCTCGGTGTCCTTGTGGTGGATGGCCGCCATGCAAGAAGGGTTCTTGGAGAGCCGCAAGGCCTTAACAGCTCTGCCTGCTGCTTCTTCGGCCGTTATCTCCCTCAGTGCATCTTGGAAAGAGATGTTCTCTTTAGCAAAGATCTTCTGTTGCAGTTCTCGGCTCCTTAGACCACAGACTAAGCGGTCCCGCAGCCTCTCTTCAAGGTCTTTGAACTCGCACGGCCATGCAGCTTGGCGAAGAGCAGCTATGAAGTCGGCAGTGGACTCTCTGGGGCACTGGTCTCGCTGCTCAAAATCGTGCCACCAAGTGATGACTGAAAGCTTGGGCTCAAAATGTTCTTTGAGCATCTTCTTAAGTTCTGTGTATGCAATGGACTCAAGTGGCACTGGCGCAAGCAAGTTCTCGGCGATATTGAAAGTTTCTTGACTGCAAACACACAGGAGCGTCGCGGCCTTCAATCTGTCATCTCGAACTTGGTTTACCCTCAGGTAGTTTTCAACTCTCGCGACGTAGGAGCTCCACCTCTCCGGATGAGCGATGTCAAATTCGGAGAGTTTTCCGATCTTCACCATGGTGAGTCTTTTGCGGCCCTTTCAATGCCTCGGGCTGCGCAGGCTTCCATAGGACTTCCAGGGCGAAGTCTTGGAAGCACTCTCCTCCAGCGTTTCTGTACTGGCAGAATAGAGTGAGGGGGGGTGGAACTCCGTTCCAACCAAGCGCTTGCTAGGCCTTTCCCCCATAGTGACTCAGCTCTTCGAATTGCAGCAGCACGATCCCACCTTCGTCGCCAATGTTCTGTTTTCTGCTTGGTTCAGCATTGAAGAGGCAGCAATAGAAACAAGTACTTCTTTATTGAAGGTCAAAACAGAAAACTAACAAACATTGTTTCACCCCTATTTATACAGTCAGCTCTGGGTGGCGGCAGCCAATGAATGCACCATATTCTCCCACTCAAATGCATGCTAACAATCTTGTAGACAGGACGTCTGGCTGGCAGGCCATGTGGTCTACTAACTGTTCCTGCAGAATCCCAGCCACCTGCTTCATAAATTTAACTCAATACATTACAATCAATGTGACTGGAACAATCTGATCTCGGGCAAGAGAGGAAAAAAGGTTCCCCTTATAAGTGAATGTTAATGTTATTACATGATAGGCACCTGTATGAACTTTACATGTTCTAATTCTACATTTTTGGATGTGATTTTCATTTTAATACAGCCATTAACATAAAAATCCATGCCACCCATTTTCAGATGGGTGGTGTAAAAATATATGCTGTGCACATAAACCTAGGCAAAATTACAAAAGAATGTTTCTGAATAGAACATGAAAGTCTAAGCAATCAGTTTAAATTCATAATTCTATCCAAAAAGTATACTCCCAAAAGTAGGCTTGTGCCTTAATTTAGTTAGCTCTGCTGTAGAGATGACAACTGTGTTGTCATGTATTGCTGGCTTATGGAAGGCAAATGAATATGAAGAACAGCATCCTTCTGTAGCAGAATGTGTATGATGGCAAAAGAAATAGAGGTAGCATCTCTCCGTACCATTGCCATCTCCTCCATTAAACCAACCTGTCTTATACACAACTAGCAACAAGCCCCTTCTTCCCCACCTGGCTGTTTCAGATCTGCCTGAGTGGTATTGTTACCACTTAATCTAATTAAAATGAAGTTGGAAGGTCCCCTTAGAGTGGAGAAAACTAGATTCAATCTAGGAAGCCCTTATTTCAGATCTTGACCTGATGGCAGATATATTGAATGATCCATGAGCAAATTAGCAAAAAGGGGACAGAGTTGCTTTCAGTTTAGTGGTTTGTAGACATGTATCCATTAGTAATTAATCCTTCATCATTTGCTATCATCACACATAATTTCTCCTATTTTAAAAAATAAAAACCAATTTGGGACCAAAGAACTATTAAGAGAAATGTTAAAAGCCTAAGCCATTTCTGATATAGATTTCTTTTGTGACAAACATACCATGGCTGAAAATTAAATCAATATATAAAGCCCTAATCCTAATAAAGATATTGTTCATATACTGGAAACCTCTCTCTCTCTCTCTCTCTCTCTCTCTCTCTCTCTCTCTCTCTCTCATCATAGCAAATATTTAAAAAGGCTCATTTGTTTTCAAAGTAAGAACTAAAGTATTCATACTTTTCTATTAAACTTCACCGTATGTCAAATGTGGAACAGTATGCTGTAAACCCTGATCACAACAGGCAAAATCCAGGACTTGTACCCCTATACACTTTAGCATCACAAAGAAACTAAAAAGAGATTTTATCAGATCAGATGGAAAACAATTAATTTTAGCACCTTCCATTCACTGAGAAATAGCACTTTCACATTATACAGTAATAGTAGCTTTAGGGTGGTGCTAATTAAACTAAATGAGAAAAGAGCTCTCCTTTTTAAGATGTTCTATATTTCTTTGAGGAGTTGCATGAATGTAAAATACATTTTTAGCAGGAGTTCAGAACATCGCTCATGAAGAAAATGTGAAACTGAATTTACAAAGGAATTACTATAAAGTATTCATTAAAAGGAGGTTGTATAAATAGCAAAATATTGGTAACTATTGTCAGAGTGTGCACAGTCTTATTGTGCGAGATAACCCAGGAGTAAACACAGTAAACAGTGGTCTATAGTAAATGGTGGTTTATCTTACACTATTTACAATATCATACACCAGGAACAATATACATACACATGCTAACACAGCAGGATCCAACAAACCATAGTTACAGCAGGAACCGAAAGAGAGAGAACACATTAGCAGAGCCTTCCCTTTATACAAAGGTTCTTAGAGAGACAGAGATCCCGCTGAGTCATTCCCATCATTACATCTTACGTTACATAAGCTGGTTAACTGTTAAATCAATACCTTGACACTCCTCCCATTTAAAGCTAAACAGCTGTTAACCCAAATACTTTTACATACTCTTGATGCTTGCCTGCATTTAAAGGCTTAGTCAACATATCGGCTATATTGTTATCAGTGGAACAATGCTGTAACTTTATCAGTTTATCCTTTACAGCCTCCCTGTAAAGCCAGCAGTGAGTCTTTCATGGTTTGCAATACGTCATTCCTCCGTTCAGCCACTCCATTTTCTGTTGGCGAGTACGGATTCGTACGTCTATGCCTTATGCCTAAGTTCCTCAGCCACATTTAGAAATTGTCAGACATGAACTCTGTTCCCCTGTCTGTTTGCAGCTGGCATACTTTATGGCCATATCTTTGCTCTATACAGTTCACCCATTGCTTGAACTGTTGTAGAACTTCTGTTTTGCTCTTTAATAAATAGCAAAACCCATATCTGGTGTAGTCATCTACTAAGACTAGTACGTACCTAGCCCCTCCTAGAGAGGGCGCCATAGGATCCAACAAACCATGGTTACAGCAGGAAACGGAAGAGAGAACACATTAGCAGAGCCTTCCCTTTATACAAAGGCTCTTAAAGAGACACAGACCCTGCTGATTCTTAAAGAGACACAGACCCTGCTGAGTCATTCCATCATTACATCTTACATTACATAAGCTGGTTAGCTGTTATATCAATACCTTGACAACTATCAAGTGAGAAAGAACACATAAACAAATAATGTAAGTTTTGGAATTCTACCTAAGGCTCATTGTCGCATCCTGCTAACCATAGCATGAAGCTGCCTTGCTAAACATTAGCACCTTTGTCTCATCTTCAGCCTATGCACCTAAATTTGTCTTTACTTATTTATTAATTTTATATAACATGTGGCCCGCAAGAACTCTGGGCAATTCACAAATACAAAGCATTAATTTAAAAAAAACCAAGAAAAAATATGCAAGAATAAAAAATGGACAAAAACTAGACAGAAACAAAAAAGAAATACATCCACACTACTGAAAGAAGGCTTCGTCACCCTTATCAAAGGTCTTGGTGAACAGCCAGGTCTTCAAGAGCATTCAAAACAACAGCAGGTTGGGGCCCTCCTGATCTTAGGGGAACCTCATTCCTGAGGGCAAGTACTACTATGGAGAAGGTGTGGTTTGGTAGATGACATTGTTTAATCAAAGGAATCTGGTACATACCAACTTTGTTGCATCAATTTCACTGGGAAGATACTCCATGAAATAGGCGATCCTTCAAGTAGCCCAGCCCTATGTCAGGTACGGCTTTATATGTAATGACCAGCACCTTGAATCACACTCTGAAGCAAAATGCCAATCAGTGCAGCTAATGATAAAGAGGTGTCATGTGGGGTATACTGAAGTGTGCCAATCATTGCTGACATTACTGAATTTTAAATCTGTTGAAGCTTCCATGTAGTCTTCAAAAGCATATACCATGTATACCATGATCAAGCCATGAGGTGACTAAGATGTAAGTGACTATTTGAAGAGCCTGTGGATGTTATATTAGATATTCTAATATTATGTAGTGTTTGTCCTCTAATTCTGACACAAATCCTACTGTATGAGCAATCTGCACCTAAAGTCTCTCATTAGCAAGGGTTGGTGATGATACAGTCAGTAGCTGAGATTTGGCCAGTTTCTAATGACAAGTTGAAACTGCTGAGAGCTCCGCCCACCTGTCCAATCATTTCACAATGCTTGGGCTGCTGGAGAGACCAAACATCTGGCTCACTCAGATGTATTACTTTCCTTCCTTTCCTTTCCTTTCCTTTCCTTTCCTTTCCTTTCCTTTCCTTTCCTTTCCTTTCCTTTCCTTTCCTTTCCTTTCCTTCCTATTCAAGATGAACAAAATAATCAGCTCCTAACTAATAAAGGCAGTCCTGTACCATGAGCACCAAAATGCTCTACAGAATAATATTATTTTTAAGGTTTTCTTTAAAATAAAGGGTTTGAGGACATTACTTATATCAGAAACAAGATGTTCTCAAAGACTGAGATAGCCACTGAGAAGTCACATTATGTTCTCATACCCTTCACCTTTTATAGGTGGGAACATTTAATATTTCCTCCCATAAAAATTCACAAGCATTCATGCCTGATTAGGCATTATGCAGGCTTCTCTCATAAATGGCTTTAGCATTGTCCAGAGAGTTTTGGACTAGTTTTTAAACATGTATTTAGTAACATTTTGAAAGAGCACTGGATTTATCCTTTAGAAAAGGAGGTACTCCAGTCAATTTAAACAGAGAAAGAGAGTCAGGTTCTCTGTGGCTGGTTCAGTTACTAATGAGCATAGTTCGGGTTTTCTCCTACTTTTGCTGTTGCATAGCTGTACTTTTTTAAAAAAATTACTCAGGCGCAACATCATTCTGAACACCTTTTTGCACATTCATTCCCTTCAGCACACAGTAATGAAATGATTTCTCTCCTACTTCACTTCACATCTCTCTGCTGCACTTGAGCCTATCACTTGGGCTAAAAGAGAAACTGCTGGAATTCTTGTCCAACCTCAATGAATTCCAGCAGTTTCTCTTTTAGTCCAAGTGCAGCAGAGAGATGTGAAGCGAAGTAGGAGAGAAATCACCCAGCGCTCTTTACAACCTCTCCGGTGCACAAATGATCTGACACTCGGGGTATTTTTGAACATGTTTCTAGTAATCTTCTGGAAGACTGCTAACCCCATGTCCAAAAATGGGATATATAACACGTTAGTGGGGCAGAGGAGGAATTAAGCAGGAAGGAGATCACCAGGTGATCTGCCAGAAGAATTCCACCCCACTGCATCCAGTCCCATGCCAACAATCAAGCGACTTGAAAGATGACTAAAGTGTCTAACCAGGCACCCATCACTCAATTCACCAATCCACATATTTAGAATAGCTAGGGAAATAGGCCATTTACTTACTTCCCATCATTTGTCCCCAAATATAAGGACATCACCAGGCAGTGTGCTAGATGGGAGCAATGTGAATTAGCTTGGCATATTTTTCTACTGATTAAGGATTGGTGTCTTCCTCTCAACACAGCTGTGAGCACCCCTTTCCTTGTGAGTTATTTCTATTTTTTCTTCAAGAACATCCTTTCTTTTAATCATTTTAAATTATTTATAAGGTCTGCTGAGGTGTGAGAGTAGAAACGTTTAGATTACTGCATTTACTGGTCTTCTTCTCTAGCCAGACATGATTCTTATTTTAATTTACAAAGAGGTCCTTTGTCCTCTTTTGTTTATATAAAATGGCTGTACATGAGTCTGGCGATTATAATAAGAATGCCAAGATTGCTGACCTGCCATAATTATATAATGGGCTAGTTAGGAGGCTTTACAATCACATGTTTTAGAGATTTATGCATTTGACTTTTTAGTTAAGTTTTTTTTTTAAGACTCCTATTAATTTTATTGAGTTATGAAAACTGAGTTGCAGTTAACTGAAATCCTTTCGGCAACAGGATATATATCATGGCCAGCGAATATGATCTCAATCCACAGTCAGGTTCATAGGAAACAAAGCAATGTTTTCAATATAATGAAGCCTCATTTAGTGATTAAAGAGTTGGATTAAGGGCAGTATTTCTCAACACTGACAACTTTAAGAAATGCGGACTTCAACTCCCAGAATTCCCCAGCCAGCATGGGAGTGGTCCACACATCTTAAAGTTGTCACAGTTGAGAAACACTGGACTAGGGGCAGCAAAATCCAGAATCTAGATCTAGTGCCTGCCCAGCCATGGAAGCTTCCTGCATGACTTTGTGCTAGTGACTTTCTGTCAGTCCTACCTTGCTGTGTTGTTATTTTGGGACTATATAGGAGGTAATTATGTCACTGTTGTAGAAAAGGTGGGTTATATATTTGGTCTATCAAATAATGAATAAGACTAATTGCAGGGAAGAGACAAATTTCAAACCATTATTTACAAACATTCAGTAGCTATAAGATTATATCATTGTGGTGACTTACATCATCTGTGTAACATCACTGTTATGCAAATGTCATTGGTTAAAGTAAGGCTTTGGGGTGTAAAGGTAGACATGGGCATCCAAAAGCCCCTGGAAGGGAGCTGGTTGAGCTAATAGTTTTCTTCACTGAGGCAGACTAGATGGAAAAAGCTTCCAAGCCTCTGAGGGGGGAAAATAGAGAAAAAGGTGAAAGGTCCTTGTTCATCTCCATAACTGTTTGCCTACTTTTTTCTCTGTTTTCCCAGCAGAACCCTCACTGAAGCTGTCCCATTGTCTCCCTCACTTAGCAAGTAGGCTGATGCCACCATGCCCCCTTTCCTACCTGCAGGGACTGCCCTCTCTCTCCTTTTTACCTTGAATGTCACCTCCTCAGGTTTCTAGTCATGACCAAACCAGCCAATCAGTTGAAGGGTTCCTTGACTGTCAGCCTTTCAAGGTAGGCTAGGCCTGCAAAAATTACTGAAACTCTATTTTATTGTTATAGGGTGTAATAACAGAATCTTGAAAGCCTAACAGAGTACTCCTGTTGCATCAAACAGGGACAAGGGAGGGTCATTTTAAGTATTTTTCTCACACCCTCCCCTTTTTTCCAAAACTGGGTGGTGTATGTTTTCTTTTAATGGGTTTCCTAATGACTCTAATGACTATCACTATACTCTTCTACCCTACTCACTGTCAGAACTAATCTTCTCTCCCATGCGTGAAAATATCCCAACCAAGTCACTATGGGAAACAAATAGATTCACTTTCCCAACCTTGCTTGGCAACCCAAGGTCAACAAACAATTCTTCACACTCGGAGTCAGAACTGGAAATTCCCTCCTCCCTTCTTGTTGCAGAGGAACTGGTACTGTTCTGTCATGATGGAAAGCATAGAATACCCTTCATTCTGGGGCTCATTGTTGGCTGATAGTGTCAACAGGTCATGTGGTTGGTGTTTGCATGGGAACTTCAGATGGGGCTGATGTACAAGGTGTAGAATGTGAACATACATTCCAAATATCTCCTCCCACATCTGGAATCCATAATTCTACTTCATATTCTTCTTTTTTACCCCCCATAATGAGTTTTCCTCTGCTCCTCCTTATAGCAAATAGAATGAAGACAGGGTTATTTTAAGTCATTTTCTCATGCTCACACATTTCCCAAGATTGAGAATTCTGGAATCTTTGGGAAATATGAGTCTCTTCACAGTTTTCCTAATCACTCTTGAATTTATTTGACAAGACTATTTCTGCAGTCCTCTAAATTGGCAGTAGCTTGGTTCTGGGGTCTCTCTCACTAATGAAGACAGCTCAGCTCAATGAAGCAGAGATTTGGGAAAGGCAGCAGAAAGGCAAGGAGAAGGAAAAGGGAGTAAATGAATGACACCTGAAGTTCAGTTACAAAGGGACAACAGAATTGCCTTACCTCCCTAGTGATGGAATTGCACAAATTATGTACTCCACAAATTTGGTTTGGAAAATGTTTTCAAAACAAATTCTGGACATTTCCATACAAAGTGAGTTGCAGTAATCTGCCTAGGATATGATCATGGCACTTCCAAATGAAGTATGTTTATTTAAACTAAACCATAGCACTGTCATGCCTCAGAAGCTTATATGCTTTCAGGCCAAGGATTCTAGCCAATCCATCAGTGCAGCTGAGATAAAATCATTGAAACTGGAATGCTTCCAGGTGTGTTACTCTTCTATGTTGGCATTGCTCATCTTTATTCCTCACCTTAATTCTCATCCAATACAGAATTTACTACATGAGTAGTTTGAGCAGCCCCCTTCCCTGTTTAATTCATGCTGTGATATTCATCAGCCCACAATTAATCACTATTCTCTACTGCTGAGAAAGTCTCTGCACTATTCTAAACCTTTCACTCCATCCTTTGACAATTGAGATTGCAAAATCTCTTTTCCCTGCTTTACACATGACACAAAAAGATGTCCAATTTTTTTTAGTTCCAGAAGTATGTTGAGAACTTCCAGTCAAACTGCTCAACAAAGCAACCAGCACAGCAGTGTTTTTCATCTCTAAATAAGTAATGCTAAATGCTAAACATTGGGCATTATTATATGATAAAACAAATGTGCAATGTAGATTTGTATTCCCTATTTGTCAATACAAATACCAAAGAAAAAGGAATGTTTTCAATGCTCATAAATTTTTGTTTCTTTGTTTTGTTTTCTTTAAGGTCCGAGATGTTTGGAGGCAATGCAAATGATAAGATACTTTCTGGATGTCAACCCACTTCCTATATCAGTGGCATCAGCTGCAATAACAGTTGATATGATCCAGTTTTATGAGGTCTGCAAGCATTTGTCTCTTGATAAATGTTTAACTTCCTTTAAAATTTTTGCACACAGCCAATTGAACAGTTGATGTGACTTATAGATTGATTTTAAATAACACACTGTCTCACATAAGCTCTGTATTTACTGCATGGATGGCTAAACTAGGCCAATTTCATGCTATGTTACAATAGCATGAAGAGTTCTTAGGTCTGTCTTATCTATTTATATACTTTAAACAAGGAAAAATGTACCCTAGTGAGATATCTTACATAGCAAACCCAATATATTATTCCATGAAGTGTAAAGGATCCTTTTTACCCCAAACAGGAGTCCTTTTCATGCTGCAGGACCTAAAAATTACATTGTAGTACTTACTATTGTACTGCAAAAATGTGTAACTGACTAACAACATATGAGAAAACAGCACCAGAGCAATTTAATACCATTGGTATTACAAGACTAAAATAGCATAGGATTTTCTACTGAAATCAATAGCAAAAGTATCACTGACTGGAAAAAAAACAGGCACACAAATGCCTTCTCAGAATTAGCGTTTTTGTCCAGTAATTAGCAGAATTAATAAATCATCTTAACTTCTTCCTAACTGTAACTTCATCAGTTTTCAACGAGAATCACAGGCAATGATAGTAGAGGGAGAAAGGGAAGTACATATCTAGGATTAACAAATCAACATGCAAAAAGCTGGATGACTAGTAGATGACATGAAAGAGATGTAGAATACTCTGTTTTTTAGCACTTTCTACAATGCAGATCTGTTAGATTTAGTGCAGTAGATCCCTTTCCATTAATCTGAAATCTGCAACTGGAAGGAGAAAATATTTCCTTAACTGCTCCCAAAGCTGCTTTACACATGAATTCAGAAGTTTAGCTACTTGTCAGAACATTGGATCATGTGAGACAGCTATCCTGACAGATATTTTAAATCTTTTAAGTGCTGGCAAGATTCACAAATACTGTTTCCAGACAGAGGAATTCTACTGCAATCAATCAATTATATACAAAGTGGTCAGGGGCAGTTGCATTCACCTGTGAATGAACTTTAAGAAGATTCCCTTCTTTTATTTTTCTTTATTATTAGTCTATAAATTTCTAAAAGTTATGCTGTACTGTAAGTCAAAATGTATACCATAATACTTTTTCTGCCCATTTGTAAAAAGGCCTATTCTTGTTTTTGGAGGGGGGGACACACAGGGGTTGGCCAATTAAAGAGCAATCAGAAAGCAATGGTTAAGTTATTTGGAGAAGGAAGCAATTGTTATCTCCTTAAAAACATTCTAACATTTAATGTAGCTATGATAAATACTAAGTGCCTATGCCCCCCTCCCAAAGGTAGATAAAAAGTTGTATTGATCAATGGGGAACAAATCCCATATTAATATTTTTATTGGAACCAGGCAAAAAAACACAAGCATGTTCAAGTCTCAAGAACTCTTCATCAGACAGAAAGATATTAAAAACTGGATGGAGATGAAGAAAAAAAAGTATTTCTGATGTTTAAGCAATGACACCTGCAGTTCAGGTGGAATATTAAGCTAGTGAAGTTATAAATCAGTTCTTCTCATTGGCCATAAACCTCCAAGTACTAACCCACACATATTCTAAAGTATTTTGCTGCACAATTTTCTGTCCACATTCTCTTCAACTAAGACATATAACCTAATATATAGTATAGAGTAATATATATATATAGTCCTATGCAGCTCCAATGGTCTTCCAGATATTAATCAGAAAGTGAAAATTATTCAGAAGCTGAAAATTATTAAACATAGGAAACATAGTGATATAACTATGTTTTAATTAATTTAGTTTCTTTGCCTCAATTCCATTTGTGTGTTCAAATTTTGAATATGTTTTGAGTGTGGCATCCAGCATACAATCAAAGGCCAAGTGTAACCTGTAATGTAAGCTTTGCACCAGCATAAGAAAATCCTGCACAGTGCTCATTTAGCAATAGCTTGGAGATACCATACCATGTCAGTATAGTATATATACATACACACATACACACATGCACATACAAACATACAGAGAGAGAGAGAGAGAGAATGAGAATATAACAAACAACATTAACATTTTTTCTTGTTTTTTCTAGTTTTCCTGAATATAGTCAGTTGTTATAATAGCATAGTGATTACAATATTTGTCTGACATGCAAAATGTCCCCTGTTTAAAATAGAAATAGGGTTTTTCATACGATACTGTTTTTAGTACCCTGGGGTGCACATTTAGTAGGTCAGGGAAAGAAATTTTAAAACAATAATTAAAAACAAATGCATTCCTAGTAGGTTTTGAACCAACAACATTCTATACATCCAGCAAGTGCTATATACTAATGAGCAAGGCCAGCTGAAGTAGATGCTGCAGCAGACTTTAGGTAATACATTTGTGGGCTCTATCATAGTGCAGGATTTGTTTAGAAGAAAGTAAAATGGAGCAGGCAAATCAAGTCACACTGCTTGTATTGATATAGGCCAACAAAAAACAATGTGGAAAATAGAGCAGTAAACGTGGTCAGAAGCCATATTTGTGGGGGTCAGGAGCAAATATAGAATGATCTCATCTGTTTCTGCCCTTCAAACTGGTAGCTGGTCCATTCTGACAGTCTAGGTCTAGGTAAAACCCTATGGGAAGATTTTTGTTCTGCTGTTTGTTTGGTTTTGTGCCTTTGAGTCATTGTTAACTTCTGGTGAGTATCTGGACAAGTTCCTGCTGTTTTCTTGGCAAGATTTCTCAGAAGTGGCTTGCTGTTGCCTCCTTCCCAGAGCTGAGAGAGAATTGGTCACCAAGCTGGCTTTGTGTCTAAAGTGGGACTAGAACTCATGGTCTCCCAGTTTCTAGCCTGATGCCTTAACCTCTTCACCAAACTGGCTCACCTTATGGGATTAGTAAAGACTATACTTGAGCATGGCAAGTTTATCAAGCATCAAGTATGGGAAATACCTTTGCTGAGACCCTGGGGAACTATCTTAAGTGAAATAGATCTGATTTCCCTATCCAGGTATCCTTATCTTTACAACCCTCAGCAAGGAACACAAGTACAAGGAGTACCATAACTACAGAGCTGATACTAAGGAAGTGAAAACTGAGAAAGAGCTGAGATATCTTATCTTTGCACCAAGTCAGACTGTGACAAAGCCTATGTTCAGAAGCTCCATATTGTCCATATAACTGAAAAATCAGTACTAAACACGTTAGGCAGGTTAACGCCTTTGAATATCTAGGCATTTACTCTCAATCCACAACAGTTAGAAACATCAAACTTATAATCTATCATTTTGGCACAAAAGACTATAATGCATTAATCAAATTTACATTCTCTAAGCATAATAATTGTACCCTGGCTGCTGTTAAACTATACAAAGCCAAGGTGATAATCTTTTAATTCTACGACACGCAGCATTGTGTTTGCAAGATACATCTGGGCAAGAATCAGTTCAATCCAAATTTCTGAGAATTATGTTTGCCTGCTCAATTCCCCATGACAAATGCCTTTATTTGTTTTACCGGTAGTTTCTCAGAAGCCTAAATAAGCCTGAAACAAGTATTTAAGGGCTAGTCCCTAGTCCAATTTATCCTGGTCAACAAATACTCTTTCTCTTGGAAGAAACAAATAGCTTCTGATTTTGCCCACTGTGGATTCTCAATCCATGCTTTTCTTAAACTGGGTTTAGGAAATGCCACTGGCAAGACTAAGCAGAAAAGTATTCAATAAAAATTTATAAAATGGTAAAGCTAAAGCATCATATCACCATTATAAGGCTCTTCCCAACACTCCTTATGCTATCCTTGTTTTTTTTGTGCTACTGTCTCTGATCCAAGCAGACAGATGCTTATTCTGGCAAGTTTTGATACTCTACCTTTGAATATGGCAGAAAGGAAATGTATCTGAATCCCTTATAAAGAACCCTATTGTGTAAGCTTGGATGTTGAGAGCCAAAGAATCACATGTTTTCTTTGTTGTCTCCTGTGCCTTATCTGCCACCTACAGCCAATTTCTGCCATTAGATATTCAGGTTGGTCCCAAAGCTGTGTTCATATTAAGAGATTACTTCAGTGAAATATCCATGACCATTGAGAAAGTGTGTGGACATTTGTGCAGTTACAAAAAGAAATCCTGGGCCTAATAAGATTTCCTCAGTGGTGTCCAAAATGTTTGCAGGTTCTTCTTCACTTTTTTCACTGTTTTTTCTCATTTCTTTTTATTTTATCCTCTCAACTTATATGATTTATGTTAACAATTAAAGATTTTTAAATGTATGTCATAAATGTAACAATGTTTCAGGAAGGTGCATTTGTCTTGAATGTTACAAAAACCCTTCTGATATTACAGCCAAAAAGATGACGGGCCATCCTTCATTGGATTTGTTCAAGCAGAAGCTGAACAGTCATCAGCCTGGGTTTATTTAATCTGGATTCTTACATTGATCAGGGAGTTGAGGACTCAACAGTTAAATGGCTTCTTCCAGCTTTCTGATTCTATGACCATGCTAAGTACATGGACTAAATCTGACTTAGATCAACAGATTCATATGCTCCTAATCCCTTGATTACATGCCTGAGACTGTCTTGTTCCAAGCCTTGTGGTTTTTCTCTCACCTTGGGGAGAGGAGGAATACTTGCCCAGCATTTTGATGTTTGGACGGGAAAAAGACTAAGTCAGCTCAGAAGAGAACTCCAATTAGCTTCTGATGACATGAAAGGGTTATGGATATATAGAGGGGATTGCGGGGAACTTTTTGGTAGTGGTAGCTATTAGCTATCTTTGTCCTTTCTCTTTAGAGATTACACAGATGTTCTTTTAATTTGCATTTCAGGGTGATATATTCCAAGATAATAATATATTTCAGCCTCCACTATATTGGCAGATTAAAGTAAATTGACTATAGGTCCTTGGCATTTATATTAAATTCATTCCAGGTTTCTGTTTCTCACATGCATTTATAGTGTGAAAAGTAGCTCCACTTTGTCAAGTGAGGGGTTCCTTTTATTTAAAAAAAACTCCATATTAATGGATTAACTGAGGATCCTGCCCAGTGACAACCCAGTTGTGTGAATTTACTGATCCTTCTGAGTGAAACTTTTATGAAAAAAGAAAAACTATTAATCAGTTATCAAAGTCTGACAGTTTTGGATTTCTCATCAATGGAGACAATATATATCAGAGGTCCCCAACCTTTTGGGCACCAGGAACCGGTTCCGTGGAGAGAGGTTTTTCCATGGACTGGAGGGTGTGTGGTTTTGTGTGCTGCCTGCATCCTGCGGATGGGGCTTTGCTTGTTTTTGTGGAGCAGTTGCTGGCATGCTGCAGCCCGGTACTGGTCCACAGACCAGGGGTTGGGGACCCCTGGTATATATGTCTCGCAGACATAAGAACAAAGGAGTAATAAAGGAAATACAATGTTCATATCATTTTCAAAAGAACAATCTGGTTGGGAATTCTGGGAATTGTCCTTCCTGTACATCATGAAAGTACTAGGAAAGTGGAGATAATTTTTATACTGGACACTGTAAAAAAGAACAATTGAAAATGTCAGCTGCTATAAATCTCAAGCCATTGTTTCCAAAGAAGCATCTAACAAGAAGCTGGAGACAGAGTATCATAGTTTTATGGAGACTTTATAATGGTTTGTGTGACAGTGAGAACAGTTTGGGGTGTCTACCCACCTATCTTTCAATTCCAATTAAAAGATTTTACAGGTTTTAAAGGCATCTCAGAAATTTCTAAAAATTTGTTCAGCAGAAATGACAAAAACATAGTGGGTATATGCATGTGTATTTAAATCATTTTCAGGGAAGCATAGTTTTTTTAGAGGTTTGATGACACTCAGCTGCTCTCATTACAGTCTAAACATATTTATTCCTTATTATAGGCACATGCTGTGGGGGGGGAAAGTCACTTTGTACATTTGAAACTAAACCAAGCTTTGCACAAGACGGATTGGATGTATGTCTCCAGCACTGCATGATATTACAAAAAATGTCTGTTATATAATCACTCCCTGAGCAGTTTTGCATTTTGGAAAAAAAAACAACACTTACTTTTCAAATGAAGGAATGTAGACACTGGTAAATTCCAAAAATCAGGAAGAATCTTGTAGAAGGAGGAAGATGTGTTATATGTGTCCGCCTTTTTGAATGATTTATAAAGCAATAAAGGTGAGATTTTAAAGAAATCAAAAAAATAAATAACAGCTCACTTCATCGGAAGCGTAAATATATAAATATACTTAATCAAAAGTGTAAAATATATAAATAAAACATGCAATACATGATGAATGCATGCAAGCCTTTTCTTTAAAAAAAAAAAGGAAGGTTCATAACTTGTCAGCACACTGGTAGAAATGGACAGCAACCACTGGATTTCCTAAATAAGCACATCTATCCTATCAGTACAGATGCTAGGCAAACCACATGAGTTAAATGTGTGCTGTCAGGTCTCATTTTATATTTGCACCTGTTTTTATGCCTTAAAATCCCTTATATATATCCAGGCTGGTCAGAGCAATCCTCAAATGTTGAAAGGTTACTAAACAATATCAAAATGGAGAAATATCTTCCAGACTGATCGTACCTTCATTTCCCCTCACACATACACCACAGACACCAATTGCACAAATAGACTACGCATTTCTCTTCTTTTGAAACAAATGGGACTTCATTATCTACCTCTCTCCTTCTTCCACACAGCAGTGCTAAAGTATTGTGATCTATTGTGGGAGCTAACACATAAGTATGTCTGATGAAGTGCTAACTGCACTTTGGCACCTTATTCTGCCTTGGTAGTGAAGGAGGCTGGTGCTCTGTCCATACCAAGAGTCAGGGGAGGAAAGAAGTGGCACAGATGTCATAGAGGTTATATCTCCTTTGGTGCCAGTTACTGGCAACAGAAGACCACAAGTGGAGTCAGAGTAATGGCTCAAAGGAGACATTTTCCACTGCTTTTTTTCTCCTTGCTTCTTGTATGATGGGAAAGGGTGAGAGGGGAAAAAACAGGAATGGAATGGAATGGAATGGAATGGAATGGCATAGGATAGGATAGGATAGGATAGGATAGGATAGGATAGGATAGGATAGGATAGGATAGGATAGGATAGGATAGGATAGGATAGGATAGGATAGGATAGGATAGGATAGGACAGGACAGGACAGGACAGGACAGAATAGAATTC
Organism: Azemiops feae; assembly: GCA_023970755.1. Taxonomy (NCBI): domain Eukaryota; kingdom Metazoa; phylum Chordata; class Lepidosauria; order Squamata; family Viperidae; genus Azemiops; species Azemiops feae. Next base: position 65,107 of record JALGBA010004200.1, on the reverse strand, counting down.
TTTATTGTGGTTGGACACACAGGGAATTTGTTTCCGGTATGTAAGCTCCAGGGTACATACAAGTAATAGTGATAATCATGATCATAAAGAACATGAAAATACATTCATCATAAATCGTTTCTGACCCTTTTCATAGGAATGAATGTGGCAGAGACATCTGACCCTCTACAGCATTGCAACCACAGCAAACTATGCATGGCTATGTACAGATGTACCACTAGGACATCAAAATGTCTAGAGATCTTCCAAAAGATCACTGAACACATACTTAAAATGTTTCCTCTTCCTTCACACATTTGATACTGCTGCATCTAAGCCAGTGGTGGCGAACCTATGACATGCGTGCCAGAGGTGGCACACAGAGCCCTCTCTGTGGGCAGGTGTGCCGTCGCCCCAGCCCCACCTCCCCACGTGGCCCCCTCCTCACCAGCAGCCCCCCCAGAGGAGAGTCGCCCCCGGGCACAGCCCGCGTGGAGGCACAGCCAAGGACATGGCAGCCAGGCAACAGGGGCAAGACTCCACCCTAGCGCCCTGTTGCACGCAGATGATGCTGCAGGGCATGGGTGGAGGGCGTGGCCACCATGGTGCTGCAGGGCCGCCTGGGCGATCTGTGGCGGGCCGTGGAGGGGTAGGTGGCCCTGCAGGCGGGTGGGGCGGGCAGGCGGAGCAGGGGCAGACAGGGGGGCGGGGCAGTTTTTAGGCACTCGATGTCTAAAAGGTTCGCCATCACTGATCTAAGCTGTGATTGAGTAAGCTGCCATAGTATTGGAGAAGGGGGTCCCAGCAGGCAACAATTCTGAGATAAAATGTACCTTTTAAAGTGGTAAAAGCAAATATACTTAAGGGCAGAAGAAGTGTCACTGTGCCATCCATGGTTGGTAGGATAAAAGATGCTGCTTCCTATAGAGATTGGAAAAGCAACAGCAGAATACCCACTTCTCCCCATTTTCCCTTCTATGGGGAGAAGTGAGTCTGAGAAAGCCCCAAAGTCTTGTTTCTTCTATTCCCACTTTTCCTGCTCCTCCACAATGGATGGAAGAGAAATGGTGTTTTGGCCTAGTAGAATAGCTCTGACGCCTTTATTGGCAAAAGACAAATGGCCCTGAGACTGAGGGACCAGAGGCTATGAGGCAGCCATGATAGCAGTAGCCTCAGATGACAAAAGCAGCAGTGCAGATCCTTGGCCTACATGTAATTGAAACCATTGGGCACAGTTTGTGATGGCAGAAGTGGCAAAACCTATTCCTAAAGATTGAAAGTCAGTCAGAAGACAAGCAATGAAAGGTTGAGGATAACATCACACATTCATGCCCTCCACCAATGTTTAGGAGGGTGCCCTCAAGCTAAAATAAGGAGAATGTGCTGATGAGTCCTAAGCATTCAAAAAGCCCTCAGTCTCTAGGTCACCCAGCAAACATTAGAAGTGGTGAATTGTTCATCATTTAGAATTGCTATATTAGTCTTTCTTTGCTGTTTCAAAAGTGCTTCCATTAGCCACAATAAGTGCTCTCTGTGGAATAGATCTGAAATGAAAAAAATAAATTCTATGTTATATATTGTCTGGGGGTGTGATTAGAGAGAGAGAGACAGAGAGAGAGAGTGAAGGGTGTCAGATCTGTCAGGTGTCTGTCAGATATCAACATGGTGTCTGTACAACTGAAGCCTCGGCCTTCTTTACATGTATCCCATGTATGATACCTGTAGAAACGAGATGAGACTTTAATCAAATTGGTAGATATTAACTTGACTTTTTTTTAGCCTTCATGCCAGCACACATGCAAATACACCCTGACATACTTTGAATAGGAGTATAAAGTTGCTCTTTTTCAGATAGAATAAAACATCTGGAACTACTGCCCTAATTTGGCCATCTATGAGGGTGAAGGTTCATTCTCTGAGCTTGTGGGTTGGTTTCTGAATGTTTCATTACCAGGCTAGGTAACATCTTCAGTAGAGTGGCTATCTGTGTTGAGTTTGGATGATATTTATGCATTGGAGATATGCTACTGTTATCATAAGGGGATAAGTGACCAATTCCCCCACACACACTGCTGTCACTTTTAAGCCTCCCTCCCTTCCTCTATAACAGAACCCCAACAACATTTCAGATACAGTTACTATAGCCAGCGCCTCACATCAATATTCTCTCTCAGTCAGAAGCAGATGAAGAAAGATGCTTCTTCAGTCCAAAATCAATCTCTGTGCTGGAGATTCCTTCTATATTCATTGAGAAATAATAGCAGAAAGAGATTCCAAAACACCGGGAAGTGATTAAGCATATCTGAACATGCAAGTGATGTACAAAGAGGTTGGGGGATGGTAGTTGCCTTTGACAGTTGCTTTGGTAGCTCTGAAATGAAAAAAGAGCAGGCTATTTGCCAGAGTTAGGAACCATCTGCAGTCAAATGACGGGAAATAAATTAGCGTAAAAATGTGAGGATACATGCATTAAAGTGCATGACACAATGAGAAAGCAAAGTGCAGTTTCAGCCACAGATAATATCCAATTGCTATGCCAAGTGAGAACTCTGTTTCCTCCTTAGCTGAAGCTGATTGTGCTTTCCAATTAGGAAGCACACTGTTTTCCCTGCAGATTAGTACTCACCAGCCAGTATGCAAATGCCAACAAAGCCTCCGTTCATCATTTCCCAATCTAATTACTGGAGAAGAAGACAAGCAGTGAGCACTGCAACTGGGTTATTGACTGCCACATACTTTGCCTGCTGCTTATACATGACAAAAATTGCATCCTCTGAAGCTGTTATCAAATCAAATATTATTCATATAATTCATGAACTTGTGGATCCATTATGAATTGTTTTAATTTTGGAAGGATTGTTTCTTCCTAAGACTTGTTGATAGAGACTTCAACATCCATATGCTATATGATACTATTGTACTCTTTCTCAAATTTCTTTGCTCCTGCTTTCTAATTTGTTCCTCCATTTCACCTCCTGGTTTATCTATTGAAACACAAACACACAACCTAAACAACTGTACACAAATATATTCTGGCTGCAATTGAATTCATCCTTGCTGGGGAGTTTGAATTCTCACTAAACATTAAGGAAGCAGATAGAATATGGAATTGTGTTATCTGCTACATAAAGATGAGACATGTGTTTCCATATACATCTATCAGTATGATAGGTATACTGTATGTCTCTGAGAGCGTAAATATTACTGTGGATATATCTCTGTGCTCATATATGTCAGTGATTATGTCAGTGTGATATGTATCACCACTAGTCTGTAAGAAATGCCAATTAAGAACAAATTACTAAAAGGCCACCTATCTTGTGCTCTGTAAGTGTGTGGGGCTATTAATTCCAGAACCCCAGCCAAGGTACCTGGAATATCTTAAGAAAACCCCAGCCACAAAAACTAAAACTGAAAAATTCTTAATGGTCAGCCATAAGAGTTTGTTATGAACGGCAATCTCTGAAAAAAAGTTAGTTTATGATTCAATTTCACTGAGAATCCAATGAAGATTAAATAACTGTTAGGATTCCACTTTAATGAGAATTCACCTTAATTTAACAATTCCCTTTGTTTAAAAAGTAATTATAACTATAGCTATAGGAAAATCAGGGTATAGTTCCTGAAAGATATTTCATTTCACTACCAGAATATACTTTTGCTTCCTCTGCTGTGTTGAAAAATGTCCCTGAGTGCCATCTAGTGGTAGACTATTTTCAGGCTGTTATACAAAATTGGTAGCATTCAAAGTCTTCTGTCCTGAACAAAGAAACAATGTATCGATATAAGACATTTTTACTGTAATTACTAAAAATGCCTAATTAAATTGTGGGAAGAAAAGTCTTCATCCTGGTTCATCCAAGCCGGGAATAAATAAAACAACATGGCGACTGCTTTGGGAAGAAGGTTACAGTTTATTGAAGAGCCAGAAAGATGGTTCTTGCAGGAAGGAGAGAAATCAAGGGAGAAGGACTGAGCACATGTGGAATAGGTTGTTATACCCTCTCTAGCCTTTTGTTTGGAAGTTTCCTGTTCCTGTGGCATGAACTTGGAGGCTATTTCCTGTGTCACGTATTCTGACCTGAGTTTAGGTGTGCCTCTCTGGTATTCTTGATGGTTATGAGTTAGTCCTATTATGTCCCATCTCAGGTGGGGTATGCAGATTTTAGGTCTTTGTCTCGAGCTTCTGGCTCCAACTTTCCTGATGGTTACATCTGCATTTGTATAGGGCTGGCTCCTGCTTGGGGCAGAGAGATTTGGGGGAAGGGTTGGTTTCTGCTTTTAAAATTCTTTTTGAGGAAATATATTTTTCTGCCCTTTTAATATTTCCTTCTCTGAGGGGCTGACTTCCCACAAAAGCATGCAGATGGAAAGGCAGAATTTCCCTAAAATTTTCTAAAAATTTGTCATAATCCAAATTTAACTGAGTGGTAAAATAGGACCTTTTCATTTCTGGTAACCCAGATATTCATTGTTACTATTATTAATAATTACTTATTAATGAACTACTAAGGACAAACAGGTAGAATCAAATGAAATTAGAATTTTTAAGTTATTATTTTATCATAGCCATAATACATGACTGATTTATGACACTCTCCTTAAGTCTTCTCCTTTAAAATTTTGCTCCCACAACATTCACATCATTGCTGAGGACAAATATCATTTAACTGATTAACACAATGAATAAAATCTTTCCAAAGTACATTAAAAGAATGTTGTATATAATATCTTGCATTTTGTACATTGCATCTGTAAACTGTACTATTGCATGATTTCTAATCCTTTGGGGTACTTATTCCTGAACAAGATCCACCTGGTTGACATCCATTGTAATATGCAGTGCCCAGATTTAGAGGTGATATTCCAGGAGGGACTGATTAAGACAGAATAGAGTGGAAGAATTACTTCCTATGATCTGGACTGTGGGCTCCTGTTAATACAACCCAAAATAATATTTGCCTTTTTTTAGTACACTGTTGGTTCCTTTTCAAGTTGCAATCTAATAGGATACTCAGATCCTTTTCAAATATAATGTTGGGAAACTTGGTTACTTCAATCCTGTAGTTGTGCCTTTCATTTGTTTTTCTCTCCAGATGCAAGAATTTACATTTCTTTGTTAAATTTCATCCTGTCATTGGTGTGCTACTCAAGCCTAGATAGATTTTTTTGAGGACCTTCTCTTTTTCTCCTACTTTTATGTCATGCACATTTGACCAACATACCCTCAAACCTTTAATTCAAGTCATTAATAAAACATTACAATGTGTAGGGCTCAGAACCCGTGAGAGTCCACTCTATGCTACTTTTGAAGTACTTTCTGGTGACTGCCTTATATCCTTTTTTGTTGTATACCTGTTCTTGCATGATGGTTCTTGGATTTTTTCGATCCATGGACCTGAGCTTCTTCCATTGTTTTTTATGAAGCAAGGCCTAGCCAGGCTTGGTTAGGTAGCTGTGGACCTTTTTTTTCTGTATGAGACCTGATATCATTTATTAAGTTCCATTGGCCCTAAGAGCTCTTGATCCTCTTGCTTACTGGTCATCCTTGTCTGCGCCCTCTGAGAAACTTCCCCTGTTCTTTCCAGGAACTTCTCACATTCTCTGTTGCAGTATAAAACTCTTTCCTGAAGCTTTTTCCCCCCATACAATAATAAGAACTTGCATTTCCAGCAGGTCTAGTTTGGGTTTGCTTCAGGCAAAAAAACAAATATTATCCATACTTCGCAGATTGCCACACAGCTTCCTTTACTGTTCCTGCTGTTTGGAACTGATTGGTATCCCCAGAGACACAGATATATTCCCTTTTTGGCTGATTCTCTGGGGAGCTGGCTTCCTTATATGTCTCCTGAAACTGCCTCAATTAGGTCAGGAGTGAACAATGCTCCCACCATATACAATGGGCAATCAGCAGCAGATACAAAACAGCCAGCAGCAATCAGTCAGTGGTCTCTATCTCCTTGACTCTTACATTCTCTTCTTCCTACTCTCTATTCTCCTTTTGCCCTCTCCTCAATTAAACCAAATATAAAACTCCCCTTTCCTCTTCTTGTTCATTTCTTTGGTGAGGTAGCTCTCCAACGGTCTGACATCTCTATGCATTCCCTTAAAATTAAAAAAAAAAGCAATGCTTTAATCACACACAATAGGCCATCAGCAACCCAACAGGAAATTGCTATTATTATGGTATGTCGCACACTCAGCCAGATGTTCAGACTGGATTTGACATTTTTATCACCTATCGAGTCCTTGGAGCTGGGACTTGGGATAGGCAGATGTTAATGTTTGATGGTGTTAAAGGTTTCCTCACAGGATGTTAGTTGTTCCAAGTAAAGCTGCCTTTTGCAATTGACTGATTGTGACTTTGTCAATGCTGATGGTGTTCGAGTGGTGGTCCATTTGTTTTGGGATTACACCCAAAGCACCAATACTGTTAGTACTAACTTTGCTTTCTTTTGCCTCAGTCATTCTACTTCTATTTGCAAGTCTTTGTATTTTATTATTTTCTCTAGTCCTCTCTCTTCTATTCTGCTGTCTCCAGGTACTTCCATGTCCACTATCCAGACTTTTTTGTCTTTCTTATTGACAATTGTGAAGTCTGATCCCTGTTGATTTGAATTCTAAATTCCCAGAGCACTTTAGATTCTTCATTATTACATTATTATTACTACTGAATTATGAGTTGTTCTGGGAGCTTAAATAATATATACCACATGAACGTCTTAATAAATAACACAAACATTGTGGCTCAAATGATTTGCCCTATATGCTTTGTGATGTTTGCATGTCACCCAGCCCCTTTAATATAGTCTCTTATGCCTAGCTTTGATTGCTCTGCCCATTTTAATGGGTGTAACCATTCATGTCATAACCACTTAAATTCTAATATCTTCTGGTGCTTTGCCAATCCTGGATGCAATCTGATTCAGAGGGATTCAAAAAAATCCTGCAGGAAAGTAAAGTAATTACCCATAATAAAATGTACTCTCCAGGCATCAGCAAAAAAATCACCACCTTTTTTTAACCTTATGATTACTTACAGTTCATTCCAATTCATAATCTGTTCTCATTCTCTGCAACCAGCAGTTGTTTTAAACTTCATTTGCATTTGTTCTATATGTGACTCAATCCTTTCAGCTTGCCATTATTATTAAATTTTGGTTTGGACAATCAGCTGTTTCACTCTGCTAGTCCTTCTGGATGATATAAATGAAGAGATGTCTGCATGCCTCTACTGTCTCTCTACCTATCTGAGTTTTTCCTCATGCAAAAGCAGTGAGTTGTAGAATTAGGCTCCACACTGAAAACAATTACACTTTATTGTGGAAATTGTATCTTCAGAAGGTCATTGGAATGAATAGGGAAGGGCAAGGGCTACTCACTGTTCTATGTTGGATTGAATGTACAAAGATAATCTGAAAAAAATTACATTTCTAAGGAATATCAGAACAGATCAGGCAAGAAAATACTTTGTAACTAACTCAGATAAAAAATCTTTTGGGTAAGTTGGTGTGCTACTTAAATTGTTAGGGAGATTCATATAACTAAACTAAAATGAGATTAACCAAAATGCTGAATACCTGGTCTTTAGATATTAAGCAAAGTTTTATATATGTGTATGCCTGCCTCCAAAAAATCCAGAACAATATATAAAATATTTTTATAAATTGATTGGACTGAAGATACCCATACAGCTATAAAGATAAACTTTTAGCCAAGCCAGGATGCAATGTGGTTCAGGCACTGTAATCCTTTTTCACAAGGCAAAGTTCTTTGTGTTTTCACTGTTCCTTTGCTTGCCCTCTGCTTTCTCAACTATATTCTCCTCTTGGCACTATGTGGATTAAGTGTGATCTTCCCCCATGCATCTGAGGATTAACCATGTTATCCCCCTGCAGTCATTATAAAATCAGCTTACCCTTTTCATTTCAAAAGATGCTTTTCATTAAAAAATGTCCTTTCCCCAGTTTTTAAAAGATATTCAGTAGTGAAGCTAAGAGAGTGCCAGCAGCCAAGCAAAACGTGTGACCGTGTCACTCTCATTATCGTTCATTAAGTAGCATAGGGAAGGGGCATTGCTGATTCTGATCTCATAAGCCACATATCATCATGCCGTATTATCTGTACTACTTCTTTTTAACAGCAGTGCCTATCAGATCAGTTACAGTCTGGAGACTCTAATGCACACTAAATAAAGAAAGACAGAAGCTGCGCTGATAACAGTTATGGTACAACACAAGTTGGGAAAGGTGCTTACTATCTAAAATGGAGCAGGAGCAAAAGTTAATTTGAAAAGTATGCCCTAATGCAGCGGTTCCCAACCTTTTCTATACCCTGCACCTCTAGAATGCTTCTGATATATTCTCACACCCCTTACAAAAGTTCAAAATAACGGCAACGAATTATGCATATACACTATAATTTTGAAACTTCTAAACCCAGGTTTTCGCACCCTCTGGAATATCGTCTCGCACCCCTGGTTGGGAACCCCTGCCCTAATGTCAAGAACGCTGGGAAATATGAAATACATGTCCTCCAAGCTAGAAATTATGATATGTTCCAGAGCTATGACTAAATGCATATAATATATTCCACCCTCATTTGCATTAACCTATCAGTAATGAAAAAAAACCCACTTTTTTGATGATTTCTGTCATGGTTTTTATAATTAGAATTATCAATGTGCCTTGCTGGAAGCAATGGACAGAATCCTGTACTTGAAGCTCCTCTTCTTCTCCAACTCCATGCAAGCATAATGCGATGATAGATTCAAGAAGCCAATATGTGCAGACATCTACAACATAACAATGGTTTAAATCAGAGGCCACAATTTCCAGATAAGACTATAATTGAGAGACAGGGAGAAAGGCAGAGAGAGAGAGAGAGAGAGAGAGAGAGAGAGAGAGAGAGAGAGAGAGAGAGAGAGAGAGATTTGGGCTCTATAATTGTGGGCCTTGCTAGAATTATTCACCATGAGTACTAGAACTGCCAATCACAAATATTTACTCCTCCTCTCCCTGTATGCTAGACCTTGCATAGAAAACTTGTGGAAAGTGTATTAATTTTTGAAATAACATTGTTTCTGTATATGAATCTGAATCACAGATGAAACCTCTAGAGGTCTCAGATTTGATTAATGACTCAGATTCAGGTTTCCTGGAATCTATCATGTTACATTAAGAAATAATAATTCTGAGCAAATTATCTACAAAATAATCTTAAGTAGAATACTTAAGTAGAATATATCTCTGTGAATTCTGTTTTACTTTTATTTGCATTTTTTCCTTTCTTAAGTACTCTAAGTGACTGGCCACACATTTTTTTAATTAAATGCACTTTATATGTGTGCATTTGGCCTGAAATGAAACTGAATGGGGTTACCCAAATTGATAGCAATGGATCAAACAATGAAAGATGAAGACTAATTTTGGTAACACAGAAGGGAAAAACTTTTGCTCATATGCTTGTTTCCCCTGTACTTTAACATATTGGTCTTTCCCCAGAACCCTAAACCTAATACAAAAAAGTTTTCAAGCATCCACCTTCCTTTTGGATCTTGACTTCAAACCAGTTCAATATAACTTCCAGGAGACATCGTTGTGTATTCCCCTCAGGCAAGTGATCCAACATCTTTGAACTGGGCATCTGTCTTACTCTGTAGGAAGGGTGTGTCATGAGAATGTATCTTAATGAGGAGAGAAGGGTTGCTGTAGAGGGAAAGTGCTGCTGGAACTAGGCAAGCACTTTCTGACTGCACAATTAGCCCTGAACAACTCCCTAATGATTGCTATAAGCTTTTAAACCAACTAATAGATCCTGGGAAAGAGAGATTCGTGCAAAGTACAAAGCACAAAAGATTGAACACAAGCTGTGACATTTTAAAATGAGAAAGCAGAACTGGGTCTCCCTAAAAATGATTATGGAATTATAGTTCTCCTGCCATTATTCAAAAGTCAGTGATGTGATCAGAATGCAAAGTTGTGTCCCTATTCAGAGGCAGATGGTGCAGTAAGAAGGCATGATGCATCTAATCATTATCATGGCTTGGAAAGGAGCCCCACTTTGAATCAGAACAGGTTTCACAAGAACATAAAAATGGTTAATGGGTACTAGATGAAAAGACCAATTTCCTGGCTCAGTTTACATCACACTATTTAATCAAGGTTTGTTGATTAAGTCAGAAACAAGCTAGTGTCAATTTTACACGGAAGAAAAGTTTAATTGTTGTTTAAATTAATTGTTGCTTTGTTTTCCCCTTTTTAAAAATTGGTCTTGCTTTGCATGTGTGAATTGGTCAGAGACTTAACCCAGGAACAAATCATATCAGAGTACAGAAGGCAATAAACCAATAATGCGTGTATTTCTATTCATAGGCCTTTGTTACAATCACTATGCCATCATACCACTGTGATTCCAAAAGTGGCTTATTGCACTGTAATAAACTATAGCTTCAATTCACTCTAAATAAACAAAGCACTTTATGCCTTAGTGCAATATGGAAAGCTATTGCTGCTGACCTTTCCCCCACCTGATAAAAAAGAATCCAATGTCCAGCCAAGGCAACAATATCTTCATCACAGTTTTACTTACCAATCAACAAAACCATAACTCACTCAACCCACCCCCTATGGCCCTGCTTCTATTAAGAAGTTGAGGCTGCTCCTCCATCCCATATTTGTATTCATTTAAAGGGATCTCCACAACCATTCTCTAATTCTCATTCAGAAAGTCTTAACCCCCTGCTTCTAAATCGATAAGTCTTTGCGAAAAATATGGCAGGTTGTCTGAGGAAATGAGAAATGACAATGATAACTCCTATTGTATTTATTTTCCTTCATATGGCTATAGCCCACAACAGAGGCAGCAAAGCTGTGAATACAGTGACTTCCTGTAGACCAGTGGTTCTTAACCTTTTTGAACGAATCGCCCCCTTGAGCCAATGAGGAAGTTGTCATCGCCCCCCTCCCCCAACATAACCTCTCAATCACAACATAGGAAATAATTCTTCAATTTATGCAAACACTTTTTTTGTTTTCTTTAAAATTGTCATCAGGACATATCAATGCAAATAATTTATTTCCAGTCTTTTTCCCATATCTCAACTGTGTGAAAAATTTTGGTGCCACCCGTCACTTTATTCCCAAACTTCGTGAATCATGTATTTCATTATTATCTTATTTATTCAAGACACTTAAATGTAATGACCACTGAAAACAAAATTCAATTGCAAGAAAGTGAAATGCCCGAAAAGAAAAACTAAGAATTTCAAGACGAAAACTCTGAAACTAAATTAAGATTTGAGGAAAGTACATATAGTCATGCACACTGTAAAAAGGATTAAAAAGACACAAAGAAAATATAATGTCACAGGGGACAGCCACTCAGCATGCGATGTTTCGAAAGAAGCGCTCCTCCCTTCATCACTGCCCATTCTGGCCAATGGTGCGCCACTGTATGGGTAGAGGCTGCTGCGCAACGCACATGAAGATAAGCGATGCGTATTCACATATGTACGGCGTTTTGTACTGAAGCTAGCTGGAGGAACATTTGAAAACACAATTCAATCCACTAATAGCGAGCGATCTGATGTTTTTGTATGACAGATATACAGCGATTCACTACGAAAAAGTCTCAAAAGTGTCCCCAAGACTTCTCGCTCCATCGCCCCCATATCGCCCCCTTTTCGTTCCTTCGCCCCCGCATCGCCCCTTTTCATTCCATCGCCCCCCTGAAAAATGAAATCGCCCCCTGGGGGGCAATATCGCCCAGGTTAAGAACCACTGCTGTAGACCATAGACTCGCCAACAGAGCAGCACCAGAAACTATTCTTCCTCCTCTTTCTCATTTGTAATTCTGTATAATCCCAAATAGCAATTACCACAATGGTATTCTGAAACCAACCATTGCCAGAGGAAATGACAACCTTCACTCTTACATATCTCTGGAGACTGCACAACCCATATCTTTACCCAGTGGTGGGATACAAATATGTGAACAACCAGTTCTCTGTGTGGATGCTGCTTCCGGAAGTCTGTTCTCGGTTCTGCTGAACTGGTGCGAACTGGCTGAATCCCACCACTGCCTTTACCCACTCTGACTTCATCATTCAGCTTTCCTCAATGACTAGTTTAGACCTTCTCAATTTCTTCTCCTATCTTATTCCACCCTTCCAACACATTCACATCTCCAGCCTCTTACTCTACTGGTGTTCCAGGTCCACAAACTTTAAAACATTTCTTTATCTACTTTTCTCAACTTCTACCAATTGATTATTGTTGTTTCTCTGTAGCATGGAAGATATTTCCCAGCCTCCAGGATGAGTTTGCTATTTGTGCATCACACTGGGAGATGATAGGCAGATCAATAGACAGAGAGACAGCATAACTGAAAACAATATGCCAATAGAAAGCTATTTCTCTTTTATCTATGCACTAAAAATATCTGAGAAGATGGTCAAATTTTAAATACCTAATTTTTGTGGCTTATTATCAGTATCACTTAAAATTAGTGCAGAATTTCATAATATTTTTACAGCAATCTTGCTTGGAACAATACTACTGAAGTAACTTTTATCATTCCATTCTCATACACGTGGAAACATTTTTCAAAAATGTAAGAATAGGGAGGAAACTACTAAGTTGTCAGCACTCTATTTTGCTGTGTGAAGAAGAGTTGAACATTTTGGAATGCTTCAGACATTAATCAGCCCTTACAAAGATTTTATTAATATAATCAAAATTGTACGTATGATAGAGCCAATTTGTCATAGTGATAAAGGCACAAGATATAAACTGGGAGATCATGAATTCTCATCCTGCCTTTGACATAAACCCAGCTGGGTGACCTTGTGTCAGTCACTTTCTCTAGTCTTAGGAAGGAGATAATAGCACACCACTTCTGAAAAAAAACTTGCCAAGAAAAATGCAGGGACTTGTCCAGACAGTCTTCAACAATCAGACATGATTGAACAGAAGAAAAAATATATACTATGGGACAAAGAGATATTTCACACAAAGTTAACTGCTTAATGGATGTCACAGGCAACTAAGAAATTACAATGAATCTGTAGAAATAAACAATATGTAAGAGCACATCAAACCTATCAAATTACAGAAAACTGTTTATGTAATTTCATAAAAGTTACTTCTGTGTAGAAAATTTGTCACTTGTGAAATGACTCTAGGTATACTTTTGTCTCCCAAGGTCAGTATATGAGCAGAGTGTTATGAGTGTCTATGCTTCTCTTTCTGCCTGAGGCTATTACATAGCAATTCTTTAAAAAAAAACACTTTTGTTTCCTATCTAAAAGCTCTTTAATAGCTGCTGGAAAACTGAAGACAAAAAAATACTCTTTTGCTACTTTCCTTTCCTTTCCTTTCCTTTCCTTTCCTTTCCTTTCCTTTCCTTTCCTTTCCTTTCCTTTCCTTTCCTTTCCTTTTCTTTCCTTTCCTATCTCTTTGTCAGCAGGAAACTTCTAGTCTCACGAATTTTAGCTGTTCCTATCAGTTTGTCTTCTTCATCTATATCATTTCATCATGTGCCAAGAAAAGTAAAACTTGACCTGGGAATCTGCCCTCTTATCACAACAGGATGAGATGGATATACTGCTGATATCCAGAAGGCTGCATTGATAGCTTTTCTCCCTAATTTTCACCTTGGGTTTGTGTAAATGAAACTTAATTTGAATATCAAACTTCCAAACAATTCCCAGCGCAACCAAATTACATCAAATAAGATGTTAATTTAATGGTTAGGGGTCATAAATAAAGAAATCAATACGATGCTAGCAGAAGTCTTGGCAAATCAAGTTTATAGAATTGTCCAGTTTAGACAATCTTCTAAATTAATATTTGATCTTAAAATGGTGGAATAATTTGGGTTAGAACAAAACCCTTTAGGCTTTAGGCTCATGCATAATACAGAATGGCAGATAAAAGTGGGAGTGGAAGTTTTCCTCTTCCTCTTGCTTGTGAAATCAGAGGGAAAAGGAGAGAGAATACACTAGCTTGAATTCGTTCCAGCTTTTCCCCAGTAATTTAAACCAGCTTCCCAAACCTGATGTTTTCCAAACATCCTGGGACCAAAATTGCCCCAAAATCCAAAAAGTATGTTTGACTGCCAACTACTGTCCAGGCTTGCTGCAGTGTTGTCTTTATTAATTATGCTATCACTGGTGAATTCTGGGGTATCACTAGTAATTGCTACTAAACTACCTCATTCTCAAATTCACTGTTGAGGTCTGACTACATTCTGTTTTTCTATCTGTAAAGTTTTAAAATATTTTAGCAGAAATGTCTGCTTTCTCCAAGTCAATTTTGAAAACAGAGTCAATGGAAAATTTCAGCTACAGGAAGGACCTGAAGATGAATGATTCTAATTCAAAAATTTCTGGTCAGACATAGCTTTGCTATTCTACACCAGATACTTGCAGTTTATTTTTTATAACACTGTTTCATTTAGAGCCATTATTTGTTCAATTGATCATTCTTGTAGGTATCCATGAACTTGCTTGCTTCAAACTCTACAAAAATCCCTTGCCTTAATTATATTAGCAACTGTTATCATATTAGTCTGGTACATGTTCCCTGGGGTTTGTAACTGCTGCCACTGTTCACTGCACAAAATCACCTTGTGTGTTGTTGTCAAATTATATCTTTATGTATCATGTCAGCATAAAAACCATCTCAACCTTGTCTTTTAATGTTCTATTCTTAACTATGAAGTTTTTTGACTATTAAGGATTCTTTAATTAGATGGAATAATGTCCCTGACTTTCAATGAACTCTAGTCTTCATTTTTGCAAGTTTGCTCCATACTCTTGGAAATAACCATGACGCTGGCCGTGAAAATATGTTTGTTCCTTTTCCTTTCTTTTAAAATAGAATGGATTTTCTATTGGAAAGAACAACACAGAGTGAAGTAGTGATATAAAGAGAGGGATACTAACCTATTTGGGATCCACTGTCTCTTTTGCTTCAAATGAAGCTGTCCTTAAACTGGTCACAGTTAAGTAGTAGCTTTGGGCAGGATATAAGATGATTTTCAGTGGGGGGGGGAAGGAAATTCTTGAAAGACTTATGGTGAGGACATGATGAGCTAGACATTCCTGAAAGAGCAAGGATGGCATTATGAAGACTGTCTGCCATCATAGATGAGACACTGTGCAAATGATGTTATGGAAGAGGAACAAGTCCTATCAGATAAGAACCAAATAGATTTGAACATAGATTTTAAAATGACATACACAATGACACCAGTATTGTGGGAAAAGATGAAATACTAGATATACAAATGAAACTAGCTGAGCTTTAATAATTAAAAGGGACATACAAACAACCAGGAGATTTTCCTACATTGAATTTATAAAAAAGACCTGCTAAAAAGTTTGAAAGACTTGGTGAGAAAGAATAAATAAAAAAGAAAAGAAATCAAGTTCTAGGACATTATTTGAAGGGACTGAAAATTTAGCTTGTTAAAAGTAAAATAAAGGACTATAACTGATTTATCTAATCAAGATTAAAATATGATGTTATTTCTGGTAACCTTTAATGAACTTATGTTGACCAGATGTAATGATATACGAGAATGACCAATCAGGCAAGACAGAAAGCAGCACACAGTTATTTAACAATAAAAAACCACCTTAGAAATGATATATCCTAATGGATCAGGCAGTTAAAAATGTTGGTGGGAGATTTGTACTTTTAGACATGCTAGACTGATGTCAGTCATACCCAGATAAACCAGACAAGAAACATGAACAGATGAGCTAATTCTACTACATTGTAAAGTTACATTAACATGTCTTAAATACAGTCTGGACTGTATTGTCATATTGCTATAATTTGGTTCTGACTTGATGAAAAAGTATAGCGTCTGCTCCAGGGAGAATTGGAGACTTTGGGTAGCTTTCTTTCACCCTATTTAATAAGCTGGGTCATATTTCCTCATTTGTAAAACTGTCCCAAAAAGAAAAACCTCCCATCTTCATTTCCATCTCAACATCTCATTGTGAATACCCTTCTTTGCTCAGTGTACCAACATAAGCATAGTAATGCAATGAGTATCAAGTGTTCGATGGGATAAAGGTAAATCAATCATATTATATAGCTTCTTTGAAGTGGAGAAGCTGAGATCATGAGGCAGACTTAAACTACTTCATTAGATTAATTGGCTGTGACATTTTAAATAAGAAAAGATGGATGTGGTAACTATCCATATGGGAAGTGGGGATTATTCTGTATTCTCCTTCCTCATCCTTCTTATCTGGAAGGAATCTCCATTAAATGAGTTGCATTTATTATAAATGATTTCTTTCCCTCCCAAGAGTCAACCAAGGAAATAATCCCAGAAGAAGAAGTCAAAGTTTAGGATTTATTTATTTATTTGTATCCCACCTTTATCTTTACCAATAACTCAAGGTAGTTAACATATCCGGCACACCTTCCTCCTCCTATTTTCCCCAACAACAACCCTGTGAGTTGGGTTGGGCTGAGAGAGAGTGACCAGCCCAAAGTCATCCAGATGGCTTTTATAGCTAAAATGGGGGTTGAATTCACAGTACTGATTAGGTTTTTTGATAAAGACTTTGTCCTTCATGGACAAAGAAATCTTTGGCATGTACCCTGGATAATTGAAGATGCCAAAGAACAGCAAAATGAAGTCAGTACATAACTCATTTATTATAGAAAGACTTTTGATTGTGTCAATCACATCAAGCTATGGAATACCAGAAAAATGGGAGCCCCAGAATGTTCCATTTTCTAATGTGAAAACTATACACGGGACTGAAAGCTGCAGTCCTGATGGAGCACGGTGAAATGAACTGGATCCAGGTTGAAAAAGGAGTGAGATGAGGCTCTCTCCATATTTACTTTCTCCTTCTTTATTCAATTCATACGAGGGATGTTGCATTGAAAAACAGTGTGGTTTTAAAACTGGAAGAAGAAATATAGAATAGAATAGAGCTGGAACGGACCTTGGAGGTCTTCTAGTCAAGCCCCCTGCTCAAGCAAGAGAACCTACACCATCTCAGACAAGTGACTGTCTAGCCTCTTCTTAAAAATCTCCAGTGATGGAGCGCCCATGATTTCTGGAGGCAAGCTGTTCCACTGGTTAATTGTCCTCACTGTCAGGAAGTTTCTCAATTCCAGGTTGCTCCTCTCTTTGATCAGTTTCCAACCATTGTTTCTTGTCCTGCCCTCTGGTGCTTTGGTGAATAACATGACCCCCTCTTCTTTGTGGCAGCCCCTCAAATACTGGAATACTGCTATCATGTCTCCCCTATTTCTTCTTTTCTTTAGACTAGCCAAACCCAAGTCCCGCAGCCATTCTTCGTATGTTTTAGTCTCCAGGCCTTTGATCATCTTAGTTGCTCTTCTCTGAATTTTTTCCAAACTCTCAACATCTTTTTTGGTGACCAAAATTGGCTGCAGTATTCCAGGTGTGGTCTTACTAGGGTTTTATAAAGCAGTACTAATATTTCACGTGATCTTGATTCTATGCCTCTGTTTATACAACCCAGAATTGTATTAGCTTTTTTGGTTGCTGCTGCACACTGCTGGCTCATAGTCAAGTGATCATCCACTAGGACTCCAAGATCCCTCTCACAGTTACTGTTTTTAAGCCAGATCTCGCCCAATATGTACTTGTACCTTTGATTTTTCCTGCCTAAATGTAAAACTTTGCTTTTCTCCACTTTGAAACTCATTTTGTTGGATAGGGCCCATTGTTCAAGTTTGTTAAGATCTTTTTGTATCCTGAGTTTGTCTTCTGGGGTGTTGGCTACTCCTGTCAGTTTGGCGTTATCTACAAATTTGATGAGTTCCCCTTTAATTCCCTCATCTAAGTCATTTATGAAGATATTGAGGAGTACTGGACCTAAGACGGAACCTTGTGGTACCCCACTGCTTACTTTTATCCATGTGGTTGTAGTGCAATTGAGGACTACTCATTGAGTATGGTTCGCCAGCCAGTTACAGATCCTTCTGGTGGTGATGTTGTCTATTCCACCTTTTTCTAGCTTACAAAGGAGTAGGTTGTAGTCTACTTTATCAAATGCCTTACTGAAATCTAAGTATACTACATCTACAGCATTTCGCTGGTCTACTAATTTAGTCATTTTATCAAAGTATGAAATATCAAATACTGTAAGCTCCCCTATGTAGATGACATTACTCTGTTAGCTGGAAATGCAAATGATGTACCAACTCTAGTAATGAAAGTCAGGTAACACAACGCAAAAATGGAACTGAGATTAAATATAAAGAAAATCAAACTAATAACAGATGCAGCAATTACTCCTAGAACTGATAATGAAGATACTGAAATGTGGATAACTTTTGCCTTTTTGGATTGACTATCAACAGTGAAGAAACCAGCAGTCAATAAATATGCTGCAAACCAGCATTTGATAGAGTAGCAATGAAGATCTGGGAAAGATATTTGGAAGCTGTGATAGGTCTATATCTACAAAGACTAGAATTATATAGGCAATGATTTTTACTGTAGCAGTCTACGGAACTAAATGTTGGACTCTAAGGAAGCAGGATAGAAAGACAATTTTGTATTTTGGGGGTTGGAGATGACTTTTAGCTAATAGCATGGATAGCCAGAAAACAAATGGATCAAAGAACAGATTTTCTCTCAAGGGACAAATGGCCAGACTCAACTTATATTCTAAACACATTGTATGCAAAGACCAGCTCTCTTAATGTTATGTCTATAATGGTGGGAACTATGGAAGAAAAGAGAAGGAGAGGATGATCAGTAGCAAGATGCATGGACTTGATTACAATTTGAGCATAGATCATTCTGGAAAAGATCAGTTTATGTGCCCATAATAACTGGTGCCAATTTTATGCCACATAAGCAATCAATGTTTCTTCATCACACCCAAACATTATCTGTGTATAGATTATATTCACATGCTGATATAAAACTCCATGCCTATGATTACTAATCTGGATTCTGTAGTTGTCTAGGATTAATTTTCATTCCCATTGTTGTGGCTACGCTAGTGATCTCTCCCACAATCTAATGACTTCTTGAGCTGTTTTGAATTATAGAATAGATCAATCAGAACAACCTCATGGACTTTCCTGGACTTGGGCCTAAGCATTTGTAAAGGTCTCCAGAGATGAAAATAAACTTCAAAGAGTTGGAGAGAATTTAATAATTTTTAGTCCTAGCAGAAGAAAATTTTTTCTTTCATAATAAATGCTTTGCCACTAGTTGAAAAGAGTTAAAACTAATATTTCTGTCTAATTTCTGACAAAATTGTCCAGAGCATTTCCAAAGTAGCAATTAATTGCATTACCTAGCTTTCATGATGGTGATAAATCATTAATGCAGATAGTTTTGTATCACCATTGATAGCTTAGTGATGCTATAAATTGCTAATGTGGAAATGTTCCCAGAGCAAGCAATAACACAAAATCTAATATCATGTCCAGGGACATTGTGCAGTGGATGAAAAAGAGAGCTCCCAAAGTGCAAACAATACTCTATTTCAGCATAACATTGTTTACATTGGGTTATTCTATTTCAAATGCAAAGATCAGTGCTGGGCTGATGGCAATTGCACTGTAATTTGAAATGACATAGCTTTTATTATGAAACTAAACAAATGTAAAAACCTTCTCATTTCAACTATAAAACATCAACTCTCTGAAAATTATTAAATTTTGCTCAACCTATTTAGAAAGTTGCTTAAAAGAACTGATATATTTTTTCCCACTAGAGAAAAAAATGGAATGGGGACTACTCTTGGATCAATTCCTTAACATCTTCCATTATCATTAACTACACAAAATGTCTGATCACCTAATGAACCCTCAATGGGGTTCTATATTTGTCAAAGCCAGCCTTCAATAAATCACAAGTATTTTTCCATTTTGAATGGAGAAAATTTAGTCAAAAAAACTTTTTTAATGTAAGCCACCTTGAATTATTTTGATCTGGGGTTTATATACAGGAAGTTAACAAACTTGAGAGTTTAAATAAACCCAGTAAAAAGGGTTTAATATGATAAATAAAAAAAATTAAAATCTGAAAATTGAAAATGCTCCTTAGAAAGAGATGCATAGATTCTCATAAAATCAGGATTGTTTTTATCTGTATACTGGAAATGTCACCAATCAAACATATATCTTCACTCACTCCTAATTGGAACTATTCAAGGCTTCATACCTTTACTTACTTAAAATGATTGGCTCAGGTATCCCTTACAAATCTATCTCAGTTCTGAATAATATGTTCTATTTCCTCTGTACAGGAAAGGACATTGTCATTCTTTGGGAGCATTCTACTGTTTGTACAAAAACATCACTGTTTTTTGAGAATGGTGTTTCTGAATATGGTATATTATCTGCAAATTCTATCATAGTCTTTCTCAAAAATAAAAGTTGCAGACCAGTCTAAAAAACGTGGATTAAAAAGAAAGAGGAAAAAAGATTGCATGAATTTGTGTGAATTTTGGCCTTTCTCATTTTGTTTTCATCCATTAAAATAAAAAGGGAAATTATAGGCATTTATGTTTAGTCCTGGAAAAATGGAATCTTATTTTATTGAATCACTTTCCAGATTGAAGCATCAAATTGGATTGCACTACTTCCAAGCGACCCAGACTAAATTGGGCCAATCCCAAACTGAATTATCTCTGTGCAATTCTTGTAAATTCCTATACTATTACTGAAACTATCATCTGTGCAGATGGTTCTAGTCAAATAATCATTCAATTCTCAAATTGTTTGCACCACAGTTTGGTTTGCAAATAGGTAAGTAAACTGTTCTTCAAGGAAATTGCAACTCATGATGACTTCAAGGACATGTCCATATGGAAATAATTTGCCACTATATTCCTTTGGATTTTAACAAAATTAGTATTATTTTCTTAATCTTGCCTACCGCCCTAAGATTTTGCATAGGCTCTCATTCAAGTAGTAATCCAACCCTGCTTAGCCGGATAAACCCATTGTAGTGTAATCTAAAATGTACAGTATACACATTTGGATTCTAGGACTGTTGCTTGGTTCCTCTAAAAATATTATCTTTAGCTCATTGCTTTTCACCTTCACTAATATTTTATTTTTTCTGTTTAATCTGTTTTACAAAGCTCTCTCTTTTGAATATTTGTTATGTTTTACGTTATAACCCTCAAGCTATTTTATATAAACCATTAAACAGTTCACATACACTACACTGCATGGGAAAAGTAGCAAATCATATAGATTTGTATTTTGTGATGCCTGGGTCATTTCTTGGAATTCAAGCATTCAGTCATTATCAGAATGAAAAGACAAAACTTTTTAGCATTCATTTTCTTGAACTCTTTGAATTCCATGGACAAGTATAATATCCCCAATCCCCCAAAAGAAACATAATCGTATTTAACAAAACATACAAGCCAAATGTTTGGAAACATTGCATCAGGATATTAGGAATTATCTGTCATCTTCATATTTCTATGGCTTTATCAGATTTAACAATTATCTGTAGTAAGATAATATACACCCAGCCATAATCCTGGACACCCATGAAAACAGAAACATAGTTGGGCTATTCTGACCATTTCTTATTATCTGCAGAAATTTACTATTAATCTGTTTTTAGAAATAAATTTTCAAATGAACTTGCTTTTATAAAAAAACCCAAACATGTTAAATAATTTGAATTAAAGTTAAAACTGGACTAGAAGAAACCTATTGAAAAGACAGGAAAGATTTATCTAATATTCAAAACTCTGAGTCAAGATAGAATTAATTGCAAGTTTTATTGACATGGCATCATAAAAGTTTTCCATAAAAGTTTTTTTTCTCTTTCTCTCTCTCTCAGTATTATGAATACCATTAAATCAAATTACCATAATGGTACATTTGAAAATCATCTAATATGTTTTGTATGCAGTTCAGTTGAGATATGTCCTATATTCACAGATGTACAAGATTCCAAAATGTGTTTGTCCTGTTTACAGTGTTTGTCTAGTACACAGTGGGTGTACTGTGCCAATGCATATTTTCAGAATTTGAATTATTTACTTAATATACTTTAATATCTTCAACAGACTGATGATGCATTGATGATGTTACCTAGTTTGGTAATGAAACAGTTGCAAGAAAACAACCAAGCTCAGAGAGCACCAAGGAACCCCAAAGATCAACCCTGAGCTACATTTTTTTCTTCTATCAATAAAAACAGCAATTCTTTCTTATACAGTTTATTCCTCAGCATTTCCTGGACACCTCTTAAACTGTCTGTTGATACTGGTTGCTAATTTAATAATGCTGTGCTCACCCATAAAGTCAAGATGAAATCTATTCTTATTGAACAAAGATGGTGCCTATCTGAGCAAAAGTTCACCTTTTTGGGTAACATGAGAAGATGACATCACCCATCATGATGTCATGATCACCCATCATGATGTCATGTTCTCATGTTACCCCAAAAGGTGGGTTTTTGCTTGATAGGCACCATCTTTGTTCAATAAAAATAGATTTCTTCTTGACTTTATGGGTGGGCACAGCATTATTAAATAGAAGCTTCAGCCAGCATGCCATTACCGTAGCTAGCAAACTTGGAAAAGTCAGAAATAACTTTTTAAAAACTTGCTTAGTTTCCTTAGAATTCAAGCCTTATAGTTCATCCATTCTTTGCACAGCATTATTTCCCAGCCTACATGCAGTTCTATTCTTGGGTGTTTTTCATTCCTGGGAAAGTTCACTGCCTCCCCTAGAAATCACTGGTTGTTGCTGGGTTTTGTTTTTTGTTTTTTGTTTTTTGCAACAGTGAAGGAAAGCAGCTCGTGTAGTCCTCCTACTCCACCTTTGACATCAAGCCATCAGAAGACAATCAGGTATATGTGAGCACCTGCTGCTCCATGATGCGGTCACTCTGACCTCTAGAATGTCATGTTTGAGAATGGGCGTCAAACTAAATAACATTTTTTTTAGCACAGCCTTCTCTCTCCTTTTGTTCTATGACCTGGAAAAAGTTGCAATGAAATATTCTGCACTTTCTGTATCAAAAACCATTTGGAAAAATTGAGTTAACACTTCATTATTTTTGCTATTTCAGGCAAGACTCTTATAGCTCTATGCTGCATATATTTATTTTAAAGTAAGCTCCATTGAGCTCAGTATGACTTTATATAATTCCAAAGTTTTTCTCATGCAATCACATTATGTCACTCATTCATCAAATTTCAAGAAGCCCACATACCTCAATTCCCATTTGCAAACTTCCTACCATGTTTTCCTACCATTTTTTTTATAAGCAGAAAAAAATGTTATGGAAGAAAAGACCAAAAGGTTGCACAGTACATTTTGTTTGGCAGTACTTGGGATCATCCTTCTGAATTAGATCTGCTGTGCCAGAACATCCTTAATGTCAAATCAATATGCAAAAACATTTGCAGCTTTATCCTTCATATTGTATGCTGGAATTAAGGATTTTTCAAAACTGAATGTAACTTTTAAGAGTTTGTCCTAGGCTCCTCTTCATTATCTGTAGGCAAAATCCCTTTCTATAACTTCTTCTCTAATCTTGAGGAGATCATGAGAAGCAGGGAGAAGTATTGTACTATTCACTGACTCTGTGCACTTAGCCAAAACATGTATAAGGATATGGATGCTCCATATGGTTAGGTGGACAGATACCACAAAGGTCTTGAAGTAACTTCATCCTCAGCTGTCAACATCCACATACTGGCCATATAAAATATCATCCCTATCAATATTTAAACTCAACTAAGAGTTTAACCAAAGTACCATCTACAAAAAAAAAAGGCATATCGATACCATTGGAGGAAACTCTTGGATTTTCAGCTATACCCAAAAATAGGAGGAAGAGAAGAACGGAGAAAGGGATAAGAAGCTACATGGTGAAATAGTATCCAAAACATCACAAAGTATGTATGGCTGGCTGGAAATCACAATATTTTAATCTTATAATATTACATTGTTTTGGTAGTGTTATCTTCTAAATGTTTCCTATTAACTGTAAATCTAGTGAAAATGAACAGCCTAGACAGATAATGTAGGAAAGTGGGTGAATTACAATACACTGAACAGGAAATAAGAAATAAAAGTAGGAGAGGTGGAGCAAAAATGATAAATATGAAGTAAAGAATATAAATAATAGTATCTAATGATAACCAATCATGGGGGTTTAGAATGTTTCATCTCTGATCCCAAATGGCATTTGGGACACTATATTTAAGATCTTCCTCTCCTATCTTTCCTACAAAACCCCCTACACATATTTATTATCTGCTAGCCATTTTAAGTGATAGAGTTTAAAATGTGTCAAAATATTTTGATATTATACAATCCTTCTACTACCATAACCAATTTTGCTTGCGGCCAACCAATTTAATACACCATGTTAGGATGTGTAGTTAGAAAACCTGAAGTTATTTTAAATAGACCTAGAAAATTGAACAAGAACAAGATTTTTTTCCTTTATAAATGCTGTCATGCTACAAACAACATTTAAATTTTTCTCTATTTCCAAAGTAATTTAAAATACATAGTTTTCAAGAAGCATATAGATCACGTGGTGCTACAGAATTTCAGTCTAGTCCTCACTTACTCTGCCCATTTAGGACTCATTGGATCTTCGTGGACTACCTAGACCAGTTTTTGCTTACATGGCAAGGCTCTACCTAAAACTCTGTTGCGTACCTACCTATATGTTTTGTTACCATTTTGTCCAGATTTATAGCTTGTCTTTAGATCTGACTTGGTCTGCAAGAGGTAAGGACCCCAAAGGTTTCTAAATATGGTTGTATGATCCTTTGGATACCAACCTGTCATCTTAGTCATCACTAATAAGAATTCAATTGTGTTTTGACCTCTCCCCACAGGAACAGAAGACAACTACAAATATCATGAGAAATAAACATTTCACTAGGTTTGAAATTACTCCTCCAGTTTCCCTAAGATGTTTTGTCCACCCTACTGCTCATGCTGTAAAAATTGTTGCCAATAGCTTCTGCTTTGTCATAGGAAGAAAGAAAAGTGGTTTATAACCAGGATCAAAATGGCATCAGCCAAAGTGACAGTCAGCCAAAGTGACAGTCAGCAAGGTCAAAGGGCATGGGGTAGATTTCTGCAGAAGTCCAATATTTATAGTACTAAACAAACCAGGCTTCAGATCAAGTGGCAAATGTCACGATGAGAAGATCGATATCATAGTTAATGGACATTGAAGAGCAATTAAATGGGTATTGTATTTGATAAATTATCGGTAGGGTTAAGCACATACAGAAAGCATCACAAGGCTGCCTGCTTTGCAGCTAAATAAGTCAGCCAATGCAAATTGAAGCCAAATGATTAATGGTTATGAACTGCATTGCTTGCCAAGTTGAAAAGTCATCGGGAGGAAAACAAAACTTTTTTTTTTAATGGAACATTATATGTTTGGCCAACACAGTTAGAGGAGAATTTTATTTTATATGGCTTCCACTATAGGAGTATTTTAGAGAGACGTTGTGGGCTGGCATAGAGGATTCGGCTCCTTCTGACCACTGGATTGCCAATACTCAGAAATGACGACATCAGAGGTTCAAGTAAGATATTTTCCACTGTCTTTGCAGATGCTGCTCTCCTCTTCCATTATTGTGTAACATGGTGCAGTTTCAATGTGCTATGATCATAATTCCCAGAAATGCTCATTGGAAATTCTGGGAAGTGTTATCTCAATACATCTGGAAAATTGGACAAGGGTGGTAAATCATCCCTGCTCTTCATGAATGTCCTATTCCTCAGCCAGTCCTGAAATTATTCTCTGTAGAATTTCAAATGGGTTATCTAATGAACTCTCAGCTAATGGAAGCAGAGGAGATGGATAGAAAAAAAAGATGAAAGAAGATTTTCCCAAATATGAAATTATTTAGATGTGATATTAATATTACTAAACAATCATTTAACACTTTGCCCATATAACTGAAGCTATCACATTTACTAAAGTTGTGATGTTCTTAGCAGAAGGATAGTTCATTATACATGAAACTAGTTTCAGTGCAAAGAACCATGGTGAGAGCTGATGGTTTTCCTGAAAGTCCTAGAGTATTGCAAGACAACTGAACAGGAATCCTTTGCAAATGGATTTCAAAGCACTTTGGGCTTTGATTAATCCCTCCTTCCATTCATGTTTCTTCCAGCCTTGTACAATGAGTAATTCTACAACTAATTTGTTCGCCTGTTATTTCATTTATCACACAGTTATATTTTTATTAAGCAGGCAATTAATTCATTACATTCAGTTGCTTTTTGTTTACTATGGCAAATTAGGCAACCAAGGAAGTCACTACATTTGGAGGGTGAGTAGTATACTGGCTGCAATACCATTAGTGCATAACTAATAAAAACATTTATTTATACTGTGAATTAGGTTTGAGAAAATACAACAGGCAATTGATTACCCAGAAAAAAAACAGCAAAAATACCTTTGGTCTCACATTTAAGCTTGTAAAATTTTTGCAGTATATTACACAGTATATACTCACCCTGGGAACTGAAGCCAAACATAAGCCAATTAAATTTTAACACTCTTTCCACCTTCCCTTTTTCCTTCTACTTTCCTCTATCATTAAAAATGACACCTCTTCTTTTCAATCCTTGACTGACACTGAGAATGTAGCTACAGAGACAGAAGTGAGTTTATGGAACCAATTACCAAGGTCAGGTTCACACTAGCTGAGCAGACTTGACCACATAAGTTTTAGAGAGGAAGATGCATTTGGTCTCTGGTCCCTTGAGCTTTTAAAATTTATAGTCATGTTTCCTGAAGAAGAAAGCAGAAGAAAATGTGATCTCAAGCACTACATCATGAAAGGAAAAAAATTAAACATTAGGAGAAAATTGAAAGAGTTGCAATTTAGAACAGAAAACTTCAGCCACCCTTTCATACATACAGTAGTTCTGTACACAAAATTTAAAGTACTGTAAGTCTTATTTGGGGGACATTAGAGATGTTCATTTTTAGAACAACATTTTAGGGACAACTGTAATAATGCTTTCTTAATTTGATCCTCCACTAAAAATAATGCTTCCCACCCTACCTTGTAAATTCAGTAAACGCCAGTTTAAGATCATGAATGTAGAATAGGAACATCTACTGTAGACCTATCTCTTGAATAGGTCACAGCTTACTAGACTCTCAGCTTACCAGAAAAATCAGACTTAGGGATAACTAAAATGTCATCATTGCCTCCAATATCTAAATACAAATACCTTTCATATATCATTTCCAGGTATATTATCCCATTCTAGCTTTTCTCAGTATGATTTTCTTAACATCTGTTGATCTACACCACTGAAAATTCTGACCATACTGACCAAAATTTATGGAGTGAACTAACCAATATAGCAAACCACTGTGGTCCTTGTTCTTTCTGTACAAAATAGCTTACTTCTTCCAGAAATCAGTGAAGAAGAAAAAACTAGGCCAATGTCCAGCTAACAAAATGTGGTAATAATGTTGTTGCAAAAGCTTTGTCTAAGTGAAATTTAAAGAAAATGTGAAGATTTATTCTTAGATAAAATATCAGATATATTTTGAAAGAAGTAAAATCAGATTAGTTATTTTTTTCCAGAAGATGAGGATCCATGCATTGCAAGTTTGTCTACACTTGATCTTAGCCAAAAGGCCGAGAAGCAAGTTTGTCACTAAATTTGATCAAGATTGTTAAAAGTAAAGGAATATAAAGTTGATTTATTTGATCAAGGTTAAAAAAGATACACTGTTAGCTCTGGTAACCCTTAATAGACTTTTGTTGATCAGGACTGAAATAATGAGACTTTAAGAAAAGTATGAAATAATAGTAGTAGTAGTAATAGTAATAACAACAACAACAACAACAACAATAACAATAACAATAACAATAACAATAATAATAATAATAATAACAACAACAACAACAACAACAACAACAACAACAACAATTGGAAAGGACCGTGGAGGTCATCTAGTCCAACCCCCTGCTCAGGCAGGAAACCCTATACCATTTCAGACAAATGGCTGTCCAGTCTCTTCTTAAAAACTTCCAGTGTTGGAGCATTCACCGCTTCTGGAGGCAGGTTGTTCTGCTGATTATTTGTTCTAACTGTCAGGAAATTTCTCCTTAGTTCTAGGTTGCTTCTCTCCTTGATTAGTTTCCATCCATTGCTTCTTGTCCTGCCTTCCGGCACTTTGGAGAATAGCTTGACTCCCTCTTCTCTGTGGCAACCTCTGAGATATCGGAACACTGCTATCATGTCACCCCTAGTTGTTCTCTTCATTAAACTACACATACCCAATTCCAGCAACCGTTTTTTAAATGTTTTAGCCTC
Source organism: Azemiops feae (assembly GCA_023970755.1). Classification (NCBI taxonomy): domain Eukaryota; kingdom Metazoa; phylum Chordata; class Lepidosauria; order Squamata; family Viperidae; genus Azemiops; species Azemiops feae. The sequence goes on along the minus strand of JALGBA010004200.1, from coordinate 36,797 downwards.
CAGTCCCCTAATCATCTTTGCTGCTCTTTCTAGAGTCTCAACATCTTTTTTACATCATGGTGACCAAAACTGGATGCAGTATTCCAAGTGTGGCCTTACCAAGGCGTTATAAAGTGGTATTAACACTTCACATGATCTTGATTCTATCCCTCTGTTAATGCAGCCCAGCACTGTGTTGGCTTTTTTGGCAGCTGCAGCACACTGCTGGCTCATATTTAAGTGATTGTCCATTAGGACTCTGAGATCCCTCTCACAGTTACTACTATTGAGCAAGGTACCACCTATACTATACCTATACATTTGGTTTTTCTTGCCTAAATGTAGAACTTTAGTTTTTTCACCACTGAATTTCATTTTGTTAGATAGCGCCCAATGTTCAAGTCTCTCAAGATCCTTCTGTATCTTGAGTCTATCTTCTGGAGTGTTGGCTATTCCTGCCAGCTTAGTGTCGTCTGCAAATTTGATGAGTTTTCCATCTATCCCCTCATCCAAATCATTGATGAAGATGTTGAAGAGCACTGGGCCCAGAACAGAGCCCTGGGGCACCCCACTATACACTTCCCTCCATGTAGATGCAGTTACATTGAGGACCACACGCTGAGTACGGCCGGCCAGCCAGCTACAAATCCATTTGGTGGTGATGCTGTCTAACCCACATTTTTCTATCTTGGGATGAAGGGAGAGGTCATTTATTTATATATTTCTTTCCTTTCTCTTGATTATATACTTATTTTTTTCTTTCTTTTCAATTTTTTTGTACTTTCTATTTATTCTTTTTACTCTTTTTAAATTTGTATTAGTTTTTATTGTTGCAATTGTAATTTCTAATAACATTATTTTTAAAAAATTCGTAAGACAATTCACTAAACACTTCAACATATTTCAGTCTTTACATGGAACTGTCAAATAGCTATCTTTTTTTAACCATCCATTAGTTGGGGGAGTGTGTTATGCACTTTTGAAATTTCCCCTCAAGAATCAAAGTAGTTTTATTCACCATTCATTATTTCAGACTATATGGCTGCTTGTAATGGGAAAAGGGAATGACATTGAAGGACAGGAAGTCAAGCTGGTACCAAGGCAATGGTCAGATAAATGGGTCTTGAAGCTGGCCAAGAAAATAACATGAGTAAACACCTTAGACAAGCCCCTTCCTAGTTCTCATAAAGATAAAGAGAGGGGAAGGGAGGAAAGCACTTTTAGACTTGCAAGATTCCCTTACTATAGCTTTATAATAAAAGTAGTACTAACCCATATGTCATTGGTCATCTAGTCTGATCTATCTTGAAAAGCTGTTACTGCCCATCTCAAATACATGACTATGGATGGCTCACAGCAATTCAAACTATTTTTTAAAACAATACAAGAAAGATATAAAAAACAATATAAAACCCCATACAAGAACAGAATCAGTAGCCAAGGTATACCAAGAACCACTAGCAACAATCAGCATAGTCACTCTGTAGGCTCTATTAGGCACAACCAGATCTCTATGCCTGATAGCACTTAAGGTCATTTACATCAGGCATGTTACATGTGAGATGAAGAAAAAGATTAAATTGTCTTAGGTAGGAGGGGATAAAGTAATAGAAATAAACAGGATAGCATCCAGCTATAGCAGAGATTGGCAGCACAGTGACCAAAGAAGCTAGAGCAGCCTTAAATGGTATGCAAGGAGTTCCAAAATTAAATACAATTTAATTTGCATTTTTTTTAAAAAAGGGTGAAGTCTTCTAAGGCTGAAAATCTCATAACATTTTAGTATTTGTAGCTATCATTTATTTTATTAACAAGATTTAAAAACCTGCCCAATTTAAAAAGTGTGACTTTGGGCAGTATATAGCATAAAAACAACAACAACAAACCAACCCTCCTCCATATAACATTAAACATATACAATATATAAATATAAAGTGGTGATCAAGCAATATAGCAGAATCACCAAAAGAGAATTCTCACTCAACTAACTTCTAATGCCTAGGGCAGGGGTCTTCAAACTTGGCGGTTTTATGACTTGTGGACTTCAACTCCCAAAATTCCTCAGCCAGCGTGCACGTTGGCTGAGGAATTTTGGGAGTTGAAGTCCACAAGTCATAAAAGCGCCAAGTTTGAAGACCCCTGCCCTAGGGGAACCAGATCTCAGAAAAATCTCAGCTGTGAAATTAGCAAACTCTTATGAAATTTAGCAATCTATATTTTATTGTAACTATATCTTTACTGTTCTCACTATACCAGACAATGATACTCAAGTAAAAAGATTCCTTATTGCTGAGCTACAAGATATTTTTGAAGAGTATATTGTGTCAAAATGGTAGTATCAATGAAATACATAGAGCAGGTGTTCTCTTCCCCAGAACATCATCATTTTTTGTATGTTGTTCTGTAGTCAAGTGTTGAAACCAAGCTACACATTCAACATATTAAATGAAATGCATTATCTATGCATTCTCTCCTCTCTTTCTTTTCAGTGTATAAGAAGATAACTGGAGCAAAGAAGCAGTTGGATGTTGGGGTGCATAATCCTTCCCCATCAACCATTATTCTACATCAAATCATTAAATCATCATTAAACAATCCTTCTGTTTGGTTCCCTATTTTAAAAGGAGCTTTCTGGATTTGCTTCATGTTTGTTCACATATATACATAGGAAAAATGGGTAATTCGGCTAGGATGGGAGAAAAGGATAAAAGTGAACTGAACTAGCCAATGTCTGGTCAGAGACTACACACAGAATAAATACATTTCTGTTATGCATTTATACTTTAAGAGCTGTTATTTTGTTGTGCTTTTTGTAAACAAATTGCCAAATGACTTGAGAATAGGAGATGTGAGGAAGAGTACAATATTGTATGTGTTTGAATAAATTAATGCATGAAAACACATTTTTTCACTGGCAGCTGATTTATTATCAGAATGAAAAACAGTCCTTGATGTATGTATAAATCTCTTTAAAATGTTAAATTCAGTGTTAATGTTATTGGGAAAGTATGAAAAATCTAAACCTCTGAAATTGGGAAGAAAGCAAAGGTATTCATAATATAATATGATTTTTTTGTTACCTTGCTCTATTTCCAATAGCAGATCAGGCTATTTTATGAGAGTAGACTGGCCAACCTATTTACATTTTCACTTTTTTCAAGGCTAATTATTTTTGAAATTGAAAGCACAACAGTCATGAGCAGATTTCAATACTGTGTTTTCTCCTCCCCCTCCCCAATTTGAAGCCACTGTGTCATGGAGTTGATTGATCCAACCCTTTCCCTGTTGATATTGTGTGGTCATATACCTCACTATGTCTCTCTGAGACTGTTTCTCTACACATCCCAATCCTTCCAGGGAAATTGGTAGAAAACACATCAACCTTCTAGATATCACAACTGTCATCATCCATAGTTTTGAACAGGGCTGGTGATATTCCAGTCAACAACATATAGAAGGACATACGGTTCCACCACTGTTCTAAAAATAACTCATTCTTTTTTCCTACTGTTGCCAAAAGCACTGCTGCTTTTAAATCCATCCTGAACTCTTGGATAAAACTACTGTTGTCAGTTGGCAACAGTGATGAAACATTTTTTAGCACACATGTTATCCTGACAGATTCCTGGGTGGTTTATGATAATAAAAATACAATATCACAAGAATGAGTCAACACCTCTTCTCTCATATAACAAAAAGATTAAAGGTTTTAGTGCCATTAAGCTAGCAGGCAAAACAGAAGCAATAAAACCAAGTTAAATGCTTGGACAAATGACACTGTCTTTACAGGGTGCCAGAAAAATTATAGCAGTAGTATCTCTGGGGCTGCTTTAGGAGGGTGATACAAGCCAAATATTCCATTACCTAGAAATCAGGTGAACATATGCCTTGTTTGTAAGACAAACTTCCTATCTGCCTTCTGTGACAAATAATTAAGGTCTTAAGATCTTTTGACAAGCACAACAAAAGCAGTAATTATCTTGGAAAATGTTGGTAATGATGATGAAGATAATGATGAATCATTTTTAGGTATATACAGAATTAGGGTGAAGGTTTGCTCTCTGAGCTTGAGGCTTGGTTTCCGAACATTTCATTACCAACACCGCCAAAGATGTTACCTAGCCTGGTAACGAAACGTTCGGAAACCAACCCCCAACCTTCATCCTACACCTGAGCTACAGATATTCGCCACTATTGCAATATACAGAATTCTAATCTAAAAACTTAGTACCTGGAAAACATTATACTGAAAAAGAAAGAAATGATAAACAGGAGAGAGGAAAAGACTGTAATTATTTGGGACATTGATACCAAGATATAATGAGCAGCTTAATAATACCAGGGCAAGAAAACCAGGAGATTGTATCAAAGGGAAAGAAAGTTTTGTGGAAAGGTACAAAAAGGATAAGAGGCGGGTTCACGTGGTTTCTGTCACCTTTTCTCCACAGAGATGATCTTCACGACTGCACTTGTTCCAGGATACAGTTCACAGCACACAAAATACAAAGCAGAGGGTTTTTAAGGGAACAAAAGAGCTTGGAAAAATATATATTTCAGAATATCTGAAAACCAGAAAATATTACAAGTTGCCTACCTACATCAGAAGCTTCCTGCCTTCAGGGTTCCTGCCTTTGAAAATATCATCTCCACTGCAAGGGTAAACTTGGAGCAGTGATTTGTACTGCTAAACTCTCTAGCTGTTCATTGACATTTGAATTCATTTCATTCTGTTCAGTACATTTCTGGCTCCTAATTTATTTACCAAATATTACTCTTGTGTCTGGACATTTTTTTTTAATCTAATTGACCTTTATGTGCTGATCACAAATATCCTTTTCATATTGGCTTGGTATCTGAAAGATGAAATATTTGTGAATGTTATTCCCTCTCACCTCTCTGATCATTTTGGAAATAATAAAGTTGGTTACAGACATAGATAAAAAAAATATAGCAGATGCATTTTTCTTTCTACATGGACTAGATAAATGGATAAAAGGACAGCCTCCTTTGTTGGAATTAGTAAATCTCCAACAAAATAGCAGTATGAGTGTGAAAATAACAAAACTTTCAGACACATTTTTTAGGTTCCCCCAATATATACTTTTAATTCGTTAATAGTACTGTATGACCAAGCCATTTCAACATTTAGCTGGTATCAGTGAATGGAACTTCTATACATGTTATATATCAATGGTATTGATTATACTAAGATTTGTTTAATGTACAGATCTATAGACCACAACAAATTGTGGATAACCCTTAAAAACATGGGTGTACCAGGCCATTTAATCTACCTATTAAAAAACGTAGTATAATGAAAGAGGCAGCAAGAGTTAAATAAAAATCTGGAGCAATTAAATGGTTCAGAAGTGGGAAGGAGTACAGATTATTTAATCTACATCATAAGATATATCATAAGCAATGTTGGATAAGAAGAATAGAAATTGGAAAATTACCCAATTCTACACACCATAAGGAGTAGTTCAACAATGGAACCAGTTATCAAATGGAGGGAGTAAACTCTCTTTGCTTGAATATGTTCAAGGAAAATTTGAATATCGTTTGTTGGATATCAGTGATGCATTAAATTGGAACTTTACAATGAATGGAGTCCATGGGGTTGGAATTGTTAATCTAATTGAGCCCTTCCAACTTTATAATTTAATGACATTTCCCCCTTGAGCATTTTTCAGGAATGGCATTATTAAATTGCCCGATTTGAAGGTTTAATCATCAGTAAATGAGATATAGTTAATAGATTGTTATCTTTCCGAAGCCTTATATCAAATGAACAAATATATTAAATGGATTAACTTTTTTTGTTTAAGAAACAGTTTTATCAGAGGGGTGAGTTACCTCCTCCAGATAATGCTGTAACTCTCTGGAATGGGACAACTCACCAAGGCTAACTCATCATGGTCCACTCACTGTAGCCAACTCACCACAACTAACTCACCACAGAAAATTCACCACAGGACCACTCACCGCAGCCAGCTCACCATGGGACAACTCACCATGGGACAATTCAACAAATACAAAAGTTAAATTAATTTTGACAGAACTGTAGCCAATAATAATAAAATAAAGAAAGTCAATCCAGAAATACAAGAGTTAGAATAATTTTGACGAAAACGTGGTCACCAATAATAAAAGTACCTGACTAAAACAATTAATACAGCACTGAATTGTTCCATGGCAAGTTATCCTGCAGCAAGTTGGCCACAGTGAGCTGGTCATAGTGAGTTGGCCACAACAAGTTGTCCTAGACCTGTAACTCTCACCCCAACCTATCTCTGTCTAGGCCAGTTTAGAGCCATTAGTTTGATGGTGAACTTGCCATATTTTCCAATTCCTTATGCATTAATATTTTTATTGATGTACTTTAAAAATTACATTGCTATTCACATAATATACAATGCACAAACTAATAAACTATATTATGCCAAAAAATGGCCTGGTTTATACAACATATGAATAATTGGGTTCCTATAATGCACTAAACCACAACTGTCAATTCTATCATAGTCTATTATGTTGCATGAACCCAACTCCTCTATGAAAAGAAAGAAGAAAGGAAGGAAGGAAGGAAGGAAGGAAGGAAGAAGGAAATAGCTTTATTCTTTAATTAATTGTATCATACATTTAATATATTCAGTAAACAAAATCATTTGCCATATATCCATTCCAATATCAGATAAAATCTAATAAGCCACTATTAATACGATAATAACATACAATATTTCTTCTAGTTATTGACTCCATGTTTGTTCTACTCTAATCTTTGATTTGTTTCTAAGAATTGCAGACTAATTAACCTTTCCTACAGATGAGGTGAAATGCTATTTACCTTCAAGGTCATCTGCAAGGGATGTCTGGGCATGTCTCAAAAAATCAAGAAGATGGTTATGACTCTACACCTCTTTTGTGCATTGAATTTGTATGTACATACAATGGGGCAGGTCTTCAGTTGCAGGGCTGTAATTGCCATCTTGACATTTTTGAACCCATCCTCCTGCCCTCCACATAAATGCTCTACACCAGTGGTGGCGAACCTATGGCACGCGTGCCAGAGGCGGCACTCGGAGCCCTCTCTGTGGGCACGCGTGCTGTCTTCCCAGCCCTGCCTCCCCCCACAGCCCCCTCCTCACCAGCAGCCCCCCTGGAGGAGAGTCGCCCCTGGGCGCAGCCCGCACAGAGCAGCTCAGCCAAGGACATGGCAGCCGGGCAGCAGGGACAAGACTCCGCTCTCGCACCCCATCGTGTGCAGATGATGTTGCGGGGTATGGGCGGAAGGGGTGGCTGCCATGGCGCTGCAGGGCCGCCTGGGCGATCTGCAGTGGTCCATGGAGGCGGTGGGTGGCCCTGTGGGTGTGCGGGGCAGGGGGCGGGCAGGGACAGAGCAGGCACGGCGGGAGGTGGAGCGGGAGGGTGGGCGGGTTTTGGGCACTCGGTCTCTAAAGGTTCGCCGTCACTGCTCTACACAGTCTCTTTAGTTGCATACAGCTAATATGGTTCTGAACAACACAATCCAAACAAAAGGTAGCAGTCCAAAACACAAAATCATTTTAAAAGGAGTATGTTAATATACTACTAATAGGCTGGTCATAGTCGGATTGCTTAAATTGTTCTGATTATAAAAAATTTCAACCATGTTCTCCATATCGCCTACCCAATACATTGCCTCCTCATGATAACTGTACTATCTTTGAGGAGATCTTTAAACCATTACACCTTCAACAACTGAGTTTAAAAAATAGCATTCTGGGTCTTCTAGATCTAGAAGGAATTATACCAGGAATGCACCTTTCAAAATAAAAGAATATTCCTATGCTTTTAAAACCCATAATGCAACCGGAGATTAAATCTTCTCCAAGGGAGGCCTTTTCCATGGGTTTGTTGATTTGGAGGAAAACTGAGGAGGAAAATGCCAATTTTGCACCATGCAATAAAATATACCATGAAGCTATCTCTCTTACAGACTGAAAATGTGATGAAAGTAGCATGGGGATACAGCAGAAAGATGCTACTGTAATATCTTTGTGCTGCATTTAAGTACAAATGTGGAAATACTAACAGTTTATCTATCTTTGCATAATTCATATTATTGTTAATAGCGCCTGTTACTTCAGAATTTGTGCAGGCAGAAATTGACCAAGTCCCAAAATCCATTAATACCATTTTCAACAGATACACATCATATATTTCTGCCCGATGCATATTGACATTCACAGTATTGTAAAAGGTTCTTTTAACTATAACAAATGTCCGTATTCAGTCACTTCTTCTAATTTATGCTTTAGGATTTACTGTTTTAACCTTGGGCAACCCGAGTTATATGCTTATATTCTTTTAATCCTTGTAAGCCACCTAGAGACTGTTATGAGATGGTTGGTCATAGAAATCATTTAAATAAATAAACACGCACACACTGTATGCTTCATCAATTATGCAACAATTTGTGTATATCTTATGCATTCCATTTTTTGCATAGATTCATTATTGTTATGTTTTGATAATTATATTGGTATTGTAATTTATTATAATAGCAAGTTGCCTAGAGGTTTGTGAATATAACACATGCAATTGAATACATAATACCAAACTCCAGATTTTAAATACTAAAACAAAAAGAAGTTTTTTTCAACATATTTGAATCTATGCAGTACGGTTGCATTGGTTATATTGCAGGAAACTCCAATGCAAATAGTGATCAAGGGATAGCTATCCTAGTAATAGTAGCTGAAATGCAATTTTGCAGTTACAGTAGAATCTTGATTTTGATGGGAGAAGGTAGCCACTGCAATGAAATATCTCTTTGAATGCAAATTTACATTTATTTTTGTAAATTTACATCGTCTGTATAGCTTGCATGATGCAAATGGCATATAGTACATTTATACAAATAACATGAATTATCTCAGTTGTTCAGACTGCTGCAGAAACAAGATATCTTTTATTTGGAGGTGGTGACTTTGCTCGAATTAATGAGAAGATATGTAAGGCAAGGAAAGGAGAACTACCAAAACAAATTTTAAAGAAAAAAAATATTGGCACCTTTTAAATGCTAAGCACAAATCAATGCCTTACTGTTGGTTAGCTTGCTATTAATTGCAGTGGTAGGAGGTATTCTGCCATTCTCCCATATTTCAACATATGCCAACAGGAGATAGTTTAAAATTGTAGCCTACAGCAGTGGGTTAGGCAAATGAATTTCAAACGTTTATCATAAGTTGTGAAGAGAGATGAAATGAGAGAAGTAAAATGCCAATAAAATTTGAAGTTCAGAATATAGGCAGCTTGGCAAGAGAGGGGAAGAACAGAGAACTGTTGGAATAGTTAGATTAGTTTAAACTTTTAAGATATACAGTATATCATATTTATATATCATATTTAGAAACCCCCTATGTCCCTCCTAGAACAACTTGGGTTTTTTAATTTGTTTGCAAAATCTGATGATGATTTTTGTAAAAGTAAATTCATACTGCATTCTGATACAGGTAGTGCTCAATTTATGAACCCCAGTTGAGCCCAGAATTTTGGTTATAAGTCATTGTAATTGTTAAGCAAAGTATCACATGACTGCTTCGATCAACAACTGCAATCCTGGCTCTGCCAGTTGTTGTCATTAAGTAACTGTGTGGGTCATTAAGCAGAACATGTGGTGCCTCAGAGGGATGGTGGAGGCCCAGCACAGGCCCAGGTTCACATTCTATTGTAGCCCTGGGCTTGCATTGCATCATGCCCAAAGCTTACACATAGCTAAGAATTACAGGGCCTTTTCAACTCCCTGAGGCATCTCCTACACAGAAGCACTTGGTGGCAGCGCTGAGGCTAGGCCTGAAGTAGAGGCCCATGGCCATCAGTGGTCTCAGCCAGCTACCACCACCCCAGGCCTCGATTTCAGCCCTAGAACTGCCATTGCCACTTAGAAATGTCACCTTGTACCATTCTCCAAGGTGCACAAGCCTTGCAGAATTGGTACAATTGCCCCTATGGGCAAATCCCTGTGCTCTCCAGGATCAGATGTGTGCTGCTTACCTTCAGGTGGTTTTCTCCTTCTGTTGACAAGTGCCAACTAGAGTCTTTTTTCCTGGAGCAGCTTCAGAGCATGTTCTTGTGCAGCCTCTGAAGCCTCCAGAAACTATGCGAGAATAGGGTGTGCTCTTGCACAACTTCTAGAGTCTCAAGAGGTCACATAAGAGCAGGCCCCATTCTTGCATGGCTTCTGGATGCTCTGGAAGCCACAGAGAGTGCACTCCTCTTGCAAGGCTTTCAGAGGCTCCAGAGGCCATCTGAGAGCAAGCCCCATTTTTATGTTTTCTAGAGGCTCCAGTGGTTGCGCAAGAACATGCTCCAAATCCCCTTCAAGAAATAAGGTGTCATGCAACCCGAAGCTGCCTCAGATAGGCCACAGAAGCCTGTCAATAGAAGGAGAAAACTACATGGGTGGCAAATTCTGGGCAGCACTGAATCAGAGAGCAAATCGTGCTGATGCCCAAGGTTTGTGCTCCTTGGAGGAGGTAGCATTTCTGAACAGCAGCGCTAGGGCTGAAGTTGAGGTCTGAGGTGGTGGCAACTAAGGCTGCTGAATGCCCTGAACCTCAACTTCAGATCCAGCCTCAGCACTGCCACTGAGGGCTGCTGTTCAGGGTAGCCTAGATGAAGGGGAGAGAAACAAGTGGGGGAATTGCAGTGCCTCTGTGGTGGGAGGGTGCCCTGACAAGCACCCAAATTTTTATCATGTGGACAGCTGCAATGGTCGTAAGTTTGGGCAGGGATCATAACACCCTTCAATCAGCGGTGTCATAATTTTGAATGACCATATAGGTTTTAGAGTTGCTGAACCAATGATGACAAGTCAAGGACTATCTGTATTGTTACCAGCACAAATATGACCATAACTTTTATTTCTGCTGACATCAAAACATACCAAGCATTGTCATGTCTGCATGATTGCAATGTTAACATGCACAAAGAATATGAGACCATCTTTCTTAATACAATTGTCCAAGAGGAGATCAGAAAAACCATCATTCAACAGCTATTCAAACTGTAAGCTACTACCAGCTATAGAATAAAAAATCCCTATCACTCTCTCCACAGGAAAAGGAAATAAATTTCTACCCCATCCATATTTTAGTACACACACATATATACATTTGTCTGGTGATTTGCAAACCAAGAGATTGCTAGGAGAGGAAAGAGGACAAATCCTAAGCATGTATTTTATTCCATTATTATGAGCTACTTTAAACTTTTATGTAAGTAGAAAAGTAAGTGTTATACTGGCTAAATAAATTCAATGAAAATACTGAAAATTCCAGAAAAGGATGGTGAACTTTTTTTTCCAGAGGGAGGGGAAGAAGAATAATGATTGACATGAGCCCTGAAACCAAAAGACAAATAAGGAAAGCATTTCTTTCAGTGGGAACATATGTTATCCTACACAGCTGAGTTAGTTCTGAAGAAATAGATGGAGCTATTATTGGTGAAGCGAGCTGTCTCCTCAGGGGCTGGATCCCAGCCCATCTGCCTTCTGCTAGCTTCCAGTAGAGGAATAGAATTCTGGATCAGGTCCTAATAAATGCCTCTTTGTGAAGAGAAAAATCTGGAGATGGGAGTATGTACCATCTTTGCTTTCAATTTTTTAGTTTGCATTTATAGTTGTTAATTTTTAAATACTTTAATATTTATGTTTTTAATTGTAAGACACCCAGAATTGATTTGTAGAGTGAGATGGGTGGCATATAAATTTAATAAATAAAATAAAATATTGTGTACCCCTTCCAAGGAGCTGAATGTAAATCCAGCTTATCCTATCCCACCCTAGATAAAGATAGAGATTGATCGATTGATCGATAGATTGATAGATAGATAGACAGACATATACAGAGATACTGTGTTTTCCTTTTTAAAAGCCTCCAAACAAACTGAAGAAGCTTCTTAGATCAGAAGTGAAACATTTTCAAAGAAAAAAATACCTTTTGCAAAAACACCTTTGTGACAACCATGACCTGGATGACTGAGAATCTCCATGGACATTCCTTCAAACTTTTAAAATCAAAGCTTGTGATTCATTGCAACTATTCATTTCAAAACTTTATTAATCTGTGATATGGCAAGAAACTATGTATTTAAAATTCAGTGGAATTGACTTTTCAGTGACATCCCACTTTTTAGCAAACAGAACAAACAGAAATCAGGTTATATAAGGATACACAAACTTTGCATTAGAAGAATGGAAAAAAGAACAAAATTGAACCTGTAATTTTTGGGAGGAAGACACAAGTGTTATATGAAGAGTATGAAGATTAGTTAAATGAAATGCGGTTAAACTAACCAGGTGTTAACCGTCCAGATTCAATCTTGACACCAGGAGTACTTTTAGACATTACATATTGTCCTGCAATTCACTTAAATCTTATAATTTCTTGAATGTTGAGGTGTCTATTGAAATAATTGCATGGGATAAGCAGTTCAAAAACTTAAGATGGACAGATATTCAACGTTCTCAGATTCAATAATGCCTTTTGTTTCCAAATATTAATCCTAAGGAATTCTGCCTCTTCCTAAAATGACCATATAGGTTTTAGAGTTTTTAAGGGCAGCAAGGGTTAACTAATTTACAGGATTTATGACCTCCATCATGTTCTGCGTTTTCTTTGCCCTCTTCTATTAATCAATAATCCATTATCATAACTCTTTGGAAATGATTTATCGTTTTTATCATCTGTTTCTATCTTGGAAACAGGAGTTTTCTGCATCAGGGTCTGCTATTAAACTTCTGGTCTATGAAGATGAATAGAGATAGCATTGTATGTGTGTGTCCAGTACACAGAAGGAGAGATGATGAGATTTCTTTTCAAGGCAATGAAGTCATTTCTGGACTCCAGCATCTATACGTAGCTCAAAGCTATAGCCTGCCATAAATTTTGGCTCTTGTTCTTATACATTCAGCCAGATCTAGGCAATGCAGGCTCATCTGAGCTAATGTAACTTCACAACAGCATAGGAAAAATTCAAGTGACCATCAAAAATTGCCCATTGGACTGACATTAAGAATACTACTTATGAATTTCAACCCCGATTCCAAAACAAGATGAAGAACCTCAGCTTCCAGGAAAACATTGTCCATACAATCCTCCATCCTGCATTGAATTTTTTTCCCAGGGACTATCTCTAGAGGCTCGGAATCCACATCCCCACCATCCACATTAAAGTCCTACCTGTTTTTCTAAAGAAAGGCCTATCAAGGCTCCCAAGCCTGCAACAGGAGCATGTTTTTTGTCAGTAACCAGTCCAAAGTTGTTTGCAATACAACTTTAAAAGAATCTCCATTTATTGTTATTTTAACATCTCAACATCAGTGCTAGGAAGGAAAAGACTAATTCTAACCAACCTCAGGTGGTTACTTTAAAAAGTCGCATGCCTCCATGTTGCCCTGATGTTTTAGAACAATCTTAATTGGTGTCTATAAAGTCTAATTTATAAAGTCATTGCTATGTAAAACTCATAAGGAGATTTTTAGAAAAGGTGTATCAAAAGTGGAATGGTTCTAGCCATTATTGGCTGTGGACTCCCCAACTACTAGCATACAGCTCCAATATGCTTTTAAGAACCATGTTGCCCTTGCACCAGATCTTATTCATCCTTGTTCTGAAGAGAGCTGTCTCAGTTGTACAAGCTCAAAATGACCCCTAAGTTTCTCAGATCTCTCTATAGAATGGATTCCTTGCCACACAACTTGATATCTAAATAACAATAACCATAGCACAGTTATAGCTGTAAGTTCAAGAAATGGCTCATGGATCATGGATGTCTTGATACCTCTGTGATCCTTCTCCAAGTTTCATTAGTCCATCCAGTAAGGTCTGAAAAAGCCAGATTGCTGAGAATCGCAAGGGAAATGCCATTTTCAGAACTCTGGACTCAATGATAACTCCATTCTTTGGAACAGCTTCCCCCCAGATATCCAGAATGCCCTCTCTTTACTATATTTTCAGAGAGCAATAAAAAGTTTGGCCTAGTTGTTAAGGTAAGTTAGAAATTGGGAGACCATGAGTTCAAGTCAGGGTATAAATTAAATCAATCAATCAATATATGTGTATTAAAAGGAATACCCAAGTGGAATGAGTAGTATTACTGTATGCTGACCAGAAAGGCATGTTGGTCTTTTTGACTAGAATTGTATATATTTTTGTTTTTAAATCTTCTGATTTTAATATTGTAAGTCAGAGGTCCCCAATCTTTTGGGCACCAGGGACCAGTGCCATGGAGAAAGGTTTTTCCATGGATCAGAGGGGGTGTGGTTTTAAATACTGCCGGTATCCCGAGAATGGAGCTCTCCTGTTTGTGCGGCCCACTTGCTGGCATGCTGTGGACCGGTGCCGGTCCACAGACCAGGGGTTGGGGCCCCTGTTGTAAGTCACACAGAGTTCAAAAAAGAAAGGGAGGGAGGTCAAAAAAGAAAGGGAGGGAGGGAGGGAGGGAGGGAGGGAGGAAGGAAGGAAGGAAGGAAGGAAGGAAGAAGGAAGAAAGGAAGGAAGGAAGGAAGGAAGGAAGGAAGGAAGGAAGGAAGGAAGGGGAGGAAGGAGGGAGGGAGGGAGGGAGGGGGAGGGAGGGAGGGAGGAGGGAGGGAGGGAGGGAGGGAGGGAGGGAGGAAGGAAGGAAGGAAGGAAGTTTTGACTCCTGGTACCTGTGGAATTATCCACAGTTCTGTAGAATTATACATATACAGTGAGTATTGTTGACTTTCCTTTATGCATTCTTTTTTGCTTAAAAATATTGTACAGGATTTATTAAGTTATAAATGTATATATTTCCTGATTTATTTTAAATAACATATGGAAATAATTTTAGGATTTTCTGATTACATGTCAATTTTTCATTATTAGACATGTCTATCTACAAAAGTGTAACGTGCCCAGAAAATATTATTAAAATCTGATTTAAGTACTTGATACCTCCAATGGGAATCGAGACCATCAATTTCTAAAAGATAGCATTTCACATAGCAAAATGCATACCATTTGATACCATTGCATTGCTTTTGACAATGAATCCTTTGTTGATTCAGGTGACAACCAATCCTCTATGGGTTTCTATAAATTACCTCTCACCATATTGTTTTTGGGAGAGACACTTTTCATCTGGCTCCTCTGATCAGATGTGTTCATGATGGTTGAAGCTCTGGCATAACTCTCATCTTCCTCAGAACACACAAGCCCCACAACTACGTCAAGGTAGTGCCTCATGGTGGTGGTGGTGGTGGTGATAACAATAACAAGGTTAAATAGGTGTGAGAGTACAGACTCCCCACACATCAGAAGTGTCAGACCCCCATATCTCACTCCTGGGTGCCAAGATTAAAGTTCAGGTTTTAATTTGTATACAGTATTGTTTCATTTTGTTTGTTGCAATAACATTTATACTAAGCATTTTGAGAATATGATGCAACTGTGTTGCATGTATTGTTCTTCCAATATTATTATAATGGTACTATATTATTTTATAGCTGTTTGTTTTAAATATTTATAAGCCACCTTTCAGTTCACAAAAACTCCCAGCGCAACTCATGTGGTCATAAACCAGTATAGAACAATATGGAACATATTCTACAACTCAACAACCAAATGCAAAATTAATATGCTGCAAACATTAACAGCAATTCCAAGTAACAGAGTCAACAATACTCAGCATAAAAGGCGCAGCAGATTAAAAACTAGTGAAATGTGAAATGCCAAGAGAGCTCAACAGATAGAACAGTATTTTCTCATAACTAAAATGATATTAAATGTAACAGGGCATTTTACATCTGAAATTTCCTTTCTCCTATTACTGCCCCCGTCCTAACTTTAAAATGTGATGATCATCCAGTGAAGATTATAACATGTTATAAATACATGTATATGAGCTCTCCCTACTTGCCTTTAACCCTAGTACTAATATGCCTTAGCAACACATTTTTCTGCTTTACCTGTGTGATGTTATCTTCTTCTCATCCCCTGCCCATGAGACTAACCACCTTGAACTATGTTTAGGAGTACCAGTATTAAAACAGCAAGTATATAAAAGCTATTAGGCTTTGCCACACATTTACCTTGGAAGAATTCAGGTGACTGAAGCAATATGGAGCAGTGGAAAGAGAGGCAGGATAGGAACGGCAATGAGGAGAGCAACAGAAGCCCTATGACTTCTAGCAACATGTAAGGCCCAACAAAATCTTTACAAGTTGGTCATGTGAATACAAAGCATCTAATTTCTAAATAGCTGGGTCTTTAAAGGACAAATTATAGTGATGTGCACTTAATATTCTCACCTGAAACCAAATATTAATTTATATATCACTAAAACCTCCTGTCTGTTTGTCCATGGATAATATTATGATGTAATATTTTCACTTGGGAAAAATATTACATCGTAGGACAACAATTTTTGAATCAAGACGTTTCAAATGGATTAACTTAAAGAATGTGTCCAAAATCTCAGACTCACAATCCAGTGGAATTGAAATTTCAAGAATCTTTATACCATTCCTATTCACAAAGTCTTGGCCACTGAAGTAACATCATGGTTAGCCAATTGCAATGTCCAACTACCCTTCTCAGAAATCTGTAGGTTGCCTGGCACAAGCTAAGATGAGAGGCGCATATCACTGCCCTCTTTCTTACCTCCCTCTGTCCAGTTGGCTGGTGGCAAAGCCTGAAAGGTAAGTAGCTATTGAATGCTTTGGAACCAAGGCCAAAAATGACATCTCTTAATGGCCAGTGGGTGATGAGGGATGAAGAAGGGGATGACTTGGAGGTCTCCTGGGTGATCCCTCTTCCCCCCTGGGGGGCAGTTTTGTTTGCCATGCATGGGTCTCTATTCCTCCTCCCCTCAGCAAAATGGCAGATGGTTCTGTGAATCTGCCATGAGAGAAGAATGGGGGGAAAGCTTCACTTGGACTCTATTAAGGTCATGAGGGGATGGGAAGCAGCACCAGCCTATATCATGTGTGGAAAAAAGAATGGATTATCATGGATTATAAACACGAATACAATCAAGAGGAATATAGCATGTGACACAAGAACACTCATTCTTTACACTCCTCAACTCTTTAGAGAAAGATCAAATTTTAAATCACCATTTTAAAGGAAAATACAGGAGATTGACCAATATATAAGAATTTCTCAATTCATTTTCTGGAAATAAACAATACCTTGCAGCTAGTTATCCTACTTTTCAGCAATTGAAAACTATTTCAATTACATGAAATAGTTCAACAACCTTAATTATTATTTCCTGCTCTAAATGTTCGCTATTAACGATACTGGAACGGAGTGAAACAACTGCTTCTTTCTCACTCTAGTAATCCTGAACCATTGTTTCCTTTTTCCTAGAAACGAGGTCTCCTGGGTAAGACATTCTTCCACCCACCCCAAGCACAGCTATTTTTGCCTACATAATTTTCTAACCTGCTGACACTAGACAATTAATGCAACCATCAGTCTAAATTTGTTTGGAGACTGTCTTTATCACACGTTAAAGTAAGCATTTCAATTGCCAATGCAGGATAGCATCATCTTTTCCTTGGGTAGACTGCTCTGGCCCGCAGTGCCCTCTTGTGTCTTTCAGCACAACAAACTATAACACAGGAGCTGCTGATAAGCAGGAAAATATATTAATGTTTCTTGACCTTGTGATCTGCTGAAACAAGCTCTATTTTGCCCCAACCTCCTAACTATAATGTCTGGCACAGCTTAGAAAAGAGTGCTGGATACATCAGAACATCGGTGAAGAGGGATTTCTACGGTGGAAGAAAAGTTTTTAAAGAATGCATAAAAGGAAAAGACACATTTAAAACACTTTTTAAAAAAACATCTAGACATATACTATAGCTTCACAATTTTGACAAGGCTTTGCCATATCCTATGCAATTTGAAAACTTAACACATACAGCAAGAAAAATCAGTATTCATTCTCCTGATGTGCTATTCTGTGAACTGCTATGTTCCTGTCCTTGTCCCTACTTTACATCTGATTCAAGAGCTAGGCCCAAGACTGGGCCATTTACTCTTTCCTCTTACACCAGTTTCTCAATGCAAATTACTATCCTTGATGCTCTAACCCAGGGGTCCCCAACCCCCGGTCCGTGAATCAGTACCAAGCCATGGCATGCCAGCAACCGGTCCGCACAAACAAGCAAAGCCCCATCTGCGAGATGCAGGCAGCACACAAAGCCACGCACCATCCGGTCCATGGAAAAACCTCTCTCCACAGAACCGGTCCCTGGTGCCCAAAAGGTTGGGGACCTATGCTCTAACCCACAAGAAAAAGGGATGTGGAGGTATTATCCAAAAACATACTGGAGATTGCTGATGCTTTGACAATCAAGCTGACCAGAAATTCTGGAATTTGCAGTTACAACACGTCAAGGTGAAGGAGATTGACTTACACAGATCCCTGCTTTGCAAAGTTCAGGTCATAGCATCCATGTTTTAATCTTGCTGTTTGACATCACTAGTCTCCCAGCTATTTGACTGTAGAAGTCCTGGAAACGAAGAGTTGACATAAACAACAGAAGAAACTGCTGCTTTTTAAAAACTATCCAAGGCATATAATGAATATAACAGCAATGCAATCGTGTGTGTGTGTGTGTGTGTGTGTGTGTGTGTGTTCACATATGTATATATTTACAAAGAAACAAACTGGAAATTTAAAGAAGAATACTATTTTAATGACATAGTGTTAATACTTCTTACTGACAAAAGGAATATAGACCTTAACAAATTCCATAGGTATAACAAACAATTTTAAATAGGCTAAGAATAGTCAAATTCATAAAATCAAAGTTATTGTTATTAGAGTTTTTGTCATATAAGTTAAATGTGTAGACATATGCTACACGTTAATTGATTCTTACAAAGAATTCTTACAGGAGTTGGAGTTTCTTTTGCAATTAATCTAATATGCAACTACTTTTCTATTGGTCCTTATACAATGGTGGGCATTGTATCTATACAGTGAACTCTGTAAGACATATTGCAATGGCCCGTTACTTCCTTTTCTGAAAGCACTAATCATAAGAGGCAAAGTAAGTACACTTGTCCTCAGAACACCATGGTGCATTTTTTTCTCCTTTTTCCTTATTACCTGAATGGGGAACATTCAGAAAATTTACAAGAATTTCAGAGATTTGTTACACCTTTCAAATGAAATCATGAGGAGGTTGGGGAAAACATTGCTACTGCCTACGATGTATCTATTCACTGTACTTAATCCATGAAACTGCAAGTGTACCAAGGATTTTACTGTACTATGTTATTGCCAATATGCTATATTTGATAAATAAGTCTACCAAATTGGTAATTTAAAAAGGACTTTGCAGGGTGATTATGCATTAAACCCAGGTTAAGAGGTAATCTAACCTCAATCAGATTTTTGACCTGAAACACTTAAGTGGTTGTCTATGTTAACAAATGCTTTAGAAAATGGTGTCATTTTTCTCTAATGTTGAGTGTCATAATGCCTTGCTGAATCAGTGGCCTGAGAATTTCAGTGAAAAGGTTATAAATTCTTTGTATCCTGGGGAATTTCTCAAAATTTTGCCTGATGGATATCAGCTTCTCCAGAACTGCCCTGGTATCTATAGCTGTCTGAAAATGCTTATAACTCTTTGTCAGGGATTCTCCCATCACAGAATTGTGCATTTCCTAGAATGGTGATGGAGGCACAGCACAGAGGACTGATTATGAATGACTCTGTAAACTACTGAATCTGTAAAAAAAAAGAAAAAGAAAAAAAAAGAACCTACTCTTTGTTTAGTCATTGCCTGGGAAGTATTTCAAACTCATAGAAAGTTTGGCCTAAAGGTGCTTTTCACAATGCCAAAACTTTCTTGTCTGCATTATGATATATTATAATCATATAATATATCTGACCAATAGGAGGCACTACATGCTTTCAACATTGGGTTCTGCGGTCATAGGTATCCATACTGCAGGTACTCCTCAACTTATGACCACAACTGAACCTAAAATTTCTGTAGCTAAGTGAGACAATTGTCAAATTGTCCCATTTTACAACCTTTCTTGCTACAGTTGTTAAGCAACTCATTGCAGTTGTTAAGTTGGTAACCGGTTGTTAAGTGAATCTGGCTTTTCCATTGACTTTGCTTGTCAGACGGTCGAAAAAGGTGATCATGTGACCCTGCAATTATGACATTGCAACCGTCATAAACATGATGCAGTTGTGCCGGGTGTTTGAATTTTGACCATGGGGATGCTGCAATGGTTGTAAGTGTGAAAAAATGATCATAAGTCACTTTTTTCAGTGCCATGCAATTTTGAATGGTCACTAAAGAAATGGTTGTAAATGAAAGACTATCTGTACACGTTTATGTTCAGTCTTTTAACATAGGGGTCCCCAACCCCCGGTCTGTGGACCGGTACCAGGCTGTGGCATGCCAGCAACTGGTCTGCACAAACAAGCAAAGCCCCATCTGTGGGATGCAGGCAGCACACAAACCCATGCACTCTCTGGTCCGTGGAAAAACCTTTCTCCACAGAACCTGTCCCTGGTGCCCAAAAGGTTGGGGACCTCTGCTTTAACAGGACTTAAATCCACAGGCCTTGCACTTGGTGTCTAAACAATACATTTTTAACTTTAAGAATATCTTGACTCCACAGGTCTATGTGGATACCTATGCCTGAAGTATAAGGGTTAAAGCTACATAAATCCACACTTCAGGGGAGGCCTCTAGAATGAGGCCAGGGTAATAATAATAACAAAACTTTCTGGTATGACTGCATGTAAAAATGGACGGTTTACCTGTACAATTTCTACAAAATGTCTATGGAGGCTCCACACCCATTTGCACTACTCAGGTGACCTTGAGGACACAGATAAACCTCCAGGTGGCCTCAGTGACCCTCTAAAAGAAGGCAAATGAACAGCTTTCTGCAAGGAGTATAAATCCTTCCATTCCCCACCATCCAGTCAGAGCTGAAGAAGCTTCTTGGATGAGAAGTGAAACGTCTTCAAAGGAAAAACAAGAAAGTCCAGTGAAAAAGCACCTTTGGGACTTCTACAAAATGATTTATTATTTGAATTTATTTATTTATTTAACTTTATTAGCCATCCAATTCCAATGAATTCATGATATACATTATGGCTGTGCAATATTTTAGATTTTAAGGGATCGTTTCTCAGAGTTTTATTATCATCATTTACTAATCAAAGCAAATGACAAATACAGGTAGTCCTCAACTTCCAACCATTCATTTAGTGACCATTCTAAGTTATAACAGCACTGGAAAAAATGATTTATGACAAGTCCTCACCCTTAGGACTGTCATAGCATCATGATCATATGATCAAAATTCGGGCATTTAAAAACTGGCATGTATTTACAATAGTTGCAGCATACCTTGCAATCTTCCCAGCTAGCTTCAGTCAGGCAAAGTCAATGGGGGAAGCTGGATTCACTTAATGGAAACATGATTCACTTAACAACTGTAGTGATTTATTTAACAGCTGTGGCAAAAAGGTTGACAAATTGAACGTGACTCATTTAACAATCACCTTGCTTAGCAATGAAAATTTTGGTCCCAGTTGTAATTGTAATACAAGGACTGTCCTGTACTTGGATATGGGTACCTGGTAAGTTTTGTTCCCTGCACACACCCCCCCCCCAAAAAGAAATCTGTTTGTTACTGATCTGAAGTGCAAGGCAAGGCATACTTAGCACGATTTTCTGTGGGAGAAGAGTCCAAAAAAGATCAAGATGGCAGTTGTGATTGGGTAATTAAGCTACCGTCATGAGTGTTTTGATATCTTGTTCCCCACCCCCACCCCAGTGGAAGCGCTTGTAGTTAGCTATTGACCAGTCTAAAAGTAACTACAGAGAACATTTATTTAAGTATTCTTTCATGTATTTAATATGACAGTTCTGGGTGTCTTGCGACATTATATGTTATGTGTGTTGCTGTCTGTGTTTTACATTAATTTATATAAAATATAGAAATACATGTTGCAGCCAAGGAACCAAACAAAACAATATAGACATCATGAATTTCACTAATACTCTGTCCCCATTCCTGGGAACACATTCAAAATCTCTAGCTCACAAAAATACAAACAAGGTCACATTTTTTATATTTGAATCCCACTAAAGATTTGAGTGAAATAAAGAGAATGTTAACTTAGATTGGTTATATATTATGAGGTCTTGAGAAGTGGAAAAACTGGTGGTCTGGAAAAGCTCTTTGTTAAAATCAGTGCCTGAACTAAATTGATTTCTAAATAAAGGCTATATCCACATAACATGCTTACCCATGGTTAATTAAACTATAGTTTTCCAAATTAAGCCCTTTTTCAAAGTTCACAAAACGCACTGAACTGTGGAATACTCCAAGGGCCATAGGTTGCTCGTGTGTAATTTCAAATATATTTACTGCCTTGTGTTTGATCACAATAAATCAGTTAAGTCCTGGAAGACAGCTACTCTCTCTTCCTTTCAGCAAGAAAAATCTCACTGCAGGTTTCCATTAGGTATCCTAGCAGGAAGCTGTATATTACATTACCAACACCTGTGCAGAGTCTGACTTTAGTAATTATAGTTCAACAGATCACAATCATGCACACACACACACATACACAGAGAGAGAAAATTGTAGCAAGACAAGCATCAATTGCCCCTACTTCAGCTCTGCCAGAAGTAGCATCCTGAACTTGCTTTCTCTGACCTTGTTCATCTTGCTAAAAACAAGACATACTCCAGCCCATGTTCAAGGAGGAAGATTTAAGAGCTGCATGAGCAAATGAATAAAAAACCTTACTTGCCTCTATCAGATGCCATTGCTAAGATGATTTGACTTCAAGAATTGCTACCTGCATTTACTTTATTTTTGTTCTTTCCAATACTTTTTCACTTATTTGATGAAGAGTCCTAAGTAAAAACTGTCATTCTCGAGCATATTAAACAGTACTTCAAAAAAAAAAAGCAAAGCACTATATAAATCAGGGGTCCCTAACCCCCGGTCCATGGACCGGCACCAGTCCGCAGCATGCCAGAAACCAGTCCATGCAAATAAGGAAAGCCCCATCTGCGGGATGCAGGCAATACAGGAAACCATGCCCCCTTCGGTCCGCGGAAAAACCTCTCTCCACGGAACCGGTCCCT
Source organism: Azemiops feae (assembly GCA_023970755.1). Lineage (NCBI taxonomy): Eukaryota > Metazoa > Chordata > Lepidosauria > Squamata > Viperidae > Azemiops > Azemiops feae. The sequence continues at coordinate 13,654 of JALGBA010004200.1, read as the reverse complement.
GGTGCCCAAAAGATTGGGGACCTCTGATATAAATCTTTTCCAATAACAAAGAAATAACATACTTTGCTGAACATAAAGATCCTGTTCATGGAGAAGCATAGTCCCTCTTCATCTTTCACCCAAGTAGATGCCATACTTTAATCTTTACTTACACATGGTGTGAAGGATTAGTGAGAGTCTAAATACAGTCAAGCTCAATATACTACCGGTAAGAAACCATTTAGACCAGGGGTGTCAAACTCACGTCACATGATGTGTCGTATCGTGACTTTTTTTCCATTGCCGGCAATCAGGTGGGCACGGTTTCGGCATGATGCATCCGGCCCATGGGCTGGCAGTTTGACACCCCTGATTTAGACATTGATTCTGAACCTGCTGAGGTCAAAAGTAGGGCCAATTCAAAGAGGGATATAGGTGGCAAGCCTTTCAGATAGCATTCCCTTCTCACTTGAAATATATCATTGCAAATAAAAATTCTGTTAACAAAAATAATAAGTTTATATATAAGTATATGATCCTTTACAATAACATAAGTGCAGGCAAAAAGCAATAATGTAAAAAGCAAAACTATTTAAAAGGCAAAAGAAAATGAAATGGGGGGGGATTATGGATAATATACCCTAATATGGTGCCCATGATTCAATTGTTTAAACTGCTCTGTTTAAATGTTCTTTCCCTCTTCACATTCATTATGCATCTACCTTTGATTCAAAATTTAAAAAAATCCTAGACTGCTATTCTGGGATATCTGAAGATACAAGAATTTCTCCAGCAAGGGGCCACTGCTGAATTGAAGGGCTGCCCAGCCAACCTTGACAGTAGCCACCTGACTTCTTTCCAAATTTGTAGTCTAAAAAAATGATAAGGTTATTCATGAATAGTGTCAAAAGAGAAAAATTCTGAGGATGTCTTAAACCTGGTCACTTGAGGGTTGGGAATGAGATGAAGGCAACAACATGAGAGAAGAAAAATGTTACAAAGCATCTTTTCTCTGTGATGAAGTACAAATTGAAAGGGGCCTTCATAATCGGAAGCACTTCATCTTACTGATTCTGGTTTTACTGGAGTTTTGGCCTCCAAGTCACCTCCTTGATTGCAAGTGTTGTAAGATGGGTAAGCTCTGTGCTCTTGATTTTACACAATGGATTTGGATAGGTTCCCATAATAGAGAGAATGATTATACCTGCTGTTTCCATGCAAAACAAAGTTAGTTTAATGAGCTAATTTGAGGAGCACACAGTCCAATTCCTTCTTTTTCCACAAAAGGAATTTCCATAAGTCTTTGGATGCCTGGGTCAGTGCTAAATATCTTGTTTCGGCAAGTTGAAAGAGTGCAATCACAAATCATTGCAAATAATTGTACAGAAGTTGGTATGCCAGTCTGATATTCTATAATTATATATAATGATTTCAAGGTGCTTTGGCTGACTAAGAATCACACATTTAAAAATAATGGCTTTCCTTGCCTTTTCTTCAAAGTGAATTAACTTCCTTGACTGCCTAAAAGGGATTAACACAAGTGCATTTTATAATTGGGTTTATTCTGACTTGCATGCTATTCATTAAATGCTTACAGTTAACCTTGGTAAGATCCCATTTCTTGGACAAAGAAAAACTATGGCAGACTAGTACTTGGTAGAGAAGTCATGAAGACATTGGAAAATCTACAAAGATCAGAACTGTGCAGGCCATGGTATTCCCTGTGATACTCTATGGAAGCAGAAGTTGGAGTAGCAGGATAGGAAGAGTATTGATGCTTTTTATAGATATATATAATATTTTATTAATTTTCCAATTTTACATTTGAATATTTAAAAAGCAACGTGGTGACTGGGTTAATCAATAGTTCAATAACAAAGTCTTAGTGCAAATTTCAGGTTACAACATCAAATATTTCTTCTCTTTTTCCCTTAACATTTACTGTCTCATATTCAGATTAGTACATTTCTAATTATATCAACTCAATAAGAACATCATTATTACATTTATCAATAAATTTTTAGCTTATACACATCTTAATTACATTCAATCTTCATAAACAATCCATATCCTGTTATTGATTTTTACTCAATTTTTAATTTCTTATCAATATTCCAATTTAACCTTTGATATTTATAATTTTCAGATTTTGGGTAACCAAAATTTCCCTTATCTCACTTCATAACAAACTATAATATCCAAAATACACATTTTATCTATTTGAATATAATCTTGTTCTATTTCCTAAAAGTTATCTATTTCCCACCATATTTAATCATCTACTTAATAACACAATATCCCCTTTAATAAATCAAAACCATTATATATATTGCCTGGGTTAATCAATAAATCAAACATATTTATAATATTTAATTTTCTTTTCCCTTTTAAGTCTAATTTTTCAATATTAAACCAATAAAATCCTTATTTTCAATAACCCTCTAATTGGCAATATAAAATCCCCTCTAATGAGTCAAAATCCCAGTTTTTTCAACCTTATTCTAGCTTTCTTCCTTTGCCAACTAGGCTCCCATATCAGCACCTTTAAATCATCAAATAGATCTCCCTCCATTCTTATATATGTTATTTGAATTAAAGGAGACCATTTGATTGCCAGTTTTCTGGAAGGACTAGCCCATTTGTATTCATTAAATTGTCTCCCTGTTATTCCAGTTCCCCATGTTTGCTCTAATATATTTGTCTTCAATTCAATCTGTTCTACTTCTTTCTCAAATTTCTTCTGGTTTATATAGAAAGTCATTTCCATTTTCAATGTTGTCACTTCCTTTTCTGGATTTTCCATCAGCTGTATTTGTTGGTCAATTGAGTCCTCTGTCTTAATATTTGGTTGTCCCGCTTCTTCTGTTATCTTCTGCATTGTTGGTTCTTTGGTTGTAGTCAAAATTTGGCTTTGTGTATCTAAGCTGGCATCTTGATTTTTTATTTTAGGTCTTATTTTATCACAAGCTAAAAGAATGGTTTCATGTATTGCTTTCAACATAGAAAGAATCTTTTCCTGGTCTTCATCCATCTCTTTCACTTATTTGTAAATAGTCTTTCTAGTAAAAGTTGTTTGTTAAGCAAAAGTCAGTAAAGGTTTACATTCACAGTTCAAGTAGGCCAATTTTGCTGCCCAGCTGTTCTCTTACAGTTAAGTGTCTCACAGATCGTGCCAAGGTCATTAAAGTCTTATCTAAGGTCTGGGCTTTGAGCCAAGTCTCTTTTTAGGAAATAACAAATTGCAATACCAAGCTTCACCACAAGATGTCACCGATGTCATTTAGAGTTTTTTAAGTCCCGAATTTTTCTAATTCTTTTTTCAATTTTATTTCTTTTTTGTAGATAAAAACAAAAGTCACCAATAGAAATAGGAAAAATTTTGGTCTCCAAGTTTCAGGAACATATAAATCCAATTATATTAAAGTTGTTCTTTTTAATGCTTTGATTCCCCTGGGTAGTCAGACGCCGCTATTCTTAGAGGGTGGGATAGAAATTCCCTTCCCTCTCTCCTCACAGGGGGAATATACTTCAAACAGCCTTTACAGGAAAAGAAGGTACTTAGGGTAAAGAGAAGATCAGATCTCACCCAGTTTCATCTGTGTTGCTTTCAAAGTGCTTGATAGTAGATTTGACTTCGACTGTCTGCAGCCTAATGACGAGCCATATTGCTATGGCCGGTCTTTTATCCACCAGTTTGGAGGGCTGCCCCGGATCGAGCGGAAGGACTGCCGCCCTCCCGTGATCAAGCAGGGGTCCCCTCCTTGCTTATCGCCCCTACAGGGTGACTTTCAACCCTTTCCAGGGTCCCCCAGCGAAGGAAAGTCGCATTCCAAGCGGCGCAGTGGCCGTGTCGGCAAACCGGAAGTCAGTATTGATGCTTTTGAACTTTGGTACTTGGTGTTCCTGAAAATATCATGGACAGCCAAGAACACAAACCAATGGATCATGAAGCAAATCAACCCACAATTCTTACTTGAGGCACAAATGACATGGTTCAAATTATTCTACTTCAGACATATTATGTGATGCTCTCTAGAAAAGGTTGTAATGCCAAAAAAGGTAGAAGGAAAAAGAAGAAAAATGATCAGTAGCAAGGTGGATGGACAGTGTTACAGTGGCAATGAGGACCATTGGGAAACCTGAAGGAACAGGTTAGTGATAGATCATTTTGGAGATAATCTGTGTGGTCACTAACACCTGAAAATAACGTGATTGCACATATGCAAATCAGTAAGGAACATTATTATTATGGTTTGTGGCACAGTTCAGAGTAGATTTGGCACTTTTAACCACTTACCGAGTCCTTCCCAAGGACCTGAAAAAGAGATGGTGTTAAAGGTATCAGCACAGGATGTAAGCTGTTCCCCGTAAAATTGTCTTTTGTAATAGACTGATGGTGATTTTGTCAATGCCAATGTTGTTCAAGAGTTGCTCCAGTTGTTGCACCCTAGGCACCTATGACTATTGGCACTATCTTTGCTTTCTTTTTCCATAGTATTTCTACTTCTATTTGCTGGTCTTTGCATTTTGTTATCTTCACCAGTTCTTTCTCATCTATGTTCCTGTCTCTATATACTGCCACATACACTATCCAGACTTTGTTGTTTTTCTTATTAATAATTGTTAACACAATTGTTGGTATATTATGTGGCAGGTGCTTGTCAGTTTGAATTCTAAAGTCCCAGAATATTTTAGCTTCTTGCTTTTCTATTACCTTCTATTACCTTCTCTCTTCTTGCTTGCAGGCAAATGGTATTTCTTGCAGAACTTGCTACTTTGTTATGCCATAGTTTGTGATCAATTTCTGCAATCTTCTTGCAGCAGCTACCAGGTGTCTCATGAGCTTAGAACTTTGGGCTGACAATTAGCAGGCTTGCGTTCCATCCTATTGCTGCCACAAGATGGGGTGAGCTCCCACCACAGGCTCCAGCTCCTGCCAATCCAGCAGTCGAAAGTGGCAACCACAAGTAGATTAATGGGTACCACATCCCAGGGTCATGAAAGGAACCCCCAACTGGGTGTCCTCCAGGCAACAGTGATGTCACCGGCACTTTGGTACTTCTCACATGGAAAAAAAACACTAGGTAGTCCATTGTTTCTTCAGCTTCTTTGCAGAACTGCAACTTGCTATCTGTTGCTATCTTCTCAATTCTGCATTTGTTCTTAAGGCTTGATCTCATGCAGCCAGAATTAGCCCCTCTTCCTCTTTCTTCAACTTTTTTTGCTCTTGTTATTATCTGCTTTACCTGCTATTCTTCTAATGTACTGGCCATATAATACTTTGTCTTCTCATGTCTCTTTTTATTTGGTCTTTCTTGTAGGCCAATTTGGTCTCTCCAGTACTTAGGAAGCCTTTCTGGTACACTTTAGCTTCAGTGCATCTTCTTCACTATCCTTTAAATATTCTTCCAATGCCCTTTTTTCTTCACCAACTGTCCAATGCACTTGGAGTATTCCATGCCCACCTATTGTCCTTGGTAAGTAGAGTCTATCAACATTGCTCCAATGATAAAGAGCATGTCATTATTTTTCTTCCCTTCTAAGCTTTTTCTTCAGTGTACTTGATGTTGTCAGCTTGAAGGTTGCCCAGCTATTTGTAGCGATCGTCTTCATCCAGACATTTGATGTTATTTCCATAAGGCATTTTGATTCCTTCAATTTTCACTATTTTTCCCCATTTGATGGTGAACGTGTCCCAAGAGTATGCGAAGTTGGACCTACTAATGCTTTTTTCCAATAACTGCCACCTGTCTCTATGGTATTTCGGTCATGGGGAAGGAAGATTCCTTTGAAATTTCTTTACTGCCTCCTCTGCCAAGTTCTTATGAGAATTCAGATTCTGAAAATGTCATGCAGGAAGGGGAGGGCAACTGGGAAAATACCATGGAAGAAGGGGGGCAGGCTGGAAGGGAAGGTACTGTAGGACAGGGCATGGCAGAGCCTGGGGGTGGAGTCAAAGAGAAATCAGCCTAAATTCAATCCTTCTTGAATTCCATTAATCCTTATCTAGTGCCCAATTAGTGCTAACCATTGACTAGATTGCTGTGCATAGGCATGAGCAATAAATCAATTAATTGGAACTTAATGTGTGGCCATAGGATTTAATGCCTGACACTACAGAAATATAACCAGATTGCAAATAATTCAATTAACATTGGGGGAAAAACACTTTTTTTCAGCAATATGTAAATTGCCCAAGCAGATTTGAGATGTTATTGTTCTTATTGCCATAGAATCAGTTTTATTAACTTTCTGAATTATTTAGCATAAAATCCTTTTTAAATTTGAATAATTAAATGTGTTTGTGGTTATGTTTCTGCTAAAAATATGAAAAGACAACAATCCAGTGACCTCTTCCACAATGTGTTCTTATCTTCTTGCCCTTGCAGAAATAATTTCAGAAAAAAATAATTCTGCTTTCATCATCAACTTTAAAGTTGATTTGAAAGGCCCATTTACAAACTGATGGCAATGGAGTAGAGTCTATGTTGCAGCTTCTCATCATGGAAAGTCTCTAGCAAATTGCTCCATTTAACTGACCTTTGCACTTACATTGTGCCGCCACAACCTCAATAAAAGAACCTCCTAAATATTTGATAAGGCTTTCCAATAGTTTCATTAGATTCCTTGTACAATTTGGCCAGGACATAATGTTCAAGGGGGTGTGCCGTGGCCTTTCTGCTCTGAAGGATGGTAGGTGTTCTTTTATTTGTTTCTTATGTACGTGGTAATTGCCTCCAAAGAATTGATACCTAGAAAAATAAAAAATAAATATCTTATATGCTTGACATTTTTAATTCACTGTGACGCTGATTTATTGGTGATGATTTTTTTATGGAGTTGCTGAAGGGGAGAAATCATATATATCATTAAGGCATATTAAGGGCAAAATTTCAAGAGCAATAATTTTTTCATAGACATAAATGCAGAGGTAGAAAATCTATCCTGAATGAATAATTGTCATCAATATTAAGAATGCAGAGCTTTCTTCTGAGGACGGGGAGCGGGCTGAAGTAGAATTCAGATAAGAATAAGTGTTTCAGGGAGGATTAGAAGGCCCATATCTGGATCTCTTTATGTAATTTTATTTATATTTATTTTTTTATTTAATTTTGTACATTCAGCTGCGAACTGAGTTAAATCCTTCATGCCACAACCACGATCTATATTATTATTGCCACAATGTGGAACTGGGAGGCCAGCAGACATCAGTCATAACAGAACTCTGTCCTTCACCAAGTGTTTGCTACAATTAAGTTGTTTTGGCCCAAACCAGTTTCTGAACAATTTTCAGAAAAGAATGAATACAGAGTGCTCAAAACAGCATTTCTTGTAAAGTGCTGCATCATTTCATAAAGGCCATTAGAAATTCTGGTACAAATAAAAGATGCTGCATTTCTACTAAGAAGAAAGACACAGCAACTGGGTTTACACTTTGCTATCATGGGATTTGGCTTTTTCTCTGGTTTAACATAACACACTGAACTGTTATAATGGAATTCTCTGGGGCTTAATGCTACACAAAACCCACCTTTCCCCAAGCTGGTGCCATCAAGTTGTGTTATGACCGCAATCCTGTTTTCCCAACTGATTTGCTGGCTAAAATGTTTGGAAGCTGCATTCTCATCATATGTAGACACTACCAGGTTATAAAAACTGCTATACAAGACTAACAGACTGGGAGTCAGATTCTCTACACTACTATTACCATACCTGGATGCAGCAAAGAGATATTAAGACCATCTATTTTCTGCCATGAAATTATTATCTGAATTTCTGCAGCACATATGGTTGCCCTATCTGTCAATAAGCTTCAAAATACTGGTTTTGACCTATAAAACCCTATATGATTAGCACCTTGAGACCTGCAGGACAATCTGCTTCAGGTAGGCCTTACCCATCTTGTATTCACATCCTGTGGCATTATGCTGAGGGTCCCTCCCTCAAAGGAGTTTTGGAGGGGGACAAAGATTAGTGTTTCAGAACCCTCTGAGTTTTAGAAGACTGAAAATGGAGGTATTCAGTAGATCATCTATGAGTAGAGATCTGCTCATTGGATACCTATTTATACTGGTTATAATACAATTTCTGCAGTTGTCATTTTATTGAGTAATGTCTTTTAATATATGTTGATTTACTGGTTTATTTAGCATTGCTTTTCAATTTAAGTAGCTTAAGTTAAACTATGAGACTATGAGCCCTTTTGAAGTGTATAAGTACATAAAAATGTAGAAAATAAATAAATGGAGATGATTGTTTCTTCCAATTTCTAACAAAACCTTCTGTTCTATGTTTAACACTGTTTTGGCATAAATAAACTGGAATAAAAACTTTAGTCATTGGAGCATTTAACAAAAAGAATGCTGCAACTTGCCTTCCTTTTGTGAAATGTGGACATTCTCTCAGAGTGCAATTCTGAAATTTACACAAGAAAGAACTCCATTCTGACCTGCTTCTGAATAGATTTGCATGTGATTACACTGTTAATTTCTTGCTTTTGAAATCTGTCTCCTGAAATAAGAAAAATAGTCACAACTCTTAAGCTCAGTTCCCTGTACCATGAACCAAAAAGGATCAAACATACTACCTTGCTGCCATGTACTCAGGTAGATGATGTAGAAAATAAGAAAAAATAATAAAAAAATAAAAAATAAAATAAAATAAAGTAATAAAATAAAATAAAATAAAGTAATAAAATAAAATAAAATAAAATAAAATAAAATAAAATAAAATAAAATAAAATAAAAAAATAAAAAATAAAAAATAAAAAATAAAAAATATATATAAAATAAAATAAAATAAAATAAAATAAAATAAAATAAAATAAAATAAAATAAAATAAAATAAAATAAAATAAAATAAAATAAAATAAATAATAAAACAAAACAAAATAAAATAAAATAAAATAAAATAATAAATGCTGGAGTTGCATTTGGGTTCATTACCCAAGTGAGAAGGAGCATCATCTTTTCTTCAGCTTTGTTTTCTTTGTTGGCTTCCTGTGTTCTCCATTTGCTTGCTTGCTTGCCAGAATAGCCCTGCCAGTTGCCTTTCAATGGAATCTAGTTATTAAAATGTTCCAAAGACATGGCTGGCAAAATTATGGCAAATGTGTAGACCAGCAGTGCATTTGCTGATCAGTCTTAATCTGATTTCACAGCAGGCCTCATAGCTTTACTTCTCCATCCTAGGATTAACTCAGCTTAGCTGCATACCTCACTGGAAAGCTCTTGCGTGAAGACAGACAAGAAAATAATCTACTATAAAGCACTATGGATATTATGATTATGGTTTGCAATGCCCTCCAGAGGCACAATTCCACCCAACCTCATGTAGGTTACAAATTCATCTGGCCACAGCTGAAGTTTTCCACTTCCTCACAGTGTCTAATGTTGCAATTTACTGCAACATTACAGGGCAATTTCTGCAAATCCCTGTGAGAGCATTTGCAGGAATCAGCAAACAACATCTGTCGCTATTCACTGCGCTGCATCCGGCAGAATTGCAGGTATTTTTAATATTATCATCACTCGGGACCTCATGCTCTACAAATAAAAAAAAATGACGGAAAAGTCTGGCAGCTGGAATTCCTGCCTATGCTGCTGGATGCACATTAAATAAAGAGATTTGGAACTACTTGATCCTGGTTTATCTCCTTCTGAAAGAAGGGATTTAGCAGCAGTCTCCTCAGTAATATCTTCCTCTCCATTTTCAATTGGAAGCTGTCTGCTCAGGCTTGATCGCAGCAGTAGCTTTATGTCTTGCTAAGCAGTCAATAGCTGATCCCAGCACACCTCCGTTCTATATGTATTAATACCTAACCTCTTGATACACAAAACTCTGATAATCTGTTTCAGCAAGTGTTTGAAAATGTACCAGGTGCATGCTAGTAGTCCATAAGGAACTAAATGAATAGAATATTATACACAAAATATAAAGGAATCTTTAAGAGGGGTCAAACCCTCAAATGCACTATAAGGTCATGTATTCATTAAGCCCAACTAAAATATACAAAATAATGACTTAAAAACTACTGATCATGCCAAATGCAGAATAGAGGGGGAAGCAACTTGATGATAAACCACTTTCCCCTGAAAGTTTATGCTAAATCCTTCAGAACAGAGGATTAAGAAGCCATGGCTGACTGTTGAGACAAGAGGACGTAGAATGGCTGATCCCCCTTCCTTAAATTTGAAAATTATAATTCCACTATTCCTTTCATTTTAAGTCCTGAGCAAAGGAGAACATGGAAAACAGAAGGAAGAGGACATATTTTATATTGCTACAAGTACTAATTTAAATTGAAAGTTTAAACTGAGATAAAATGCATCAGAATTCTTAGAAGCATGGCATTTCAACTGATCTGTCATTAAATAACATATATATTCTTAAAAAGGGGGAGGATGCGATGGCTTAGCAGTTAAAGATGCTGAGCTTATCAGCTGGACAGCTGACAGTCCAGGTTTGAGATCCAAGTGCCACGCAACAGGGTGAGCTCCCATTACTTGCCCACCTAGCAGTTTGAAAGCATGCAAATGCGAGTAGAAAAATAGGTAGCACTTCGATGGGAAGGTAGCAGTGTTCCATGCACCATTGGCGTCTAGTCATGCTGACCATGGAAATCTCTTTGGACAATGCTGGCTCCCTCAGCTAAGAAACAGAGATAAGCACTGCCCCCTGAAACAACTGGACAGGGGAAACCTTTACTTACCTTATTCTTAAAAAACATTTATGGATCTATCAAAAGATAGATATAACTAAAGAATTGGTTCATATGCACAGTAGCTGTCACTTATGGAACTTCCTCACCCAAGGATACACACAACTGACATGAGAGAAAGATATGTATAAACTTTCACAGCCAATGCAAGCAAGGCAATTAAGTGGCACCCAAAGTGATTAAGGCACCAAGCAGGAGACCGTGAGTTCAAGTCAGCTGGGTGACTTTGAGCTAGACAGTCTCTCTCAGCCCAATCTACTTCATAGGGTTGTTGTTATAGGGAAGATAGAAGGAGGAAATTGTGTTGTTTATATTCCCCTCGAGTTATTGATAAAAATAATAAAAGCAAGATATTAAGTAAATTAATAAATAAAAAGAAATAATTAAAAACCACAGAGGCAGAAGTCAATCACAGGATAACAGCAGCAAAGGCAGCCAACCAAACAACAGAGGTAAGATGCATATACCTGAAATTGCCAAAAAGTGTCAGGCTAATATTCATCACTGGTCTGGGTGATAAAACTCATCAGATTTTATACTTTGCAACTGCCATGGGAAATTCAGCTTAAACAGGAGATTATTAACATTGCGGCAGTTAGGAATAATTTAAAGCTGGCCCACTTGTTGTGGTAATGCCATGTGGACAAAGCAAATAAATATGTTGTCAGGACATATTTGTACCACTATTAAATGCAAATGAAGAAAGATCCAGAAAACCACTCCTCCACTTCAATGAGGTGAGAAAAACATCTGGCATTTCCAAAAGATGGCCCCAGCATATCAGATAGATTTAGAAATAAAGAGCTTCTCTATTTTAGTATATTTGGTATATTTCAGGAGTGTCTGTGCACATTTCACAGTAAAGAAGTTAATGAAGTTCAAGAGATTGCAATAGCCTGGAAAATGAGTTAGAGAACAAAGTAAGTGGATTATTTAGTAGCTGGAAAGTTCTTTTTTCTTTTTTTAAATATTTGATCAGGTTGTCTAATTATAAAACCTTCTCCTTTAAAAGCTATGAAGAAAGCAGCAGGTTCTATCAATAGAATCCCATATTAAAATAAGCTGCTTTGTCCATGTTTGCTTAAATAAATTGCAACTGCACTGTACATATTATATGGTAAGCCAATACCAGCAAACTACATTATAACTTAGTAAGGTGGGTGAAACCAATTTGATTTTGTGAAACAAATATCAGGACTATTTAGCTTGTGGTAGCAGGAAGCTCCAAAAGAAAAGCTTCAAAAAATGTTCTATAATTCACATTGTTCTAAGGTCCAGAATATAGCCTTGAAGTTTAGTTAAAACTGTAATATCTGCATTGACATAACTAAAAATGAGCCAGTATAATGTGCTCTGGTCTTAGCAGCATGTAAACAGCACAAATGATGATGAGAAGAACATATTCTGCCTTTAGTTTGGCTATTCAAATATCATGTACTCCATTCTTAATGCATTCCATCTCACAAACTCCCTGCTGCTTGGATATGTTGAAGCAAATAAAGGGCTTAGCCTTTAGGACTCCTGTGGGAAGGGAATAATAAGCAGTCCATTTGTTGTGGCCTCAGCAGCTCAGCTGCCTCCTTTTGCCATGCAGATGAAAGGAATGAAGATATCAGAAAGGTGACACTCAGCGGTGTGAGACTTGACTCTTCATTATGGACTCATCAAGCTGTGGGATCGATTCCATTTTCCCACAGTTTATTGTAGTTCAAAGCTTGGTTAGCTTTAGCATTTCGTTTTCTAAGGCTCCTTGCGCTCTTAAGACAGACATCAAAGAGAGAGTGGTATTAGAGGGGTCAACGAAATACTTGGAAATGGCAACAGCACCTGTGAAAGTGGATTGCTCTATTCATTAAGATGTATAACAATAAGTCTTTTCTGGAAAGAAGCAGCTTAGAAATAGATGAGCTTGCCAACTTCAACAGAGGTGGATGGATTGTTAAATAGCCTGAAATGTGTTTTATGAAGGTTTGTTTGTTCAATAAAAACATTTATATTTCAGTGCTCTATAGCTGTTATTCTAATTTGCCATGATGTGAATCATGCAGCTTTATGAAGTGGACACAGACAAAATCTTTTTGCTGGGAAGTAATGGATGCATCAGATTCAGACAAAGCCCAGATTCAAAACTTGTGGATAGGCCTTCTAGCATGCTGGAACAAACCCAGTCAGGATTTAGAATTCCCCATAATTTTGCCCCTTATCTGTAATTTCTAAGACATTACGAGCGCTGCAACAATGTTCTTAGAAATTCATTTTCTCAGACACCTGTTAGGAATGGGGAATGTCAGAGAGAATATTGGAAGGATTTCAGGGTCTAGTAAATATTCCTTCAGTTTCTGTCAATTAAATTAGGGCTGCACAGAATTTTAAGGAGTAGTTTGATTAGACAACATTATGATCAAATAACCCCTTTGATACTTGTTCGTGAAATAAAATAGGAACCTACTTCCCATGCAGCAAACGGTGTCAGAAGGCTGTATAAAGTACATCACAAATTTAGTGAGTTTTCTGATGTTTCTGGGATTGTTATAGATTTGTTGTTGTTGTTAGTTGCGAAGTCGTGTCCGACCCATCGCGACCCCATGGACAACTTTCCTCCAGGCCTTCCTGTCCTCTACCATCTTCTGGAGTCCATTTAAGCTCATGCCTACTGCTTCAGTGACTCCATCCAGCCACCTCATTCTCTGTCGTCCCCTTCTTCTACTGCCCTCAATCTTTCCCAGCATTAGGCTCTTCTCCAGTGAGTCCTTCCTTCTCATTAGGTGGCCAAAGTACTTGAGTTTCAACTTCAGTATCTGGCCTTCTAAGGAGCAGTCAGGGTTGATCTCCTCTAGGACTGACCGGTTTGATCGCCTTGCAGTCCAAGGGACTCGCAGGAGTCTTCTCCAGCACCATAGTTCAAAGGCCTCAATTCTTTGCGTTCAGCCTTTCTTATGGTCCAACTTTCACAGC